>OZ014493.1:43049633-44249633 GCA_963966045.1 Xestobium rufovillosum
GTCCTGACCCAGCACCTGTGTCGGTCTTAGAACCGTCGGTGTACCAGATCAGACTGCCGGAAGGTATGCTGTTCAGAGTTTGGTTCTTCAAATCATCGATTGTGACCTGAAAGAGTGGTTGCGCGGTGTTCTTGGGGACCATGTAATCCGTCCTCATGTCAAGCATGGGATCCTTTAATGCTAGTATGCTCTGTAACCAGACGGACACGGTAAAAAGAGTTTTGCAGTCTGTATAGTGCCAGTCTCGCCTCCCCCTGTATCACGAATTTTTCTATTATTTTCTATTATTACTCGTAAAGCTAGAATGTCCTCACGCATCTCCCTATTTCTTCTAAATCCGAACTGATCTCCTACTATTTCTGCCCTTTTCTCCATCCTTCTTTGCACAATTCTAGTTAAAATTTTTGACGCGTGGGAAGTTAAACTGATCGTTCTAAAATGTTCACACCTATCCGCGCCTTTCCTTTTTGGCAAAGCTACTACGATGTTCTGGAATCTTGCCTGTCTGGTATATGCAGCCGACTAGTTTAAATAAATGATCTATTACCTCTTGACCTGCGCACTTTAAGATTTCTGCCTGCAAGCCATCTATTATACCTGGTGCTTTATTGTTTCTTAAACTTTTTAGTGCTAGTTCAAACTCTTCTCTCATTATACGGCAGCCTACGTTGTCCTCCTCTACACTGCGTTCCCTTTCTAATATAATATAATATAATGAATAGTAACATGTACATGTAAGTACCTATTTTTATGCCTATTAATGACAATTATTTTATTTGCTATGTCGATATTCAGAAGGGAATGTGATGCAGTCTCGTCGTCACTGCTAGTTTTCATTTTGTATATTGAAGAGGTCATTAAGGTATTAAGTTAGAACAGTCTACAAAATTAAAATGCAGGATCAATCCCTTTAATGTTATTTGCGGTCGATTAGCTGTATTAGCATCCCGCAAAGAATTAAAAATGGGTTTGGAAGATTTAAATGCAGTTTTGACTATGAAAACAAATAAAAATAAACCTCTAGTTGGCAATCGGGGGTGCAAAATAGGGTAAAAACTACGATGCAAGTCACGAGCAAGAAATTAGAGGAATTAGTTTTGATAGTTGGGAAGCCAAATAACTCAGGATGGTAGGGGCAGCAAGGACATTAAATAACTAGAGCCAGAGATAGGAAAGTACGGAGGTACTGATGGAGATACTAATTTGATAGTACGTGCTTGTCGTATCAATTGTCAATTGAAGAATGTCTTCAACCAAAACTGATATGTCAAAATTGTTCTTACGAGTTAATATCCCGAACTTAACTACGCCTCGCCATTGTTCAAGTCATTTATACAAAATTTTGATAAAATTTCCACAAACAACAAAAAAGCAAGTCATAATTAGGGCCCCAAAGATTACAAGTTCTGTCAAAGAATAATTTATGATCCGAAAGTGTTTTCCATGATAACAAAAAACACATATTTTTATTATCTGTCTGATAAAAACATAATGAACAACAAAGAATACTGGTTCGTGGAACGTTTCAGCCTATCAAAATTAGTTGAAACTCTAGAACCCTTGTAATTTTTGTAATCCTAGCCTATGTGCGATTTATAAACATTCGTAACTTTTCATAATAAAAACAAAGGCTATTCGGAAACTGCATTTATCTTGAGATAATAAAAAATGCTTTATCATAGGTAAAATTAATCGTGATTCACCCTTGCGGACAATTAATTACTGGGAAACAAGTAACACTGGCTTTTTAAGAAATAAGTGTTGTCACAGTTTTGGTAAACCTTCTAATCTAGAGTTTACAATAAATTGGGAACTGATTTTATGAAATAGGGGTTCTTACCTAGAATACAACATCTTCTTCTTAACTTTAGCGGTATCAGGACACCAGGACATAAGGAATAGTTTTTGTTTCTTAGATGATTCCGATGTGCCTTGGCACTGGTGCATGTATTCGAAATCGTACAGTCCATATCGGCACTCTCCCGCACCTCCGGCTTGTAGATTAGTTAGAAAGTTATCATATTCTTCATCCCGATTCCCTATCACTTCTACATCGATTTGTCGCTCGTCTTTTATGTAGAAAATTACGTAACGATGTTTTTTGTCTTTTTTTATTTCTTCGTAAGTTGTCTTGCAAACGTCAGAGACAGTTACACCTGACGCCTATAAACAACAAAACAAATATTAATATTGATCGAACACTTCTGGTTTCTCTGTGTGAGAGAGCAAAACTTGCAGTGGACCTCCCCCACAGAGAAAACCATAAAAATTAGATGCCTACTCAATTTAAAATTAACTCCAAATCATCTGCTTCTAATAATTCAAGTGCAACAGTTCCACGTGCCAAGCAAAAATAAATTTTCCGCTTCACTGTACACGAATATTATAATTTATATAAAACTTAATACAATTTTTACACTACCCCCTACTTTTGCTGCAGCTCTGATACCTAATTATCCTAAATTGTTGCAATAATGTAATTTTTGAATTTCTATTTATAAAATATGCACATGGTACATATTTTTAGTGTCCACCACATAACGTGTTTCCAAATACATACATAAACGCAAAGTGCTCCTCTTTTTTGCCAAAATTCGGACCAAAGAGCATTAATTTAGAAATTCTATTTAAAATATTAAATACATATCAAATTTCAGACAACCATATAAATACATGTTATAAATTATTCAAATTTATCAGAAATAAGGACGACACTTTTTATTCAACCTTGATGATGTGGTATAGGCATGATTCATAACCACTCTGCATGAGCAATTTGAAAAAAAAAAAGTTGCAACTAACGGGATAATTTGTTAACACCCTCTTCAGGTGCGAAAGTACATTAAACCCAACTCACCTACAAAACTACCGGCTAATATAACAACAAAATTTGAAAATCAATCAAAGGACATTCCCATTTATATCCCAAAAATTACCAAAAACGCCAAATTTAAAAGAAATAAAATTGAAAAAATATCGCTTGGAACATGGCGGCCGGCACGCAGAATGATGGGTGTCAAACACGACTTCAACAAATATCTCAAGAAATGCGAATATTAACAGCCCAAAAATTACAAAACAACTCAAGACTTACCATATTGAATTAATTCAGACGTAACAAAATGTCCACAATAAGGAACTGCCAGACAAACCGATATAAAAATGACTGTTCACCAAATCACAGACCAGAAGCGGACGTTGATCTACTGGCAGCTGAATTTAACAACTGCGCTTGCGTCGAGAACTTCAATATTACTACGCGAAGTGCCTGTTCGCGATTCTATTCAATTCAACTTTACGGCAATTTATTTAATTGATTCATTATCTCAAAAATGACGCAGACTCAACTCGCTTGTAAAACTTTGAAATTGTTTAAACAATATTAATCTTCCATATAAGGACGGAAATGTATTACTTTTCTTTGCGCACGCAAGCGCCTTTTTTGAAATTATCTCCAACTGGGAATCACAATAAATATTTGCAAATCTGCGTTACGTATTCGTCCAATTTTAGTTTGGCATGAATGACAATCATTAAATATTCATAAACCCTGAATAACGACATAAAACCCATTAAAAAATATGCACTAATGAGTCACAAATATCAACCAATTGTAAGCCGGTTTGTTCAAATGCCCATAAAAGGGCAAACACATCACTCAAAATGGCCGCTGTAAAATTGAATATTGGCGCCACGCCCTGAGAAATCAATGATTTTTATTGCATTTTAACATAATTTCACACTACAATCGAAGAAGAAATTAATAAAACAGACCTATACCAATCTTAATAAGGTTTTAATTTTTTTTCATGAAGATTATAATAAGATGTTAAATTGAAATAGGAAAAGTAGAGATGCACTTCTACTTTTGGGCGTAAAATGTTTTATTTAATCAATTCTATCTTAAAAAATATACTCACTCAAATGGTTCGAAGAAATTTATCTACAGCTTTTGATTCTAGCAAATAATCTGTTTTTCAGCCCACTCAAAATAAATGTTTATTTGGGAATGTCTGGTACATATGAGTCAGCTTTTAGGCCAATTTTGTTTCATTAATGGTATATTATCATACAAATTTTTGTTGTTAAAGCTGCTGTTTCATTTAAATGTATATACTTTTATAATCAATTAAAACCGGGTTGTAACTTGCGGAGTGATATTTAACATTTGAAAATGCGCGCCACGTTTGGTAGAACAGGTGATTCCGGTGAGTCATTCATCACTTCCGTTGTGTGGTGTGGCGTGTTGTGTTGTGAAAAAAGAAAATAGTGTCTGCGCCATTACTTTGTTACGTTGCTTTTTATTCCCATTCAGCTTCAAAATTTCAGATTTATTGTGCTTTCCATGTCGAATTTATCAATTGTGTCACTTTATTATATCGAGAAACTTTCAAGGTTCGTATTGCGATCTTTTATTCTATGCAAAACTGAAAGAAACATTTGCAAATATGTCAAGTACAAAGTTGATGTAATTACTCTGTACGGAGTGATTTTTTGCACTACATGTTATTGTTCATTGATATTTAGCAGTATTAACTTAGTGGTAGTGTGGTTTATACTTTCTTTTGGTATATTGGGTTTCTATTTTCGTCTTTAAATGTGTAAACGCACGTACTGAGACCAACGGATGTTCTTTGTTTTGATAGTGGGTAAATAATCGTCATGTATACATAGCATCTGTGTTTTTTTAATTGTTTTGTTGCTGATTAAAGTTGGTAAACAAGTCAATTTGAAACAAATTGAAGATTGAACATCTCGTTTGAAACAAATAAACGTTGTATTAGATAACTGTTTGAATTTCTTGTATGTGGGCTTTATTTTGGTTTACTTATTTTGTTAAGTCATCTTAAAAAGAAAAATGGTGTAAAATTTCACTAAACATTTCTCTAAAATTAATTTACCAAGAAAGCCTGGCATGTAAGCTGTATTTTGTTTCATGTTACAGTTCTGTTTCTTTTACATTACAGATAGCCCATTTAAGTACAAAAAAAACTTTCTTCAGGTCGATGTGAGTTACTTGCGAACGAAACAATATGAAAGACGAAATTTTAGCCGCAGTTATGTTTTTAATTCGTTTTATCGAGAAAAGCGAAACATTTCCTAGAGACCAGCTCGAAAATTTCAAGACCCATCTTACCGCACTTCTCATGAAAAGGTAAGGTTCTTGTTTGTTTTTTAATGGGTTATTAATTTTTATTGGTAGTATTAGACTCAAGCACAATTACGTTGCATAACTACTTTTTTAATTTCGTGAGTCGTGACGTTAGACTAATGTGTCTTAAAAGTTGTTTAATTGAAAATTTTCTACGCGTTACTGATAAGTCACCTTAGATTATGCTATCATTATGTTATCTTGCCTTGAAAATATGCCACATTTCCGCTGAGGCAAGCTGAATGAAGATCTGTCAGAAGTGCACGTTTTTTTCAATTTGTCCCTGATTTTGCCATGTATTTAATTTTATTAATACATAAGATGATTACCATAATCTCATCATTTCCTGTATACCAGATTACCTTCGTTTCTTCCAATTTCTTTTTTTCCTTTTCTTGTGACCTCATGTACAGAAATAAAATAGATAATTGAACTCAGGGGCTTTGCCAGAAATGGCATATTATTCAGAAGCAAGTTTTATTTTGAAACAGACATTCTTTCGTTACTCATCTACACTCATGGACAAAAATATGGTATATTTTTAAATTTTCATAATAACAGATTACGAAAATAGAAAACTAAAGAATCAAGTTATCTTTGTCTATTTTAAGAGTAATCTAATAACAATGGTTCATCAAGTAACTCCTCAATAAACACCAAATAACAAAAACTTAATAGTTGAATATGTATAGAATGGATAAATTACGGTCTGACAAACATTAACAGCAAAAGAACGAAACCAGTTACAAAACATGGGCTGCTCCGTATCGAGTATTGCCTCCCCGAGCGCGGACTACGGCTTCCATTCTTCTAGGCATGCTAGAGATTAAGTTTTGTATGCATTCTTGCGGAATTGCATCCCACTCCTGATGTGCCGCAAATCTTAATTGATTTAGCGTCATTGGCACAGGATTCCTGGCTCGAATATGAATTTTTAGTTGATCTCACAAGTGCTCTATTGGGTTTAAGTCTGGATTGCATGGTGGTCAGTCCAAACTTTGGATTCCCACTTCATTAAGATACCGGTTTACAGTTGCAGCAGCATGTGGTCGTGCATTGTCATGCATTAGTATGAATCTGTTGTAACCAATGAAGTCAACGTATGGCACAACATGTTCTGACAAGATGTTTTCAACGTAATTGTAAGCTGTCATCCTTCCACGCACTTCTACAAGTTCTGTACTACCCTCCCAACTAATGCCTGCCCAAAACATTATCCCACCTCCTCCAAAACTGACGTTTGGAGTTAGTGCACAGTTGGAATATCTTTCTCCAATTCTTCTGGCTTCTGGCTTCCACAGTATGATTCTTGTTTCGTCGGTAAGCATAACATTCTTCCATTGGTCAACCGTCCAGTCACCATATGCTCTAGCAAATTGTAATCTGCGAATCCTAGCATTTTGAGTGAGTCGAGGGACTTTAGCAGGCCGTCTCGCTTTCAAATATGCTTCCTTAAACCCTCGCCGAACTGTTTTGGAGCTAACATTAACTTGCTTCGCATTTAAAAGTTGTTTTTTTTAAATGAGTTGATGTTAAGGTACAATCTCGTAGTGACTGCAACATTAAAAATCTGTCATCCCGGCGAGTTGTTAACTGTCTCTGTCCTTGGCCAGGCCTCTTCTTGAAATTTCCAGTTTGTCTGTGCCTGTTTAAAATTTTTGAAACCGCAGACTGAGTTATTCCAACAAATCTTGCAATATGGCTTTGTCTCCAACCAACATTTAACAAAGTTACAACCTTTGCTATCTCAACTTCAGTGCAACATCGAACTGCTGGCATTATCGAAGACAGTAATGCTACAGAATAATCTACAGATGTTAAATTTTACCTCTGTACACCTAGGTTGATGAGTATACTTACCTACTTGGAAAAGTTAAAAGTCAGGTGTGAACACGAAGTTTACTCAATTCGATTTTTAGAACACAATAACAGTTTCTGATACTTGCTTGTTATTGCCAGGCTTACTAGATGCCTCAGTACCATGCCGTGCTACGCTGCCGACCGGAATCCGTCTCGCACTGCGCATGACGTCACATCGAGGCGAAATTATTGGCGCGAAGGCTCCGAAAGATCCGGTTGGCGGATGTGTTTTTGCTTTAGCGGCGCGAACGTTAAGTGACAAGTGTCAAAATGGCAAATTGTGCGATGGCTAAATGCCACAATCATTATAAGAACACAAAAGGCACAAACATAAGGTATTTTTCGTTTCCCAAACACAATGATATGCAGAAAGCATGGATTATCGCATGTAAGCGTGAAGACAAAATCAATGTTAAACATGGTACGCAAAAAAGTGCATTTGCATGGTTCATATCAATTTCGGATGCATAAAGTTTATTAATTACTTTTAGCAAGTATCTGAACTGCGCATCTTGAGGAATAATGTTTCGAAACTATCTATTTATTATTTCGGCCGTGGATATTTTCTGATTAATTATGCCATTATGCGTTAAATTTCTGTCTTTCGCCTGTACTATTACAGTAATAAACGCATTTCTACCTCGGAGTTTCAAGTTCTTAAGCAGTTTCTTATAGGTACCTATAAACGTGTCCAAATTCCTTCAAACCAAGAAAAATTTTCCTGTGAAAATAATTCAGCTCTTGCATTTATTTATTTATTTATCAGTTCCATAATCATACATGTACAATATTCAGCGAGCCTGAGGCTCATGTTTTGAACACATTTCTACAATTCTGAGAAAAAAGTCCAAAATTTCCCCTGCCGAAAAAATGTAGCTGTCAAACTCTTCTCAATTAGGTAATTATTTTCTTCAATAAGCTCACCCCCATCCAAAATTACTCATCCTCATCTCCAACAATCCATTTCTTAATTTCCATACAAACACTTTTCTCAATTACTGTAATTTTCCTATTTGAATCAAACATTTTTCACTGACAATTTGAAGTTTTATTTTGACACATATGTAGATCTAAGTAGGTATGTGGTTGGTGTCTCTCGAATCGCCGCGCCGCCTCGATTTTACGTCATCGAAGTGGGAGGAGCAAGGAGCGATATATGCGCCGTAGCTTACCATTGTATTTATATTATGCTCAGTACCTAATATAAAATGCTGTCGCAGCTGTTCGTAACAAAGTTTCCCGAGAAATAAATAAAATCAAAAATATTCCATATTTTTGTCCATGAGTGTATTAAGTCGCCGTTAAAAACTTCGAAGCTTTCTTTGGCCTCGTTGGAAAGGAAATTTAAAGCGTAATAGAAATCTGGGTTTACACTTGAATTTCATTTTATGAGGGAGCCACCAGATGGCGTTATTTCCAAACTTACCTTAATTGACAAATTTCCTCAAAAATTTTAAATTCAATGGTATATTTTTTATAACACGGTGTCATTACACACAGAATTAAGAACAAAATGCCGCAAATCGAAAGTTCATATCTTTTTCAAGTTGTGATCAAAAATACTGTTTAATCATATCTCATTGCATGGGTAAATTTGAGAAACATAAAATACGTAAATGAATGAAATGAATATTAATTTAATTTAGTAAATGTTCAAAGTGACCGCCATTATTTTCGACATCTAATGATTCTCAGACGTGTAGAAGATACAGCACCTTGGACTTCTGCCGCTGAAATAGATTGTACCACATTTCTTATTCCAAGAATCATGTCTTCCCGGGTTGTTGGTCGAATTTGGTAAACAAGGTCTTTTACCCTTCCCCATAAATAAAAGTCCAATGCAGTCAGATCTGGAGATCTGGGAGGTCATGGAAATTGACTACCTCGTCCTATCCACTTGTTGGGAAACTTAGTATCTAAATATTCTCTAACATTACGAGTAAAGTGGGCAGGGCAACCATCGTGCTGAAACCTATTTACACTAAACTTGTTCTGATTATCAATTTCAATCATCCAGTGCGGATTGTTTGCTGCCCAATAATGTATATTATGAAGGTTTACCTCACCTGCACTAGGTAGTAAACGTAGCTTCATCTGTGAATAAAATTTTTGAAAGAATATTGGGGCGTTCTTGTATCTTGTTGAGCATCCGGTGGCAGTATTCCAACCTTCGATCAAAATCTAATTGCGTTAGGGCTTGGTGCAGTTGTACATGGTATGGATGCAGTCTTTGATCTCTTAAAATCTCTTGCACAACAGACCCGAGGTATTCCCAAATCTCTTGTAATTTCCCTTATGCTTAAACGGGGATTAGTTTCAACGTAAGCAAGAACATTTATTACATTTTCCTCATTACGAGTTCTTCTATGTCGGTTGATAGCTTGTAATGATATTGTAATAATATTCTTCATGCTATGTGAAATTACAGCATGTTACGAAAATGTACCATTCCATTCAAAATTTTTTGATTAAACCATATTCTTGATGATATGTAACTTCCGTTTGAAAAAAGATAACAACTTCCGGTTTGCGGAATTTTGTTCTTAATTCTGCGTGTAATGACACCGTGTTATAAAAAATATACCATTCCATTTGAAATGTTTGAGAAAATTTGGCAATTAAGGTAAGTTTCGAAATAACGCCATCTGGTGGCTCACTCGTAAAATGAAATTAAAGTGTAAACGCAGATTTCATTACACTATAAATTCCCTTTGCAACGAGACCAAATTCATTAAAATTGGTTTAAGCAATCCGGAGATATGGCATTTTTGGTATAAGGGAATTCTTTCCTCCCCCAAGCCCTTATTTCGTAAGTCAGATCAAAAAGTTATTAAACTAATTTACAGGGTATTATGAGGAGATTTTGAAAAAGCTAAAGGATACCCACATTTCCATTTGAATTTTTGAAGAAAACGCGGGTAAAATTGAAAGCTATAAATATTTTTGGTGGATTTTTCATGGCCACTTTTATAAGATTTTTTTTCCGAAAGCTGTAGGATGAATAGTTCCTAAGATATAGCCGGTCGCCAACCGTAACCGGACACCCGGTATATCTGTGCCTTAACAGTTCCATCATCGCTGCAGTTATTTGCATTTAGAGCTTATCCATCTACATTTTTGGTAAACATCTTGCGGAAATTTTCACAGGCGAACCTTTTTGGAGTACCTGTAAATAGAGCAATTTCTGGGACAGTCTTTTCGAATAAGCATATCGACCTTCAATTTTCGTAGTGATTATTTTCTTTCAATAATTATTACCTCAAAAAAGAGAAGAGATAACAAAAAACTTTCCTAGTAAAAATAATTCAAACTTGGGATAAAAACAAATATGTATTGGTATATTTGGGGGTTGTCCTATTTAAAAAACTGAACTTTATGTCAAATTTATTTATCTAAATCTATAAATTAATCCTACATAGTCCATGTATATTGTTCATGGCGCCATACGGACTGGGGTTTCAGGGTAGGTAGAGAAATAGGGGGGAAACAGGACACAGGGTGGACCAATGTGTACGCAACACAAATATTAACACCTGCAGATGTCACAGTGTGTGCACCAGCGATCATCATGATAGCTTTTCGTCCTTTCAAAATCCATATTTTTTTAAAGGTTTGAAAAACATTGGTTTCCGGAAGTGCCGGCTAAAGGACAGGGGTACCGTTGTATTAGGGTAAATGGGTTGAATCCTGTGGATATTACCTTGGAGAAAGCCGCAAGTAAATGTGGCCTCAGCTATAGTGATCTCCGGTTACCAACCGAATTAACAGTTTGGGTTGATCCAAGCGAAGTTTGTTATAGGTAAGATATTTATCGGCTCGACTATCTATGGTCTACAACTTGTGTTTTACGGTAGACTTGGTGAATCAGAAGGTTCCTACTGTACCTTGGCGACTTTTCCGTCGGAAAGTTCGTCCTCTGGTAGTTCGTCACCGTCGACGTCGCCTCCTACGACTCCTTTACAGGAGACGCGCAGGAAAGTACAAAAGCAGCAGCGGTACTTTTTCGAAGGCTCTCTGAAACGCAAGAGCTCTAACAATAATTCGACTGTTGCGCTTCACTTTACACCAGCACCTAGAAACGTAAGGTGCAAGAATATATTTTGGCGGGTGAGATTGAGACGTTTTTCTGTTTTAGATGTGTTTAAATTTGCACCAGAAGAATAGACCTCCATATCGTTGCGACGCAACTCCATTCCAAATACCTCCTGAAATGTACAGAAGTATGCACCAATACACAAGACTCCCTTACAAGAATGTCGTGAAGGTCTAATTCGTGCGTCAGCTTTCTTAGGATTAACGGTAGATGATTGGACAAGATTATCGACGGTGTTTTTTTGGTTCGTCTTTCTTCTTTCAAACTTTAAACGAAGGTCGTATTACAATCGAATTGTAATTTTGCGTTGCATTTATTTTTTAAAAAAATATGGAACTTAGGGTGCCTTAGTTTACAGTACGCATGTGATGTTTTAGTCAAAAAAAAGTATGTGAAATTTTCGGGAATGCGCAACAGCTGCGGGTGTCTGGTTTCTGCGAGGTTTTCTTTTCTAGTCAAAAATTTTCGTGCAATTTGGAGCAAATTAAAAATTTTACGCAAATAAATGTTAGTTGAGAAGTGCGACTGCACTTGGAAATAAACTTATTTACGGGTGTTCACGACTCATCCTTCATTTTCTATTATTTGCATCAAACATAATGATAGTCAACGAATACGCGGCAAAACCAAAAGAGGTCTTCTCGTGGCGGGCACCTGCGTAAGCGACTGCCGAAGTATCGTTAACAAGCTGTTTTACATTTTATATTAAGTTTCAACTGTGATAAAATACGTTCTTTCATGACAGGAATGCCATTTAATTTTTTTCTGTATCGTGTAGTATGATTTCATTTTCCAGCAAAAAGACGAAGTCTCTCCTCGAGAATTCCGCCTTTTCTTGTAAATATTTTTGTATATTTGTCAATTGTTCCTTGTTAACGAGAAGGCGGAATCCTCGACGCCGGGTTCAATTGATGTTTAATTGTCTGCATGTGATTTGTTTTCGCGGCGTTTGTGTTTTTGTTGGGAAACTGGCATTTTTAAATTGTTTATTTTCGTTTCTTGTCTCTCGTGCCGTTTGTTACATAAGTGTTGTAAAAGTATTGACTGAATTATTCTAGTGTTAGATGGATGAAATTTCTGTGAAATTAACGGTAACTGCGGTAGTTGTATTTGTATATAATATAAAAAAATTGTGTAAGGTCCACAGGGGGCGTCACTTCTGTCGGCAGTGGCGTCCCTTGCGGCTAGTAGTTTGGCAAATTTACGTACAAATAATTACATTTCGTCCATTTTGAAAGGAAAAATTACAAAAATTTAGACAGTATTTAGCATTTTTATAGTACAGCCTTCTTAAAAACAAATCAAAATTAACTCGTCTATCGTTAATCTTAAAAATAGAGGGTGCCACACTGGCTATTTCTCGATATTTCTTTTTTTTAGTTATTATTTTTTATAATATTAATCAAAGTTCTTTCTTTTTTTTTTCAATTATGATTAGTTTATTCCCTAGCTTTTGCAGCATCCACAGAAGGCTAGTAGTGTTTCTTTAAAAAAGCACCAATTTTTTATAATAGCGAGTTTCTTTATTTTGTAAATGAAATTATGGTCCAAACTTATGACGAATACTGCTACGTTCTTAATCTTAAGTTTTTTTTTCTACTACAATTAAGGTTGAGGTAAATAAAATGATGATTTATGCGGTGCCGGACAGAACTGCGTTTTCTCTTGCGTCGACTGATTTTTTTGTACAAAGTAATTCTCGCCTAGTAACTTGAACAGTTGTAGCGTTAGAGTGTTCAGCGGAAGGCGCAGTTCTGCGCGGGTCGCTTTATTTTTTTTTTTTTTTAATAAACTTAGTCTGGTTTTCTGTTATTTTTTTGTGGTAAATTAAAATGTTCAAGAGATATCGTAATAAAACTAACAGGGTTTTATATATTTTTAAAGGTTAATTGCATTTTTAAATGCAGGTATTTCAAGAATTATGTACGCTTTGGATTGTATAAACAAATTGCAGGTGTTCAAAGTGCAATTCAGTTCAAATAGAAGATGTGATATTTTTTTATTGTGTACATAAAATTATGGAAAATCGGGAGAATTTAAATTATTTGATTTTGTACATAATTCTTTGAAAATCTGACACCCATTTGTAGAAATTGTATGTAGAATGTTTTTCAATGTAATATAATATTTAAAAGTATATTAATGTTAAGAATTGCAGCTTTTTGTTTCATTTTTTGCCCGAACATGCTTCAGAATTGAATATTAAGTATTTATTAGGCACGAGAGTATCGAACCGAGTTAGAAATGGCTGAGGAAACAGATAAGGAAGCTATTCAACAAAGCACTAAGAAAGGCTCGAAGGGCATCATGGAGGAGGCACTGTGAGGAGATTGAATCTACCACAGAATGTGCAAGACTCCAGAAGATACTTTCCAAAGACTACCATGGTGCTATACATACCCTGAAAACTCATCATCATAAGGTTCTCAGTCCGAAGACTGGTTGGATGCGTACCTCCACTCTTTTCTATCCTGAGCTAACCTACGCATTTCCCTAAAAGTAGAACATCCTACATCCCTAACTATTTGAGAGCAGTAGTCTAATCTAGGCCTACCCCTACCTCTTTTTATTCCTATCTCTGACTCTAGTATGTCGCGAACTATTCCTTCGTGTCTTAGAAGGTGTCCTACCATCCTATCTCTCCTACTCTTTATTGTCTTCCATACCTTTCGCTTTTCCCCAACTCTTTCTAATACCTCCCTATTGCTAACCTTATCTATCCACGGTATCTTCATCATGCGCCTGTAGCACCACATTTCAAACGCTTCTACTCTTTTTCGATCCGCTTCCCCTATTGTCCAAGTTTCGCACCCGTATAATGCCATACTCCATACATACGACTTTAAGAGTCTCTTCCTAGTCTCAATATTAACCGTTCTCGAACATAACAGTTGCTTCTTTCTGTTAAACGCAACTCGGCCCTGCGCTATTCTTTGTTTTATATCTTTAGTGCTCCTACCGTCTTGAGTTATTTTACTTCCTAAATAGCAGAAATCCGTGACCTCCTCTATCTTCTCATTTCCTATTTGTATGTCAACTTTAGTTCTATTTTCACATCCCCTACATACCAAAATTTTAGTTTTCTTTTTATTGACTTTCATGCCATAGCCCTGTGTCAAAACTGCTTCCATTTCATTCAAAGCCGCT
This sequence comes from Xestobium rufovillosum, assembly GCA_963966045.1. Lineage (NCBI taxonomy): Eukaryota > Metazoa > Arthropoda > Insecta > Coleoptera > Ptinidae > Xestobium > Xestobium rufovillosum. The sequence continues at coordinate 43,063,886 of OZ014493.1, forward strand.
CCTAATTCTTCTTTGCTAGATGCTAACACTGCTATATCATCCGCAAATCTGAGCATGTTAATAGTTTGACCCTGTACGTTAATCCCTGAGGCTGTTCTGTCCTTAACAATATTAATAGCATCTTCGATATATAAGTTGAAAACTAGAGGTGACAATGCACATCCCTGTCTCACTCCCTTCCGGATATGTACTTCCCTTCGTTCCTGCTCACATTCTATAACTGCCTTTTGCTCTTCGTAGAGATTATGTATTATTCTTCTGTCCCTATATTTCATCCCTACCTTTCTCAGCACTTCGAACATCTTCCCCCATTTTACGTTGTCGAAGGCCTTTTTTAAATCTACAAATCCTATATAGACGCTCTTTCTCTTTTCTATAGTTTTTTCTATAATTACTCGTAAAGCTAGGATGGCCTCGCGTGTTCCTCTATTTCGTCTAAATCCGAACTGATCTTCTCCTAATATTTCTTCCGCCTTTTTCTCCATCCTTCTTTGCACAATTCTAGTTAAAATTTTCGACGCATGGGAAGTTAAACTGATGGTTCTGAAATTTTCGCACCTATCCGCGCCTTTCCTTTTTGGCAAAGCTACCATGATGTTCCGTTTGTAATCCTCTGGAATCTCGCCTGTCAGGTATATGCGACTAACTAATTTAAATAAACGATCTATTACCTCTTGACCTGCACACTTCAAGATTTCTGCCTGCAAGCCATCTATACCTGGCGCTTTATTATTCCTTAAACTTTTTAGTGTTAGATCAAACTCTTCTCTCATTATAGGATTCCCTAGGTTATCCCCCTCTACACTGCTTTCGCTTTCTAATATATCTTGCATTTCCTGTCCCGCATATAAGTTTCCTAAATATTCTTTCCACCTATCTGCCTTCTCCCCGCTTTCGATTAGGATATCTCCTGCCTCATTCCTAATGCTTTTGGTACTAGATCCAATTTCTCTAAAATTTCTCCTAATTATTTTATATGTTTCATCAGTCTTTCCTACTTCGAACTTATTTTCCACTTCTTTGCACTTATTATCAATCCATTGCTCTTTCGCTTTCCTACATTTCCGAATAATTTCCCACTTGATCGCCTTATATCTTTGTTTCCCTATTTCATCTAACCCATTTTTATATTTCCCCTTTCCTCTATTAGACTCACAATATGTTTTGTTATCCAGGGCTTCCTACTTTCATTCTGTTTATAACCCAAAATATTCCTAGCTGAGGAAACTAAACTATTTTTAATGCAATTCCATTCTTCCTCTATGTCCCTAACAATATTTTCGCCCGCGCCCTTTAGTACTTCGTTTGTCTTTTTCTCGAACTTATCGCGCGTATCATCATCTTTTAGTTTCTCTGGGTCAAGATACCTTCTTCCGCTTCGTTTTTTCAAAATCTTAAATTTAAGATTGGCCTTCATAACGACTATATTGTGATCACTATCTATATCTGCTCCTGGATAACTTCTACAATCCCTAACTTGATTTCTAAATCTTTGCCTAACAAGAATGTAATCTATTTGATATCTCCCTAGGTCTCCTGGCATCTTCCACGTGTAGCGTCTCCTAACATGATGGTGAAATAGAGTGTTCGCGACCGTTAAGTTATGTTTATCGCAGAACTCTATCAGTCTTACTCCCCTATCGTTCCTATTGCCTAATTCAAAGGGACCAACTATTCCGCCCTGAAAACTGAAGCAGATATTCATAACCACGGGAAATGAAACAATGACCGAACTGCTTCGGAAACACTTCCCTGGGTCACATGCCGTGGATGTTAGCACCCTCGATTGGAGGGGCCAGGACCTAGATGCACCTGGAAAAGGGATCGGACCTTCTGCTGTTAAAATTATGTATGCTATTTAGGGCCAGTCTGGCTCTAGGTTATCTACCGAAAATATGGAAACTCACCAGAGTAGTATTCATTCCAAAAACTGGTCGGAGGGACTACTCTCGGGCAAAATCATACAGGCCCATTAGTCTTATGTCATTCCTGCTTAAGACAATTAGACCAAGAGCCCATAGACCAAAAATTGTGCATAATAGGTTTACTCCAAAAATGCCTGAGATGTTGTGGAGCACAGAAATGCCCATGCCAGTTTTTGTTTTTGGTACAGTGATGTGTGGCAGACCCGTAAATGTGTAAAAAAAATTGCTTAAAAAAGTATTATAGGTTTAGGACTGGGGTTTGCGGGAAGCACTAAATAATAAAAAGTAATCCAGGGGACGCGGTTCGCTTGTTGTGAATTCTGGGACACTGACCTGCTGCAGGGATCAAACTGTGTAAATAAATCGCCCTAAAAAAAATCGTAGGTTTACGCATGGGGATTGGAGGGATCTCCTAATTTACCGCCAAACATGAATGTCGACTCCCATTCATTTTGGTTGGTACAAAGAGGCGCCACTCTCGCGACATTTTGTAAATTCACTCAGGTAAAACAAATAATAAGTTTATGAATGGCGTTCAGTAACTTGTTTAATATAAACATACTGAGTGCGAAAATACATTCGCCATCGTTGAAAAGTGGTACAAAAGTCTTGCCATTCACGATAATTGATTGTGCACTGAAGCTTCGTTCCTACTGCGTGTAGATTACTGCAGTAAATAGGAAATGCAAGAAATTAAAAAAAAATTAAAATGGTTCTATGAAACGTTTAGCTGCACATACCAGACAGGCGATATTCCAGAAGAATACAAACGGAACATCATAATAGCTTTTCCAAAAAGAAAGGCGCGGATACGTGTGGAAATTTTAGAACGATCAGTTTGACTTCCCACGTGTCAAAAATTTTAACTAGAATTGTGCAAAGAAGGATGGAGAAAAGGGCGGAAGAAATATTAGGAGAAGATCAGTTCGGATTTAGAAGAAATAGGGGAACGCGCGAGACCATTCCAGCTTTAAGACTACTAATAGAAAAAGCAATAGAAAAGGGAAAGAGACCCTATAAAGGATTTGCAGATTTGGAAAAAGCCTTCGACAATGTGAAATGGAGGAAGATGTTCGAAGTGCTCAAAACGGTAGGGATTAAGTATATGTATATACTTGGGCCGCCCAACAGACGGAGTGATCACCCTGCAAGCATGAGCTCTAGACGGGACCAATATCACTCCAATTCGGTCGTCATAAATTAATATTGGCCCCGCTAGAGCACGTTCTTGCAGGGTGATCACTCCGTCTGTTGGGCGGCCCAAGTATAGTTAGGGAGCCGGTATAGTAAATTATGACTGTATTTTCTACCATGCCGGACATTATTAATCTTAATGTATGCAACAAGAAGAAGAAGAATATGACTATGAGAAAGTTGCATCTGAGTCGCACCGCAGATGGCGCTCTTAAGAAAAGTTTCGAATCGTCTGGCACCCACTCGCAACTATCTAATGTGTCTGGCATTGATATTTTGGCATTCTTCATATTACAAAAATTCAGTAAAAGAAAAATCTGTTGGTATAAAATACGTCACGTGACGCTCCTGCTTAAGATAAGTTTGGGGTTCTCTGGCACCCACTCGCGACTTATAATGTATCTGATTCTTCTTTTACTGACTATTTGTATCATGAAGAATGCCAAAATATCAATGCCAGACACATGAGATAGTCGCGAGTGGGTGCCAGACGGTTCTAAACTTTTCTTAAGAGCGCCATCTGCGGTGCGACTCAGATGCAACTTTCTCATAGTCATATTCTTCTTCCTCTTGTTGCATACATTAAGATTAATAATGTCCGGCATGGTAGAAAATACAGTCATAATTTACTATACCGGCTCCCTAACTAATAGCCTATTAGTAATAGGGATAGAAGAATAATTTATTCATAATCTACACAAAGAGCAAAACGGCAGTTACAGAATTTGAGCAGGAACATAGAGCAGTAAATATCCGAAAGGGAGTGAAGCAGGGACGTGCGTTATCGCCTCTAGTTCTCAATTTATATATCGAAGATGCGATGAATATTGTTAAAGACATCAGAATAGCTGCTGGAATTAATATACAGGGTCAAACTATTAATATGCTCAGATTTGCGAATGATATAGCAGTATTAGCATCCAGCGATCCAGCAAAGAAGAATTAGGAAGGACTCTGAACGAAATGGATGCGGTTTTGACGGAGGGCTATGGTATGAAGATCAATAAAAAGAAAACCGAAATTTTGTTGTGCAGGGGGCGTGAAAATAGGGCTAAAACTAAAATACAAATAGGAAACGAGAAGATAGAGGAAGTCTCAGATTTCTGCTATTTAGGAAGTCAAATAACTAGATTTAAGACAAAGAATAGCGCAGGGCCGAGTTGCATTTAAAAAAAAGAAAACTATTATGCTCGGAAATGATAAATGTAGAAACTCGGAAGAGGCTCTTAAAAACGTATGTATGGAGTACAGCAGTGTCCGGGTGCGAAACTTGGACAATAGGAGAAGCGGATAGGAAAAAATTAGAAGCATTTGGAATGTGGCGCTATAGACGCATGACGAAGATACCGTGGGTAGATAAGGTTAGCAACAGAGAGAGGCATTAGAAAAAGTTGGAGAAAAGCGAAATTTATGGAAGACAGTAAGGAATAGGAGAGATAGTAGGACACCTTCTGAGGCACGAAGGCTTAGTTCGCAACATACTAGAGTCAGAGATAGGAATAAAAAGTGGTAAGGGTAGGCCGAGATTGGACTACTGCTCTCAAGTAGTTAGGGATATAGGATGTTCAACTTCTAGGGAAAAGCGTAGGTTAGCTCAGGATAGGAAAGATGGAGGTACGCGTCCAACCAGTCTTCGGACTGAAATCTTTATGATGAAGGGTGAAAATTTATAATTGCTTTCTTTCAAGCTTTCTAGCGGGCCCTTGTACCACCGTTCAATGATAAGGAATGTATTTTTGTACTCAGCAGGTTCATCATAATCAAATCTTGAATACCATTCATAAACATATGATTTTTTTACGTGTTTTTTTTTACAAAATGTTGCGTCTCTAGCGCCCCCCTGTACCTTTTTTTTTTATCGGCAACGGTGAATACTCGACTTTTGTGATTGAAATAACTTATCTCCAAGTTTTGAAGAGTAAACTTATGATTTTTTTTACCTGAGTGAATTTACAAAATGTCGCGAGAGTGGCGCCTCTTTGTAGTTTGTACCAACCAAAATGAATGGGAGTTGAGATTCATGATGTTTGGGGGTAAATTAGGAGGTCCCTCCAATCCCCATGCGTAAACCTATAATTTTTTGGGGGTGTTTTATTTACACAATTTGACCCCTGTAGCGGGTCAGTGTACCAGAACTCACAAGAAGCGAACCGCGTCCGCTGGATTACTTCTCATTATTTAGCGCTTCCCACAAACCCCAGTCCTAAACCTATAATACTTTTTTAAGCAATTTCTTTACACATTTACAGGTCTGCCACACATCACTGTACCAAAAACAAAAACTGGCATGGGCATTTCTGTGCTCCACGACCCAAAAATCACAACATCTCAGGCATTTTTGGAGTAAACCTATTATGCACAATTTTTGGTCTATGGGCTCCTGGTCTAAATGGAACAGCTGCTCGACAAGCATATAAGGGATGGCGTATTGGTAAACAGGCCACTACATCAAAACCAGTTAGCATACAGAGCAGGAATGTCTACAGACACTGCTCTACACCATCTTACATGAAGAGTGGAGAAAAAAGAAATCCTCCTAGCCGCCTTCCTGGACATAGAAGGAGCTTTCGATAATACATCATTCAATAGTATCTCCAAAGCTGTAGGCCAAACAGGACTAGAGGCTTTGTGCTGCAGGTGGATAGACTGCATGCTGAGGGATAGAGTGGTGTTTACTGCATTGCTAGATTGGTAGATGGTTGTCCGCAGGGTGGAGTTCTATCTCCTCTTGTGTGGAACCTAGTTATGGTTTATGGACGGACTGCTTGAGAAACTCAGCGATGGAGGAGATATGCAAGATGATTTAGTCATCACAGTCGAGGGAAGATTTAGTAGTACGATTAGGGAACGTGTGCAAATGGCCCTGAGTATTGTAGCAGCTTGGACTGAAAAGGAAGGCTTGACCATTAGTCCAGAAAAAACAACAATAGTTCCATTTACACGTAAGAGAAATATAGAGGCTCTGGGACCTCTATATCTCCGTGGTAGGAAGATCCCATTGTCAAGGAAGGTTGAGTATCTTGGGGTTATACCTGGACTCAACACTCACCTGGAACCAATAAATCGATAGAATAGTCAGAAAGTCGGAAACTACTCTTGCAGCAGTTAGGCGAACATATAACAAAAAATGGGGTCTAAGGCCAGGAATGGTGCAATGGCAGTACACCAGAGTGGCCAGACTAGGAATAATGTATGCAGCTTTGGCATGGTGGCCCAAAGTCAAACAGGTAACTACTAAGCTAAGGCTAAGCAAAATTCAGAGGCTTGCCTGCCTAGGGATAACAGGGGCGATGCGGACTTCGCCAACTGCAGCCATAGACTCTTCTGGACCTTCCCCCTCTCCACTTCGTGATACAGGGGGAGGCGAACTGGCACTACACAGATTGCAAAATTCTCTTTATCGTGTCCATCTGGGCATTATTGAGGACATAAGGGATACCATGCTTGACGTGAGGACGGATTACATGGTCCCCAAGAATACCACACAACCACTTCTTCAGGTCACAATCGATTACTCCAAAGTAGAGAACCAAATTCTGAGCAGCATACCTTCCGGCAATCTAACCTGGTACACCGACGGTTCTAAGACCAACACAGGTGCTGGGTCAGGACTGTTTGGAGATAAACGAAGAGTGAAACTTAGCTCCTCTCTGGGCAAACATGCCTCTGTCTTTCAAGCAGAGGTTTACGCTATACTGCAATGTGCGCGGGAAAACATTAAGAGTGGCTACAAAAATCAGCGGATCTTTATTTTATCAGACAGCCAGGCAGCTTTTAAGGCTCTTCTGAGCCCAAAGATGTCTTCCAGACGTGTGGGAGTGCTTCGAGCCACTTAATATCCTAGCCATGCAGAACGCAGTGAGACTGCTTTGGATTCGAGGTCACTGTGGGCTGATAGGGAACGAGAAAGCCGATAAACTAGCAAAGCGGGGCTCCAACGAACCTTTTGTTGGACCGGAACCTGCCCTAGGCATAACTAAGAGTGCCGTCAGACACCACGTAAACGGATAGATTCGCGCTCAACATCACAATTACCTACTGGAGCAGGATTCCAGGACACAGACACAGCAAGTCATACATAAATGAACCTTGCAGGAAAAGATGCTCAGAACTACTTTGCCTTAGTAGGATGCAAATCAGCCCCTAGCACTGAAGCTCAAGCTTATTGTGCCCCCATACATGATTATCTCAGAAGTTCGGTCCCCTCAAAAAATTTTAGGACAAGACTTATGGGTGCATCTGCTATTACTTTTGGTTCTACAAACATAGCTCCAAAGCTTGTATGTCTAGCTGCTCCAAGAGCCGGACATTCGCATAATATGTGATGAGGAGTTTCCTCCTCTTCTCCACACATCCTGCAATTAGGATTGTCCTTCACTCCAATAGTGAACAGTGTCCCGTAAATAGTCCTACTGCCCATCTCAGCTGGTTCTTACCCAGTCGTATTAAGATTGCCTCTGTCCAGGAGTCCCCATCCAGTACGAGGTATGTTTTTGTCTTAATAGGTCCTTTATAACCTCTTTGGCTATCTGATATGCCAGACGACACTTAGGTTCCGGCCCTATCAGCGGAACTTTGGCTCCCTTCTTCGCTAAGAGGTCTGCTTTTTCGTGACTCTCACCCATCGTAGAATAACCTTGTTATGTATGCAGCGAGTCCACACAGTCTTTAACTGTTCTGGATTGTATATCTTTGTAACTTCCAGAGCTTTCAGTGCTGCCTGGCTGAGAATCTGGATCCTCCTGTTTTGAAAGGACCTCCTGATCATCTCCTGCGCACATACGAAAATTGCAGTAATTTCTGCCTGGAATACAGCTGCAAGGATGCATGATTCAAGAGTTTCAAACTCTGACACCAATCCAACCTCAAGTTACGAGCAGGAGAGACAGCCAAACAAAGAAAGAATTGCCGATTAGTAAGTAGGATTACTGAAGCATTGCAGCATTAATTAATGCAGTAAATATAATTTATATAAATGAAGCATTTGTATCCAGAAAATTTAAACTTGAATCCAAGAAAGACGAACCACTGTAGAGAAGAAAGCGATGCTATGCGATAGCATGGGAGATCAGGTTAGCTACGAAATATTTTCAAATTCTTCGAGTGCTCTGCGGGTCCACTAGATAGTCACGTTTGGGAGACTGGCCATTTTTTGAGTCGTGATCAGTACTGGCAAGGATTTTGCTACAAGTATCAAATTCTAGTGCTTTTCCCATTTTCAGATAGCAAATAATAAAATGGAACAGAATTTTAAAACAAAGGAAATATCTAGCAAAACTTAAGGGCATAAACAGTCCTAAACCGAAAACACAGCTATAGTTATATTTTTTATGTTTTTATTTACAATGTAATCGAGTTAAATAAAAACGTACAAAAAAAATGAAAGTTCTTTTTTATATTGCTGCCGTCATTATTTCGTCCACTGAAATACCGCTTTTTATTATTCAACAATGAGAAACAACCTAACAAGTGCGACTAGAAATTACCAAGAAAAAATCACTACTCAACATCTTCCTCTTGCATCGTGCTCTCCTGTTGCTGCTTCATAACACGAGGCGCTATCTGCGGCAGTCTTTGGATCAACAAATGGAAAACCTGTGGCTGCAACGTTTGCTGTAAAACTTGTAATAAATCGTTTGGTTGCCCGCAAACGGCTACCGCATTTCCCAAGTGGTCTACGGCGTTGTCCAGATCTCCTGCAGCGAGCAATTCCTCTCCCAATTGCACTTCTTGCAAGAAAAATCTTTGGACCGCTTCGTGGTCTTTCATATCTGGAAAATTTGTGGTCACGCGTTTTCCGGATGTAGCGGCCGCTTTGTTGGCCCTCCGTCCTAAAACAAACAAGAGCGTTCCTGGAAAAGCATCACGCAACTACTTAACCTACGTTCTCGCAACTTCTTTTTAAAATCCGGGTCTTGATGCCTTTGGTGGTCAAAGTATATACAATACCCTATAAATAGGGTTCCGCAAACACCGGCGGCGATTCCCAACACTGTCTTTGACGATATCATTGCCATTTAATCAACGAATATCTACTTTGCACACAAAAATACTCCGGCCATAGCGGGTCACTATCCGGAAACAAGTTTTGATTCGGAAGTCCAGCACAAAACACAAATCATCAATACTCGTTACCAACACAGAAATATTTCGCAAATTACTCCTTTTCCCTCTGAATTTAGTAAATAAATAATGTTTTAATAATTTTTGAAGACGTAATAATAACGTACTTGACGTTTAAATTACAGAAAAAAGAAACAAATTTGCCAACGAAGATTCAAAGTAGGCGCCATTTATTTTATTTTCTGCAAGAGAAACTAGAGGTCAGGCGTGAGTCAATTTTGGTAGGGTCCCTGTATTTAGAGAGTACCGCAATCAATAGCTCCACTATGTTTCAGAACTGTGAGTAAATATGGCGGACTGCCGTGTCAGCAGCAAAATGTCATTCTGACGTTCCGCCACAATTCAAATTTGGCGGCTGTTATTGTGAGTAAATATGGCGGAGATTGCGGTACTCTCTAAATATAGGGACCCTAAATTTTGGTACAGTGGCTTTTCTTTCAAGACAGTGGCGACAATAGAGGTCCACGCGCCATTTTGAGACAAATATTCGGGACCCAAGTGCCTCCGTCATACGTCAGATTTTCATTCCAAACAAAACAAAAGCACGTGCCATTTGACGTTTATCGATATTATTTACAACGTCTTAAACTAGTTTTTGCAATATAATTATAGACGTTTTGCAATGAAAACAGTTTATTTTAAATTTGTGTGTTGGGCTTACGCGTAAAAACTTGAAAACAACTATATGTAATTATAATTATATTTCAGAGGTTAGATTAAAACGTCAGAAAGCACGTGGTTTTGTTTTGTTTAAAATGAAAATCTGACGTTTGTGACGCGCCACTTATCTCCCGAATTGCAAAGCAGTCTTTTGCCGTTTAATTCGGGAGATAAGTGGCGCGTCACAAACGTCAGATTTTCATTCCAAACAAAACAAAGCCACGTGCTTTCTGACGTTTTAACCTAACCTCTGAAATATAATTATAATTACATATAGTTGTTTTCAAGTTTTTACGCGTAAGCCCAACACACAAATTGAAAATAAACTGTTTTCACTGCAAAACGTCTAGAATTGTATTGCAAAAACTAGTTTAAGACGTTCTAAATAATATCGATAAACGTCAAATGGCACGTGCTTTTGTTTTGTTTGGAATGAAAATCTGACGTATGACGGAGGCACTTATGTCCCGAATTCGGGAGATAAGTGGCGCGTCACAAACGTCAGATTTTAATTCCAAACAAAACAAAGCCACGTGCTTTCTGACGTTTTAACCTAACCTCTGAAATATAATTAAAATTACATATAGTTGTTTTCAAGTTTTTACGCGTAAGCCCAACACACAAATTGAAAATAAACTGTTTTCACTCCAAAACGTCTATAATTATATTGCAAAAACTAGTTTAAGACGCTGTAAATAATATCGATAAACGTCAAATGGCACGTGCTTTTGTTTTGTTTGGAATTAAAATCTGACGTATGACGGAGGCACTTAGGTCCCGAATTACTATGAGTATATCACAAAGCTTTTATGACAAAAGGTTACTTTTTGCTGCAGAACCAGTGATTTTATAATACTAGATACCAACATGCCGTAATTAAATAAAAAATTACTTCGCGTACTACCAATATGTATAACCATTGTTTAAACAATGCTAGAATCTAGACTAGGGACCATGGAGGAGATGCTAGGGACTTTAAATTTTGGTTTCCGTGGGTTGAGCTGTCACTGTCAATGTCAAGCTTAAAATAATTTTCTGGAAATTTTAATCTTAAATGTGTTTGAAATTCTCATTTTTCGTCGAAGGATGTCGAAATATTTTTCTAGGAAAAGTAATGGTTAATCAAGTTCAAAGCATTGAACTGGGAAACTGATATATTGAGATGATCATAACCTAATTTTTTGCAATGAATTTTTCCTTCTCTGAATCTCTCTCTGGAAAACAGCAAAGATGCCGTTACCACTGGGTACCCCTTATTACTCAACAAGTAATTATACCAAATAAGAATCCTTTGGTCATATTAAAAGATATCAATTTTGCTTGTAGTTGCGGCTTCGACATGTTTACCAAATCGTAAGCTACAATTTAACATCGGACCACCCTGGCAAGTTCTATTATACACTACATTTAACTGCAATGTGTTCGCCATTTTATACTAGTGAGAAATTAGATAACGCAAATCCAAAATGGGCGGAATTATGTATAGATAATTTACCGAATTTGTCTACTACATGTATGTTTTTTTTAATTAAATATCTTGCCTGCGAATGCCATGCTCATGTGTTTATGCATTTAAAGGTTTTGTCCTAAGGATTTGGCAAGAGCGTCTAAATGAAATGGACATCATTTTAACAACAATAGGCGTAAATCTTTCAGGTTTAGTCTACCTAGGAAATAAGTTACCAATCATACAGCCGGTAGTATTTAATCCAAATTCTGTGATATTTAATATTCGCGGTGGCTATTTTTCAAGCCATTTAATGATACGAACGGATTTACCGAAGCCGCCGCCGTTCATAGACTATTTAAATGTGATTAGTTCTGAAGATTCCACTAGTGTATTTAGAAATGTTACAGTTAAAATTCCAGTTAGTACAATAAAAACTAGCTATAATGTCGAGAATCTGCAGAGGATACAATCACTGCAAATTTCGATAAGAAACAAAACGATGGACGTAGAAATTTTGAGAGATAAAATAAATAGGCTGTGCAATATTACCGAAGGAGGAACTTCGGAAGTAAAACCAACTACATCCAGCACAGACAGCAGCGTTCGATATGCTCCACAGTTGCTCACGATGAACACGTTAAATAAAATGCTTGAGGTATTGCAACGCAAGGTATTTTCTTTTAATCTGTTATTTAACGTTTCTGTTGCCGTTAGCAAGAGAAACGATCGCCTGGAAGTCGACAAGCACGATTGAAATTGGCAAAGGAAATTGAATTAGTAAAATTCAGGACAAAGTTGCTGTCGCAGGAGAAAGACAGGAAAACTTGTTTTTTGCGAAAATTAAAAGAAAAACATGGGAATATTTTAGAGAACAAAGAGGAACAAAGTAAGTATACTTTATTTCTTATAACTTTAGGCTTCTGGTAGCTCGTCATTTTTTATGCAAGTTCGTATGTACTACAGTTGTTTAAAAATACTGAAAAGTATTTGATGTATCTACAGAGTGTTCATCTGATGGACTTACTGTGTCATATAAGGCTTCGTGTTAAGATCACTCCGTATTTAAACAATTAAACAGTAGTAAATAGTTTTATTTAATTCGCAATAAGTATAAAATATTAGAACGCCTAGCTCGGTTTGCAGTTACAGAATTAATGCCCTCACCCCTCACACATGCTCCACTATTCGACAAATGTTTATAAACATCATAAAATAACATCCTGGCGACCAAGTCAGCTTCTTTGGCCGTCAAGGCTAAACCAGAGTGTGGTTCCCCGATAACATTCCTATTAATTTTTTGTTCAATAAATCCTTTGGTCTATATTTAATTTTTCAAGATATTTCTCCACCTTTAAATTATTTAAAACATGCTGATAACTAAAAAAATATCCTAAAATCATTCTAAATAACATCATACTAAAATCATTTAGGAAATCCAAAAACACACTCAATACAGGTTGTTCCAATCAGAAAGATAAAGTGAGACGTTGTGCAGAAGAAATAAGATTTTCTACTATAAAGCCTAACAAAGATATGAAGAAGAAAACCCCTACATGCTATATAACAACACTGTATCGTTGCTAGTGCTAATGTCATCCAGGTCTTCAGCTTTGTTTGGATTGCTGCATTTAGTTCTTCAGAGGTCGGTCTTCCCATTGAGCAGAAGCTGTTGGTCAGTTATCTAACGGACAACTCAAGATCTGCAAGGAGTTGTCTTTTTCTCCTTTCTTCCTTCTGTAATGGTTCTTGTCAAGTTCTCATGAGACTTCAGAGAGTCTGATTCTCTGGTATCTCTGTCACACCTTGCTTTCTTGAAGTGGCCTTCATACTTCGTAGGGAATATATTTAATCCACCGTTGCATATATTGAACAAAAATTATTCCAAACCAATTTTAGATACAAAATTAATGGAAGATTACCATGCCTTGGGCAAGAAGAAAGAAAAACTAAAAGAGTGGAGACTGGCTTTAAGTCAGCATAAGCAATTTCTTTCGCACTGCTCCCATCAGTTGTACCATCGCAGGAGGCAGCTTTTACAGCAACTATTGTTCGTATATCCGATTAATCAAGTCGGCGAACATAAATTTATCATAAACGGCATTTATTTGCCAAATTCAGATTTGTTAACAGGTACTGTTGTTATATCGAAGACGTTTATATGAATGTTACATATTTGATTCGTAGAGTGTTCTGATGGTGGCTTGGCAGTCGCTTTAGGTTATGCAACACATGTTCTTATAATGTGCGCAGCCTTTTTACAAATTCCACTGCGGTACTCCATGGTGCATTATGGTTCGAGATCTCAAATCATCGATCATATTTCACCAGCCTTGCCTGATAAAGAGCGAAGGTAAATTTTAAATTTTTATCACTAATTATCATATTTCAAGTCTTCTATTCCAGTTTTGCATTATATAAGACGAGCAAAGACCGCATCCAATTTAATTATGCAGTATATTTGCTGAACAGGAACATAGCACAATTACGGTTTTTATGCGGGCTGCATACACCTGATTTAAAGGCTACCTTACCGAATCTCTTAGGGTTGCTTCAAGGAAAGGGTTACAAAACAGCCTTAGAACACATCGAAAAAACTAAAGCGCAGCAAGATTCCAAATCTGACGTTCTGTCCGAAGGAGAGACTTCGGTAAAAAGCGACGATCAAACAAAAGTTTTTTCATCATCGATGTCGAGTGAAAAGTTATTGGATTTGCGAAAATTCGGCTCTAGTTCAAGCATCCACGATCCGATTCTAGATTCGTTGAAAGGAGAATGTCACACGGAGAATGCAGGCACTTCTAGATCCGTTATAAAAAAGACGGTGAAGCCGGCGAAAAATTCGGAATGCGGACCCGGTTTGAGCGAAATTTTGGCTATTCCTGAAGCATATTTGAACCGTGAGATCAGTACCCTTAGGTTCAAGCAGTACGTGAGATCGGAAAGATTTGATTTACCCGTTGAGCATGCAGGAAGTTCTGGTAAGTCCTATTTTATTCTTGTAAACATACAAAAATTGTTCGTGAATTTTTCTCAGCTTCTTCAAGAGGCGAAACCTCAAAAAAGTCAATCAAACCCTGTGATATTAAAACTAATAATCCATTTGAAGGTTACTACCCGTGTACAGAATCCGTAGAAGAAGGAACGGATATTTTAAATGACACTTTGAATGGAAGTTTAATCTTAGATGAACCGGATTTCCGTATTCCAAGAACTGAAGTCATCGACACGAGACAAAAGCGTTCAATAGACGCGTACACTGAACACTCCGAATCTAGTTACCGCTTATTTACCGGTTCCGATCCCGTGGTTAATTTAAGCGCGAAGTACGAAGCTCAGCTACCGTCGAGTTTAGACGACAAACACGAAGAAGTTATGCAGAAATGGTTGGATAGCGGTCCGGCCCATACTTGTCCCGATGAAAATTTGTACCCGGAGGAAATTTTGGGAAGAACTGAGCACGTTGGTACTCAGCCTTTGATGGCGAGAGCGGATGCTTTGAGGAACAGTTCCAAGTCTTTTAATCTGCTGAGGCCAAAGTTTTAGCAAAGGAATAGTTTGGGGAGTTAGTCGTTGGTATGTGGCGATGTAATTTTTTATATTGTATAACGTTACCTGAAAATGCGTGGTTTTTCTATCCAGCTGTGGTTATGCAAAGAGGAATATGTATTAGCTTTTTTTGGTAATTATGTGCAATTATTATTTAAAAAATTTTATACGGTGGGTCTCGGATTTGGAGGGAAGCATTACAATCTTGGCTATTTTGATGGAATGTTTGATCAGAATCGGGGTTTCTCATTTTTATTGAAATCTCTCTTAAGCAGACACCTCTGCTAAGTTTGATACCGGCACAGATTAATCATACCCAGGTAAAGCTACATTTACATCCAATTCGATATCGGCACAAATCACGTGATCGCAACGCTTCTTCCAGCCTTCTGGCTTTATTTGATTAAATTCATATTCCACTAACTTCTGCACATCTAATATGAAGGTAGTATTTTTTGCAGTGTGTTACGTTTGAAATTTACCCTAACACCTTTTATTTAGATATTTTTCATGTGTTCTGATTTTCCTATCAATATTTCTGTAGTTGTTTCTGTAGGTACTTTCATTGTTGACCTTCTTGGCTATTTGTCTCTTACGTTTTGATCTGCGACTGTCCCTGGTTTTTGATTTCTTCCCCAAGTCTTGTTTGGTAATTTGAACAGCTTTCTACCTAGAATATTTCACTCTCAGTTCTTGAATTTGCTCCACTTACCTTTTTGTTTCTATTTTTCGTATTTCAGCTGTTGTGTTTATGTTCCTTTATTCTGTGCTTTCATTCTTGTCACCTACCTCGAACTTGGACTCTGCCGGCGAAATTCTCTCGTTAGTTAGTCTGGATGTTGTCTATTCTTGATGGTTTCGGTCTTCTGAATTTGTTTAGCGAGATTATTATTTGTTCAAATCAAAGTGAATAAGAGAAGTGTCTCCACTTGATAGCTGTTGCAGCAGAAGAGCGGGCTACGCAACTGTAATACTGGCATTGGTGCCGTGTGCAGCAAACTGGGCCATTCGTTCGGGCGTACCGCTTGGCCATATGCAATAATACATATCGTTTTAGCGTTCAGGAAGTACTCTGGTTAAAGTGAATGAAGGGGCGTAAATGCTGTGTCCCAAAATATAATTTCGTACGGAAAAACAGCATTTTTCTCCATTTCAAAACAAGCAAAATTAGCAGCTAAATGGCCTCGGGCAATTGCTCGATAGGGCTCCGTTTTTGAAAAACATTTTGATTCGAAGGAAACAAATAGAAACAAAATTTAATTAAAGCGGGTACTGCAAAACAAAGTTGGTGCTATAAGGAAGTAATAATTGATTCTGTTATTTATTTTACCTGGCTGGATTATTTGTAAAATCTGTCATCAATTACCAATTGTATTACATGCTTATCTTAGCTTGAAAACAACCAGTTGGACCCCGAAAATATTTCAGACGAAGTCACTTTAACAAGGGGAACACTAACTTGGGCATCCCAGTTCTTACATATTGTTTATTAAGAAAACTAGAACGTTTTTTCCCAAGCATATTGATACCAGAGATGCTTACGACCTAACTATATGATTTCTTAAGTAAAAGTAACTGTAGTAGGTACTTTAAAATATGAATGTAAATCTCACGAATCAATATGTGTTGGCGTCATTGGGTCATAATTACATATTGTTAAGAATGCAATTTTATTCTAAGCAGCAAAATGCAGGCCTCAAAAAACAGAACTGAGAAAATAAGAAATTGTCAAGATTATATTCAAAATAAATATGACTTTTGTAAGAGCTGCTGAATTTACTTTACGGCCTGACTTTAAATAATTATTGAAATACAGTGAATCCTATGTGAATATTGACGTATAAGTTGACCGCTTTTTGTTGAAACCGAGGAATTTCTATAATTTTACATAAGTGGTTAACCTGTCTATGTTGACCACCGTCAAACGTGTATCTTTTTCACTATAAATCCATTTTTTGGTAATGTAATGAAATCAATGCATCATACACAATACATTCGACATCGGTATAATCGCGCGGACGCTCGGCCCAGTTCCCCCACTCCAGTCGCCTAGAAACATTACATTTGCGTAGCTCAGTATCCGCACGGAGTGGAGGCACTTCTCTTATTCACTTTGGTTCAAATATTGCATGTTTTGAATGTGTATGGAAAACCGCAGACCAACTGGTTTCGTCCTTCTGGGACTCATCAGTACGGTGCTCTCCCCCACACACTCAAACCATGCAATTTAGCTTGCTATATATGCTGCCGCGCTCTGGACAGATATCAGCAAGTGACAACTACTTTGAGTAATTATCTAGTATTAATTAGTGGTACTGGACCGTTCGAACAACTACTCCTCGGGCAAATACCCCGCCAGGCATTGAATTATAGAACTCAATCCAGATTTTTTGTACTACGAGACGTTTCAGACTGCTACCCCATCTAAGATGGCCTTGAAACAATCCTAATTTGTCACCATGCACGTACGTGCTTTTAAGCAGGTCTTTGTTCAAATATTGCATGTTTTGAATGTGTATGGAAAACCGCAGACCAACTGGTTTCGTCCTTCTGGGACTCATCAGTACGGTGCTCTCCCCCACACACTCAAACCATGCAATTTAGCTTGCTATATATGCTGCCGCGCTCTGGACAGATATCAGCAAGTGACAACTACTTTGAGTAATTATCTAGTATTAATTAGTGGTACTGGACCGTTCGAACAACTACTCCTCGTGCATGGTGACAAATTAGGATTGTTTCAAGGCCATCTTAGATGGGGCAGCAGTCTGAAACGTCTCGTAGTACAAAAAATCTGGATTGAGTTCTATAATTCAATGCCTGGCGGGGTATTTGCCCGAGGAGTAGTTGTTCGAACGGTCCAGTACCACTAATTGAGATTATTATTTTTAGAAATTTGTTGTTTAGGCATCTATTTATAATCCACCTTGTCCGGATATTTTAGGTTAGTTCGCTTCTGTCACTGTCATCCTTGTAGGGCATTTTTAGTTCCCCTTCTTTATGTTCGGAGGGTCAGTGGCATGCCGTTCTAATTTTCCTTTTCGTCTTGAGTCTTTGATTCCTTTACATCTTTTATACTTTATTCTTTCATCTTGCTGTGTCTCTAGAGGGTTTCTATTATCATTATCTTGCTTTATTTTGGGTCGGTAAGTCTTCTTTAGCCTCCTTCTATTCGGTTTATTGCCCCCCATTCATTGACGCTATTGGAATTTTTGAGTTTCTAGGGGAAATTTGGGTACTTGTAATTTTCATGGAACCGACTCGCACTATCTTCTCGGTGCGCGCTTTTTTTGATTTCCGATGTCCGTACAATCTTGTCTTTCTCATGCTGTGCTTCGACGTGTAGTGTAGGGTAATTTGTAGAGTTTTGGCAATTTTTGATTGTGCTAGCCTTTTCGTTGGGATTTTCTCCAATCACCTATTTTGGGACCTCGATTAATCGTTATTTTTGGATTTGGAATCGTCGTCTGGCCTTTTTAAGGGATTTAAACTCACGTTTTGAAGTTTGGCGTGCTTTTGGCAAAAAAACCCCACGAGGTAAGCGAGATATTTCTCCTTCTTTCATTTATTTAAATCTTCAATCATCTAAGTGACGTGTTTCCTTTCTACTCTTTTGTTTCTTGATTCGGTTATGTTATATTTTAGGGTTTTTTTTGGGGCCTAATTTTTATTGGTGGGATTACCTCCATCGAGGAGTGCCGTATTCGCCTCCTGGTGCTTGCTGCAGCACGTGCCCCGAAGATTTTTGAAGCAGCTGACCTCCTCCATCTATTTGTATATAAGGTCAGAAATTTTGGTATTTTTCTACGGTTTGTGTCGCCTGTCCGTTTGGGTCATCGTGTCCAGCGGCTGGTTTTATGTAGATGCCTGGTCACGGCTTGTTTGTGACCACCTCGTTTATAGTTAGTTCATTTATTTGTAAATTCATTAATTTAATATCTTACAGTAAATTTGCGTAGTTCATTTGTTCAATAGTTTAATTCAGAATTTAGTAATACATTTGTTTTTTTGACAGTTTTATTGTACACTTTTTTGTAGCTATTTTCTAAATTCAATTCAATTAATTGGTTTTTTTTGTCTCGTGATTTTGTCACATCCGATACTCCCGTTTGCGCCTCATTGCGTTTTTTTTTAGGTAGCGTGCGTGTGATAGACCCGTCGGTGCGCCGCGCGAGTGGAGCTTCATCCGTGTTGCGTATTTACCGTGTTACGGCGCCTATTTTTCTTGGCGTTTTTTTTGAGAGCGTAGCGTTAGTACCGGGTGCTTCGCGTCTCTAAGTAATTTGCTAATTAACCTTTTTTGTAACTTTTTTTTTAATTAATTAATTATTTCGATTTGTAATTTCCGCATTTCATTTACCAGTTGTTTTTTTTAATATACATGATTGAAATTGACCATTTTGACTACGTATTTTTTTTTTTGTTTTGTTACCCCCTTTTGTGTACCAGTGGCTCTTAGGAGTTGTAGCCACTGCGTGTTGCGTAAGTAACTTGGAGGATCTGTCGACAACTCCTTGGCGCCCCTTTCTGTTATTAGCCCACGCCCATCTTCGGCTTTGAGTATGGCTGCGGCTGTATCCTTCATTGCGACGTTACGTCATCGGTGACGTCACAAGTGACGTTGTTTTTCACTGTCGCACATATTAACTCGATGGGATTTAAATCTGGATATGGCGGTAAACGTAAAACAGTGTGTCAATAGTCTTGTAATAATATAATAAACAATTTTGAATTGTTGTTGCTGAGACATCTGTATCCCATGCTCTTGCTATTTCTCTAATAGCATCTAATAAAGTTACCGCAGCGATAGTTTGTTTCAAAATCCGTTTCCGGTAATTCATCTTCAGGTTCTTAATTATACCCTGATCCATTGGTTGTAAAATAGACGTCATATTAGGTTGCAGAAATACGATGCGGATGGACTTCAACTTTTCGTCAATTGTAGGATGAGCCGGGCAGTTGTCTACGAAAAGTAAAATTTTTCTCTTTTAGGCCGAAAACTTCCTGTCAAGAGATAATAACCATTTCTCGTACAGGTCACTGGTCATCCACGCCTTCTTGTTATTCTGATAAGTGACCGGCAGAGACTTGATGCCTTTAAAACATCTAGGGTTCTTTGATTTCCCAATCACCAAAAGTTGCAGTTTTGTCCGATAAACATTTAAAGAACAGACCCGTTTCGTCGGCGTTGAAAATGTCTTTAGATTCATATTGGGAGAGTAATCCAGGGAGCACATTTTCTTTCCAATTTTCACTCTTTCTCATTTACGTCTGCACTTTCACCACAAACCACTTTTTGCACAATTGAGTGACGAACTTCAAATTTGTGCAGCCATCCTGAGCTCGCAGAGAAATCCAAATGTCCCAAAGTTTTCTCGAATTCCTGCGCTTTCTCCCGAATTATTGTTCCCGATATCGGAAGTTTCTTGTCATGGCAAACCTTAGCCCACTTGAACATTGCTTCATCGATATCTTCATACACACACGACTTAAACCGTTTTCGAGCATTGCTGACCCCGTCGGAACTTTTTTCAAGAATTGCATCGCGATTCTTGTAAATTGTGGATAATGTGTTTGGCGGAATTCCAAACTCGGCTGCGATATCGATTAATTTGTTCGATTAAACGAATTTTGTCGGCTACCAACAAAATTTTTAATTTTCTCTTCGCACTTGACATTTTCAGCAACAGCTCTGAATGCAATCAGCAACAAAACTAAACTGACCAGCGAAGCAATAATTTTACAATCTCAACTGGGTTTTCCAGCCATTTGTTTATTACCCCTATTTCTAACAAATACCAATTACCGATTTCAAAGAAAGGGTCATAAAAGATGTGAACAAACCAGGTACATAGTTTTAGGCAGAAAAGGTTTTGTCGGCTAAAATAAATTAAATAAAGGGAATAGAATTCGTAGAATTACGGTTGAATATACTTCGAGATATAGAACTTCGAGATACAGAATATAAAATACTACCAAAGAAGATAATACATTCCGTTACTGTATTTCATCTTAATACGTATGCCGAGTAGGTTAAGGGACTCGCATATTTATTCGAGTTACGGAAAAATTCGACTAAAGGAAGTTCGACTCATGGGTGTTTCACACAGAGGTTCTGTCCGGAGAGTTTGCAGCTGTGATAGAAACCAATCATAATAGATTTGTTTCATGTTTTTGGCCTTGAGATGCATGTGAAGACTCCTACACGTATCACTGCCGACAGCTCTAGTATTATTGATTATGTTGTTAGTAATTTTCCTTCTGGTGCGAGTCCGTTGGCACTGGTAAACAACACTTTTTTGTCTGATCATGAATTTTTGACCTTTTCTGTCAATGTATGTGGCTCACTGAATCATAAACCTATAAGATACATAAGGGCATATAAAAGATCTGAGAATGTTAATTCATTTAAGGACGCATGTCTGAAGTATGAGAGATGTGATCCGAATATGTCTGTTGATTATCAGTTTGATGACCTACTTGCTTTCCTAGGGAGTTCCCATGATAGGTGTTTTCCTCTGAAGCGTCACGCTAAGGTGAGTGAAAAACCATGGATCACACATGGTATTCGTGTCTCATCTAGAAATAAAACTTGTATACATGTCTTGAGGAAATTTTTTACTGATTCAACATTTATCAAGGATTACTATTTTAAATATAAAAAAATCTTCAAGTCTACAGTTAGATTGGCCAAGTCCAACTACATTAATTCCAGAGTTAATAATTCGAATAATAAAGGCAGAGAACTCTGGAATATCATTAATACAAGTTTGGGGAGGAAAGAGTCTCGTAGTGACGTTCACCTATGTGTTGGCGATGCGGTGGTTGGGGATGTCGTGGCAGCTGATTGCCTGAATGATTACTTTTCAACAATTGCGCAGAGATTGGTTAGTCGAATACCAGCTGTTGCAACTACTGCATCTGATTTTTTGACCGCTAATGTTGCCAAGCAGAATGATACTTTTGTTTTTTTCCAACTGATGTCGGTGAAGTTGCACGTACTTTGAGACTTTTATCTAGAAAAGTTTCCTATAGGGACCGGATCCCTGCCATCATTTTTTCTTATTTAACTATTAATATTCATCTGTGTTTTGCTGATCTTATAAATAAGTCATTTTGTGAAGGCATTTTTCCTTCATCTTTAAAAAAAGCGTTTATCGTGCCATTGCATAAGGGGGGTGAATTTGTGCCAGAAAATTTTCGGCCGTTCTCATTGTTGCCGACCGTTTCTAAGCTGATTGAGAGGCTGGTCAAGGCCAGATTTGTTAGCTTTTTGGACAAATGCTCTACCTTGTCCAGTTTGCAGTTTGGGTTCCGTAATAATAAGAGTACTGGTCTGGCCATTTTTTCTTTTCTGGACCATGTATATGAGGCAAAAAACACTCACTGCAACTCCCAGTATATTCCTGTTTCTGTGTTTCTCGACCTCTCTAAAGCCGGCTCCAAACGATATGGTCATTCGTCAAATGTTAGTCAAGTAAAAATGCGTCAAATATTTGTAGACTGTTGAAAATTTATAGCGCCAAGTCGTTCATACACACGATGTGTTAACGTGGCAATGTGAACACATGACAAATATGCCTCGAAGTATTCGTTACGTTATCCACACTATATGCTCACTTGGCAATTTTTGGCTTGTCTACCCGCTTGTTTAAGTTCGCTAAATTTGCAGCGAATGTGAGAAGATAATCAATTTCATCAAGTCATCAATCTGGTAGAATGTAAAAATGAAAGTGAATGAAGCAGTTGCTGTAGTAAGTGCTGCGTAATCGTTTTTGTGGCTGCAAATCTAATCAAACAGAAAAGGAAATCTCGAAAAAGGAGATGGTGGATGCTATCTTTAAATAAAAGTAGACAACTTGTTAGACCATTCCATAGTTTTCGAAAACACTAGGTCGTATAGGTAGGCAGTTCAAAAATCAAAACTTATAAATTAAAATACGTCCTACGAGAAGGCAAACTGTGAATGCTTGCACGTGCTCGGGTTCGATGCACGGAGATTCGTCTGCTTTGATGTGTGCTTATTTACCGCCTTCGGAGCGAACCTTTAACACATCAAGTAAAATACATTCGTCCATGGTCCAAACGATGTGTCGTGTGTATTGCTTTGGCGAATATTTGACGAGTGCACACATCCTCTCGAATGCACATGCATGCATCATCCACACGATGCGGCATTTGTTTGCGCTTGTCAAACATTTGGCGTTTGGACAAATCTATGCACATGACCACATTGGCATACGTCGTCTCGTCCACACGATGCTGCACTTGCTTACACATGGCGAATTTCTGTCGAGTGACCACATCGTTTGGAGCCGGCTTAAGGCTTTTGATTGTGTTGACCACTCTATTTTGTTGGAGAAGTGATCATATTATGGATTCAGGGGTGTTTCTGGGGGTGGATTCGTTCTTATCTGATGGGAAGATGCCATGCCGTTTCTATTGTCAGAAATTTACATCGAACTCTGCTCAGTCTATGTATGGGGTGCCTCAGGGTACTGTCTTGGGCCCACTTCTCTTTCTGTTGTACATAAATGATATGTCTTCTCTGCGCATTGGTGGCAAGTTCGTTCAGTTTGCTGATGACACCAATATAACTTGGTTCGGTAGTGACGGTCATGAGTTGCATGACAGGATTGTGTCGGACATGTCGCTCTTGAGGTGTTGGTTTGCGGCGAACAGGTCGACTCTTAATCTGGATAAGACTTGTCTTATGAATTTCAAGCCTGGCGTATTGTTTGCCCTTTCTTCAGATGGTGTTATAATTTCATCCGTAAATACTACTAAATTTTTGGGTGTTCATCTCGACCATAGATTGAATTGGCAGGAGCACATTAAACACCTGAGTACAAAGTTGTCTAGATCCTGTTTTGCCCTTAGGACTCTTATGAATAATTACGATTTACTTGTGGCTAAAAATGCGTATTTTGCGCTGTTTGAGTCACATCTCCGATATGGTATACCTTTCTGGGGTTACTCCTCTGCCGAAAATTTTAATTATATCTTTCGATTGCAGAAGAAGGCAGTGAGAATTGTCTCAAGGCGTCTTCCTCGTACCCCCTCGAGGCCGCTTTTTGAGAAACTGAGAAAATTGCCACTGGCATGTATTTACATTTATGATAGCTGTTCTGCAGTTTCGGCTTAAGAATAATTGTGTCACGGGGGAACAGATTCATGAGCATTTTACGCGGTCTGCAGTGTTATTGTATCAGTCGAGGCCCTACTCGGAAAATTTTAAGAGAAGTGTAATATATATGTCCATTCAAATATTTAATAAGCTACCAGCATCAATTTCTTCCATTTCAACTTTTTTAATGTTCAAGGCTTCTTTAAAAAGATTATTGCTTGATAAGTTGTACTATAGTGTAGATGATTTTCTCGGGGGTTGAGAGTGTTGTTCCCCGGTTTCCTCATGTGAGGTTTTGATATATTTTATATATTTTTTTCTTTGTTTTGTTTTGTGATTTATTTTGTTTGATAGGTTTTGTGTTCTATCTATGTATTCTGTATTGTGTATTCTGTTTATGACGGGCTAAATAAATGATTGATTAATCTGATCGATTTGAAAAACTAATGTTTAAAGGGACGTGATACTTGCTACATTTTCTATTAGACTAGTCAAGATCTGTGAGTTTACATTAGAATTTGGGGCCCATATAATTAAATTTAGTAAATATTTATTTATTTAGTTTTTACATCGGTGTTCATAAAAGTGATCTATTATCTACAAGACACTGGTTGCTTGCGCAATAAAATAGTCTAAAAAGTACTTATTGTAAATGATTTATTAATAAAACAGTATGAGATTATTATGTTTTATTACGAATGAGTTACAAATAATTTATTTAGTCACAATAATACCAAATTCAGGAATGTTCCAAACAAATAAATAAAGAACGTAACAGTTTACTCTTTCTTCTTTTTTTCCGAAGTAACAGGCTCTCCACCGCCGCCCTCATCTCTTCTACTTTTATCCACGGGATACAACCTTAAAAGTTTAACAAAATCAAAATATTCTTTTGAAGTCCCTATAAACCTCTTACCATCTTTGGTACAGATAAACAATGAAGACAATGTCATCACGGAAACATGCCACTCTATGAGCAGTTGGCATTGTTATGATAAATGCGAAAATATCATCAATGAATGTGTTAAATGCTTTGTAAGTGAAGGCTCGCCATGGTAATGCAGCTACGGATTTTAATCGGTAGTTGACGAATAATTGGGGCAACATGAATAAGAAGCCGAAGGCGTAAACTGCGTTCACCAAGCTGCTTATTGTCCATGAATACCAGCTGGAGAAATAAATGAAAATAAAGCAGGTCTACATTTAGTTCAGACAAACCTTTTATGTGGTTGATACAACAACGAATAAGCAGCTGAGCCAATGCATAAAGGATATAATAAATAACTCAAATATCGCATACATTCTTCATCGTACTTCCTAGTTTCAGCTTCCTCTTTGCTTTCCTCATTCTTCTTATTGATCTTTATCCCTCTCAGTGAAACAGTTACTTTCAATACCTTTTTCACCTTCCAAAACTAAAAGTCCGCTCTTAAACCGACAGAATAGTTCGAAATATTCATTTTACCTCAATAATGGTTCCGATACCAGCAGGTATCAATACTAAGAGAGAAGTACCTTCGTCAAGAAGATACAAAAATACAACAACCTGGGAAAAAGCTCGCCATAGAACTGTACGAGTCGACAATCCGGCCATCGACACATTGGACTTCCAGAAACTAACGTCATTTTTAAATGACAAGAAATCGAGGAGCAACTGCCGTAAAGAAACATTAAATTTACATACAGTTGTTCTAATTAATTGCATACACATAACCTATAGTGACACGTCGAGGCTGTAGTAGACCTGTGCGATTATTACATTTCATAATCAATATTATTTGATTTGACAAATCAATTAATCGGCTGATCGATTTTTCGATTATTTGATTAATCGATAATATGATTAAATGATTATTTGATTATCCGATAACTTGATTAATCGACTGATCGATTTTCAATTGATCGATTACTTGATTAATCAATTACCTAATCGATTATTTGATTATTCATTTAGTCGATTGTCAATTAATCGATTGTTGATCTATCGGCTTATTGATTGTTGAATTAATAATTGATTAAGCGAGTATTTGGTTAATCGATGAATCAAATACCTAGTCGGTCGGACATATTGAGTTTTCACAATTACTATGCTTTCCACTAATTATAATTTAATGTATTAAAGACAGAAACTTTATATTGTGCAGTATAATATGCGATATATCAGTAATAAAAATATGAGGGGTAAATATCCCGAATAATTTGTGTACACTTATTTGGAATTCCAATGGAATTCCTTGGAAGTCCTTGGAATTCCTTGGAAGTCCTTGGAATTCTCTGGGAATTCCCTGAAACCGTTAATTTTGTATGTGGTCCTTATGAGGTAAAACAGTCAAGTCCAAATGTTTCTAAAGCAACTTTGATTTCGTTTTAATTATCGTTTTTTCCGGGAAAAAGAAGCACGGAGCAGTAGATTCCTAATGGTTTTTCAGCAAACAATGTCGAATAGCAAATTTTATGGAAGGACAATCTTTCCCAAGAACTTTGTCAGTAAATATTAATTTCTCCACACGTTCCTTAAGAATATTTGAAATACATTTTAATATTCTATTCATTAACTGTATGAAAATAAAATTTTAGTCGTGTGATGAGTAATAGGAGGGGTATCTGAGTTTCTGCAATCTGCAGGCATCCATTGCATTCGCATCCACCGGCCAATAATTTTCAATTTGAGGGTGGGGTGAGGTACAGTGCTGTCACAATTCTGTATTAGTTTCAGAAGTTTAGTTTCTAATCTGTGAATTTAGTTGGGTAACTGTCCGTTGTAGGTATTATTGGGTTCTAAATAGTACTTTTTTGATAATTTTGAGAATATTTGATTTAGGAAACTGCGAAAGGGTTCCAAGACGCGGTGACAATAATACTAATAATAATAAATTATTTTGTTTTCTATTTTCTGTTCCAATTATTAAGGCATGGAGCTGTAGTAGTACTAGGGTGGGCGTCAAGGTACTTGCGTACGTAACATTTGCATACATAAGGAAAGATGTCTAGCAGGAAAAGCGAGCAGATCGAAACAAGTGTCATTTGCGTACAACATAAAAATCTGCCAGGTTAAGGTCAAGCGGAGCGGAGCGAAGCGAGCGGGGCGTTGTAAGTCTCAGTCGTTAGTGTTTATAATATGATTCTCCTCAAAGATCATTCAACAAACATTTTACAAAAGAAATCACCGGGGGAATCAAGTTAACTTACCTCAATATTTAACATAATAGGTGTTCGAAATAAATATTTAAATTAGGAATCCAAATTTTATGTTGCACGCAAGTGCCACTAGATCAGAGTTGTTTAATTTACCTGCTGAGCCTTATTTTGCTTTATGAACGCTAATGTCATAAAATTTGCCTTGTACGCAAGTGTCATACATTCCAAGAGTGAACTCCGTACAGGGCAGGTCGGTTATATCTAACGTAATTTATTACATTTGCCGTACTTGGTTGGTGATTTTATATATCGTCCGGTTAATTTAAAAAATCGAATATTTTAAAGGCTTTTATTATATTTACCAATAAGTTGTGGGTATCAAATATAAAAACCAGCCAATTCAATTAATTACCTACTGCAAATATTAAAGAATTTATTATATTCGCCAAATTCCGTGGTGATTAAGTATGTATAATTGCCGATATTTATACAAAATAGCCGGATTAATCACAATTACCGTAACATTTATGTAAAGTTACCTATAATAGAAGTTATATGTTCTATGTTCCTTTTTAATGATATTCATTCGTTACACAATATATCTCACTTTTCATGACTTCCATTTTAATAACAGAGCAATAAGTCGTAAAAAGTGAGGCACACTGTATTAGTATTTACGTTTATTTTCAAGCTACCATTTTGTTATTTTTAGTTTAAAAAGCTGCCTTTTTTATATACATATATATTTTGTTTTCTTTAATAAAATAATATTTGTTTTAAATAATCAAAAATTAGTTTATTTTGTTTCTTTAAGCACTCTATTAAGAAATTTAAGCATAAAAGTAAAAAGGTTTATGCCAGTTTTGTTTGGGATAATTGGGAGGAGATTACTTTCCTCGAAGACGTTCGGAATTCCATAAAATTATTTTGGAAGGCCTCCGAATTCGTTGGAATTCCTTGGAAATCTTTGGAATTCCTAGGAAATCTTTGGAATTCCTAGGAAATCTTTGGAATTCCTAGGAAATCTTTGGAATTCCTTGGAAATCTTTGGAATTCTGAGTCCTGTGTACAAAAATTTTTCGGGATATTTACCCCTCATAAAAATAATACCTCTAGAAGAGCATACCATAAGAAAGTAATCATTTAATTAATCGATGGAACAAAACAGTCAATTAATCGCTGAATTAAATAATAGATTAATCAAGTGAACAATTGATCAAATAAATGATTAATAAAATAATAGATTAATCAAATAATCGACTACTCAAATAATCGAACAAATGATTAATCAATAATGAAGAATTTGATTTATTGATTATTCGATTAATTGGTTTTTTGAGTAATCGATTATTTGATTAATCAATTATTGTAAAATCTGTAATCGATTATATTTCGGTTAATCGATTATTTTGCACAGCCATAGGCTGTAGGCCTGTGAGATTATTACACTTCATAATCGTTTATTGGAAAATAATTGATAAATCTGATTAATGGATAATTTGATCAATCGATTAGTTGACAATTTGATTATTTGAGTAACTGATTAATCAACATATCGACTGATTAATTGTCAACGGACCAACTGTTTAATTAATCGAATAATCAACCATTTGATTGATCTAAGTTGCTATTTAAAAGCTGTTTTTCAAGCTATTAAATAATCGATTAATCCCATTATCGATTCATCGATCAATCAAATAATCAACACGACAATTTCATTAATCAATAAAATTACTTCCAATAATCAATTTTTTTTAATGATTATTTTGCACAGGCCTAGGCTAGCGGCAAGCGACGAGTCGTGAGACTAGTATTACAACATTAAAATATAATATTGTAAAACTTACGTGAATACTGGCAATGAAAACCGTAGCGCACAACAAATAAACGTTTGTATCTCCTAGAATTCCTTTAATTTCATCTAAATCTTTATTTGTAAAACCGAGCTTTAGGAATTGTCTCATAGCACCTTCAATTTGCAGTAGAAAACGCAACTTCCCATACGCAGCAGGACTATAATTAAAGGTAAACGTGGCATTCACCATATCACTCGTAACCTCCAACAGATCCCTTATTCGAGTTTGCATAAAATCTTTATGTACAATAGGCATAAACTGGTATTTACTATTAACGCGCATGTGATGTATTAATTCCATCGGAACACCATCGTGAGGCAAAATTAATTCCTCCGTGCACATTATTATCGCGTAACGTGTTTTTAAATGCGTTACAGGCTTGATCGACTGATTTTTATTTTCTTCGTTCAATAAGTTAAACGCGTAACTTTTAGGAACTGCGTATGTAGTTAATTGACCTTTGACATACGTGGCGTCTTTCAATCTATTCGCTTCATCCATAGAAATGTCCCTTTTGACGGCTCTTCTTGGCGTTATTATAGAATGTACCAAGAGACTTCCATTATTTACTACAGCTTCTGATAATTGAATAGTTATAGACCTTAAAAATTCAATTTTTAAATGAAAGTTATTATTAAATTTTCTTACGAACTTTTCGAAGACTTTGTTGTATTCAAACTCGTATTCATTATGTACTAACTGGGCTTTGCCAGATTTTGAATTGTCCGTCACGTAAATGAATAATTCTAGGTCAGGTTCGGTATTTAAGTAGGAATAATAACATACTTCAGTATCTACACATGATGGTACTCGAAATATACCTATTAAATTCCATATTGAATGCGCTACGAATAGCAGAAATAAAGTAGAAAATATTGCCGTTATTGACGGTTTCATAATTTTCTTTACTTTCAGAAATCACCACGTATTACATATTTATAAAAAAAGTAGCTACCGAACAAAAACCATAAACAATTTGACAGTTCGTGTCGGAGCTACGATGCATTACAACTATTAGTATTAAGAGAGTAGTTTAAATCATCTATACTCCAGTGCCGGGACGCTAAATAAAAAACATTGATATTTTTGAAATTTTGAACTGCATACCTATTGGTTCACCACCTCTGGCTCTACAATAAATTGTTCGAAATTTTGTCCACCGACCTCTACAATTCGGCACATCGTATATCGGATCTTCAAGTGAGATTTAGAATCCGAAGGTAGCTTCAGTCCAAGTACGCAGGCAAACGTACAGCGGGTTCTTGACATCTGTCGGTGTCTCTGCTCTCTGGTCGGTACTTTTGTAGTGAATTAAAAATATATTTTGCTTGTATTTCACGCTCATTTTCTGGTATCTGCTATGTTCTTTATTGTCTTTCAAGGTGTCCCAATATTTTCTGGATCCACGGCCAAGTGCTCCTTGATCCGACACTCAGATTTTCAATGAATTTAAGATACTTGAGGACGTGAACACTTCATTTATTTGTTATCGCAAAACGGGAGCGGCAAGGAGCTCAACTTTCGTAATTCGGAAGAATCAATAACGGCGTTCCCGCGTTAGTTTAGTTCGGCAGCCCGCCGCGAACGAAGCGAGGCGACGCAAGCGCAATCTAGTGTAAATGTCAGAACTAACTGTAATTTAGTTCAATGGTTGTCCCCGTGTTGTTAAGTTGGATTTGATGTGTTGTAAACATGGTGTCAAACAGAAAATGGACTTTCAGTAGTAGGATATATTATACAACAAACCATGACCGACTCATCTGAGGAGTAAGTTCAGTTTAAACAATTCGTTACACCCTCCTAACTGGGGTTGTTACGTCGGCCATCATTCTGTCGACGTCCCAATTTAACATGTATTTCAGTTAATTGTGGCTTTAATAGGGCTTAATTAACTTATTTAGGTGTAGTTTTAGTGTTGACACTAAGTCGGTGACGGCAGGAAGATCGTTTTTTGTTTCTGTCATAAAATTACATTTTTATCATTCATTGTGAAGTAATCAATGGATTTCATTCATAGCTTTTAGTTCATGAATGTTTGGTCGGTTTACGTTGATATATCTAGTGCATTCACATTGAAATGAACCGTTTATGTTATACTTAATGCGCCTACGCCTCCTCGAATTTATACAAAACTCGATAAATGAATGGAGACGTCTTTTTTCGAGGAAGTTTCGTGGTTATATTAAGACTACCTGATCGCCGTCGTTTTTTTGTTAATTGTTCATTCCGAGCCCACTTGCACTCGTGTTTTTGTCGCTGCTATTTTTTTACATCCGGTCAATATCTTATTATGCTCATCTAGTCGCCTGTTGTAACCTATTAATTGATTGTTTACACTCGACGTTTGATTTTTTGCAGAACACTGATTTGCATTTGCTTTTATAGCGCCAATTATAAAATTATATACCTAGGTAATACAATAATTATTGTAGTGTAACAATATAAGTAGCTTCAGTGAGTAGGTTAACATCTAAAATTTTTGGAAATGGTTGATGGGTGTCTATAGGGATGGATGGTAAACGCACGAGGGGGCAAAAGTGGAAACACGTGCAGTTTTAGGTTAAGTAAAATTGGGTGTTCTCCTTGGTACATTTATACAGGGTGGGCCAATAGTGCGTAGTCGGTCCATATCTCTGATTCTATTCAAGATATCAACATGAAATTTTACGTGTGTGTGGAGAACCCCACGAAGCTTCTGTTAAAATTATTTTGATGTATACAGGATGTTCACGTGCTGCGTACCAAACCAAAGTTATGTTTTTTTTAATGGAATGCCCCACATTTGTTTGCATATTTGGATTCCCCATAAAATTTCATGAAAGTTGATATGCTACACGATGGGGTTTAGAGTAAGCGATGTTAAGATATGGCCATTTTAGTACCAGTGTGAACCCAAATTTGTGGTGCTCCTGACGTCTGCTGGCCAAAGCTAACTATGATTTTTTGATTGGACTAGGTTCAGAGGATACTCTATTTGTAAAATCGATTAACGCTTTTTCCAAAATAGTGCATATTGTACAGAGTGGCCAACTTGCGCAAAATGGAGCTTTTCTCAAAAATGTTAAATGGAACACCCCATATATGATTTGCAGGTTTGATAGCCAGTTTATTAAGCTTTTTGATGCAGATATTGGCAGGTCTGCGTCTGTTAATTTAGATAGAAATGAGGATTGAACCTTGAGAATTGAGATTTTTGACGTAATTTTTTACCATTTTTGGGGAATTTCCCTCATTTTGCAACCCAAAACACTTTGTTTTTACAGAAAATTTAGCGAACAGAGTTTACACCGGCACAAGAAATCCGAGAAGAAATCTCATTGCAAGATTACTTCTTGAAAGGACGGTTTTCTTCCATGGCACTCCTTGTTTAAATTTATACCTAGGTTTAATAAGTTACCATTTATTTAAGAATATGACCATGAAGAAGCAATCTGCCGATGAAAATTTTTGTCTCAATGTGAAATCAGCTTCCAGAAACAAAATGGAAATCATATTTTGTGTTTTAAGCACTAAAATATGGGAGAAACGAATAAACTAGCGCTCAAATTATTACATTTAAAAGTTCAATTTTCGATTTTACCGAAACCGTCAGTCTCAGACCTAACAATATCTACATCAATCAAAAGCTTAGTAAACTGTCTATCAAATATGGAAATAATATATGGGGTGTTCCATTTGAAATTTTTAAGATGTCAGCAGCTCCCCAAAGTTGGGTCCACACTGGCACTAAAATGGTAATATCTTAAAATCGCCCACTGCAAACCCCATCATAAAATTTTATTGGGAATTCAAATACGTAAACAAATGTGGGGCGTTCCATTTAAAAAAACATAACTTTGGTTTGGTGCTCAGGGTATGAACACCCTGTATACACCAAAATATTTTTATCGGATGCTTCGTGCGGTTCTCAACATACGTGTAAAGTTTTATTTTGATACCTTGAATAGAACCAGAGATATGGACCGACTACACACTATTGTCCCACCCTGTATATTTATTACAGTTTACATGGTGGGTCAATAGTGCGGGATTCTTCGACATATCCTAAACAGTTGTTCCTAGCTAAAATTATTTTTAGTTATACAGCTTGTCTCATGTTTGCTGTATGCAGGACAACTTCGTTATTTTAAACGGAACACCCTGTATTTGACTTAATTTGCGAATTCCTTGGTCGATTTTACAACGAACTTGTAGATCATGATTTTTGTCTAAACTTAATATTTCTTGAATTCGGCCACTTTTTGACGAATATTGACAGATACAGAGTGGTAAAATCAGCATTAATTTAGGAAAACCTGTTGATGTAATAAAAAATCGAAAATATACAGGACATTAGCAGTTACATGGCCAACTTATAAAATTTCAAAACACCATAACTTTCTAATTCCAAATATGGTTTTTCAACCATCGTTAGATTTTCCATAACATTTCCTTCCATCTTACTATTTGCTTCTCTATGCCCAAAATTAACCGTTTTTGAAATATTTGCGTTTTCTTGAAAAATGTGTCAAACCATGTTAAATAATAAAAATAGTCGAAAATTGTAGTTAAACAGCAAGAATGGCTTATCATCATCATAAAGTTTTCAGCCCAAAGATGGTACCTCCATATTCCTATTTGTACACTTCTCAAAATCGTCCAAGGAACACATCCTATCGATTGCATCTTGTGGCAAAAGGGCCCACTGCGCTCTCAATGCATTTTCAAATGCAAAACGGCCTTGAGAATGTTTGCCATAACTGAAAGAAGTTGTCTCTGCAGCATGTCCCACACATCCTCAATAGGGTTGAGGTCGGAAGACTGAGGAGGCAATGGCAATAGGGCAATGTTCTCTTCTTGAAACCAATTTTTGAGGGGTAAATATCCAGAAAAATTTGTGTACACAGGACTCGGAATTCCAAAGATTTCCAAGGAATTCCAATGATTTCCAAAGATTTCCTAGGAATTCCAAAGATTTCCAAGGAATTCCAAAGACTCAAGGAATTCCAAAGATTTCCTAGGAATTCCAAAGATTTCCAAGGAGTTCCAACGAATTCCGAGGCCTTCCAAAATAATTTTATGGAATTCCGTCTTCGAGGAAAGTAATCTCCTCCCAATTATTCCAAACAAAAGTGCAATACTGGCATAAACCTTTTTACTTTTATGCTGAAATTTCTTAACAGAGTGCTTAAAGAAACAAAATAAACTAATATATTATTTTATTAATGAAAACAAAATATATACATATGTATATAAAAAAGGCAGCTCTTTAAACTAAAAATAACAAAATGGTAGCTTGAAAATAAACGTAAATACTGATACAGTGTGCCTTATTTTTTACGACTTATTGCTCTGTTATTAAAATGGAAGTCATGAAAAGTGAGATATATTCTGTAACAAATGAATATCATTAAAAAGGAACATAGAACGTATAACCTCTAATATAGGTAACTTTACGTAAATGTTACGGTAATTGTGATTAATCCGGCTATTTTGTATAAATATCGGCAATTATACATACTTAATCACCACGAAATTTGACGAATATAATAAATTCTTTAATATTTGCAGTAGGTAATTAATTGAATTGGCTGGTTTTTATATTTGATACCCACAATTTAATGGTAAATGTAATAAAAGCCTTTAAAATATTCGATTTTTTAAATTAACCGGACGATATATAAAATCACCAACCAAGTATGGCAAATGTAATAAATTACGTTAGATATAACCGACCTGCCCTGTACGGAGTTCACCCTTGGAATGTATGACACTTGCGTACAAGGCAAATTTTATGACATTAGCGTATATAAAGCAAAATAAGGCTCAGCAGGTATATTAAACAACTCTGATCTAGTGGCACTTGCGTGCAACATAAAATTTGGATTCCTAATTTAAATATTTATTTCGAACACTTATTATGTTAAATATTGAGGTAAGTTAACTTGATTCCCCCGGTGATTTCTTTTGTAAAATGTTTGTTGAATGATCTTTGAGGAGAATCATATTATAAACGCTAACGACTGAGACTTACAACGCCCCACTCGCTTCGCTCCGCTCCGCTTGACCTTAACCTGGCAGATTTTTATGTTGTACGCAAATGACACTTATTTCGAGCTGCCCGCTTTTCCTGCTGGACATCTTTCCTTATGTACGCAAGTACCTTGACGCCCACCCTAGTACTACTACAGCTCCATGCTTTAATAATTTGAACAGAAAATAGAAGAAAACAAAATAATTTATTATTATTAGTATTATTGCCACCGCGGCTTGGAACCCTTTCGCAATTTCCTAAATCAAATATTCTCGAAATTATCAAAAAAGTACTATTTAGAACCCAATAATACCTACAATGGACAGTTACCCAACTAAATTCACAGATTAGAGACTAAACTTCTGAAACTAATACAGAATTATGACAGCACTGTACCTCACCTCACCCTCAAATTGAAAATTATTGGCCGGTGGATGCGAAACAACTAAACTGACCATATGCTCGGGGACGATGTAAAACAAAAACATAAAAAGCGAAATTTTTATCGTCCACCCTTTGAATTTCAGTTTTTTTTTTGATAAATAAAACGAACAAATCAAGTCCTTTTTTACATATCGATATTTTGGTTTTGATCATCTGTCTACCATCTGTTTCTCGATACCTTATCTCCCTCCTTACTTGAAAATTGGAGGTTATTTTTGAGCCACTCGGTAAATTTATGCACAATTTGTATCGAAAATATTGACGTTGTTTATCACTCCCATCCAAACCGGAAATAAGCAATAACTGTGTTATTTTAAACGAAGTATCGTCCCACTTACTTTTTGCATTTCTGAATTCTGTTCAGATTTTCCCGAGGATTTTCCTTTGATGTGTTTGATGCATACAGCGAAATGTAACTAGCGGCAAATAAAGTTCATAAACATGTTTAATTAGAACTCCAAAACATATCCGTTCGGCCACTTTCGACACTTCCAAGAAAATTGTTACTCAACTCAATTGTTCTAACCACGACGGTCGATGTAACAGCTGCAACTGAGAATATTTTTTCCTGGAAGAGTTAACAAATTCTTGGGAGAAATGAATTTTGCATTAACAGATACTCATATTTATTACAGTTTGCAAATATGACACCTAAAATGCTTCCCTCCTGAATTCAAATAAACTCGACAATAAATTTTGAAATAGCCTAAAATAAGGCATTCTGAAAATTGCGAATTAAATTTTTGTGCCAGCGTAAACCCCACACGCCAAAAGACAGAAACACGTGTCACTGTATCAGTGTCTTTTGGCGTGTGGGGTTAACTTATTAAGAATTCATAGTGAATTTACGTCAAATTGCTTGATCCAACCACTGTGTGTGCCCATATTTATACAGGGTGTCAATAGTGCGGGATTGTTCCTTATATCCTTTACAGTTAGAAATACTAAAAAACTTTCCATGTAAAAGTTGTTTCCAGTGACATGTGGCGCCAGCTAAAATTATTTTTAGCTATACAGCTTGTCCCATATTTGCTGTATGCATGTCAACTTCGTTATTTCAACAGGAACACCTTGTATTTGATTTCATTTTCGAATTCCTTGATCGATTTTACTATGAGGTTGTAAGAAGTAATTTTTTTCTAAACTTCATATTTTTTGGGTTATGGGCATCTTCTTGCGAATATTTGCAAATGCAGAACAATTTTGAAATTTTAATATCTCGGAATTGAATAAAGCTGCAGCAGTAATATTTTGATGGAATGAAAGCAACATTTAGGAATAACTGTTGCTGCAAGCAACAATCGAAAATATTATACGTATAGCAAAATGAAAGGCAATATTATGGAGAATCTAACAATGACCTAAAAACAATAGGGTTCTAAGTGAAATTACAAAGTTATGGTGTTCTTAAGGTTTCTAATTTGGTTATGTAATTGCTAATACCCTGTATAATAGTTTCAATTTTTTTCTTACCGCAGAAGTTGTTCCTACATATTGCTTTCACTGCACTAAAATATTACTGCTACAGTTTCTTCAATGTCCGAATTATGAAATTTAAAAATTGCTCTACATCTGTCGATATTCACAAAAAATGCCCGCAACTTAAAAAATATGAAGTTTAGACAAAAATGGCTTTATACAATCTGATAGTAAAATCGATCAAGGAATTCGAAAATGAAGTGAAATACAGGATGTTCAATTTAAAAAAAACGAATTTAGGTGCTGTGCAGAAGAAATGGGATAGTCTGTATAAGTGAAAATAATTTTATATGATAGAGAATCACAAATTAAAGGGGGTCTCTTATATAACATTTTTCTCTAAAATGTACAATAGATGTGCTACGGAAGAATCCCACACTATTGACTCACCCTGTTTAATTATACATATTACATTTACATATTTATTTGGCGCCTCTTTGTTTCGGGAAAAACGCTTCCGGCCAGCACGTGTTGCGCGTGACGTCATCCATAAGTAAATAGTGCAGCGCGCCCGTGGAAACCAAACTGCAAGCCAGTGGCGGCTCGTGGGTTAATAACCAGGGGGGTCATTTTGGTTTTGGAACTTATAATTAATACTAAAAATATATACATATACAACGTGTCCTATAAAGTTCTCTACGTATGGGAAACTTTTTTATTATCCGTTTATTAAAAAAATATTCTTCATAAAAAGCTCTGAATTGCTCAAAAATCAAAATG
This sequence comes from Xestobium rufovillosum, assembly GCA_963966045.1. Classification (NCBI taxonomy): domain Eukaryota; kingdom Metazoa; phylum Arthropoda; class Insecta; order Coleoptera; family Ptinidae; genus Xestobium; species Xestobium rufovillosum. The sequence goes on from OZ014493.1 coordinate 43,101,561, forward strand.
CACTCACAACATTCCAAAAATATCGGATAATATACAGGAGAGATCAAAAAATAATAATTTGACTAATCGATTAATCGGAAAAAGAATCGATTAATCAAAAGAATAATCGATTAATGGAAACAATGACCGATTACTCGAAATTTAATCGATTAATCGGGAAAATAATCGATTAATCGATTAATCGAAAAAAGAATCGATTAATCGGAAAAAATAATCGATTAATCGGAAAATAATCGAAGTAATAATCGGAAAAATAATCGATTAATCGGCAAAATAATCGACTAATCAAAAAAATTATCGATTCATCAAGAAATGATCGATTAATCGAAAAATAATCGAATCACAAAATTGATAAACTTAAATAAAAATATTGGTACTAATAATTAAATTATATAAAATCTTCTGTTTGCATAACTGATTATCAGTGGCGGCTCGTGGGTTAATAACCAGGGGGGTCATTTTGGTTTTGGAACTTATAATTAATACTCAAAGTATATACATATACAACGTGTCCTATAAAGTTCTCTACATATGGGAAACTTTTTTATTATCCGTTTATTAAAAAAAATATTCTTCATAAAAAGCTCTGAATTGCTCAAAAATCAAAATGCACTCGCAACTAGGCCTGCGCGATATTGAAAATTTGATATCGAATATCGATATCAAAAAGATATCGATATATATCGATATATCGAAATATCGATATATTTCGATATATCGAGATATCGATATATCGATATATCGAAATATCGATATATCGAAATATCGATATATCGAAATATCGATATATCGAAATATCGATATATCGAAATATCGATATATCGAAATATCGATATATCGAAATATCGATATATCGAAATATCGATATATCGAAATATCGATATATCGAAATATCGACATATCGTTATATCGACATATCGGCATATCGAAATATCGATATTTTGATAGATACTTATACAGTGCGTGTCCAAAAAAGTGTGCAACAGGAGGAAAACTCTTATATTGATTTCTTAGAAAACTGTCCAACGTAAAAGTTGGTGCTTGTTACTAAACGTAAGACGAATAATATCAAAAATTAGGCAGAGTTGCTAGGTTATCACACGACCGCATGCATTATGGAAGAAGCTATTCAGCTATTCATTTCTGTTTTAGAATATGTATTTACCCCTACCCAGTAGGGAGACCCAATATGTCCGCCACTGCCTCTATTAATCAGAAAGAAATATTCCGTGCTCATTATGAAACGTCTTACTCCTGCCTGTAATTGTCACACTTTCCATTTTGATGTAAGTAGTCCATTAATTCTTCTCCAAAATAAGACAAATTTTAGGGTGGGAGTAATTTATTGTCACCTGAAGGCTTGGCTACATGTTGAAGGATAATAAGACAAAGCGAAAACTCCAGGTCACAAACAATATTGAATTCAGTGGCGTGATTAGAATTTGGGGCCTCCCCACCCCGCCAGCTATACTTGAAAGGAGGCCCCTTAGTTTGAAAAATGGCTAAGTACGATTTTTTATTGTAGTCATATAACCAAAAATAAGACCAAACATTGTTTCGTCCTGAATGACCAGGGTAACCAAAGACAACTGGTTTCGTCCTTTTTAGGACTCCGTCAGTACGGTACAGCTCTATATATTAAGAACGAAACATACTTATATACCGACTTCATTAATTATTTATGAGATTCTAATGATACTGGATAGTTCCAACAATGTTAGGGCAAGTTCGAGTACCATACCAGGTGGCTGTCCTGTTCATTTACATCAAAATAATGTTTGATCTGATCTATTTATTCTAAGCAAACCTTGTTCGCTATTCGTATGTACTATTATCAGCAGAAGTGGTGTTAGTTCCAGTTTGCGATGTGAATCGTTTGTGCCGGACGTTGTTATGTTTTCGTCAGCCCCGCTCCCCATAGACGATGTGATTTTTCGTTATCCGATCTCGATACTTTGATGAATGCCCTTTGTTTACTAGTGCAAGGCTAACACATTTGTTGTCACTTATAATAGTCCAAGGGTCTTGATAATTCGAAATAATTGATACATTTTCGAAAGCGGGTTGATCGGCAACATCCCGACGCCGAAGGCGGAGGTATGTTGCCACAGAGAAACCCGCTTGAGGAGATGTATCAATTATGAGGATTTGTCAAGATTCGAGGGCTATTCGGTAAGAAAATTTTTTGCCCAAAAAGAACAATTTGTTATTGAAACAATTATTAAATGAACAATTTGTAAAATGACATTTTGTGCAAAAAATTCGACAGCAGTGCAAAATAAAAATTTTCCGTTGCTACAGTAATCCAGATGACATAAGTGAAAATAGCCCATAAGCACTCTTCAGTTAAATGTTCTCCTGATTGGCTGTCTTTGAATACGTGACTGTAGATACACAAATTCTATTGGATTATTGTATAGGTAAACAATTTTCATTCAAATAAAATTGTTTAGATCCGCCTTCAAAACTTTAATTGGCGGACAGTTGCTAAGGTTTTTTTTACCTCAGAACGTAATTGGTTATGGCATTTTAAGCGGAATTGAACCGTAAAGTGGAAGACCACTTTTGCTGTTAATAGTACATAGAGACACAATGAACTTATACTGAACAACAACGCTTCTAATCTAAAGAATTATTCAGCTATTCTTCAAGTATGCTTCAAGTTAGGGCACAGTTAAATGATTGAAATTGTATCCTACATGCGGCATAAAATTAATGTAATTTCAGTCACTTTCACATTGCAACTATGTTTTAGGTTTTACTGTTGCAAACTTTACTTGGAAAAACTCGACGTAGGCTCAACGGTTTCCGGTACCAGAAGTTATTAAAATCATTGTAAAACGTCGACACCGCGCTAAATCGATATATCGATATATCGAAATATCGACATATCGATATATCGAAATATCGATATATCGAAATATCGAAATATCGATATATCGAAATATCGAAATATCGATATATCGACATGAAAATATCGATATATCGAAATATCGATATTTCGATATATCGACATTCCGGTATCGTTATTCGATATATCGATATATCGATATCAATATCGATATATCGAAAAAAGTCGCAGGCCTACTCGCAACATTCCAAAAATATCGGATAATATACAGGAGAGATCAATAAATAATAATTTGACTAAAGAGTAAAGTACCCTTATTTTTGAAAATAATGAAAAATGTTATTCGGGAAAGTTATTCAGTATAAAAAGTTATGGACTATTATGAAATAACAGCCACCTATGATCAAATTTATTTTTCTAAATTACGAACGTGTTAATATCTAATAAAGAACTAAAATTATTTTAAATTAACTTAAATTTAAATTAGAGTTCTTCTATTATTGCATCGGATAAATGTTGTGCTGTGGTACCTGGAGGGTTGACAAATTTCCAAAATCTTTCATGCACAATACCATCTAATACATATCGAAAGATAAAAATCATTTGCGTTTTATTGGAGCTATCTGTGCTCTCATCAACTTGAATTGCCACAAAATTTGTCTGGTCAATTTCCTTTATTACATATATGTGTGTGTACAACGGCCAACATTGAATCTAAAATTTCGTTTTGAATTTTTTTTGATATTCCTTTGAATACTGTATTTTTTTCAAGGTGCTCTTTAAATATTAAGTCTAGTTCAGAGACAAAATCTATAAGGCCACGAAAAATCCCAGGATTATTGGACATGTCACTTTCGTCATGACCGCGCAATGCAATTTCAAAGACTCCACAAAATTTTACACAATTAATTATTTTGTTTAAAATATACCTATTTTTAGAAACCGATTCATTAAAGTCGAGCACTGATTTGCGATACGCACTATCAAGTTGCTGTCTTATGTCTACACGTCCTAAACTGGCGTAACTCATTGAACAATTTATATGAGAAGCAGAAGAAGCATGCTTTTTAATTTTGTCTTTTAAATGTTTAATATCGGTTACTCCATTTTTAGCCCATATAGCATAATTTGAAAATAATAAGCACGGATAGCAAAAGAACGCATTTTTAACACTGCATCCACAAATCCAGTCGCACAAATTGTACATCGATTCTTTAAAATATCTTTGGACATTTTTACCTTTATCCTTTGTTGTCTGCTTCAAATTCAGTTTTGGTTTCGGCCGTCCACTTTCCCTCTTTTCAAGCCGGCGTTCATAATTTAATGTTCCAGCTGACTTTAAGGCAAATATATCCTCAACAACACTCATCCTGTTTTGCTAAACACACAAAATTTCTCAACGATCAGAACTTCACAACGATCACAGTTCACATCCGCAACAATAAAGAAAGGTTTCCCGCCTGCTATCTAAGAAGAACTGAGATCCAGAGTCCAGAGAAAATATAACTGAATACTGTAGAACTAAACTCGATTCTGCGCAGTTGTAATCGGGACATTGACCACGTTGGAGATATAGAAGTAAAAGGTGACTCTCACTTCCACTCAAGAATTCGCCATCTGCTGTCACTGTTCTTCTTTACATGCATTTCTCCATAAGCCATAAGAGCTGTGCAGGGTCAATTTGAATAATGTCCCGGCTTGCTAGCGAGCGCGCAGCGCGGCTTGACGCTTGGCTATTTCTAGTCAAAGACGTCTAGAATGGACCTAGCGTCCTTATGCAGCAGCTGATTTTGTTTTGAAGCCTACACGTTCGTAGGCCAGCGGGTCGCGGGGATCGTTGTTTGTTATTATATTCAAGCAACGGAGCAAGCGAATGTTCCGCGATATTCTGTTTCCGCGGCGGCACCTGTTCAGTACACAACTGGTCGGCTGGTTTGTTTTGCCTTTTCCACACACAAACGCTTAGACTGTGAATATTCACCCTGCTTCAATCGAAAATGTAAATAGCTAAGTCCCCTCTATAAGTCTTTGTTTCTAGTATTGCTGCGAATGCAGACCGCTGAAGATTTTAAATTTGAGACTGTTAGACAAAAAATATTTTTATTAAAATTATGGTTTTGATTAGAATATTTTAGGAGGGTCATTGACCAATTGACCTTAAGGAGAAACCGCCACTGCTGCAAGCAACGACTGTATTCAGCAGAGTTTGAGTTGTTTGTGTCTGCCAACTGCCAGCGTTATATTGGTGATAGTGTAACAAAATGTCTACGAATACTTATTACAGATGGTGTACTGTGCCTAAGTGCGAAAATACTAGCACAAAACTTTTATTCAAGTTCCAAGCTAACCAAAAGGACGGAAATTTTGGTTTGAAACATTTTTATTATAATTCATTTCTTTCGTCATTACGGCCTAACCGCTACTAAACAGGTACAGTTTATTGTTCAGCAGTGCTATAAGGTTTCCGCGGTCTTGGTCGTACTGGTTATCGCATGGTTGATGCCGACGTTTCGTCATCTATTGCAAGGAACATCTTCCGGACTGGCACTAAAATCAGCAGCCCGGAAGCGAGTAGTCATTGCCAATGAACCATTTCATTCGAGGAAGACTTGCAATACGAAACGAATCATTTTCTTCAAATACAATTATTACAACTTCAATCGAAATCTTTTAAAGACCCTGAGTAGGGACGTAGGAGCGTGTAAACTGGAACAAAGAATTCTTTACAATCTTTACAAACATTTCATTTGTTAATATTAAGATTTATACCATACATTATTCATGAAGACTTCCGGTATCAAGGCACACCGTGTGAGTCAGATTATTTCGCGAAAATACAACTATAGTTGCCTTTGTTGCAAATTAAAATAAATCTTGTCACGTGCCTTTAAATAATGCAATAAATAATAACAAGTATGTCTGTTTGTAACTATTCGTGAGGCCATTCTAAGTTTACGAGTAATTATAGAAAAAACAATGGAAAAGTGAAAGGCGACTGTTTGGGATTTGTAAATTTAGAAAAAGCCTTCGACAACGTAAAATGGTCGAAGAACTTCAAAAAGTAGGGATGAAATACAGCGACAGAAGAATAATACATAAACTCTACAAAGAGCAAACGGCAGTTAAAGAATTTGAGCAGGAACGAAGAGAAGTAGATATCCGGAAGGGAGTGAGACAGGGATGTGCGTCACCTCTAGTTGTAGACTTGCGTTTAACAAAGAGAAACACCCGTTATGCTCGGGAACGGTTAATATAGAAACTCGGAAGGGACTCTTAAAGACGTATGTATGGAGTACGGCATTGTATGGGTAAGAAACTTGGACAATAGGAGAAGCGTTGATCGTCTGCGTCACATAATCGTTTATCAAAGCTAATATTTCTTTATTGTTAAATTCGTTTTAATTTTTGTTCTAAAATTACTTTTTATCAATGACTTTGAAGTTTTATTAACAAAGTAATTATCAATTTATGCCGTTAATGAACAGATATGTATTTAACCTTGTACAGATCATTATCTGAATTTCATTCTTTAAAAGGTAACGTGTTATCACAGAATTTTACAACAAGTGAATGAGAGACACTTAAAACAGCTTAAAATATATTTGTAAACAATTTTATTGATAAGTTTTTCTCCGTATTGTATAAATTATGAATGTACGTACAGAGATGTGGTTATTGAAATTCATGGTTCAATGGAATATTTTATTTCAAATTTGAGGATGTACTTACATGATGTACGATTTGTTATAAGTGCAAAAAGAATTGTTGGAATTTTTTTGGAATGATGCTTCCAATTAAAATTTCACTCGTACTTTGTACTGACTTGATAATTGGTACAAAATGATAACAATATTGCCAAATTCGATGCTTTTATTGTTTATTTATTTGTTAGTTCTATAACAGCAGTGTACAATTTATTCAGCGAGTCCAGGAGGCTCATAATTAGAACAAAAATTCAGCACATGTCCACTTGAAAAATCATATTAATTTATCAGTTCCTCGTGGAACACTCTGTATAGAAATAAATGATCAGTTATTTTGAGCGATTCCTGAAATTTATTTTAACTGCAAGGGTGTCGAGTGTAACGAGATGTGGGTCACGAAACAAGAGTAGGTACATTAATTGATTGTGCAAACCTTTAATCAAAAAACCGTTTATTAATTTCCGCCCCCTATGTCCGTCCCAACCCCTTCGGGGTGCAAAGAATTATTTTAGTCGAGTGACCGGTTGAGTTCGCTTCCACCTGAATCGACGTCTAAAAATAGCCCAGTTCGGGGGGTGGTTAACCTCTTTTCCAGAGCTTATTCTGCCGGGACACCATTCATGCCTTGTATTGGGGTCAATCGTTTGTTGGAAAACAGGGGTTTCGGTTCTGGCTGTAGCTGAGTCTTCATGTTCTGTTACACTCCCCCGATGCCCATTATTGATGACGTTCTTTGTACATAAAGATCCCCCACCACCGGGGGCTTCAGCACGTGCTGTGAGAGGTTCCCCTCGATTTCCCCGCTGACGTCACCGTTACCCCTCGATTCGCTCTTGTCATCTTGAATGTTATTAATGAAAATGTATTCGGAACATTACCCAGAGTTCATTGATATATTTGCCGAGTTATTGTAGCTGCTCCATTGGGGATGTGCTCGTTTTACCGCGTTTTTGCTTCGGAATGCATGAGCCGCCCTTTTCAGATGACCTCTTACGAGCAGAAAGGCGCTTGTGATCGGTCACTGTTATTCTAAAATCGAGAAACAAAAAAAGACATATTTTGAGTCATAAACAGAATGAAAGCAGAAAACCTTGGATAACAAAACATATTGTGAGTCTCATAGAGAAGATTTAACCAAAGTTTTGGGTCTAGGGGACGTGAAAATAGGACTAAAACGAAAATACAAATCGGAAACGAGAAGATAAAGGAAGTCGAAGATTTCTGCTATTTAGGAAGTCAAATAACTCGCGGTGGTAGAACTAGAGATATAAAACAAAGAATTGTGGTAAAATAATCTGCAATATCAAAAAACTCAGCTGATGAAAGTAGGGCATTCTATTAAAGATAATGGGTCCCATTAATAAAATTGCAAAACCTTTTTGCGCTGAAATTCGTTATTTAACAGTCGAGAAGACACGCCCACCCCGTATAATAAAACAAACAGTTGGCGGGCTGAATGGCGCCCTACATAAAAAAAGTTATGTAGGTCAGGCAAGAAACTTCTATAATCGCCACGGCCTGCTTATCTGACCCAAATAATTTGTAAAGCCTTTTTATGGGTTCCGACGAAATCCGCAAAGACAAAATTTCCCAAAGTGACGCGGTCGATAGTCAGGCGTTTCGCTAACTTAATCCAGAAAAATTAGAGGGCTTGCACCATCATAAGGAGGGGGAAGTGACGTCAGCGATGAAAATCCGAACACCATCCGTTATTGGCCGCTCGCCGCGCTACATTCAAAGGTAACGCAAGCGAACGGTAGAGGGGGCAAGAGTCGGCTAGTGGAGGTGGAAGTAAACAGCATAGCAAATGGGAAATATGTAGGATATTGCATTTTGTGACCTATTTACAGCATGAATGACTATTGCAGAGGGTAACAACCCCCGGGAAGGCTCGAAATGGGTCACGTTGCTTCTCTGAAACCGCCAGGACTACAGTGTTGGATGCTATTTTTAGATTTTCACGTCAATACATTTATCAAACAAAAGGCCCAGTCGAAAAATTAGGTTAAGGTAGCCGGGAATGTTTTTTCTAGCAAATGTGCCGCTTAATGGGGGTGAACATTAAAGTGAAATGTTTTCCGTAAATACATAAATCATCTAGTTGCTCGGGGTTGATGAAGCATGGGGAGGACCAAACATTGAATGGAAGTTCAAACAATCAAGTAATATACGATGGTGTACTAGATTGATGATTGGGAAATTGCCGACGCCTGCGTTTCGTCCACTGTCGCATGGAGTACCTTTAGGACTGCTGGGCAGAAACTGAACTGCTAGAGCTAAGATCAAGAGGCTTGCTTATACCTGGAGAATAGACGGTGTGATTATAAGCTTCTTCGCGATTAATGTTGTGGGGGTGTTGGAAGATGTCAATAGATTTCGTGGAAATTGATTTGTTGACCTGTGCCCATAACCTGTACTCCCACAGAAAGCGCCCAAGAAAATATTTTTTTGCATTTAACAATATTTTAATAAAAGTTTTCCGAGTCCAAAAAATGCATAAAAAGTAATAACAAATTTCATGTAACAGTTGAATAAAAAATTATGTGTGCAAGCAGGGTTTTTATAAAGTGATTTTTTGAGACATTTGTAACTCTACGGATCATTCAATAAACCTAGAAACAAAATTTATAATAAAGAAAATAGGGAAGAAGAAGAAATAAATTGTTTTATCGTTGGTTGAGGCGACACCAAAAACTTTTTGTCGCGAAATCGAATCACAAGTTGGTGTTTCCAAAAACCACAGTTCAAAAAATATTAAAAAAGGCACATATAGGCCATATAAAATTCAAATTTTTCATCATCTCTTCCCGGGAGATCAAGAAAGAAGGCTTAGTTTTTGTTATTGAATATTAACACAGAGGCGATAATGGAAAATGTTCCGTTAATAAACATAAACAGGGTATATTTCCAACAAGATGGTGCCCCTGCACACAATAGGGAGGTTCGGAGAAAAATAAGATATATATTTTTAGCATGAAAATGACAGAAAATTGTTATTGTAATTGATTTACGGCGAATTTTTTTTTCTAAAAATTTTTTTGCGGCGTAATAAGCCAAAGAAATTAACTTATCACGCCCACGTGCTAGTTCGCTTTGTTATTGGTTTGACGTCAGAGATTCGTAAGGCGCTCCTCCCACTTCTCTTGAAGTGCCCGTGAAGCGGTACCTATCTCATAACATACATATTGGGACTATTTCGAGCGTGAATTTTTACAGTAAGGTGTCAAGGAAACATAAAACAAAGACAACATAATCGATATAATGATGCAACAAGGATATCAAAAGTCCGATTCACATAATTTGCCATATTTATGTAGTAGGTAGGTAAATGTCCCGGTAAATGTGGAAATGGTGTGTGATTCTTGCATCTAACCCCAATTTCATTCAACCTCAAAACAGTAGTGTAAAGGCAGACCGGTATAAGTAAAACAAAGTCAACAATTTATTAACTGTACATGCCTTTTATAATTCAGTATAAGTAGGTACATGTAGATTGTAGATACCTGCTTACTTCTGTTTGTAAAATAGGTACCTACGTATATTCTCTAATACAATACAACACATACCTACTCATTTATGGAGGTATGTATACCTAAGTGATTGACAAGTTATCAAGTTAACAGTTTTATAGCCGATTGGAAATTTTTTAAAAAAACGGAAACAAATACAACTCACGCGAATCAAAAAACTACGCTACGTAGGTACTAACTAGGTACTTGTTTAACAACAAGAAACAACTGCTATATTCTGGAACGGTTAATGTAGAAACTCGGAAGAGACTCTTAAAGACGCATGTATGGAGTACGAAATTATACCTATGGGTGCGAAACTTGGACAATGGGAGAAGCGGATTGAAAAAGAGTAGAAGCGTTTGAAATGTGTTGCTACAGACGGGTGTTGAAGATACCGTGGATAGACAAGTTAGCAATAAGGAGGAATTAGAAAGAGAAAAGTATGGAAGACAATAAAGAATAGGGAATAGGATCGTAGGATGGTAGGACACCTTTTGAGACACAAAGGAATAGTTCGCGACATGCTAGAGTCAGAGATAGGAATAAAGAGGTAGAGGTTGGAGCAGATTAGACTACTGCTCTCAAATAGTTGGGGATGTAGAATGTTCTACTTTTACGGAAATGCGTAGGCTAGCTCAGGGAAAGGATGGAGGTACGCGTCCTACCAGTCTTCAAAAGAGAACTTTATGATGACGTACTATTTAATTATTATTATAAAATAGTTAATAAAATTTCCTTTTTTAGTTCAGGGAGGGAACGGCTACGGCGATTCAGTATTTGGCTCCGTCATGCTCCTAGCATCCTGTTTCAAATTATGCTAACCGTAACACGTTACCAAGTACCAAGGGGTCCCAGAAAACTGTCGATAAATTACATTATGTTCGATTTTATTTAGAGTGGCTGCAATGGGGCAGCCGATAATTTTATAAACTTTTGCAATGATAAACTAACTCGTGAAAATATCGATAATGCTGACCGATTTTCCTTCTGGCTCCGACGAACCACTTTTTCCGTTTTATTGGTGTGCTGTACGATGTATTAGTCTGGGTACAAAACAGAAAACACCAGTTAGAACCAGTTAATAATATTTAACAATTTAAGTACACATGCATATGCATAATACTTATGGGACTGCTGCGCGCTGAAGCTGGGACTTGTACGTTATACTAAGTTCTGACGTCAGGCGGCCTACTCTCGCTGCAAGGTATGATTTCTAGCCTCGCACCGACGGAAAACTTTGCAACGGCTTCACAGGCGAAGGAATTTTTTTTTTAACAAAAATTAACAACATAACTGCCTTCAGTATAATAAACTCTATCAATTTTAATGAAATTTGAAAATTACCGAACCTGCCTATTCTGCAATAGTTAGAAATTATTTAGAAAATCATTTTCCGGGTAGATGGTTGGATACAAATAATGGACCTATATTGTGGCCTGCAAGATCACCGGATCTGAGTATATTAGACTTTTTTGTTTGGGCATTTCTAAAAGAAAAAATACACATACGAAGATACAACAATCAAGCCGAGCTAGCAGAGGCAACACATGCAGCTTTCCGATATTTGCAAGCCCATCCTATTTTTGTAATTAATGCCATCAATCTATTAACTAAACAATATATAAGTTGAAAACTAGAGTTGACAACGCACAACCCCGTTTCACTCCCTTCCGGATATCTACTTCTCTTCGTTCCTACTTAAATTCTATAATAATATATTGTGGGAACTGTGAACTATTTTTCGTTTTGTTTTTGGGTTTCCAGCGTCGGCAAAGGAAGTTGAAATAAAAGCACCGGATGTAGATATAATTTTAAATATTGCAGGAAAGATAAACCGGGTGTTTTTCACGCTTATTGTTTATTTTAAGCTTTCAGAGATTGTTGCATCACGTGCACTGCCCTCAAAATACATTTTATGCATTCATTCGCTCCATAATTTCGATAAGCCGTGTTTATTTGTTCGCCTATTCACAATTTGTATGACTCAATTGCACAATACATAAATAAATATAACTGTGTATTGATATTCTTCGCCTACTTACTATTTTGTTGTGCAATATAGTGGCTCACCTCCCCCATTTTCAAAGATATTTTTTCAGCGCCCAAAAAATTTTTTCAAAACGGAATCCACGTTTCACGAGTTTATGTGACAAAATTGTATCTAGAACTATTCGCAGAATTCAAAAGTTCGATCGAATACAGGTCGTACCATAAGAGAAAATATTACTTCGGCACGCCATGTTACTTTGGACAAGGTGTATACTTGAAAATAATTTTAGATTGTAGTTCGAAGGATACGTAGGGACAATTAAAGTTCATAAGTATGAGTATTTTTAGATACACTTAAGAAGGGAACACCCAATGTCATGTTTTCACAGTTGTACTTGTAATTCGAGAAAACAGTAAAGAAAAAAGCCAAATAAATTGAAATAGTGCACTTTTTGTAGCTCTGGAAAATATCGAAAACATTTACTTGTTTTGCATCCGTCCAATTGGGAAAACAAAAACAGATTATAAACCGTGGAACTGTTTGCAAATTTGTTTAAAACTAAATTTAAACTAAATCAACACAGAAAAAATATTGCGATGTGCAGGTTACGATTCAGCGCTATTATGATTATGAAACCGCTGCGCTAGCCATTCATCACGGGGGCTACTGGTCGAAGCAAACACGCCAAACAAATTTGTGACCTACAACCAAGAAAAGTATGCTCAGAAACTCATGGTTGGTGGTCCCCGACTGAAAATCTACTAAAGCCGACGATGATTGTAAGATTTCCATTCAACAACCACCTTAAGGTTTTCTTAGAGAGAATTTCTCACGTTTTCCCTTCTATTCATTGTAAAGCCTAGAATTTTCTTAGTTTTCATTGGTGCATTGAACTTTCTACCCAGTCACCTATATTTCACGGAGCACGTGCGAATAGGGGAGGATTTGGGGTGGGGATTTTGTGGAAGGGATCAGATTCATGACGTCAATAATACTCTCCTGTTCTTCGAGTTCAAACAGTTCATGGGGATTTCGGTTTTTGGGACATGAAACCGGTTTTAGTCTCGATCGAGCCGGGCGTTGGGGAAGTTTGGAAATTTTCGTTCATGAGTCATGAAAATTCAAAGTGTTTCGTAAGTACTTCAAATTTTGAATTAGTGGACGGTGTTTTAGGATTTGTGCTAATGTTTGGCAATACATAGATGAATACAGGGTAACAGTTTGCTTTTTAAGACCTCTTTGATTTTTGTGTAGAATTTTATTTAGTGTTCACCAAATTACTTGGCAATTAAAGTTTTTTAAGGGGAACAAGAATTTTTTTCTGTGCGAGGTTTCTGTTCCTAGTACACTTAAATATGTATGCATGCATGTATACATAATATACCTACTGAATATCATAAATATAAAGCGACCAAGTCACGATATTAAAAGCAAGAAAAAAATAGTAAGTCGCTAAATTATACAGAAAATACAATAAAATTTGTTAGCACACTAGGGTTCGAACCGCATCATGTGAAACTCATAAAACAACTCTGACACCTTTTGTCACTAGACTATAGATTACTCGAAAATATTTGTTTGTATAGGTTATCCCATTTTTTCTGCTTAGCACAAAACTTCGTTCTTTAAATTGGAAAAATATTTTTGGCTTTTTCAGATATTCTAACTTTGCCACTTTGCTGTATAATATTTTCGGTTTTTTAATCCCGTAGCAGTTTCTCATATAGATATTATTTGCTTTCCACCAAAATATCGCCGCTTCAGCTTTGTCCAATCCGAAGATATTTAATTTTCAAAATCCCTCTACAAAAAATGTCAAAATCTTCGAAGAAATACCGGTAACCTCAAAAATATTCGTTTTAGGCAAAAAATATGTTATACAACCTCTCAGTAGAATCAGTAAAGGAATTCAAAAATGCAATAATATACAGGGTGTTCCATTTAAACAAACGAAGTTGTGTGCTAAGCATTAGAAATGGACAGACAAGCTGTATAAATAGGAGTAATTTTAAAGTATGAAGAACTAAAAATAAGGAGTCTCCATTACATATTTTTAACATTTAGAATATTAGTAGCCTAGTATGGGTATGATATTCACCGAAAAGTTTATGTTGCATTTGCCGCATACGTCACGCGTGAGAGCCGATAGGTAGCGGTTAAAGTCGAGCGCCTGGCCGCCAGGCGCTAGACCGCTCAGTCTGAGTAAGCTTCATTCAGAGTGCGACCGTCTAGCGTCGCAAATGTGGGAGAATGTCGCAACAAGAATGCAGTTATTATAAATCGGCGCATACGCTATCGCGTATGCGGAAATATCCCAAACGCACAAGGGTTACAGTCTGCTTTGGCATTTTCAATGTGTTCCCTGGTTGCATCTTTGCGAAGGCTATGAATTTTTTCTCTCAACGACGCCCAACTATAAACAGCAAAGCTGATGTTGCGAGCGATGCTTCTGTATAATTCCCCACTTCTCTGGTGTTACTGAATAAGTCCCAGATTTCTGAAATGGTGTATGGTTTTTCTGTTTGTTTCTTATTTTCTCTTTTTGTTGCAGTGGCAATTACCTTGTGCGCGTGCGTGCACAGGTGATGTCGAGAGACGACAGCTCAGGGGGTTGGGTGCCACTGGGAGGTGGTGGTTTGAGTAACGTCTCTGTAAGGAAAAAACCACGGCCCTCCCCCTCGACTGCTCCTGGGCCCGATCCTTCTTCCAAACCAAAGCACGACTATCTCATTTACGGAAAGAGAATCAGCGACCAGTCAGTAAGTACACAGGTAAAGTAAGGCAAAATATTGGAGTGGTTTTATGACGATAAAATCACCTTGAATATTTTAACTTATGTGGAAATATCTTCTAAATATTTTTTGTTTTTTAAAAATTCGTGATTCCAATTTCAACGTGGTTAATTCTTTTATTCTAGATCGTCTTGAGTTGTACAATAAAGAAAGACTTTGAGTACAATAAGGTCATGCCAACTTTTCATCACTGGAAAACCGGGGACAAGAAATTTGGACTCACGTTTCAGACGGCTGCCGACGCTCGGGCGTTTGACAAGGGAGTCAGGACCGCTGTTGAGGAACTGCTGGACGGTAAGTGGAGTTCTGCAACTTAATCAGAACACAAACGTAAACGGTATCGATTATTTTGGAAATATTGTGAAGGTGTAACAAATTTTTTATGTGTAAAGTGTTGTTATTTTTTTTAAGAATCTGCCCTCTCAGTCGAGCCACAAATAGTGAAATTTTTATAGCAAAATTGTTTACATAAAGTCTCTAAACTAGTTGCTAGACTTTTGTACAAAGTGTTTGCTGGACCATAATCTTATTAATGTCTCAATTGTTGCATCTACGTTGAGCAGATGGAAAACTTGTTCGTCGATACGCCCTTAGCGCCAAAATGGAGAAGGGCTGGGTTCTCTATTGCTATACAAAGAAAATTATACTAAGTTAGCTACGTACCGGGTGGCCAGATAAGAATGCAAAGTGCTGTATCTCGGAAGCTATTCATCATAGTCTTGCGGTAAAAAAAATTATTACTAAAGTGGCCAAGAGAAGGCCGTGGAAAATATTTTCAGATTTCTAAGATGGTCGCCAGGGGGCGTAACCGCCATCTTAAACTTTTAAAGTGATTTTTCACTGAAATCCACCTAGTAAATGTACCAAAAAATTTGTGTTTTTTAAAGATAAGCTTTATTCGAGTAATTTTTGTTTAACACTTTTTGACGTATCTATTAAAATGAAGTGGTGGGGGGTGATTCAATGTTTTTTTATATAAACCGCTGTAACTCCTAAACGACTGAACGGATTTTAACAAACTTGGTCTCGTTGGAAAAAGCAGTTTATTGCTCCATCAAACCCATCTTACCTGTGATATGTCTAATTCTTAGTGATGCCGCTAGAGCGCGTTTTTTGATATAATAACAGAAAATTGCAAGATTCTCTAAAAAATTAAATGCAATAATATGACTTTTTTTCATAAAAATGTAGTGAAATGATACCTAAATAGGCTAGTGAAGACCACATCTCGATATCTTATTCCTAGCCAAAATATCGAAGAAAGAAAATTTAGCTATCATAAAATTTTAGAGAGACGCTATTACACAGGTATTTATTTCTATTTATTTGTCTTTTTTCAAGATTCAGTGATAAAATTTCATAATTTTTAAATAATAAAATAAAATAAAATAATAAAATGCAGTCGTAGGCACAGGGCGAGAGGGCGGAATAGTTGGTCCCTTTGGATTAGGCAATAGGAACGATAAGGGAGTTAGACTGATAGAGTTCTGCAATAAACATAACTTAACGGTCGCGAACACTCTATTTCACCATCATGTTAGGAGACACTACACGTGGAAGATGCCAGGAGACCTAGGGAGATATCAAATAGATTACATTCTTGTTAGGCAAAGATTTAGAAATCAAGTTAGGGATTGTAGAAGTTATCCAGGAGCAGATATAGATAGTGATCACAATATAGTCGTTATGAACGCCAATCTTAAATTTAAGATTTTGAAAAAACGAAGCGGAAGAAGGTATCTTGACCCAGAGAAACTAAAAGATGATGATACGCGCAATAAGTTCGAGAAAAAGACAAACGAAGTACTAAAGGGCGCGGGCGAAAATATTGTTAAGGACATAGAGGAAGAATGGAATTGCATTAAAAATAGTTTACTTTCCTCAGCTAGGGTTATTTTGGGTCATAAACAGAATGAAAGTAGGAAACCCTGGATAACAAAACATATTGTGAGTCTAATAGAGGAAAGGCGAAAATATAAAAATAGGTTAGATGAAATAGGGAAACAAAGATATAAGGCGATCAAGTGGGAAATTATTCGGAAATGTAGGAAAGCGAAAGAGCAATGGATCGATAATAAGTGCAAAGAAGTGGAAAATAAGTTCGAAGTAGGAAAGACTGATGAAGCATATAAAATAATTACGAGAAATTTTAGAGAAATTGGATCTAGTACCAAAAGCATTAGGAATGAGGCAGGAGATATCCTAATCGAAAGCGGGGAGAAGGCAGATAGGTGGAAAGAATATGTGGGAAACTTATATGCGGGACAGGAAGTGCAAGATATATTAGAAAGCGAAAGCAGTGTAGAGGGGGATAACCTAGGGAATCCTATAATGAGAGAAGAGTTTGAGCTAGCACTAAAAAGTTTAAGGAATAATAAAGCGCCAGGTATAGATGGCTTGCAGGCAGAAATCTTAAAGTGCGCAGGTCAAGAGGTAATAGATCGTTTATTTAAATTAGTTAGTCGCATATACCTGACAGGCGAGATTCCAGAGGATTACAAACGGAACATCATGGTAGCTTTGCCAAAAAGGAAAGGCGCGGATAGGTGCGAAAATTTCAGAACCATCAGTTTAACTTCCCATGCGTCCAAAATTTTTAACTAGAATTGTGCAAAGAAGGATGGAGAAAAAGGCGGAAGAAATATAAGGAGAAGATCAGTTCGGATTTAGACGAAATAGAGGAACGCGCGAGGCCATCCTAGCTTTACGAGTAATTATAGAAAAAACGATAGAAAAGAGAAAGAGCGTCTATATAGGATTTGTAGATTTAGAAAAGGCCTTCGATAACGTAAAATGGGGGAAGATGTTCGAAGTGCTGAGAAAGGTAGGGATGAAATATAGGGGCAGAAGAATAATACATAATCTCTACGAAGAGCAAAAGGCAGTTATAGAATGTGAGCAGGAACGAAGGGAAGTAGATATCCGGAAGGGAGTGAGACAGGGATGTGCATTGTCACCTCTAGTTTTCAACTTATATATCGAAGATGCTATTAATATTGTTAAGGACAGAACAGCCTCAGGGATTAACGTACAGGGTCAAACTATTAACATGCTCAGATTTGCGGATGATATAGCAGTGTTAGCATCTAGCAAAGAAGAATTAGGAGCGGCTTTGAATGAAATGGAAGCAGTTTTGACACAGGGCTATGGCATGAAAGTCAATAAAAAGAAAACTAGAATTTTGGTATGTAGGGGATGTGAAAATAGAACTAAAGTTGACATACAAATAGGAAATGAGAAGATAGAGGAGGTCACGGATTTCTGCTATTTAGGAAGTAAAATAACTCAAGACGGTAGGAGCACTAAAGATATAAAACAAAGAGTAGCGCAGGGTTGAGTTGCGTTTAACAGAAAGAAACAACTGTTATGTTCGAGAACGGTTAATATTGAGACTAGGAAGAGACTCTTAAAGTCGTATGTATGGAGTACGGCATTATACGGGTGTGAAACTTGGACAATAGAGGAAGCGGATCGAAAAAGAGTAGAAGCGTTTGAAATGTGGTGCTACAGGCGCATGATGAAGATACCGTGGATAGATAAGGTTAGCAATAGGGAAGTATTAGAAAGAGTTGGGGAAAAGCGAAAGGTATGGAAGACAATAAAGAGTAGGAGAGATAGGATGGTAGGACACCTTCTAAGACACGAAGGAATAGTTCGCGACATACTAGAGTCAGAGATAGGAATAAAAAGAGGTAGGGGTAGGCCTAGATTAGACTACTGCTCTCAAATAGTTGGGGATGTAGGATGTTCTACTTTTAGGGAAATGCGCAGGTTAGCTCAGGATAGAAAAGAGTGGAGGTACGCATCCAACCAGTCTTCGGACTGAGAACCTTATGATGATGAAATAATAAAAGTATTCTTAGTTCAAACAATTAAAAAAAATCGTGTAGGTGGATTGGACGAGGAAGTCTATTTCCTTGGCCACCTCGATCCCCAAACCTCACCTGTTTGGACTTCTATCTATGGGGTCGGTTAAAAGATATTGTTTACCAAATTCCACCAACAACGAGAGACGACATGAACATACGAATACAAGAGGCCATTCGTAGCCTGTCAAGGCCAGAAATTGAAGCTGCTGTAATGTCTACGCATGAACAGCTCCAACAATGCATTGAGTGTGATGGAAGACAGTTCGAGCATTTAAGGAGGCATTAGTTTTATTTCAAAATCGGTCCTTCTTTCTTCTTATGCCCCTACACGTTTTTTTTAATTGTTTGAACTAAGAATACTTTTATTATTTAAAAATTATAAAATTATGAAATTTTATCACTGAATCTTGAAAAAAGACAAATAAATAAGTATAAATATACCGTCTCTCTAAATTATTAAATCAAAAAACGCGCTCTAGCGGCATCACTAAGAATTAGACATATCACAGGTAAGATGGGTTTTGATGGAGCAATAAATGCTTTTTCCAACGAGACCAAGTTTGTTAAAATCCGTTCAGTCGTTTAGGAGTTACAGCTGTTTATGTAAAAAAACATTGATTCACCCCCCCACCACTTCATTTTAATAGATACGTCAAAAAGTGTTAAACAAAAATGACTCGAATATAGCTTATCTTTAAAAGCACATATTTTTTTGGTACATTTACTAGGTGGATTTCAGTGAAAAATCACTTTAAAAGTTTAAGATGGCGGTTACGCCCCCTGGCGGCCATCTTGGAAATCTGAAAATATTTTCCACGGTCTTCTCTTGGCCACTTTAGTAATAAATTTTTTTACCGCAAGACTCTATGATGAATAGCTTCCGAGATACAGCACTTTGCATTCTTATCTGGCCACCCGGTACATCTATTCGACATTCTAATTGTCCTGTGTTACACTAGGTTGTTGAGTACTGGTACACATTCAGAATTTTATATAGAAACACAAGAGTTCATTAATTAAAAGTCCTTTAAAATATCTAAATATTAACCGTTACATTTGTTGCACATAACTAAGAAATTAATTTTCGGGTCTACACTCGATTAGATTGTAGGACGATAATAATTTTTCTTATCTGCTCTATTTGATTTTCTTTCACTGCTTTCCTCATTATGGGATTCCTACATGGTAAGCACCTATTTTTTAACCATGGAGAACGTATTTGGTAATTCGAAATATGGAAACGTTGAGCGTTACTTTTTTTCTAGGTTTTGCGGAAACTTCTCCTTTATCACCTCTTCAAACTTGTTACGAAGATGTGGGAGATGATGATGTTTTCATGGTAAGACGATAGCTGCAACGATAATTTAAAATTCGGTGTATTTCACATATGCTTTCTTTTTGTTCGTTAGACTTTGAATTTACCACAAGAACCCAAAGACTCGCGAAGTTCTAGCGACTCCAGTACCAAAGGAACAGAGCACCTGCATAGAATAACATATATTTCAGGAGGTGGGAAATTGCTCGAACCTCGGCAACCCACTTACGATCCCATTAAGGTGGAAAAAGGTACTTTGTTATTTCATATAGAGATAGTTCGATTTCAAACGCGTCTGAACATACAGTCGAACAGATTTAAGTTGGTGAGCTCTGGAGGCGCGATGCGTTGGTGCCTGCATCTAACTCAGCGCCACAGTGGCGTAGACTATTTTTTAATCTTGGGAATAAATATTAAATAATAAAAATTCAGTAAATAATATTCAACGTGTAATTCGAAAATTAAAATACTTGGATATAGTGGACAAATTCAGACTAAATTACCACTACCGGATATGCAGTCTCACATTCCGTTACCTGAAGAAAAGACTTGGAAATAGTGGTTTGAGTCGAATGACTGACTTGTTACGGCAGCTTCGCTCCTTTTATTTAAACTGAAAAGTCACCGGTAACTGAAAATTTTACCTGCACCATTGGTATTGCAACCCCACTGCTCGCCAACTTAAATCTTTTGGACTGTAGTTTTATTCAACACGAATGTTTTCGCAGGGGAGAATTATTCGTATGTACAGCTGACGGCCGTTCACGAATATATCTACCCTGTAGTAGAGGACCAAAAACCGCCGACGGTTCGCCGCGACTCCACCACCAGCTTAAAAAAGTGCAGCCTTGAACTGATACCCTCCCAGCAACCTCCCTTACCGTTCAAAACTAGGTGTAATAAAAAACTGACTAGCAAACAGCAAAGGGTGTGCCGACATTGTAACGAACTTTACCTCGATGATAAAAATCCTAAGGGATCTTGCGAGTACGCCCCCGACTGCTTCAAGTCCACCATCGAGAAGATCACTTGCATTAGTTGCGCCCAGTGCATGTGTTACCATTGCGCGCGCGACGCCGAGGGGGATTTTGTGCAACATCCGTGCGATTGTACTATGGACGACAGTTGTACCAAAAGATGGGTATGTTTGACGTTCTTATCGATATTTGTGCCGTGTTTATGCTTTTACCCGCCACTCAAGTGGTGTCATTCGTGCAGCGTTAAGTGCGGGATGTGTGGGGGCAGGCACAGTATGTGATCTACGACTCGGTACATTTTACGATACTAATTCTATTCGACAGAGGGGAAATTCTTGTATATACGTACAATTTTTCTATGGAAATGTGTAAGACTGCTAGGAATCTCAGAAATTATTCGACTGACTTATGCAATTTTTTCCTGAAAATCTACGCAAAAGTAATATTCATTTGTGTCTTTAAATTTAAACTTTAGCAATAATTCTTTTCGTGTAATATAACAACTTTCTATGACGGCACTGGAGTGCCATCCAACATTTTTTTATTAAATTTACAGTTGTAACGGTAAATTTATGTTCAAACTGTTCACTTACAGTTGGAACTGTTGATTTACAGTTATAACTGTTAATGCAACTGTCAATTTGCTGTTTTAACTGTCAATTTACTGTTCGAACTGCCAATTTACTATTTCAACTGTTCAAACTGTCGATTTACTGTTCGAACTGTCAATTTTCAATTGTAACCTGAAATTTACTGTTAAAACTGTCCATTTACAGTTGTAACTGTAAATTTACTGTTTTAACTGTAAATTTACTGTTGGAACTGTCAATTTACAGTTGTAAGTGTCAAATTACTGTTCAAACAATAAATTGACAGTTTGAGTAGTAAATTGACAGCTCGAACGGTAAATTGACAGTTACAACTGTAAATTGACAGTTCGGACAGTAAATTTACAGTTGAAACAGTAAATTTCTCTTGAATTTCAAAGAAAATGTCTGTTTTCTCTATAAACTCTACGTGATGTTTGAAGTGGTTTGCC
Source organism: Xestobium rufovillosum (assembly GCA_963966045.1). Taxonomy (NCBI): domain Eukaryota; kingdom Metazoa; phylum Arthropoda; class Insecta; order Coleoptera; family Ptinidae; genus Xestobium; species Xestobium rufovillosum. Next base: position 43,123,610 of record OZ014493.1, read on the forward strand.
TGTAAATAGAATTATTATCGTAAAATTGTAAAAATTAGTGCTCAATCAAGCCAGGTTGTGAACACTGAGGAATGACTTTTTGCGTTTCTTTTTTTTTAATTTATATAATATTGAAGAAGACTGTTATTAATTTTTGTAATATAATCGTACAGTTGAAATAACGAGGCTTCGATCGTCAAAATTATTTTATTAATCTGGAGCAAAATTAAGTGTCGCGTCTTGTTATTTTGACTAGTATATTGTAATGCGATGCTGTAATATACGTATGTTACTTATAATTCTATAAACTTGAGAACTTTGCAGGAAATTTCGTTGAGAAAATGATATTATTTGTGTAGATAGGGTGAAATGTTTTGCTGCAAACTTCCCCCAATTTTTTATACTGTGTTCGATACGAGGCTTCGTGAAGAATCCACTAAGGAGAAACGGTTGGTTTTTTCCTAATAGTCCAGTGCCAATTGCTTGTTTCACTGATGGTTATGTTGGTCTACTGCTGTACTCTATTTTTGACATCAAATATTACATAAAAGTGATTTTCACAAATAACTGGAGAACGATTACTCCTACGAAAAAATGTTTAATACAAAAATTGAATATCATTCAATTTGCTATAGAAAAGGCTCTATGACATTTTTTGTTAAATGTGATCGTTTTTGCGATATCGCATGGTTAGTATGCGTATGTCGAGTACTGTTTTTCATACAATCTGAGATGCACGGAAGGCGTCTTTAAATAACTTTAAGACATTCATTATCCATCGAACACTATTTCTTCAACATTTGATCGCAAAAATGAGGAAGCTGGCAGCCGAACGATGGTGGCATTGCAAGGGTTTAAAATCTTCACTAAACGCGAGATTTGTGAAGAAACCGATCAGTTTTTCTTTGAACTATGTGGAATTCTCGTAGATTAATGTGTTAACAAAAAACGCCAATGTATTTTAACTTATTTTTATCACTTCTTACTGCCAATTTTCGAAGTGCAAAATCGTGTTATCGAGTATCGGTATTTCTTTGCGTTAGAGAAGTACCGGCACTTGACAGAATTATGCGTATAAATTACATATGACATCGTTAATTGTATGACGAGGATATAAATTAAAGCCAAATTTGCACATGACAATTGTTTCGTTTGTGGAAAATTTAACTTGTCGAACACTAGGACGTAATTTTCCGTTTTTTATTCTGTGTATATAATGTAACATAGGAGGTGCTTGTACAATTTTTTCTTGGTTGCCGTTTTCATTCTTTTTCATTTTTACAAGTCGTGCTTCAGGGGTCATCGACAACCCTAAAAGAAAATTTCTTCAAGTTTCACGTGGAAAGAAATGTGACCACTGAAGCCGTTTTATGTTCGGAAACAATATAATGTTTACATTACAATACGTTTCATGACGGAACGGTAATTTTCTAAGTGCAAAGTAGTAGTACAAAAAGAAATATTTTTTGTTCTTTAATGGCTGTAAAGGGGGCCGCATTTTAAGGGCTCAGAAGAAGTGCGGTCCTTTATTTTTATTGATTATTTTCCATTTTATTTATTTTTTACAGACGAGAAAGTGGAACATTTTCGAAAGCAATTCGAATTCAAACGGTTTAAGTTGTTTTCTTGTATTGTATTGTACAAAATATATTGTAAATATGGGAGATATTTGAATCAATTTAATATAAAACCGATTTTTTGATTCAGACAATTCTTTTATCACTGTTATACTATAAAAATATGCAATCAGGTAGGATCTTGATTGATTTTTTTTTAGTTATAATTCGGTCAGTGTCATATTTGTATATACAAAACAGAAATTACATTATGTATGTGTGGATGGCGACTTATAATTGAAAAAAATGTGAGGATGATATTTTAATTATAATAAGAATAATATAAAAATGATATATTTATTTAGAGTTTTTTTTTCTGGGGCGGGAACACTGGGTGTTTTATTTTTGCCTTTTCAGCACTCCCACTTTTTCAATCTTCAGTTAAGGCTGGGATTTATCAGCTGTTAGTCTATAAAGTCCTGCCACCTATCGCCCAAAAGTGTGATTAGGATTATGCAAAATATAGTCACAATCTATTATGATTGGTTTCTCTCACAGCTGCAAACTCTTCAGATGGAACCTCTACAGCTTGGAATTTTCAAGGTTTTTTGCTTTAGCAGCAACCGAATAAATCTGGGAGCATTAGTCGGAGGTCCTATCTTTAAATTATTATTTTCTATTTAGAAATATGAGAATATCTTTCTTTATTTAGCAATAAGCTAATATTACATCAATATTGTAATAATACACTCCCAAAAAAAGGAAACAGAAAAATGAAAAGAAAACACCCTTATACCGCAAGGAATTTTGCGAACAAGTCTTCACAAATTGAGGAAGTCTGTAATCTTTCACCGATCTCACCTGATAATTGTGAACATCCCGGCTACGTATCAAATTATGAGACATGTATTGCCCTATTCTGAAGTTTTTGCAACCTTTCCAAATCACCAGCTCCACACAAAAATAATATACTTGAACAAAAATCAAAATGTGGCGAAATTATTGTTTTTTAAACCAGAATTCTAGCCCAAGGACTCAACTTTCTGCTTACTCTACCCAGGAAACCAATTTTTTTAGCAACTTTTTTAACAATAAAGTCTATATTGCTTTCAAAATTTAATTTTGAGTCAATTATCACTCCCAGATACTTAGTTTCGCCATCACGTTCCACCTCCTCATCATCTATTACCACTCTACAGTCATCTTCCCACTCCTTCCTTATCACTCTGTTACCTATGATCATAACTTTTGTCTTATTAATATTTAATTTCAGTTTGTTTATCTTTAACCATTTTGACACCCCTTAACACCTCATTACTCCTGGTTATTGCACTAATTAAGTCCCAGTCCGCATTTGCTATAAGGGCATCATCAGCAAACAGATTAATCTTCTTTTATCACTTGCACCAGATCATTCATATACAGTACAAAGAGAAGAGGACCAAGTATCCGACCCTGGGGTACACCCAATCCATTCAGAACCTCTTCAGACTCATAACCACCATATCTACACTTCTGAGACCTATTTTCCAGATAACTGCCAAACCATTCTCTAGTTGTACCCCTTACCCCACCTTTCCATTTTTTCCATAAGCACTCCCCTGTCCATTGTTTCGAAAGCTGTTTTCAAGTCCAAAAAGACAGCCACGACATAATTGTCCTTCTCTATTTGTTCTTTCCAGTTCATAAGTACCAAATTGAGTGCTGCTTCACAGGAATGATCACTTCTGAAACCCGACTGAAATTCCGACAGTAAGCCATTATCTTCTAAGTACCTTTGCAATTGTTCTTTTACTACACATTCTAAAACTTTCTCATATTTAGGCATATTAATGGGTCTGAATTCCTGGGCCTGACCAGCCTGTTGCACCTTTGGAATAGGAACCAACGTCACCGTCTTCCACGATACAGGAAAAATGCCCGTTCTCAAGGATTCATTTATAAGGTTTAATAACAAACGTCCCGTCGTTGGAAGACTGTCTCTCAGTACCTCTTTATTTATTCCATCTGTACCACCTTTAGATTTAATTCCCAATATAATTTTTTCTAATTTCTCCAATGTAATTTCCTGGAGTTCGAAATTGCTGCATGTTTCTGGAATTTCCACTTTCAAACCATCAGTTTCAGGTATACTTTATAAACTGGAGCGCCACCACCATCTGCATTGCAGTGGCTACACTACTACTGTCAAACGTCCAATTTACTGTGCATATCGGCCAAATATGCACAAAATGGAAAGATTGCAATATAATTTTCAGTGCAACACACCGGTTCAACCAAGTAACATATCAAGACGTTCTTGGTCGAAAATGAATAAGGAATAATTAACTTAGACAACCCTACTTTCTAATTACGATAAATATGTGAACAAATAGTAAAAAAGGTGTCGAGTAGTGCGAGTCTCTAAGTTGATCCTTTATTGATAAATCCTTTTTTTATTTAACACCCCATCTACTTTAATTTCAGAATGGTGTTGGAATAAAAATGTGTCTACATGTCTCGTTTTTAATGCTCAAATTCCGCACCCTTAAAACCAAAAAAAGGCTGGCCATATTTGAAGTTCGGAAATTTTGGAATAGACTTGTACGGGTTTATTAAGTCTGTCTTTGGCAAAACTTTATTTTCTCACTAAAGCTATAAAAAATGAAATAAGTAGACAACACAAGACTCTAGTAACCACACGAGAACCCCTTTTCTTTCAACATAGTCTCTGATGCATCCCATAACTTACGTCCTAACTCATTATCAAAATTGTGTTTCGAGGTGTATTTTTCACAATTTCTATACAAAAACCCATTTTCTTTAACCAAATCTGGTTCTGTAGCACAATATATTGCCGTCTGAGCTCCCTACAACACATCCAATAAAAAAAATCGGCAACGATTTTTATAAACAGAATTGTACCTGCTTCGGACTTCTCATAAACAAAAAAGCAACGGGGGTTATAGCAATATAATGATACCATCGGATTTTATGATTTCTAAAAAGCCCTGTGTAAACCCATCCTGGACAAATCGCGTAAACATTCACGCTACTCCCTGCACACTTCGGAGCTAATTCTCTACAGAAATACATATTTGCTAATTTTGAAGAGGCATACAAATTTAAAGCTCTAGTTTCTTGTTTTTCAGCATATAAATCGTCTAAATTTAACTTTGCCTTTTCATGTAACAAGGAAGACACTATTATTAATCTTGCTGCAGCTGATTTTTTTAAAGTATCCAAGAGTAAAGATGTTAGATAGAAATGTCCGAGATGGTTTACGCCAAAGTGCGCCTCAAAGCCATCTTCCGTTTTTTTATATTCATTTCTGGGATAGGACACACCAGCGTTATTTATTAATAGATCGATTTGAGGATAAGACCTTGTTAATTCATCAGAAAATTCCTTTATAGACTTCAGCGAGCTTAAATCTAATTTCATCGGAATCTACAAAATAACACGAGAGATTGAGACTTCGGGATGATGCTAATAAAATATTTTACCAGTTCTGATTTTAATCCAATATTTTGTTTTATTTTATTAATAGCGACTTTAGCACTATCGAGATTCCTACAAGCGAAGATAACATCAGCTTCTCTGGTTGCTAGTTCTTTGGCTATTTCAAAACCGATTCCGGAATTGGCTCCTGTTATTACTGCCACTTTGCCAGTTAATTTCACTTTATTTTTACATTTTTGCCATTTTGATTCGCGATACTTCCGTATGACTACCAGAATAATAAATAAAGGAATCGCATAACAAACTATGTGCGGCATTTTAGTTTGAAATGAATTGACTTTTTTGGGATCAAATATAGGTTATGTATACGTCAAACATAGTTGTCAAGAGTCGACCAAAAGGATTCCGCCTTTATCCTAATTTGGACAGAGACGGGATATTTTCGCAGAAAGACGCGTCTGTTACCTACACAGAACACCTAGATGTCACCTGCGACAATAAGTCAGCGATTCAGAGGGACGGATTTACAAATTAATTATTTATAAAAGCTTTATTTATTTATATTCTTTAAAGCAATCAAATAGGAAAGTGAAATACCATCAATTAGCCCATCAATTAAATGAGTATTTAGACCTTATATGTACAGGATTAATGTTTTATCAGGGCAGGGGAAGAAATGCTTTTCTTTCATAAACGGGTAAAGGAAATTACATTCTGCAAAAAGCATTATATTCTTAGTATCTGTCGAGTGTCGCTCAATATTAGTACCTATATAAATAAGGAATTCTTAAGGCTCCAAGCGACCAAGCAATTTCTAACGCAATTACAAGGGTTTAGAGATACCGCGATTAACGTCTTATTTTTTGATGGATGAGTGTTAAAAAACGTGCAAAAATTATGTATTTTTCAAACGTAAGAAAACTTTTTACCTAGATTTTTCTAAAAATCTAGTAGGTACTCTAGAACTCTAAAGTATTCTTTACCGAAAGAACAAATGAAATTGGTCAATAAATAACGTTTTGGTGGCGGTATTTCAAAACAATTCTGATTTTGCTGAGTGATATGTGGCGATCTAGCGATTTTTGACTACGATACACTCAGGAGGTGTACCTAGCTTATTTGAAATGATTTAAAAACAATTTGAAAATTTACTTGAGGTCCATTTGACAGATAGTTTACTATATTGCGACTCGCCGTTACTAGATGTCGCAACGCCTGAAAAATTTTATTTCCAACAACATACCAGTTTTATTACATCACTAAATAGACCTTTTAATTTAAAGTGTCTTTTCTTAATTCAAATATAACGGTAGACTTCAACAAAATTCGGTAGATTTACCGAAAATTCGGTAGCAATGGCAACACTGTCGACAGTGAGGCAGAAATTTGATTGTGCTTTTAAGTTAGGCAATTTCAACGTTGATTTTGTCCCTGTGGATCACATAACATTCAGAATTTCTACCCGAAATTTTGCGTTGAATGCGCTATGATCTCAATCTTTATAGATTTTAAAAGAAAATATTTTTTGCTTAGCTACTTAACAATTTTCATTTTTTTCTAATTTTAGGGGCTATGACCTCAGTTTATTTATAATTTCAGAAATAATAGTATATGTATTATACACGAGTTTATAATGAATGCTATAATAGAATCATTATAACGAGTTGTATACTATACTTTGTCCACGACTATCAAAACAGATTCCCAGAAAGAATTTACCTTCATTTCCCTTCTACAGTGTAAGAAAGATTCATACATACGCTCTCATGTATAATTTTCTTGGTTTTTTGGGCAATGAATCTAATGAGGCAAGTTCTGCAGCTTCTTTTATTGCTGGTGCTGTTAAAGAAACCTCGTTTTCACTCTCACTACTCATTATATCTTCTTTTTTAGAATATGCATTTCAAAGTAAAAGCAAAGCATGCTGTTTTGACGTTTCAATTTGAACTGACACATCGCGATCGCGGCCTACTAAATAAATGTAAAAAAGGGTCAAAGCGATGTTCCTATTGGTGTAGTGAATAATATTCATTAATCACTGCAGTGATTAATGTATCTAATTATGATTGAAGAAACACAAGTATAAAGAGTATATTATAAGATAGTCGTGGACAAAATTATTATTTCGCGCCTAAAATTAGAAAAAAATGCAAATTATTAAGTTAAGAAGTCTAAGCGTGCAAGATTTCCGAAAACTGGATGCGAGAAGAAAGTATAATAAATTTTGTCCACGACTTGATACTCTTTATACTTGTGTTTCTTCGATCATAATTAGATACATTAATCACTGCAGTGATTAATGAATATTATTCACTACACCAACAGGAACATCGCTTTGACCCTTTTTTACATTTATTTAGTAGGCCGCGATCGCGATGTGTCAGTTCAAATTGAAACGTCAAATCACAATCAGCATGGTTTGCTTTTAATTTGAAATGCATATTCTAAAAAAGAAGATATAATGAGTAGTGAGAGTGAAAACGAGGTTTCTTTAACAGCACCAGCAATAAAAGAAGCTGCAGAACTTGCCTCATTAGATTCATTGCCCAAAAAACCAAGAAAATTATACCTGAGAGCATATGTATGAATCTTTCTTACACTGGAGAAGGGAAATGAAGGTAAATTCTTTCTGGGAATCTGCTTTGATAGTCGTGGACAAAGTATAGTATACAACTCGTTATAATGATGCTATTATTACCTCGGATTATTACAAAACTCGCTCGTGTTGTAAACTTCATCCTCGGTAATAATAGCATTCATTATAAACTCGTGTATAATATACTATTTTTAATGCTTTTGAATAATAATTTGCACCTGTAAAGCATGTGGCATAGACCAAATTTGTCTTGGTAGGCCACGTCGAGCAGAAAAACGTCTTACCTATGATAAAAGGAACAGCATATAATCAACACCAGTTGCTAAAAAAGTTTTCTTGTTTTGCAATAAACAGAATAGCATATAACTTACCATCAAGTAAAATTGATGGAACATTTCACCAGATGTTCATTTACCTGATCCTGAGTTTTCTGTACCAAAAGAAATAGAAATTTCAATTGCTGCTAGCCACTTTTGGAACATTATTAATGCAACGGAAATTGGTATTGTTTTTTTTGTTTTTTTCGTTGAGCATAAATAGAAAGAATGCCAAAATATATGTCGTTATCCTTTTGTATCATGGGAGTATTTAAATAATGTTGTTTTAAACATTTTGATAATCAAAAAACTTCATAGCAAGACAGTGTGAAATGGGTATCTAACTTATCCTCGATATTTTGCTGGTGTTTGCATCAATTCATCTTTGGAATCTTTAGAACGAAATTTTATATGTGACATCTTACGTATGTAATAGTAACCTTGCAAAAGATTTATAATTTCCCGCATTTTTTCATGTTTTCCTTTGAAAAAGAAGGGTTAAAAGTGCTCAGTACGTTTAGCACAGTTTCTAAAAATTTCTGATAAGTTTATGAATCGTCACGTGGTCGGAGTGCGATCCCCGTGTTACCGATTTAACTGCAGACCAACAGACACTATAAAAAAAGAAAACCGAGCATATGGGCCTTCTAGTGTTTTGTTTATTTATATTCCCGATATTCGAGTTGGGGATCACCAAAAGCGGACCTTCGCGGGGCTCGTCGGTCTATTTTCGGCCCAAATTATTTTTAAACGCGATCGCCTTTTATGGACATGGCCCTTCGAGCGTATTTATAGACTAGTTTTGAAGATGTAAATAAATAAACAAAAGCAGGAATGTAACAGTAACAAAAAGTATATTTTTATTAATAATTGATGTTTTTTATTCGATAATAATAATTATAAGTAATAATAATAAATAGTATATTATACGTAAAAGATCTTCGTACATTCACGCAAAGTAAATGTTGTATAATAATAGTCTGTCACTGGCAGTGCAACCAACGTCGCAAAACGGTAATAAAGTTATAGATGTAATCATTATACAATAACAATATCGTAATGAGAATATTAAATAGCTTAGAAGCACTTGCGGTGGACGATTCCAGGGCCGGATTCGTCGTATTCTTGTTTGGAGATCCACATCTGTTGGAAGGTGGACAGGGAAGCCAAGATGGATCCACCGATCCATACGGAGTATTTCCTTTCTGGGGGAGCGATGATTTTGATTTTGATCGTCGATGGGGCGAGGGCGGTGATTTCCTTCTGCATACGGTCAGCAATACCTGAAAACAAACCGGGACGTCAGTAAATCCGCTCATTGTACCCAAGTTTTCTTTTGTAACAAAGATAAAAGTATCTTAAGATAATTACCTGGGTACATGGTGGTACCTCCGGAGAGTACAGTGTTGGCGTACAAGTCCTTACGGATATCAACGTCGCACTTCATGATGGAGTTGTAGACGGTTTCGTGGATACCGCAAGATTCCATACCCAAGAAGGAAGGTTGGAACAGGGCTTCGGGGCAACGGAATCTTTCGTTACCGATCGTGATGACCTGTCCATCAGGCAATTCGTAGCTCTTTTCCAGAGAGGTGGAGGCAGCGGCGGTGGCCATTTCTTGTTCGAAGTCGAGGGCAACGTAGCAAAGTTTTTCCTTGATGTCGCGGACAATTTCCCTTTCAGCCGTGGTCGTGAAGGAGTAACCACGTTCGGTGAGGATCTTCATGAGGTAGTCGGTCAAATCGCGACCAGCCAAGTCCAAACGGAGGATGGCATGGGGCAAAGCGTAACCTTCATAGATTGGTACGGTGTGGGACACACCATCTCCAGAGTCCAATACGATACCAGTGGTACGACCGGAAGCGTACAGGGAGAGCACGGCTTGGATGGCAACATACATGGCGGGTGTGTTGAAGGTTTCAAACATGATCTGGGTCATCTTTTCACGGTTAGCCTTTGGGTTGAGGGGTGCTTCTGTGAGCAAGATGGGGTGCTCTTCTGGAGCGACACGCAGCTCGTTGTAGAAGGTGTGATGCCAGATCTTTTCCATGTCATCCCAGTTGGTGATGATACCGTGTTCAATGGGGTATTTCAATGTGAGGATACCTCTTTTGCTCTGGGCTTCGTCACCTACGTACGAGTCCTTCTGTCCCATACCGACCATCACACCCTGATGCCTGGGGCGACCGACGATTGAGGGGAAGACGGCACGGGGCGCGTCATCACCGGCGAAACCGGCCTTGCACATACCGGAACCGTTGTCCACGACCAACGCCGCAACATCATCGTCACACATTTTGTCTGTTTTGGTTGTTTACTGCTGCAAGGAAAAAACACGTCAAAAACCCCTAAAACACTCTAATACACAATGGAAGCGATTCGGTGATTTTTTGTTCATCTAACTGATATTATTTTTAAATAAACTGACGGGTGATGCGATCAAGTTGGCGATCTGATGTCTCAAATAACAAAACACGTCTAAAAACCATGGCAACGCAGATTTTTTCGTTACCAGGGTTTTATATATAGCTTCTTGCACGAATTTAATGCGGTTTTTGTGACAAAAACAAAATTTCAACGAATTTTTGTTTCTATTTTCGTTGTAGTTCGAAAAGAATATTTCGATTATGATAACTAAGAAACCCCTCCCTAGCGTTAAAATGCAAATCCTTTTAAGTCCATTGATTTTTACTTATTGTCAACGGCAATATCATCAAATAATAGAAATGCTGATACGATAAATTGTCCTCGGTTCAGAAAATTGCACGTCAATCAGAATAAAAGTGTTGAGCAACGTCATCTATAAACCGCATTTTGTCGATAAATTTAATATTAGAATGGCAAAATCAAGTTATCGTCACTTGTTTTGGAAACAAAAATTGAACTAACGCGAAAAAAATTATGGTGCACGAAGTTCGTTTGTTGATTTTTATAAGAAAATGCACTAAACTTATTAGTTATTTGGAGAAATTTTGTTTTAAGCGTTTGGTAAAACTTTTTTGTATCTGTCTTCTTTTGAATTGAATATTTTAAACTAAACTAAAGAGTTTAGAACCAAAAAGGGCTATATTCACTGAAGCTGCCATTGAAGGCAAGAAACAAATGCAAAAAAACTGTCGCTGTCACTACAGTTAAGTATGAAGTTAGCACAAATTGATTTCAAAATTCACTTTCTAGGGAAAATCCAATGGCACTTAATCAAAATATCTCCAAAAACCGTCACGCAACAAAAAATCACCAATAGCACGCTTCGAAATGATTAAATCGCCGCACTGAGCACTTGAGACACTAATACCAACCTCTAATTGACAGAAGGGACTCAGCTGCTTGAGCTTACTAGGCTGCGAGTGACTGCCATGGAGGGACGCCGCTGGTTTTATAGTATTGGCACGGGCGTCTAGAAATAGTACGTACCAGCCATGTATGGCTTGCTGGGCACAGCGACGCAGACGCATGGCGTCGCCCAAATAAGGCAGCCGCATTCTGTCTGTGGGAGGTGCACCGTGAGGGAATTCTTGAACACGGGAAGGTGTTAGGGCCCTCCATAATTGTACCTCTTGCCATATTTTACCGTGGGGATGTGGGAAAATGTTGGACGGCTGTTGTGATTTCGATAGGGAACGGGAAAAGTCCCATTTTGTCTGTTCTTGAAGACGCATCTTAGATTTTACGTTCTCGTTGCTATTTTTGATTGAAAATTTTTAAAAAAGATTGTGTAATCAAATTAATTTCAAAAGGGGTTGAACTGGTTTAAATTGTCAGTCTGAAAATATTAATTCGAAAGGTTAATTTTATTTCTATATTTAGATCACGCTTTTTGAAAGTTTATGTGCCTATATGGTCTCAAAGTTTTCTTCTGTTAAATTTAAAATATTTGCAATGAGCCTGACTAGTGTGAGGCTAGAAAAGCGCCCCTCATCGGACATCATAAAGTAGTAAACCAACAATATGACCTTCGCCACTGTTAGCAGAAGGCATGCCATGACAGCTGTGGTAAATATAAATATAGCAATGAATTAATAATAACTTATTTGGACTCAAATGGTTTTACAAATTATTGGAAAAAAAATAAAATTCTCGCTGAAAGATTTGCTCAGAATATAAAAAGAATGTAGAATAAAGCAAGTACTTCTCTAATTTGGCTGTAACAACATTAGTAAAAATTAAAGATATCTGTAGAGAAATTATATACAGTGTGATCATTTAAAAGCGAGCCACCTTAAATATCTTAGAAACAAATAGAAATACGTCAAATCGCCGAGATACGTAAATTTAGGAATCGAGGGGGACACATTTTGACCACCCTCACTTTAGAATCTCAAATGGCACCACACTACTCGTGACATCTCATTTTAAAGGAAATCGAATGATGAATACAGCAGTGATGTTTATTTTTTAATTATTCCTTATCTCAGCCTGCTAGATTTTTCTTTTGGGGCTATTTAAAATCAGCGGTGTGTCAAACCCACCCAGAAAATTTAATTTATTTGAGACTCACAGTATCTGAAACATGCCGAAATATTCCCGACCAAACATTCATGAACGTATAAGAAGGCAATTCGAGAATATAGACTTTATTGTTGTCTTGCAAATAACGGGACCCATTTTGAGCATATTTTACAAGTTATATTTTCTTGTTTTAAATTCCAAATCTTCTTTTTTGAATGAAATGTTTATTGTCTGATATTTACAAGGTTTAAAACTTATTTTGTATCAAATTTAACTCATTATTAAAAAGCGTGTTTCTTATTTACTGAATGGTTGAAATGACTTTATTTTAGGTTTTAAAGCTCAAAACAAGACATAATTAAAAAATAAATATCGCTGCCATATTCCTCATTCGATTTCCTTTAAAATGAGATGTCACAAGTGATATGATGCTATTTGAGATTTTGAAGTAAGGGTGACTAGGGATTAGGGGGTTGGTTTTGCAGACGTCAATTATACATCAAAATATGTGGCCTTGCATTGTCATATTGCAGAAGAACTCTCCAATCAGGCCGTTTATCACGAAGGGCTCGTTTCAGCTTCTTTAGGGTTTCCGCATATCGATCTGCATTTATTGTTTGTCCTTTCTCAACTCCACCAAAATGCAACCTTCAGAATCCCAGAAAACTGTACCCATAACTTTACTAGCGGAGGCACCACTTTGGCCTTTTTTGGTTTTGATGAGTTCACATGATGCCACTCCATACTCTGTCGTTTAACATTCATCTCCAGTTACGACACTGCACAGAAAGTCGTCACCTTTTGCAGCATAATGTCGAAGCAAATCCGAACAGACTTCAACACGAGCCACTTTGTGCCAAGTAAAATTATTATTTATTAGATAATAATTTTACGATTTTACGAATATCTGTGAAACCTTTGAGAATGTCGAAATAATTGTAATTAGAAAACATGTTCATTTTTTAATTCTGCATCCGACGGGATAAAAATATACAGGGCGTCCCATTTGAAAAAATGGAGAAAAATAGCATTACATTTTGAAAAGTTTGGCATTGAATTTTGAACATCCTGTATAAGTTATTTTTACGATATTCATAGTAGGATAAACTGACCTTTTCTTATAAGCAACCTGCTGCTTAGTTTTGGTTTGAAGATGTTTCTTCTATTTTTTATAATTTTTTTAAATCATGACGAAAAAATTTGTTTTTCTCGATTTTAATTTATTCCTCTGGAACTATCAAATCAAATTTGATAATATTCTAGGGATATGTACAGTAGCTCGAAAGGGTCTCAAAAATCAATAAGACTACAGGGCATCCCATTTAAAAAAATACAACTTTGATGCACCACCAATTTTCGGGACACCCTGTATATTCAAAAATATTTTTAAAATGTGCTCTCTAACAAACAGTCTAATGTCCCGTTTCAATCATTTTTCTAAAATAAATCGTTTAGGTGTAGTAGAAGACGGGAGGTGAGATGCAGGACCCTGTACATATATGAACAAAAATTCAAAGAGGAATGGCTCCAAAATTCCCAATTCAAAGGATGGCTCAAACAACGCAACAAAGTACCTACATTATTTGCTTGTGCCAAGATTGTAATGGCTGAACTGAAATGTGGAAAATCCGAACTGGAAAAGCATGCGGCCACCTGTAATAAATTTATTTTTAATACTATTTTTATTTTCTTTAATTTTTATATTAGAAATTTAGTTTCAATTTTTTATATTGTCTATAATGAATATCACTCTCAACATTTTTCAAAAAAATATCCAAATGCCCAAAAAGTTTCGGAAGCAGAAATTAAACTTGCCATTTTTTGCTCATCATAATGTTTTTTGTTTGTTAATAGACAACGGATTAGTTTATCACATTTATAATGATAATGTAAGTCATATGTATAAAATCTCGTAAGCCGCGTGATGTTTTTGTCAGAATGACAGCGAGAAAAGTTAGCCCTAACTATTACAGCGAAAATTTTTTACCTATACAATAATCCAATAGAATTTGTGTATCTACAGTCACGTGTTCAAAGACAGCCAATCAGGAGAACATTTAACTGAAGAGTGCTTATGGGCTATTTTCACTTATGTCATCTGGATTACTGTAGCAACGGAAAAATGTCTATTTTGCACTGCTGTCGAATTTTTTGCACAAAATGTCATTTCCAAGATTGTTCTTTTCAATTTTAATTTCTTTTTAACAAATTGTTCTTTTTGGGCAAAAAATTTTCTTATCGAATAGCCCTCGAGTCTTGATAATTCGAAATAACTTGATAAATTTCCTCAAGCGGGTTTCTCTGTGGCAACATACCTCCGCCTTCGGCGTCGGGATGTTGCCGAGCAACCCGCTTTCGAAAATGTATCAAGTTATTTCGAATTATCAAGACCCTTGGGCTATTATAAGTGATAATTTTTTTATTTACCTTTTGCTGCCATGGCGACGTCCCAAATTTCGTATTTTTGATTGTAAAATGTTTAAAAATAGAGTCTCCCATATGCGTAATCTCATATTCATTAAATTATCTAGCCGAATTTGACTCGAACTTTTTATTTTGCCTGGATAAATTTTTGTTTTGCAAACTCAATTTTGTTGCTAGACGGCAATTCGACTCATAAAACTGACAGCCAAGAGCGCTTACTGGCTGTCAGTTTTATTCGTCAAATTGCCTAGCAACAAAATTTCGTTCAAAACAGAAATTTATCCGGCAAAATAAAAAGTACCTACTCGTCAAATTACTGTTGATAATTTTTTATTTACTTTTTGCTACCGTGACGACGTTACAAATTTCGTATTTTTGATTGTAAACTGTTTAAAAATCGAGTCTCCCATATGCGTATTCTCAACAGTAATTTGAGGAGTACTTTTTATTTTACCGGATAAATTCCTGTTTTGAACGAAATTTTGTTGCCAGTCAATTTGACTGTCAGTGGGACCACACTGTTAATTCTAACCTCAGGAGCGTGCAGCAACCAGGAAATCTATTGCAAACGCTGAAGAAAATCTAAATCCTCTGCTCCCACGAGCACGAGCTGTTTTACTAGGTCTATAGAAATTGTACGGGGAAATTTAGGACCAATTTTTTGCTTCCAAAATGAATTCAGATTTTAAGGCTCTTTTCATAATATAACTGTTCTTCGTTTTTTGACTACCTCCATCACCTCCCAATTATTTTACAGTCGTTGTGCATCACCACGCATTTATCAATAAAATTAAACATTTGCGATAACTTTTTTAACATTTGAATTCCTTTTCGAAGTTGGGTAAAGTTGTGTTGTGGTTTTTCATGGTAGCAAATACGGGTATTAAATCTATTAATAAAGTATCATTACAATTTGGAACATCGAGTTCATTAAATATGTGTGTAGGTTCGACACTGCAAATATAAAATGTCGCCCAAACTATTTAAATTTTATTTTTCTCGAGTGCACTTGCAAAATAGTAATCCCATGAGTGTTCCCGGTTATCAACATTGGGATGAATCACGCTTTTCACAAATCCACCTATGTATCCTAATGGCTTGGTAATGCATTAAAGCCAAAGCCCAGTGGGGCATGCCAAAAACACCGAGATATATCTGAAAAAAAACGCGTCAGTATCCCGTGGGTTGGAGATGGCGTTTTGATTTTGCGGTTAATTTTGTACACGCGTGGAACATTCGTTGCTTTCCGTATGAAATGTTTTCAGTTTCAGGAGTGTGTTACAGGAGCACGTTGATATAGGTAATCGTGCAATCTCAAAATAATCTGGTTTGGTATTGGAGTGTAACAAAGTGACGGCCTTTTTGGACGCTAGTGTGGGATATCTAATCGACATTTACCATTTTATTAAGTTTTTTGGGGCAATTTCTAACGACAAATTTTCGCGGAAGAAAATTATATTCGTTTATAGTATAACAAATAATTATGAAGTAGGTACCTACGTACTTGTGTTCTGTTATGAAATTTTTCCATTTAAAAAAAGTGTGTAAGTTTGAGTCCTCCCGAAAAGCATTACACTGAAAAGTGATTTTTACTCATTTTACTTTTCGCTACTTTTTAAAACATGACCCTCGTTTTCTACTACTTTTTCTTAGTGAGCCAACTTTATTACTACTCGTATTTCTATAAAACAACATTTTTTGAGTTGTCCGATTTTCTTGCAATTTTCGATAGTTGCAAAGGAGTTTTAAAAATATTAAATATATGTGCTAAATAAAGCTGAAACAGAGATAATTTAGTTGAACTGAAGCAGCATGTGCCCTAAAAATAAACTAAAAATATTACGCGTGGTATTCAGAATATGGCCAAACTAGAGAATTTAAAACTTTATTATTTCAAATAGAATCACATTTTTTGTGATTGTGACTGGTCATCTGAACTGTTGTTGGAGTCGGTAAGGTAGGGGGGCAATAATCCAATAATATTACGAATAATCAGAATTTGACATTTGGCAATTTCGAGTTTGTTATTATTATTTATTGTTGTCTATTTGTGTGTCCTTTTTCTTATGTGAGTTATTTGTGTATTTATAGATTTATACAGAAAATAGAACAAGGTTTTGTTAAAGATGATTCCATTTCCCGGTTGGTTATTAGCGTAAATTAGCACAATATGTATTTTCGAATTCATATTCGTCCATAAAATTTTTATAATTTCCCAAATTGGGCAAAAACTATCAAGAAATTTTTGTTTTTCAATATTATCTTCGGGTATGGTACACTTTACCTTCACTCTTTAATATAAATAAAAAATGCCATTTTAATCCACGCATTTACTGGACTTGACCAGCCATGACTTCCATGTTATTTCTGTTACCACTACACTTCCTTATGAGCATGACGTCATTGGTCTCACGTTTTTCAGTAGTTCATTCTCACATGCTGTGCTTCTTATATGGGCGTTCACGCTACTTTCGTATCTAGATGTTCTAATAAAAGTATACAAAACCTGCTACTTTTTTTACGCAATGGTTCCAGTTCTTTGCATAATAATTCTATATTTTGCGAACTTCTTTTAACCGTTAACAACTGTGTGCTGTGGAATTGTTTATAAAGGGTTGACCGGCGTTGGAGGGTATGGAATTTTGCCTTTCATGCGTTCTTTCCCGTTTCCTTCTGGTTATTGTCGGGTAAGGGTGCGGTATTATTCATTACAATAAAGGGTCATTTTTTACATTACGTTACATCCTAATAGGGGACATAAGTGCCTCCGTCATACGTCAGATTTTCATTCCAAACAAAATAAAAGCACGTGCTATTTGACGTTTATCGATATTATTTACAACGTCTTAATAGTATATTATTATATGAGCGATTATGACAACCATTATTCACGAAGATGATGTTTGAGCACACGAGCCGAAGGCGAGTGGCTCAAATCATCTGAGTGAATAATGGTCATAATCGCGAATATAATACTATACTTTTTCTACACCTATTAAACAAATAAATTAGACTCAAATTTGATAACTTTAATGAAACACTATCATAATACATTAATTTTTATTTTTCAATAAATGGGCTACTTACTCAAGACGGTAGGAGCACTAAAGATATAAAACAAAGAATGGCGCAGGGCCGAGTTGCGTTTAACAAAAAGAAACAACTGTTATGCTCGAGAACGGTTAATATAGAGACTAGGAAGAGACTCTTAACGTCGTATGTATGGAGTACGGCATTATACGGGTGCGAAACTTGGACAATAGGAGAAGCGGATAGAAAAAGAGTAGAAGCGTTTGAAATGTGGTGCTACAGACGCATGATGAAGATACCGTGGATAGATAAGGTTAGCAATAGGGAAGTATTAGAAAGAGTTGGAGAAAAGCGAAAGGTATGGAAAACAATAAAGAGTAGGAGAGATAGGATGGTAGGACACCTTCTAAGACACGAAGGAATAGTTCGTGACATACTAGAGTCAGAGATAGGAATAAAAAGAGGTAAGGGTAGGCCTAGATTAGACTACTGCTCTCAAATAGTTAGGGATGTAGGATGTTCTACTTTTAGGGAAATGCGTAGGTTAGCTCAGGATAGAAAAGAATGGAGGTACGCGTCCAACCAGTCTTCGGACTGAGAACCTTATGATGATGATGGGCTACTTACTAGGAATATATATTGAAGTTTGTGCAGTTAGTAATATATAAATTTGGAGTTGTTCCTTCCATTGTTAAATTCTGGCAGTTTTAGTAGTTGAATTGTTAGTTTGTACGAATTAATGGGTACCTACTCGACAGAAGTGCATACGTTGGAAAACGTAAACAAGTAATATGGCGAGATACACTTGGCTGTCACCCGAGCGATTGTCAGCTCCAGCAAGAGTTGATCGCGGTCGATATAAAATATCATTGGATCAGGGAAACAGTGATTATTGAATCTATATTTGTGATTGGCCGAAATGCCTTGAATTATGATTTCATAATTCACTACAGTGAATTATGGGTACGATATTTCACGAAGAAAATCCGAATAATTGTCATATAATTAAATAGGTGTAGAAAAACTAGTTTTTGCAATATAATTATAGACGTTTTGCAGTGAAAACAGTTTATTTTCAATTTGTGTGTTGGGCTTACGTGTAAAAACTTGAACACTATAATTATATTTCAGAGGTTAGGTTAAAACGTCAGAAAGCACGTGGCTTTGTTTTGTTTGGAATGAAAATCTGACGTTTGTGACGCGCCACTTATCTCCCCCATTCCGTGAAGATCGCGGTGCCAATGGATAGGACTCCCCTCAAATGCCATGTGATCTATTTTTTATCTTTTGCGGAAATCAATATCCCCAGAGAAAATCACAGTTTCGTTCTCGTCTTTCATACTCGTCCGTCACTGAATACGGCCAAAAAAGGGGTTCTACGGCCCACCATTTCCAGTTTTGGTCAAACGGTGCGAGCGTAGCGTTTCAGTACATCCTCCCCTCCGAACGGAACAACATTAATAACACGCTAAAACATTGCATTGCCAAAACCTAGTTGGGACATAAATAAACACGCAACCTTAGATGAGGGAAGAGTATGGATACACATCGCCCTATCTTTGCCGTGCACGTGTGTTACCAAAATTTGAGCAGATTTGGTGTCAAACAAAGCGGTGTAACCAGATTACGCTTTAGAATTCATGTAATTTAACTCAAAATAACGAAAGCAACGTTTGCAATAATGCAATATTAATCACATCAAATTAAGAATTCTCGGCGTAAAGAGACTAAGAAGTATTTTTTGGTGCCAATAATGGTAACAGGAACATATGCTTTGTTATTCCTCCTCTAAGCACGCAACCCTACGGGCAGTGTTGCCATATCTACTATTTTAACAGTAGATCTGCTGTTTTTACACTCAATCTACTGTTCTCCTGTTTTCTCACTGAAATCTACTGTTGTACAATGTTTAGCGGCAATCGGCAACACAGCAGCAATCAGAAGACGTCAAATGTCAGTTGGGTGAAGCGAAGTTCGTCGGGGAATCCCAAATTCTCGTTTATTACTTCATTTATTTGTTTTGTTTTGTATGTATCGTGTTTCTGCATCATCTTTTTTCCAAAAAATGCGTGTGTCTGGTGCGAGGACAACTAAATGGTCTGTTTCAAAAATGCGTTCTCTCCTCTCAGCTTTAGTTTTTTTACACTTCTAAAATGGAAAATGTGTGGACATTCTGTAATGCGCTTGCGGTCGGACGGAGCAGAAGTCGCTAGCACAAGTGTTTGAGAAATATTTTTTTTCCTGTCAAGTATTTTTTCAGTAAAACGCAAATATTGTGAAAGCCACTTAAAAATTCGGTATTACAGCTTTAGTATACAGAGTTCTAAATTTGGAAGAAAACTGTAAAATATTTTTTGCGATTTTCATAAAAATCAAACCAAAAGAAAAAGCAATTTTGCTGTTGCTCATACATGTAGCGATGCACTCACTTCAGTTAGGCCTGTACCTAAAATAGACTGCCAATGACCTGGCCGCCTAGTCAAAAAAGTGATTGCCGCAAGAATTTGTTCCTAGGTACGAGATGTCCTACTGCTTATTGGCTAGACACATTTTTTAACAACTGTCAATTAATTTTTACAACAGTTAAAAAAGTAGTAGTCATACTTACCAAACATCATCGTCTCTCCTTGGTTTTATGAAAATTGCTGGCTTCTGCAGTACAAACCTTTAAAGTTCCTTCTTTTAAAACTTAAGGGCTTCTTAATAATATGGTGTCAACATTCATATTGACACCACAAGTGTGTCATTACAAAATAAATGTCACGTGCTCTCGACATCTGTCAGTGTCACTTACAAAACACATAACCTAACTTTTGTAGTTTTGCACATTAAAGGAAAAGCGAGGATCCAATAACACCAAAGTTGTCAGCCATTCAAAGACATTTATTATCTCGCAATAAATTTGTACACTAGTTTTTGATGATACTGATACACCTAATCTTAAAAATATATACTACATAAAAGTAACTCATCGTAATATCAAACGAATAAAAAACTTCATACGTTTCACATTTCCCCAATGAAAAATTTCAACGATACAAAAATATTTTGTACAGGAAAATCGAAAACGCCCAAAATCTTTTACCACAAAAAAACAACAAGACTAGTTGAATCACATAACCTAAAGTAAAAAAGAAATTGCAGCAAATCGTTCAAGCCAATAGGGAATTTGTTATACCAGGTCAATCCAAACGGTTACTGTAAATACGGATTTTGTAATGATTGAATCATATTTCAGTTTAAGTGTAAGGAATTGGAAATTCTCATAATTATGTCACACGAAGTTGCGTCATGTCACATTAGCAAGGAGACTTCTCGCCTAATAAAAATGGAATGGTTGTCAATAAATGCAGAAAGAGCGCACCATTCGACAGGTAGCCTAATTTTTGGCCACAGAAAATTCAATTATTAATGAACATTGGAATACTGTTTTTTTAGCTTCGAAATAATCAATCGTATCATAATAACCGAGATTTCGATGGCCCCAGAATTTGCGACCCACTCTGAAAATACAGAGTGTCAACTAAGCACATATGCTTAGTTCTAACACCTGTATAGCACTATGAGCAACAAACAAAAAAAAATATATAAATGATATTTACACTGTATAATGATCGACATATTTAAAAAACATTATAACTTATTTATAAATAAATTTTCTCTTACTACAAACAAGATCTTCTCTAATAGTTGAAAATAACACTCGGTATTCATTAAAAATAATCAGGTACGTCATACACAGAGGCCAACGCCTTTTCGCAAATCAATAAAAAATATCTGGCGCCTAAGAAAGCGAAAATTATCCGAAAACAAGTTAGCCCCAGTACCCTAGATTTTTTTTGCACGTTCTGCTTGACAGACATACACAAAAAACAGTAATGAGTATTCTTAAACATCGACAACGGATATGTAACAACTTATATTCACTGGAATCGAGTTCGGAGCTAGGAATTTTCACACTGCCGACACCTGAGTCTCTTCGTCATCTGGAAGAGAAGAACCACGAGGAACACGTTAGAATTGCGTAAATATATTTTGTTAAAAAACCTGTTTTACATGCTGCAGAGGATAAAAATTGATTCTAAAAATCGATTTCAGAATCGACTTTAAAAATCGATTCCAAAATAGACTTTAAAAATCGAATCCGAAATCAGCTTTAAAAATCTATTCTGAAATCGACTTTAAAAGTCGATTCGAAAATCGACTTTCAAAATCGAGAAGTAGGAGCAGCAGCAAGAGAGTGGCAGATTCCTAAGGTAAAGCCTTTACGGATCTATGATACTCTTGTTTGTTTCATTAACAAATTTATCATCGTTATCGTCCCATCCCCCTGTGGCGATGTAATTTCTCAATAAATTTAGAGGGATGAGGGAGGTAGGACTCAATAGACGACTCCAAAGACAGAAGCTAATGGAGAAACAGAATGAGAGGTTGGACGAAGCTGGAGTCAGTAGAAAAGCGGAAACTCTGTAGAAATCTAAAAAGATTTGATGAATTATCATTTCAAATGAAATTATTTGAGGAGAATTGGGAGACAGAGGAGGCGAATGTTAATGTCACTTCTAAATTACTTATTGATAATATTCTGAAGGTGCTTACTGAGGTGGCTTCGGAAAGAGAAATCAAGATGCCTGCAAAGTGGTCTGACAATGGATGGTGAAATGTAGAATTGGAGAATGAGAGTAAAATGAGGGATGATACATTTGTGAGAGCAAGATGGACAAATGACCCAGAGCACTGGAATAGTTACAGGCAACATAGAAACAAGATCGTCAATATGATAAGGAAAGCTAAAAGTCAATATTATGACACAAACATTAATAAGTCACTTGATTCAAAAACTATGTGGAAGAACTTAAAGAAATTGATGAGTGGACAGGAGAAAAGCAGCCATAGCAATATAATATTTAATAATGACAAAATTTTCAACGAGTTAGAAATAGCCAATAGATTTAATGTCTGTTTCCTGGAGAGCATAGATAGATTACTTGCAGATATTATTAGCGACACAACAATTAATCTGGGGGAAATAGAGGATGGTTTATTACTCACAAAATTTGAGGAGGTAAAGATGATTTAAGAAGAGTGGTTAAAAATTTATTAGTAGCACAAATGGAATTAACTCTAGATTGTTGAAATGTGTGTTTGAGGTGTTGGGGCATTGACTCCTTGAAATAGTCAACTCTTCGTTGGATACAGGAATATTCCCGGAAACATGGAAGTTATCGACAGTGGTACCAGTAGAAAAAGTAAGAAATACAGTACAGTGTGAGGAATTTCAACCCATAAATATGCTACCTCCATATGAAAAGATGTTGGAGACCATAGTAAAGGATCAGCTCACAAAATTTATGGAAGACCACAATATCCTAACACCACATCAAGCAGGATCCAGAAAAGGGCGCTCCTGTGAAGCAGCAGTACAAACAGTTGTTGGTAGATGGAAGGATGCTTTATACAGAAAAAAATGTGTTGAGGCGGTATTCTTGGATTACAGAAGGGCTTTTGAGACGGTGAATCGTGACTTGATGATGTGCAAATTAAAGAAAATGGGAGTGGGGGGCAATGCACTGAGGTGGTTTGGAAGTTATTTGAGCGAAAGATTCCAAGTGGTGAAGTACAATAATTCAATTTCAGGGAAGGTTCAAACAACACACGGTGTGCCGCAGGGTTCAGTGTTGGGGCCGGTACTATTTACATTGTACATAAATGATATTGTCGATACGTTGGGTAAGTGTTGTATACAAATGTTTGCAGATGACACTCTTATTTATTACATTGGGGAGAGTAAGGCTGAGGTAGCAGAAGTTATCAATAGTGAACTGAAGGCAATTTCTAGGTGGTTGAAGAACAATATGGTGGTTATAAATACTAATAAGACTGAAGTGATGTATTTGGGGGGCAAGAGTGTAGCAAATCAATTGTGTCCCATGTGGTTGAATGAAATCGAGTTAAAGCGTGTTGCAAAATTAAGTACTTAGAGGTTTATTATAGACAATGAGTTGAATTTTAAAGAGCATGCTAGTTATGTTTTGAAGAAAATATCTCAAAGAGTGGACCTTCTGTCTAGAATAAGTGGCAAACTTAACTGTTGGTCACGGTTGCTTGTATATAAAACTATGGTTGCCCCGTATTTTGAATATTGTACAACGGTTCTATATGTGGTGACGGATTTTTTCGTTCAAGAGTTTCAGAAAAGACAAAATAAAGCAATGCGAGCTATACTGAACTGCAGCAGGTATACTAGTATTTCGTTTATGTTGGAGACGCTTCAGTTTATGAGTGTTGCGCAGAGAATTAGATATAAGACATTGATTTTTGTATATAAAGGAAAACATAATATATGCTTCATATGGATGATCCAGTTAAACTACGAACGGATGTGCATGATTACTACACAAGAAGAAGGGAAGACATTTTCGTACCTGATGCAACTACTGCATTTGCTCAAAATCAAGTGTTTGTTAAGGGATATTCTTATTTTAATAGTTTGCCTACTTACTTGAAAGATGAAAGTAGTTTTAGGATTTTTAAAAAGAAAAGTGCAATTTATGTTAAAAATAGTTAGATAGTGGTTGCTTTACCTACTAGTGAACATTTATTTATTTTGAATTATATTTTTGGTGTGTAGCTTTAAGCTAAGAATAAAGTTCATTCATTCATCATGATTTTGTACAATTCATTACCGGGTCATATTAAAGATTGTAATAGCATGAGAACATTTAGGAGGGAGGTTGTCCAATATGTTATAGAAAATTATTAGTGCAGTTTTATTTGTTTATTATTATTATTATTATTATTGTTGTTGCAGAACCTGATGTTTTGTTTTTTATATAGCATATTTGCTAATAAAGGCTATTATTATTAAAGTTTATTGTATTTTACCTACTGGATCACTACACCTAACAGACAAAGAATATATATGTGGCAACTTCAGGTAAAATTGGAAATCTAAGGAACCTACCGTTTCGTATTTTATTTTATTGAAAATCTCGAGCTTCAAATTATAAATTGCTTTTGTTTAACGAATGAATTTTTAGATCGGTTTCTAGAATCCAATGCATCATGTAAAACAGGATTAAAAAGAAGCAGAATAAGTCCATACTTATGGCAAGTCCCCGTCCGTTACGTCCATGTCCTTTGTGCGTCAAACCATGATAATAACTGTGTCAAAGTCTGAGATAGTCGTGGAGTCATTGTCATTATCTGTACAGTACAAAGAATAGTATAAAAAAAAACATAAATAAAAACACAGCAGACTCCTGCTTAACCGACTTCAACGGGACAAAGTGGGTGTCAAAAAATTGAAAAAGGCATAACAGTAATCGTACGATTTGAATTTGGAAAATGAGAGCCAATTAAAGAGGAGCATAGTGAGTTTTGAAGGTAATACAGTTTTCTGATGTATCAGTGTCCCACTAACGGTCTTAACGGTTTTAAACAAATCAGTAAGACCTCTTAGTAGCAACATCGAAGCCATTACATACACCGCGAACACGTCTGTACCGGGTGGCCAGATAAGAATGCAAAGTGCTGTATCTCGAAAGCTATTCATCATAGAGTCTTGCGGTAAAAAAATTTATCACTAAAGTGGCCAAGAGAAGACCGTGTAAAATATTTTCAGATTTCCAAGATGGTCGCCAGGGGGCGTAACCGCCATCTTAAACTTTTAAAGTGATTTTTCACTGAAATCCACCTAGTAAATGTACCAAAAAATATGTGTTTTTTAAAGATAAGCTTTATTCGAGTAATTTTTGTTTACCACTTTAATGAAGTGGTGGGGGGTGATTCAATGTTTTTTACATAAACAGCTGTAACTCCTAAACGACTGAACGGATTTTAACAAACTTGGTCTCGTTGGAAAAAGCATTTATTGCTCCATCAAACCCATCTTACCTGTGATCTGTCTAATTCTTAGTGATGCCGCTAGAGCGCGTTTTTTGATATAATAACAGAAAATTGTAAAATTCTCTAAAAAATTAAATGCAATAATATGACTCTTTTTTCATAAAAATGTAATGAAATGATACCTAAATAGGCTAGTGAAGACCACATCTTGATATCTTATTCCTAGCCAAAAATATCGAAGAAAGAAAATTTAGCTATCATAAAATTTTAGAGAGACGCTATTACGCCGGTATTTATTCTTATTTATTTGTCTTTTTTCAAGATTCAGTGATAAAATTTCATAATTTTTAAATAATAAAAGTATTCTTAGTTCAAACAATTTAAAAAAAAACGTGTAGGTGGATTGGACGAGGAAGTATATTTCCTTGGCCACCTCGATCCCCAAACCTCACCTGTTTGGACTTCTATCTATGGGGTCAGTTAAAAGATATTGTTTACCAAATTCCACCAACAACGAGAAACGACATGAACATACGAATACAAGAGGCCATTCGTAGCCTGTCAAGAGCAGAAATTGAAGCTGCTGTAATGTCTACGCATGAGCGGCTCCAACAAAGCATTGAGTGTGATGGAAGACAGTTCGAGCATTTAAGGGGGCATTAGTTTTATTTCAAAATTGGTCCTTCTTTCTTCTTATGCCCCTACACGTTTTTTTTAATTGTTTGAACTAAGAATACTTTTATTATTTAAAAATTATAAAATTATGAAATTTTTTTCACTGAATCTTGAAAAAAAGAAATAAATAAGAATAAATACCGGTGTAATTGCGTCTGTCTAAAATTTTATGATAACTAAATTTTCTTTCTTCGATATTTTTGGCTAGGAATAAGGTATCGAGATGTGGTCTTCACTAGCCTATTTAAGTATCATTTTACTACATTTTTATGAAGAAAGAGTCATATTATTGCATTTAATTTTTTAGAGAATTTTGCAATTTTCTGTTATTATATCAAAAAGCGCGCTCTAGCGGCATCACTAAGAATTAGACATATCACAAGTAAGATGGGTTTGATGGAGCAATAAATGCTTTTTCCAACGAGACCAAGTTTGTTAAAATCCGTTCAGTCGTTTAGGAGTTACAGCTGTTTATGTAAAAAACATTGAATCACCCCCCACCACTTCATTTTAATAGATACGTCAAAAAGTATTAAACAAGAATTACTCGAATAAAGCTTATCTTTAAAAAACACATATTTTTTTGGTACATTTACTAGGTGGATTTCAGTGAAAAATCACTTTAAAAGTTTAAGATGGCGGTTACACCTCCTGGCGACCACCTTGGAAATCTGAAAATATTTTCCACGGTCTTCTCTTGGCCACTTTAGTAATAAATTTTTTTACCGCAAGACTCTATGATGAATAGCTGCCGAGATGCAGCACTGCATTCTTATCTGGCCACCTGGTAAAACTTTCAACACTAAATTACCATAGACCTTGCTTTCACAAACAAAGAAGCACGCAGCAAACACAGTGTGACAATCCAGAATAAGGCCGCAGTTTTCGAAAACCGTCGAATTTGAACTTACCGTGGTCTGTATCGGGATCCGTATGATAATGATAACCCTGCGTGACACCTTCGTGTGAATGAGCCCTGCCGAGCCTATGCAATCGGGCCATTTGGGCGGCTACTTTATAAGCGGGAGGCTGCCTCCTACCGGGTCCTATAAGCATCATGCCATTTAGCACACGACAAAAAATTAATATACAGACTGTCCCAAAAGTGAAATCGTCCCCATGACTTATTATACAAAAAAACTATGCAAGCATACAATCTTGGGACATACTGTATAGTGCGCAGCTACAATTAGTGGTGAACATTAAGGTGGTTTAACACGTTCGCTGCGGCACGGGTCACATAGACCCCGTACTGCACCAGCGTTGCATGCGGGCCTTTCCAAACGTTACTTTTCCTGTGGTGCGACTTTAAATAAACATAGTAATTTTTTAAATATTTTCATTTTGATTGAAGATATATAGTTCCCATAACATCTTCTACCTTCACAAGTCTTAAAATCATACGGGGTTTATACGACCCGTACCGCACATGAATACAATTTTCATACTTGTGTGCGATACGGGGTTTGTAGACGTGTCTGGACTTGTTCGCTAAATCGTCTGCGAATATGCGGTTTCAACTCATTTCTTGTCAGTACCCCGTACTAGTAAGTTGAGAAATGTAACAATGAGTGGTAGTGCAAAACAGTTGGTGAATTTAGCCGGTCTATTGTCTGGCTTGTTTCAACGCTGCCCACGAAAAGCATGGCAACTGAACCATTTTTGTACGAAAAATTGTTTTACTTTAATAATATAAGTGTTCTTTTTTTATTTTTCAAAAATAAAGCTTTATTGTAGTTCTGAATCTTTGGAAATATTGTAACATGTATAAAAATAGTTTTTCGTCGTTAAATGCTATACGGGACATTTAAGCCCCGTGCTATTACAGCGAATTATAGATCCTGCTTACTAGAAAGTACCACCCATAATGCAATCCCTTCCATTATGACGTTAACTCTAGTACCCAATGAAATCTGACGGCTATTGTACGGGACTTATAGACCCCGAACCGCACAGTGAGAAAAACTGATACGGGGTTCATATGGCCCGTACCGCAATTCAAAAAAGTATTTAGAATACGCCACCGCATCGAACGTGTTAACAACAAATAACGAAAGTGACAAAATGCAAAGGATATTTTTTTATTAATTATTATATGTATATTATATTTCGAAATGCCATTCTCAAATTACATAACTTGTAGTAGGCAAACAGTCATTTCTAAATGCATTTTTGGATATTTTCTTTTTTGTATCATTATAAACCACAGAACAACTCAGAACAACCCTGCACAATAAATAAATTTGAAAAGCATTTCATAAGCTAAGTGAAACGGTGCAATTTAATTCCATAAGGTCGGTCTACCAACCATTCGAGTGCAATTTTTTACATTTTTATAATACATTCAGAGTTACTCTCGGAGTTACTTAAGCCTTTTATAAAATAAGTTCACAGTATTTAACAATTTTTAAATAGCTTAAGCAACTTATATGCACAACCGAGGGGTGAAACGCAGAGGAATTTTGGTGTACAAGCTTGAGGAATTGCAGAAGAATTAGTACAGAATTACATAAATTTGTAGGGAATTGCAGGAATTGTTTGGGGAATTGTTGGGGAATTGAAGGAATTAGTGAGGAATTGCAGGAATTACAAGGGAATTGCAGAAATGTTTACTAACGATTGCACATGCGCTGTAGATTATTGCATCATCTTTAGAAATATAAATTACAGGAATTACATGGGGAATTGCAGGAATTACATAGGTAATTGGGGGAATTACTTGAGGAATTGCATGAATTAGATACGAATTGCGGGAAATTACAAGGAATTACACATAAATAGAGGAATTTGTGTACAAGCTTGAGGAATTACATAAATTTGTAGGGAATTGCAGGAATTGTTTGGGGAATTGCAGGAATTAGTGAGGAATTGCAGGAATTACAAGGGAATTGCAGAAATGTTTACCCCTCTTATACTAACGATTGCGCATGCGCTGTAAATTATTGCAGTATCGGACGTACAGGAAATGCAAGAATTAGTTGTAAGGGAATTCCAGGAATTAGTAGGGGAATTGCAGGAATTACATGGGGAATTGCGGGAATTACATGGGGAATTGCAGGAATTACATGAGGAATAGCGGGAATTACTTGAGGAATTGCAGGAATTAGATAGGAATTGCGGGGAATTAAAAGGAATTACACATAAATAGAGGAATTGGTGTACAAGATTTTGCTCTGCGGTTCACCCCTCGTGCACAACATGCTACAACGTTTTACTAAGGTTCGAGATAAATTCTCGTTTTCAACAAAACAAGTGTTTCTGTAATCTAGAACCTTAACAATTTCGATGGAACAAACACAAAAATTAGCATGCATCGAAAAACTAAAAAAAACTGAAAATGCTCAAAATGCAGTGAAAAATATATGTAAGAGAAGCATGTTAGGTTTTACGGCATCTACGCACTTACCATTGCGATAAGCTTGAGGCAAGGGGGGCAAAACGGCCACAGCTTGGGGGTAAGGAGGCATAGCACCGACAAGGGGACACCAGCCTACACCACCAACAATTTAACATCACATCGAAAAAATACTACTGTTTTAACATTAGATTAAATATGATATAAAATTATGTTTAAATTAAAAATATTTTATATTTTCGGGGTTTTCGACAAGTGCAAAATAAAGAAGAAATACTAAAGCAGGAAAAACGCTTTTTATACAGGGTATCCCACTAACTTGTACTTCAGTCATATGTCAGAGAAATAAGTTGTATCAGACAGCTCCCTTGCTGTAATTTTTATGCAATATCGCTTGTAAAATTACTAGGCAACGTCTCCTTACAATCGAAACGTTTTGTCGGCAAAATCCCAACGCTCAGATTACATTTACATCCAATTCGATACCGGCACAATTCGAAATTCGATTGGGAAGTGGATATTTGACATGCACATTTACGTACTTGCGTTTACAACAGCACTTTGAATTCAGCACCGTTCATGCCGGAATTTTGATTCAAATTGCATATTTGCAAATCGCAAACTTCCAATTCGAATTGCGACAAAAATATCGAAGAGACAGCTGTCAGTTAAAAAATATGTCAGATATAATGTAATAATCTTCATTGTATAGTCAAAAAAGCAGTGAAAAGTAATTAATAGACGAGGTTTTTATGGTATTATATCCTTTAACCTTTAACTTTCAATTTTAGCTGAAAGCAATGGTTCCCTCAGATAATACCACCGGCGAAATCACATTTAGAATTTCTAATGTAAATGACATCCAATTTGACTTCAGTTTCTAGCACAAATGGCAATCCGATATCGGCACAATTCCAAATAGATATTTGACATACGCATTTATGAACTTGCATTTACAACGGCATTTCGAATTCAGCATGGTTTGTGTTGGAATTCGAATTACATGTTTGGAAAGCGCAGGCGCAATTCGAAATCCGATTGTGAAATGGACGTTTGACATACGCATTTATGAACTTGCGTTTACAACAGCATTTTGAATTCAGCACGGTTCGTGTTGGAATTCGAATTACATGTTTGTAAATTGCAGGCACAATTCGAAATCTGATTGTAAAATGGATGTTTGACATACGCTGAGGAGTGAACCGCAGAGGAATTTTGGTGTACAAGCTTGAGGAATTAGTAGGGAATTGCACAAATTTGTAGGGAATCGCAGGAATTGTTTGGGGAATTGCAGGAATTAGTGAGGAATTGTACAAATTTGTAGGGAATTGCGAGAATTGTTTGGGGAATTGTTGGGGAATTGCAGAAATTAGTGAGGAATTGCACAGGAATTGCAGGAATTACAAGGGAATTGCAGAAATGTTTACCACCTTATACTAACGATTGCGCATGCGCTGTAAATTAGCGCATCATCTTTACAAATATCTTTGTAAATAATATACTCGGATGTACAGGAAATGCAAGAATTAGTTTTAAGGGAATTCCAGGAATTAATAGGGGAATTATAGGAATTGCATGGGGAATTGTGGGAATTATATGTGGAATTATGGAAATTACATGGGTAATTGCGGGAATTACTTGAGGAGTTACAGGAATTAGATAGGAATTAAAAGGAATTACACATAAATAGAGGAATTGGTGTACAAGATTTTGCTCTGCGGTTCACCCCTCGACATACGTATTTATGAAAGAATTTCCATTGTAAATGACACCCAATTTGACTTTAAAGTTTCTAGCACAATTGGAAATCCGATATCGTGTGCCGATATCGAATTGGATGTAAATGCAGCTTATCGAATTGGATGTGAATGTAGCTTTAAGCACGATCAATCGGATTGGCACTCTAATTGAATCAATCAGACTGACAAATTTCAAAATTCACAGAAACCCATGAAACAGATTGCCAATCTTTGGACAACAATAATTGGACCTGCACTTGAAGGTCACCGACGTTCAACAATAAACGACAAAGTTGCCTCCGCGAGTGTTGCTTCTCTATAGTTCCTAGTTCTCTACCGATGGTAAAACCAGCTAAAGAACTCAAAAAAGCAATAATATACACGTAATTCGTTCAAAAAATGAAGTTAGATACTGTGCCATCAGACTGCACAAGTGGAAATACATATTAGTGCGACATCCTGTATTCGTTTTTTTTTTTAAATAAATTTTTCAAACTACATATTATCCTACACTAGGTATATATTTTGTACAGTATACAGGATGGTCCTTAAGCAATGGAATAGAGCAACATGGGATTCCTGATATCCAAATATTACGATTTAGCCAAACCTTGTCCAGCAGTTGATATTAAAAGAGGTATAGGATGCCAAAGTAACAATTACAGAAAAAAATTGAAAGAATGAAAATGGAAATAAACACCAACAAATGTAAATTGACCCTGGATGTTCCCGAAGAAACATGAAAGCAAATTGACAGCGGCTGAGATGTGAGGAAAATCGCTGGAAAGACAATGGAGGACGAAGAAATGGATTGAGGGAATTGAAGATCTGGGAAACAGAAAAGGAAAGACAACGGAAGAGGTGAAAGTTGTAGTCCAGAATCGGAAGAAGTCGTGGAGGGAGTGGTCTACGAAAAGAAGCAAGCAAGCAAGCAAGAAGCAAGCAATTGATTTAAGAAAGCAGATTAGTAACAGCTTGCAAAACTGTCAATATGTGGCACTTACAACTGATTGTTGGACTAGTCAATCTCACGACAGTTTTATGGCCGTAACGTCTTCATTCATCGATTCAAAATGGGAGATACATACCCCAGTACTTGAAACACGATACCTTGGAGAGAGACATTTTGCAGACTATTTGCAAGACCAAATAAATGAAGTTATTCAACAATGGGAAATAAGACATTCATTAGTAGCAATTGTTCACGACAATGCGAGCAATATAAAAAATGTCGCATCTTCCATCAACCCTGAGTGGCATGATGTAGGATGTTGTGCCCACACCTTACAACTTTGTATAAACAGTGCTATGGGCACGGATAAAACTTCAAACCATCCCATATCAAAAACGGTAAATGCAGCAAGTCGTTTGGTGGGTCACTTTAATCACAGCACTTTAGCTAATAATGAATTGCACCGACGGCAGAAACAAATGCAAGAGAACGTTGCCGAGTCTGATGAACATGAAACTGAAACCCTCGAAAAGACGCATAGTCTTGTGCAGTATACAAAGACACGTTGGAACTCGATTTGTGACATGTTTGAGCGGCTGTTAAAGTTGAGATGGCCTGTAACTGCCGTTTTGAGTGATCGCAATATCACGAAGATAAGTGACGCAAAAACTCTGGATCTAACCAATGAACAATGGATTTTAATAGAAAATATTTTGCCAATATTAAAAAGATTAAAAACTGCAAACTCTATATTATGTGGAGAAAATTATGTGTCTCTCTCTTGCGCACTGCCTGTGATTCATATGTTATTGGACGTGCATCTAGCAGAAGATGACGATGACACGACAATTATAAAAAAGTTGAAATTGGACCTAAAAAATAAGTTGACAGACAAATTCAAAATAAATGAAGCAAATGTTAATGTAACGGTGTGTCATCTGGCGGCAGCTTTAGATCCCCGCTACAAATCTTTAACCTTTTTAAGTGAAAATTTAAAAACAAACACTTACAACGAGATCGAAATGCAACTAGTTGATATTGCTTCTGCTGAAAATGTCAATACAGGCGAAATCGAAACTATAAATATTCCTGATGAAAATCCGGGCCCATCTTCAAAACGCGGCAAATTTCAAGAAAAGGACGATTTCTTCTGTGTGCCAAATGGTAAAAAATAAACTTATCTATAGTTCTAGCAGTTCTAGGTATGATTATGATGTATGGTCTACCTTCTCTGTTTAGGTTCTGCTTCTGGTCTTGATGGATCTGCATCTACAGCGTCCATTTCCGAACTTGACGTTTATAAGCAAATGGATGTATTAGACAGAAATGAATGCCCATTAAAATGGTGGTTCCAGAATGAAAAGAAACTGCCTAGATTGGCCAAATTAGCGAAAAAAAATTTGTGCATTCCTGCGTCTTCGGTTGCATCTGAAAGACATTTTTCGGCGGCGGGGCTAACTATAACAAAAACCCGCAATCGGCTGTTACCGACAACTACGGACGCCCTCCTTTTTGTCAATAAAAATTATAATAAAACTAAAGAATAAACGAATAAAAATATCATTAGATCTTTGCCTTTTTTTACTTCTGAAATAACAGAAAAGAAATATTTTAAAAAATGCGGGTACCCGGGTATACCCGGGTATGGGTATGCGGGTACCCGGGTCAGGTTTTCAATCGGGTATGGATACCCTACTTGTAAGGTCAGGTCACGTTGCCCAGGCATTGCTAACATCGCCCGATTCGTCACTATGCTCGTAACATACGAGGGGGCGAAAAATTTAAATTAGGGTTCAGAGCAGGGTTTAAAAAAATCACGAGTAAAATAAAAAAATCAAAAAAATCGATTTATTTGACTTAAATCAGTTTTTTTTGGATTTAAATCAAATATAAGATATTCCTTATAAATAAAGAGAAATATTGGCTCCAGCTCCACCTAGTAAATTAAGAAATAGGCTGGGGACGGATAAGGCAGCGAAATTAGTATTCTTATATAAGTATTTCAATGAGTAGTTATAAAATTGTGATTTTTTTAGTTAGTTAATCTATTGGCATTACGTTTATATCATGCTGTGTAATTTTTTAAATGTTTTAACGTTTTAAAATTGTTATTCATTTAAAAAGAAATGTTTATTTAAGTAAAATGTGTTGCTTTTTAATTTTATTATTTTAATTTTTTGCTATAAAAGTATAAATAAGCGTTTTCACAAATTTTGCAATTTTGATTTAAATCAGTGATTAAAATAAAAAAAAATCAGGTGATTAAAATCGCGATTTAAATAGTGATTTAAAACAAATGATTTAAATCGTTGAAACCCTGGTTCAGAGCCACAAATTAAGTAAAAAATGTCATATGAAGGTGTGTCTGGAAATGATTCTTTTAAAATTTATGCTCGTCCAAACATGATAGACTCCATGTTTGGACGAGCATAAATTAGGTTGAAACGATAAGGGACGATTAAAAAATATCTCTTCGAAGCTTCCCTATTAGTATAATAGGTGTACCAAAATTCATTTTTATGTCTTTCTCAAAAGTTGAGAAAAAATTAGAAACCTAATTTAATAGCCTCCATCTTTGGACGAGCATAACTTTTATACGAAGTATTTCCGGACATACCTTCATGCGACATTTTTTTTACTTCATTTTGTCGCTCTGAACCATAATTTTAATTTTTCGCCCCCCCCTGGTATAATAAAGCGAATAATAAAGCGAAAGAATACTTCAAGAAATGAGCATTCCGTATTTGTCAGAAACTCCGGACGGTCTTATAAGAGATCAAGGTGTTGTTGAAGTTTATGCCCAAAGTTCTTGTAATCTAACCCCGGAAGAAGGTATCGAGAAAAGGAAAATCATATTTTGGAATCGAAACGGGAAGATAAATAAGAATCACAATTACTTTTACCAAATTCAGGGACAAATGCAAATTACAAAAAGAGGGTACCTATTGTATCTTTACAGTCTGGACACCCAAAGGCATAAAATATGGAACGGCTATGAGAGACGATGAATTTTGGAAAATGAAAATGGAAAATCAACTTGTAAACTTTTATACGAATGTGTTACCAGAATTAAATGATAGTAGAAAAAGTAGGAATATGCCTCTACGATGAATGTTGAAAGCCACGCTATTAGAACTCTGGGCGAAATTAGCATTTTTAGTTTGTTCAGAGTTACATTACCTAAATACTTGTTATTTATGAGGATCATTCCATTATAACCCGGAATTACTATATTGCAGATAAATTACTTGCAATCTTGAAAATATTTGCTCAGGTCTACTTTTGGATCAATTTACAAATAAATTATAATAAAATCCCCGCTCATGTCAGAACAACCCTCGTATCGGAAAAAATTTACTGGGTTTTCATTCAGGAATTTTAAGTTGTTATTTGGTTATAAAGAGAACATTATTTAAGGTGAAATTTGAATTATTTTATATCTTGCTATATGTTCATTACTTTCAATAACAAACGTGTTCAAATTGTGTAAATTTACTTTCAGATAAAATCGACTCTAAATTGAACAAAATTATAATAAAAATGTGGGATATGGCAGAGCGCTGCAATTAAGCACAAATACATTAATTCACAAGACCAAAATTCTATGTTCGCGTATATACGATTAAAATATGTAATGTATGGCGATAAAATTATTAAAGTGGGCTCCATACAAAAATCACTGAGTTCGTACTAGCAGTTTACCAAGTGTTGCGCGATGAACAAGCAGAGGGCGTTACAACGCAGGGCATTAAATCGTGCTTGCAAGGTCAGCTCTCTTTACAAATTACTTCCTTATTTATGAACCGATTTTGAAATTGTTTGTTTTATTTGAAAGAAGAAACTTGTGGAAATTGGCCTCTCATCTCGGATTTTTAAAAGAGTAATTTTTTAGTAAGTTATAAGTACACAAAATTAGGGTATATTTGGAGCCGAAAGACAAACTTCTATTATTTTTTTTAGAAATCACCGATGAGACGACTCTTAAGAAATGTTTTCTGTATATGCTTGCAAAATTAGAAAGCAAAATATTAATAAATAACCGTACAGTTTGTAAAGTCGGGAACGTCTGAATCCCTCGAAAATGCAGCAGGGAGACTTGGCTCTTAAGGACCACCTGTATAAAAGCATATACAAGCTAAACCATGCTGAATGCATTTCTCGCAGGGTAAGTTTGAAATGTTAAAATAACGAGCAAAATCAATCTGTATGTAATAATATACAAGCAAAAATAAAAATAAAGAAAATCATAAGAAAAAGAAAACACAAAAAAACAAGCACATTTCTCACAAAATAACACGAATTTTTCCCAATATTTACAAGTATGACAATGCACGAAAGCATAAAATACACCAACAAACGAAACAAAAAGAGAGAAAAGAAGAGAATAGAACATACCTGGTAAAGGGGGCGGGTGTCTAGGGGGACTCGGACACCGTGGTTGGTAAGAGTGCATAATACCATTCGGACCGTCACCTGAACTGTTGGTGCTGTGTCCGGAGTCAGAAGAAGCCACAGAGCCTGTCGATAATATCAACATGCCACATTCAAAAAAATCCAAAATACATGCTCAAGAGTAAATATTCAAAATACGATGGCAAGAATGTACATGGGCATCGTTATGTGCGAAATCGGGAAGTTCGTGAAAAAGACTAAAATAAAATTTCGATGCTACAAACATACCTGACGTAAGGGTTTTTCTCAGGGGTAAATTACTGAGGGACGTAACACTACTGCTTTCCGCAGAGAGAGCGACAGACGGGAGAGGTGTGGGGGTATCAGAATGAGATCTTTCATGCATCGCTCGCCCTCCTGCGCCACAACTGCTCGAACTATGAGAGCCGTAACTTGAATAACTACCTGCAACAAAAATTTTACGTACAGTAAACTTATCTGGGAATAAACTGTTAATATAATAAGGAATTTGCATAGACGTTACGCAAATTCCTTATAAATTGTTATTTTATGAAAACGTAATGGATATTACCTGTTGCACTTGGAGCTCTTCTTATAGCCGGACTAGGTTGATTAGTACCGATTCCTAAAGGACCGGGAGGCTGTCTAGGCTGGTGGGGTCTAGTTTTATTTGGTTCTGACAACGCCAACAGCTTCCTGACAGCTTGGGGCGACGCTGATCCTTTGCAAACAAAAAGTCACTATGAAAACCACATAAATACATACATATACAGGATGATCAGTTAAAGTTACGGAGCAGCTATATCACGGAAATTTATTAACAAATATAGCCGAAAGAATTCAGCCAAAAATATTTTTAAGTTCCCAACTTCATTCCTAGGGGTCGTATTTACTGTGGCGTTTCAAGAAATCTTTAATTTCTCCAAATAGCTTAGATATAATGTAGGTTGAAAATACACTTTTCAGAATCTCTGCTAAATCCTCTATAAATTTTGTTTAAACAATTTTTCTCTATTTACCACGGCAGCGGCAGGGCGAAGAACTACAATTAAATTTTTTTTAAATGGTGTAATTTGCGTTTGGCTTAACCGAATTTAACAAACTATATATAGCTCATTTTTAAGGACTCTTTTAAGCCGATTTACTTTTGTTATAAGCCCTTTAAAAATTAATTTGTATGCTAAATGATAATTGGCGCTATTAAAAATATGTCATACTTCATCTGATTTCTTCAAAAAATTAAACGCAATCCTACAGCTTTTTTACTCTGTTTGATAGGCCATTAGTTGAGATAAACAAATTTGAAAACCAGAAGTGCATATCTTTTTTCGTTTTAAAATTATTGCAAAAATACTAGATGAGGATCGGAGGGCCCGTCTTTTTTAATTCCCTAAATAAAATTAACTTGTTCTAAATGAACAATAAATGTTAAAACTTTATCCAAATTTATCCATAAGTGATTATTCTTTCTCGTATGAGTATCTTTAAGTACCTAATTAGAGTGTTTTATTGTTTAATTTTTATTAAAAAGGGCATCGTAGCATTATTTATTTAAATATAAATACCCTATAATATCGAAGCGGGCCGTGATCTATTACAATAAAATAGCATATCTAGAGCGGAAATCAAAGCGGCTGTATTTTCCATTCGGAGGCAGCTAAATTGCAGCATTCAAAACGATGGAAGACAATCTGAACATTTCCAATAAATTTGTTAATTTTATAAGTAATTTTGTTGTATTTCAGTTAATTTTGTTTTAATTATTGGTACGCAAATTGTGCCGTATTTTTCATACCTAAGCTACATAAATTAAACAGAGACGGGATCCTTCGACCCTCATCTACTATTTTTGCAATTGTTTGAAAACGAAAATAGATATCAATCTTCGGGTTTTATATTTATTTATCTCAACTAATGGCATACCAAACAGAGTAAGAAAAGCTGTAGGGGTTGCATTTAATTTTTTTAAGAAATCGGATGGAGAATGACACTTTTTGGTTGGAGTCAAATATCGTTGAGCATACAAATTAACTTTTCATTTTTTCGCAATAAAATTCAGATTAAAGGGACCTTTAAAATGAGCCATCATTTGTTTAATTCTGTTAAAACAAATCCAAGTCGCAGCATTTAAAATATTTTGTTGGAAGGATTAATTCCAACTGTACTTAAGATATCTACAGACACCCATTCAAAAAGTTGGATCAACAGTAAAGTGTAGTGAGTTCAGACCAATCAACGTGCTTCCCATCTTTGAAAAGATTTTAGAACTTGTAGTCTTTACGCAGGTTACAGAATATATAGAAGGGAAGAAAGCAATTATTAGGGAACTAGTCAGGATTTAGAGGCAAGCACAACTGTGAAAGTGCAATTCAATTAGTGTTGTCGACTGGATATCCAGCATGGGAAAAAGATTATATAACAGCAGCTGTATTCTTGGACTTACGTAGAGCATTTGAAACCTGACCACAATAGGCTTTTAAAAAAATTAAGAGTGGGTTTATCGGGCACAGTAATCATGTGGTTTGAGGACTATCTCAGCAACAGATCCCAAAGAGTGAAGTATGGCCTCAGTTTGTCTGAAAACAAAAAAATTGACATAGGAGTGCCACACAGTAGTGTGTTAGGGCCACTACTACTTAATATACAGTGCCTTTTTTTATCAATGCACCATATGTATTTACATGTTATAGGCTTTATCTAGTGTTAATGGATTTTCTACTGGGAATTTCAAAATGATTTTTGGCACAATTTAAGTTTACATCATTTTTGACCTTTTCTGATTATTTCTAAAATTTAAGAAGTGATAAACTTTGCAATAAAAGGAAAATATCAAAAAATTATTGCCCATTTTATTAAACTGTGTTTTACGTTATAGTAGGCTATTCTACTGACTACCAAATAAATAATGCACGTCTGTCACTTTATTTTACATCTTATAGCCAGAAAAGTAATTAAACATGAAATTTCTGTTGTAATATGACCGAAGAAAAAGTCATCATTGGTGTTCTGCTATTTCACGTCTTATTATCAAAAACTTTTCATGTTAAAGATAAGTAATAATTAACTCTTTAAATCGGTATTTATTTGGTAAATCATGAACAATCTAAAAATAAAACGAAATATTACTTAAATAATAAAGCTTTGATATTATCCAATTAAATGTTCAAACTGTTTGCCATAAGCCGCTAAACAGTACTCTAATCTATCCCGAAAATTTCTTTTCACATTTTGTAAATGTCTTACACTAATTTCATTTGAAACTTCGTTTATTCGATTCATCAAATCCTGTAAATCCTGTGGTCTGTCTCTTACATTATCATACACTTTTGTGGCGAGATGTCCCCAATAAAAGAAGTCTAGGGGGCTCAAATCTGGACTTCTGGCTGGCCACTTTAACGGTCCGTAACGACCAATCCATTCATTTGGAAATTGGATATTTAAAAAGTTGGTTATTTCTCGAGTGCTATGCGGTGGAGCCCCGTCATGCTGGAATATTATTCTTCCATTTACTGCTATTCTATCTAAAGCTGGCAGGATTCTTTCATTTAACAATGCCAGGTACTTGGCACTATTTAATGACCCATCAATAATAAATGGACCAACAATATGGTTTCCCAAAATTCCCGCCCACACATTAACCTTTTGAGGCCATTGTGTGTGTGTTTCTTGGAAAATATACGGATTTTCTCGCGCCCATATTCTTGTATTTTGGTCGTTCACAGTTCCGTTGAGTAAAAATGTTTTCTCATCAGAAAACAGAATACGATTCTGAACATTTGGATTTTCGTTTATTCTGTTCATCCAGTATTCACAGAATTCCATTCGTGGAAAGAAATCCCTTTCCAATAGGTGATGTAAGTTACGTATTTTGTAGCTCTTGAATTTTTCCTCTTTTAATGCTTTGTAGCAGCTACTTTTTGAAACTTGAAACATATTAGATAATATTGACAAACTAGTGGAAGGTTCTTCCTCAATTGCCAAACAAACATTTTGTTTCAGATCGTCAGTCACAATACGGTTTCCTCTTTTCTTGTTTTTATTATGTTGCGTATTCAAACATCCGCACGTAATAAACTGTTTGTATAATCTTAAAATGGTTGTTTTATTTGGTACAGGACGATTTGGATACTCCGCCGCAAAGTGATCACGTACCTCTCTACTCGATAGACCTCTGATATAATCAGTAACCATTTTCACGTTTGAATATTCGTTCGGCTTAAAAGTGACAGATTTGTAATTATTTAAGTACCTACTACATTATTGCTTGTCAGGGAACACGGCCTACTAACTTAAAAATTATTTCAATGGAATGAGCTATTAATTATCGAGTCTAGTTTCTCTTTATCGTAAACAATTTCACTTTTTACATTTTCAAAACTATCAGAAAATGTCAGAAATGATGTAAACTTGAAGTGTGCTAAAAATCATTTTGAAATTCACAGTACAAAAACCATTAACACGAGACAAAGACTATAGCATGTAGATACATATGGTGCATTTGTAAAAAAAGGCAGTGTATATATTAATGATATTGGGGGGACGATTAGAGCCTGTAAGTTTCATCTGTTTGCTGATGATGCACTGGTGTATTATTCTGGTCAAAAGATAGAAGAAATAAATGAACGAATGAATGCGCAGCTCAGTGATCTGGGTGATTGGTTGAAGGAAAATAAATTAAACCTCAATATTGATAAAACCAAAGCAATGATAATTACAAACAAAAAAATTTCCCTCCAAGATGTGATCTTTTTGACTGATTGTCAGAAAATAGAAGTGGTAAAAAAAATTTAATACCTTGGGATAGTAATTAATGACAGACTGGTTTCCTCTGAGCATGCACAATATACAGGGTCCTGCATCTCACCTCCCGTCTTCTACTACACCTAAACGATTTATTTTAGAAAAATGATTGAAACGGGACATTAGACTGTTTGTTAGAGAGCACATTTTAAAAATATTTTTGAATATACAGGGTGTCCCGAAAATTTGTGGTGCATCAAAGTTGTATTTTTTTAAATGGAATGCCCTGTAGTATTATTGATTTTTGAGACTCTTTCGAGCTAGAATATTATTAAATTTGATTTGATAGTTCCAGAGGAATAAATTAAAATCGAGAAAAAATTTTTTTTTCGTCATGTTTTAAAAAAATTATAAAAAATAGAAGAAACATCTTCAAACCAAAACTAAACAGCAGGTTGCTTATAAGAAAAGGTCAGTTTATCCTACTATGAATGTCGTAAAAATAACTTATACAGGATGTTCAAAATTCAATGCCAAACTTTTCAAAATGTAATGCTATTTTTCTCCATTTTTTCAAATGGGACACCTGTATATTTTTATCCCGTCGGATGCAGAATTAAAAAATGAACATGTTTTCTAATTACAATTATTTCGACATTCTCAAAGGTTTCACAGATATTCGTAAAATCTTAAAATTATTTTCTAATAAATAATAATTTTACTTGGCAGTTTTTAAATCAATGACTAGAACATTATGTTCATTACTATTCTGACCACAATAAAGATTTTTAGGCAGGGGGGGGGGGGAATTATTGGTGAACATATTATTGGTCTTCACTTTTCTAACGGACATTTGAACGGTGCTATGTATTTTGATTTTCTATAAAATCAATTGCCAAATTTATGCCAAAATTTACCAATAGCTTTGAGTGATGCAATGTGGCTGCAGCACGACGGGGCCCCAGTACATTATTCATTACAAGTCAGGGACAATCTCAATACAACCTTTTCAAACCGGTGGATTGGAAGAGGAGGGCCATGCAATTGGCCGCCCCGATCACTCGACTTAACTAAATTAGATTTCTTTTTGTCGGGCTACGTTAAGGAAATCGTTTATCAGGAACCTCCAACCACACCAGAAGAAATGCAGCAAAGAATCAGAAATGCATTTCAAAACATTGCACCCGAGCTATTAGGAAGAGTAGCAAGGTCATTTCGTACCCGCCTCCGTTTGTGCCTTCAACGGAAGACACATTGAACATAATGTTCTAGTCATTGATTTGAAAACTGCCAAGTAAAATTATTATTTATTAGATAATAATTTTACGATTTTACGAATATCTGTGGAACCTTTGAGAATGTCGAAATAATTGTAATTAGAAAACATGTTCATTTTTTAATTCTGCATCCGACGGGATAAAAATATACAGGGTGTCCCATTTGAAAAAATTGAGAAAAATAGCATTACATTTTGAAAAGTTTGGCATTGAATTTTGAACATCCTGTATAAGTTATTTTTACGATATTCATAGTAGGATAAACTGACCTTTTCTTATAAGCAACCTGCTGCTTAGTTTTGGTTTGAAGATGTTTCTTCTATTTTTTATAATTTTTTTAAAACATGACGAAAACAATTTTTTTTCTCTATTTTAATCTATTCCTCTGGAACTATCAAATCAAATTTAATAATATTCTAGGGATATGTACATTGTACAGTAGCTCGAAAGAGTCTCAAAAATCAATAAGACTACAGGCATTCCATTAAAAAAAATACAACTTTGATGCACCACCAATTTTCGGGACATCCTGTATATTCAAAAATATTTTTAAAATGTGCTCTCTAACAAACAGTCTAATGTACCGTTTCAATCATTTTTCTAAAATAAATCGTTTAGGTGTAGTAGAGGCAGTTTATAGTGATATTGAACATGTGCTAGATTTTGTGAGAGGACACGAAAATTTAATAATTATAGGAGATTTCAATGCAGTCGTAGGCACAGGGCGAGAGGGCGGAATAGTTGGTCCCTTTGGATTAGGCAATAGGAACGATAGAGGAGTGAGACTGATAGAGTTCTGCGATAAACATAACTTAACGGTCGCGAACACTCTATTTCACCATCATGTTAGGAGACGCTACACGTGGAAGATGCCAGGAGACCTAGGGAGATATCAAATAGATTACATTCTTGTTAGGCAAAGATTTAGAAATCAAGTTAGGGATTGTAGAAGTTATCCAGGAGCAGATATAGATAGTGATCACAATATAGTCGTTATGAAGGCCAATCTTAAATTTAAGATTTTGAAAAAACGAAGCGGAAGAAGGTATCTTGACCC
Organism: Xestobium rufovillosum; assembly: GCA_963966045.1. Lineage (NCBI taxonomy): Eukaryota > Metazoa > Arthropoda > Insecta > Coleoptera > Ptinidae > Xestobium > Xestobium rufovillosum. The sequence goes on from OZ014493.1 coordinate 43,167,458, forward strand.
AGAGAAACTAAAAGATGATGATACGCGCGATAAGTTCGAGAAAAAGACAAACGAAGTTTTAAAGGGCGCGGGCGAAAATATTGTTAGGGACATAGAGGAAGAATGGAATTGCATTAAAAATAGTTTAGTTTCCTCAGCTAGGGATATTTTGGGTCATAAACAGAATGAAAGTAGGAAACCCTGGATAACAAAACATATTGTGAGTCTAATAGAGGAAAGGCGCAAATATAAAAATAGGTTAGATGAAATAGGGAAACAAAGATATAAGGCGATCAAGTGGGAAATTATTCGGAAATGTAGGAAAGCGAAAAAGCAATGGATCGATGATAAGTGCAAAGAAGTGGAAAATAAGTTCGAAATAGGAAAGACTGATGAAGCATATAAAATAATTAGGAGAAATTTTAGAGAAATTGGATCTAGTACCAAAAGCATTAGGAATGAGGCAGGAGATATCCTAATCGAAAGCGGGGAGAAGGCAGATAGGTGGAAAGAATATTTAGGAAACTTATATGCGGGACAGGAAGTGCAAGATATATTAGAAAGTGAAAGCAGTGTAGAAGGGGATAACCTAGGGAGTCCTATAATGAGAGAAGAGTTTGAGCTAGCACTAAAAAGTTTAAGGAATAATAAAGCACCAGGTATAGATGGCTTGCAGGCAGAAATCTTAAAGTGCGCAGGTCAAGAGGTAATAGATCGTTTATTTAAATTAGTTAGTCGCATATACCTGACAGGCGAGATTCCAGAAGATTACAAACGGAACATCATAGTAGCTTTGCCAAAAAGAAAAGGCGCGGATAGATGCGAAAATTTTAGAACTATCAGTTTAACTTCCCATGCGTCAAAAATTTTAACTAGAATTGTGCAAAGAAGGATGGAGAAAAAGGCGGAAGAAATATTAGGAGAAGATCAGTTCGGATTTAGACGAAATAGAGGAACGCGCGAGGCCATTCTAGCTTTACGAGTAATTATAGAAAAAACGATAGAAAAGAGAAAGAGCGTATATATAGGATTTGTAGATTTAGAAAAAGCCTTCGACAACGTAAAATGGGGGAAGATGTTCGAAGTGCTGAGAAAGGTAGGGATGAAATACAGGGACAGAAGAATAATACATAATCTCTACAAAGAGCAAAAGGCAGTTATAGAATGTGAGCAGGAACGAAGGGAAGTAGATATCCGGAAGGGAGTGAGACAGGGATGTGCATTGTCACCTCTAGTTTTCAACTTATATATCGAAGATGCGATTAATATTGTTAAGGAAAGAACAGCCTCAGGGATCAATGTACAGGGCCAAACTATTAACATGCTCAGATTTGCGGATGATATAGCAGTGTTAGCATCTAGCAAAGAAGAATTAGGAGCGGCTTTGAATGAAATGGAAGCAGTTTTGACACAGGGCTACGGCATGAAAATCAATAAAAAGAAAACTAAAATTTTGGTATGTAGATGGAGTGAAAATAGAACTAAAATTGAAATACGAATAGGAAATGAGAAGATAGAGGAGGTCGCGGATTTCTGCTACTTAGGAAGTAAAATAACCCAAGACGGTAGGAGCACTAAAGATATAAAACAAAGAATGGCGCAGGGACGAGTTGCGTTTAACAAAACGAAACAACTGTTATGTTCGAGAACGGTTAATATAGAGACTAGGAAGAGACTCTTAAAGTCGTATGTATGGAGTACGGCATTATACGGGTGCGAAACTTGGACAATAGGAGAAGCGGATAGAAAAAGAGTAGAAGCGTTTGAACTGTGGTGTTACAGACGCATGATGAAGATACCGTGGATAGATAAGGTTAGCAATAGGGAAGTATTAGAAAGAGTTGGGGAAAGGCGAAAGGTATGGAAAACAATAAAGAGTAGGAGAGATAGGATGGTAGGACACCTTCTAAGACACGAAGGAATAGTTCGCGACATACTAGAGTCAGAGATAGGAATAAAAAGAGGTAGGGGTAGGCCTAGATTAGACTACTGCTCTCAAATAGTTAGGGATGTAGGATGTTCTACTTTTAGGGAAATGCGTAGGTTAGCTCAGGATAGAAAAGAATGGAGGTACGCGTCCAACCAGTCTTCGGACTGAGAACCTTATGATGATGTGTAGTAGAAGACGGGAGGTGAGATGCAGGACCCTGTATACACAAAAAGATATCCCAAAAAATAGGAGTCATTCAGCGACTTAGAAGTACTGTTACATTGAGTACGAGTCTGCAGATTTACAAGACAATTGTGTTGCCACATTTTATGTATTGTCCAACTGTTTTGTATATCGACGGCGTTACGACAAAAAGGCGTAAGCGACAAAAATCTGAAAATGAGATTATTTTAGCAAACGAGTCGTAAGAGACATGCCTTTCGGTTAATACTACCGTTGAATCCACCAAAAATTCGAGAGTCGTGAAAATTTGAGTTCAAGTGGTGTAAGCGACAATTTCAGTTGTAATAAAGTGTAATAAAAGTAGTAACCGCCAAAATCTCACAGTGGCACGTGCTGTTACGCCAAACGTCATTAATAAGACGCCATGACCAGGTATGGGTTTTGAACTATTATTAATCTTAAAACTATTGTGGCAAGGCTTAGATTGCATAGTTTTTGGCATTTAGAGTTAATAATTGGGGAAAATCCTCGAAAACAGATTTTGTCGTTTACGCCTTCTAGATGCAGTAACTTTTGGTGGGCTTAAACGCCATTTCCCCATGCGTAACGTATGCAATGTTTGAGTGTGTTTTTTAAAATTACCTATGCCAAGATCGCTAAAATGTTTGAACAAATTGATTAGAAGGCTACTTTAATTTTTAAATATCAGTGTACAGGGTGACCCAAATTGGGTGCAAGTATGGGATATCTTGGTAAATATTAGTGATAGAGAAAAACTGATAAAGCACTTGCGAGCTCTTTTTTTACGTTCAAGTCAATGGTGCAGAGAAACTTTTGAAATTGTTTTTTATTTTCGAGCTATGGACGAAAATTGAGTTTTTTGACATTTCCAGTAATGCTTGTATCTCGCTTATTATAGGAGTTGGTGGGATGCAATGCAGACATTCTTAATGCACTTTTTTAAGTAAATTACAGTGGCGTAGTCAAAATTTTTATATTATAAAGGGTTTGGCAACTGCAGGCCAAACTTTGAAATTTTAAATGGCGGCCATATTTGATTTTCATTTCGTTGAATAGAGGAATTTTTTCTGCTTTCAAAAATGTATAATTTGACATATCTGACTTCAATAATTGCGGAGTTATGACGAATTTTCTGTCTTAAGCATTACCTATAAGTATAGGCTTATTTCACAGTCATAGCCATCTTATGTTTTCGACAGATATAATAATTATTGTCCACGTCGTCACTACTTTTTAAATTGGCATGAATATTTATTTATAACATCGAATTAAATTATGCATGTAATGAATGAATAAATACTTATATATCAAATTTTTATCACAAATAGACATACAAAATGATACCGTTATTATCCGAATTAATTAATGAAACAGAAAATTCGATATAGCTCCGTTAATATTGAAGTTAGATTTATCAAACTATATATTTCTGAAATCAGAAAAAAATCCTCCATTCAGCTGTGTGAAAATCAAATATGGCCGCCGTTTAAAATTACAAAAGTTTGGCACGCAGTTCATAAACCCTTCATGTCATTAAAAATCTGACTACGCCACTGTATTTTACTCAAAAAAGTGCATTAAGAATGTCTACATTACATCTCACCATCTCTTATAACAAGCGAGATACAAGCATTCCTCGAAATGTCAAAAAACTCAATTTTCGTCCATAGCTCGGAAATGAAAAACAATTTCAAAAGTTTCTCTTCACCATTGACTTGAACATAAAAAAAGAGATCGCAAGTGCTTTATCAGTTTTTTCTATCACTAATATTTACCGAGATACACCATACTTGCACCCAATTTGGGTCACCCTGTACATTAATTATAGATTCAACAGGTTTCCTCAAATTTGAATTTGAATTTTCGTTTCAATACGTCGCTTACGCCTGTTGTTTTTTTCCTTTTCTTAGATGTCTCGTGGCCAAAAAATGTTACTTAGGTTAAAATTTTCGTACTGTTTTTCGTTTATTTTTAAATATAGTATTTTCCGTCGGTTTCCTTAAATGTTATATAATAAAAATTTATAGTTAATATTTTGAGAGTTAAATTTCAAGATTTTCAGTTTGTTTCTTGTTTTTTATTATTCTTAAATAAAGCATTTTTCTTAAAATATTTTGGATTTTGTGAATTTTCTATTACTTATTAGAGGGCGTATATACCAATTATCAAAATATTTCACGAGAAATGTGAGGGCGTATGCAAGACTCAAACGCCTCTTCAAAACAAAAAAAAAATGGCTTCAAGAGGCTTATGCACCACAAAAGAAGGCGTAATCACCAAATGCAAAATGAAAAAGGCGTAAGTGACAAAAATGCGAATAAAAATGAGACCAAGTGGTAAATACACATTCTTTAACTATAAACACTATTACTAATTTTATAACTAATTAATAAATTAAAATTTGCATCTTCGGCAACCTTTTTTAAGGTTTTAATCAATTTTTTGGTCTCCTGTAAAATTTGACAAAAGCCGCTTACGCCTTTTTGTCGTGACGCCGTCGATATGTTTAGAAAAGGTGATCTCTCCAATTTACAAAAGTTGCAGAACAAAGCGATGAGAACCATACTTCAATGTAACAGATATACAGAAATAAATATTACGCTCAAAACAATGGACTGGTTAAACGTAGAAAATTTGATTCAATTGCAGTCTCTGATATTTATATATAAAATGAAGATGGGTCTTACACCGGAATATTTAAGCGACAAGTTGGTAACAAATGCACAAATTCATGAATACAATACAAGAAAAAAGGGTGATTATTATATCGAAGTGTTAACCAAAGCATGTACTGCTAACTCGCTATTCTGTAAGGGATTAAAATTATTCAACGAACTTCCAGATTATATAAAATCAATGAACAGCGTTAAAAGATTTAAACAAGAGGTACGTTTTTACTTAATCTTGAGTCAATGTAAAAATTAAGTACAAAGCCGTGGTTTAGGTTTGGAGTGGGTGGGGTGTTGCTATTGTTATAGTTGGGGGCTGTCATTTGTTGTATTTGTTGTATTTAAGTATTGAATCTGAATATTGTTTTTTTTTGTCAGTTTTCTGTACAGCAGCAATGCTAGAATGAAGCTATTTTTTGTATGTTTGATTTGTTTGTAAAAATAAACGTTATTATTATTATTAAAAGATTTAAGTTGGCGAGCGGTTTTAATAAATGCAACAATTTCTTACCGAACTTAGCAGTAGGCTTCCTCTCGTCACTGGCACTGCTCGTACTGCTGGTCGTAGAAGGGGCGGGCGAAGCATGTCTCTTCCCTCTTTGATGTCCAGGACCTGTAGACCCGCTAGTCGCAGCTCCCTCGCATTCCAACGACATTTCGTGCAACTTCGTCTCGTCCGTTTCCACTTGCAGATTATTCAAATACGCTTTCACCCTCCGTACCATCTGGGACTCCTCGAACATTTTCTTAGGATTCGGGGCCGCCGCAGACTTCTTTCTTCGTTTAACCGTCGCTTGTCCTACATATTACATAAGTCACAAACCGGTGTTTAATAAGTTCAGACGGTATAAATTACCTTGCGAATGGTGTTGGGAATTCTGCGTCGTGAGTTGATTTAAAGCGACCATTGCGTTACTAGCGGGTTGCCCGCCTAATTCGAGCATCGTTAAGAGATCGTAGGGACTGCTGCACATGTTGCTCAACCCTCGCACTTCTTTGGCGATCATGCGCAACTTTTCAAAATTTACTAGGCCCTCTACTTGAGAATCGTTGCCCAAATGGATGAAAGTGAGATCCTTTTTGACGACCGGATAAAACGGAATCTGTCCGCAACGAAAAATACACGTCAGCGTTTTATAATTTCAACCGACAACATCAACAGGCAATGAAAGAATTTCAATTTCACATCCACTGAAGAGGAAATATATACAGAGGTTGTTTAAGGACGACAACCTTCACCAAATTCAAGTAAATGGGGGCACAAAAAACTTACAGTATACTGAAAAATTACCAGATATGTCTAAAAGGAACAAGAACAAATAAATTTGTATGTAAAATATTGCCCCACATTTTAAATATGATAGTCAAAATTTAACTTACGATGGGTGGTTGGCTCTGTTCCGCACTTATCAGTTGCCGATATTTGCTCATGTTTCTCGAGGGGTCCATAAGCTGCTGCAATTCGCAGAAGACCCTCTGGTATTTTGTCGGTATCTTGTCCCAGCTCTGCCGCAACCTGGACACTGCACCGTGGCCTAATCCGCTGACTATTGCGAACATCGAATTGAAGTTTTTGCACTCTTTGCACTGCCCTATGAGGAGATAAAAAAAAGCAAATTTACTCCCTTTAAGAAATTCAAAAACTATTATGGACACCTTCACAGTACGGCAAAGTCAATCAACTAAATTCGAGAAGTTGTATGAAGCCCTGCACCGAAAACCCACTAGCTGGAGAAACCCCAAGTGGGTAGTCATCAACATGTCTTCCACGACTATTAACGATTTCATCTTACAGACTTTAGCAAATGAACCAAACTTTGCAGAAGCACCCAGGACCATTCCGAAGGAAGACATCATCAGTGCCATTGAAAGCACCTGCAAACGGTTATGGCCGAAGAGATCCTAATGGTTCAGAATTTGCAAAAAGCAAAACCACCTAATAGATAGGAAGAAGCAGCGAGCCATTAGAGAACTTCAGAACAACAAGGACCTTCCAGCACACAAAGGAGATTGGCAAACTACGAATTCCAAGTGGAAAATATTTTAGAGGATTCAGTGTGCAGAAAGATCAAAAACAACCAAGTCAAGAAAGTAGAGAAGATCCATAAGCCAAGAGCTCCATCGAGGCCAAAAGTGAGTCCACTCGAATCACCACCCATCATTTAGCAGATCATCTGGCACGACTTGTGGGAAAAACGGAACACCACATTCGCAACTCGGACGATTTCATCCAGAAGATTAAAAACTATGCTTGCAGCCAAAGGATATCCTAGTGAGTTTCAATGTCATATCCCTATTGACCAAAGTACCGATGGAGGAAATCATAATCGAGACAAAAACGTGTTTGGATGAGGAGAACCTCGATGGAGACCTAGCAGATTTGATATTAATTTCACCTTCACGGAAGAGTCTTATGAACAAATGAAAGGAACAGCTATTGGATTTAAGGACCACAACATACATCCTAATATTTAGTTCACCATAAAGCCAGAAGATGACTGCACACTACCATTTTTGGATCTTCTGGTTCGTTGAAAGGGAGGGGGGACAGTAGCTTGTTATCTAACTTGGAATCTCACCATCACCTGCGATAAAAGCAAGGCATCATCGACACTTGGGTTAGGGGACTAAGCAGATCAGAGAATCAGAGTATCTAAAGAAGGAGCTTAGCCATCTGCACCTGATATTAAGAAAGAACAGCAACCTATACTAAGACCAAAGTAGAGAAAGCCATCAGAAGAAAGCCAGCCAGGAACGAAGGAACCAGATATATACGCAGCATCTGCTTTTCTTCCACATATCAGAGGATGCGCGCACAACACATCAACACATCATCCATACCAGCCATCACCACTGGGACAAGTCGGCCATAGCACAACATCGAGTCAAGATAGTTCATGAGATCGAATCCGAAGATACCAGAATTTTGAGAAAGAAGGCTTGTGACAGTACAAGGAAGCCATATAGATACGGAAGAAGCCTGGGAACTTCAACAGGAACCGAAGAATCGAACTACCACAGAACAGCCTGTGTTCCATAAATAAATCAATGGATGTAGAAAGTTTGCTATTGGAAATGTTGAAAAAAGAAACAGGAGAAACGAGAAGAGAATTCGAAGAACAAAGGAAAACATGTAAGAGGATGTTGAGGGAGGAGCAAAAAGAAATATAACGAAAAGCATATAAGAAGTCCCTACAGAGGAGCAAGAAGGGGTGTCAACCAAGAACAGTACTGCATAAGAATAAAAATGGTGAAATAATAGGAGAAGAGAGGAGTGTATTGGAATTGTGACAAAATTACTTTGAGGAATTATTGAATGGGGGTGAAGGGTGAGACGAAGAAACATTAGTTGAATGCACAGAGGATGATATAAAGAATCAAGAAGGACGGGAGGAAGAACCCCCAACTTTGAAGGAAGCTGAAGATATTATTAGAAGCCTGAAAAATTACAAGTCATGAAGATGGCGAAATAACTGCAGAAATATTTAAATATGGAGGAGAGGAACTGGCTCGATGTGTGAAAGACCTTTTGAAAGAAATATGGATACAGAAAAAAATACTGCGGAGTTGGAGTAAAGCAATACTACATCCATTGCACATGAAAGGTGATAAGATGGAACGTAAGAATTACAGGGTATAGCTTTACTTAATGTTGATACTTGCATTAAAGAATAGGTTAACGGTAAGAATTGAGAACGAACCGGGAGGTTATCAGTGTGATTTTAGATGGGGAAGATCGGTTGTAGACCAGATATTTACTTGAGGGAATTGACTTTAAACAAGTTTATGATAGAATACAAAAAGTGTTAAAGCAGTTGGGAGTAGGCAAAAAACTTGTAAACATGAAACAAAACTGAGAACAGAGTCAGAATAAACGGCAAAACATCAGAGACATTTAGAGTGAAAGAAAGAGTAAGACAAGGTGACACTCTATAATCCATGCTGTTCAATTTTGCATTGGAAAGAGTAATACAGGATGCCAATGTTAATAGGTATGGCCTGATATACAGCAAGCGACACCAGTGCATAACATTGGCAGACGATATAGTGATTGTGACTAGGCCTGTACGATTATTACATTTCATAATCGATCATCGATTGTCATAAAGTAATCGACAAATTTGATGAATCTATTATTTGATAATTTTTGCAGGAGATAGAAAACATGAAGACGGAAAAAGAGATATGGGGTATAATAAATAGAGAACGAAAACAGAGAAAGGGCACGGATGAAAAAATAGAAATGGATGAATGGAAGAGATATTTCATGCATATGCTGGGAGGGACGGAGCAGGAAGAAAGGGGAGAAGACAAGAGCAGACACAAAGAAACACAAGGAGAGGTACAGACGGATGAAATAAGACTAGACGAAATTAAAAGTACAATAGATAGCTTGAAAAAGGGAAAGGCAGCAGGGGTGGACGAGTTGCCGAATGAAGTTTGGATTCATGGAGGGGATGAAGCACTAAGAATGATAAAGGAAGTATGTAATAACATATGGAAAGGCAAAGGTTTCTCAAAAAGATGGAGAGAGGGATTAATTGTACCAATAAGAAAGAAAGGAGAAGGGAAAGAGGTGAGCGATTATAGAGGAATAACACTGATGCCTTCGGCATATAAGATATACGCATCTGTCTTAGCAAGGAGACTGGAGGGAGACAGAGGAGGGACAAATTATTCCTGAAGGACAAACAGGATTCAGAAAGGGACGCGGCACAATGGAGAACATATATACGCTGAATCATGTAATCGGAAGAGAGGTGAGAGAAAAGGGAGGAAAGATAATGGCATGTTTTGTGGACCTCAGGGCAGCGTTTGATACAGTGAATAGAGAAGGACTAATGAAAATGTTAGAAAAAAGTCAAATAAGTGAGAACCTGAGAAACAGAATACAAGAAATATACAGTACAACGAAAAATAGAGTTAAGGTGGGAGAAGGAACGAGTGAGGTATTCTGGACTGAAAGGGGAGTTAGACAGGGGTGTCCACTGAGCCTGTACCTTTTTAACATTTTTATATCAGATATGGAAGAGGTCATGAGAAAGGGGCAGACAGGAGGAGTGGTGATAGGAAGGAAGAAGTACTGGACAATGGCATATGCAGATGATGTGGTGCTACTGGCAAAGGAAGAAAAAAACCTAAAGGAGATGTTGAAAAGGTTAGAACGTTATTTAGACAGGAAAGAATTGATTCTGAACGTAGACAAAACAAAAATAATGAGATTTCGAAAAGGAGGTGGAAGAAAACGAGAAGAACGCTGGGAATGGAAAGGGGAGAGGATAGAAGAGGTAGAAGAGTTCAAGTACTTGGGTTTCACGCTACAGAAGAATGGGGGGCAGGTGAAACACATTAATGAGATAACGAAAAGTGCGACAATAGCCATGAAGCAAGTATGGGGAATAGGGAAGAGGAACTTTGGGGGGGGGGGAGTGGAAAAGGAGAATGAAATTGTTTGATGCATTGGTAAACAGCATAGCGATGTATGGAGCCGAGATCTGGGGGTGGGAAGAGAGAGCCAAGGTGGAGAGGCTACAGGAAAAATATATAAGGTGGACGCTAGGGCTAGACTGGACAACCCCGGGATATATGGTGCGGGAGGAAACAAAAAGATATAAATTGAGAACAGCAGCAGGAAAAAGAGCAATGAAATTTGAAGAAAAGCTGAGAGGCGGAGGCGGCAACGAGTTGGCAAGCCAGTGTTGGGAAGAAATAAGGAAGGGAGGGACTAGGAAATTAAGGTGGGAAGAAAAGCGGGAAAAATTTTACCAGGAAAGAGGTTATGCGAATATGGAAGTGGAGAACAGAAGAATAATGGGGTGGAACATGAGGAGTGAAGTGGAGGAAAGAGATAAGCAGATACTGGAACAAGAAAAGGATGAGAAGATTAGAAACTCGAAATACAACAGCCAATACAGGGAGATAAGAGCAATAGGGTTGCCCAGATACTTACAGAGGAGAGGAAAGGAAGATAATATGATAAGAGTGGCAAGGTTCAGATTGGGGAATGAAATGAGAGGAGGAAGATATTGGGAAAGTGAAGACAAAAGGAAGTGTAGGATATGCGAGGCGGAGGAAGAGACATGGGAACATGTGGTGGAAAGGTGTGGGTGGTGGGAGAACACCAAATGGAATAGAATGGAGAAGATCCTGGAGGAGAGCGGAGGAGGTTTGGAGTGGATGAAGTATCTGCAGAGGAAGAGAAATGAAAAAAAAAGAAAAAGAAGGATCGTAATTTTATTTTGTTGTTTATTTTGATTTGTTTTTTTTGTACATATATATTGTATACAGGGTGAGTCACTAAGGCGAAATCGGCCTATAACAAGAGTACAGTTCAAAATGGGAGAAACTTTTTCAAATAAAAGTTTTTCAAAAATAAGTGCTTAATGAGATAAAAATATTTTCAAATATGGCGGACTTCCGGTTATACCGGAAATGGACACTAACTGTGTTATTTGAAATGGAACACCCTGTATTCGTTTGCATTTTTGGATTTCTCATGAAAAATAAATGTCAGTTTGTTAATCAGACATTGGGTCTCAGTCGAACCGCTATGGAGTTTTTTAAATTTTTTTGAAAATTTTCATCGTTTGCAGTAGTTGGCGCCATTTTGAATATCTTCGAAACGAAAGCACTTAGAGGAATGCGGTTTCGACAGTTCGTCTCTGGAAGTAACGGCCTATCACACACAAGTATAACATGGAATCATAACTTTTTAATTAAATGAAATTTATCCATGCCAATATTTAATAATTCAAAGAGGAATAACTCTTTTTTTTTTAAATGGAATGCTACATTGATTCTCACCTCATAAGACGCAAAATTAAATTTCCTTTCTGATGATGTATGGTTGTTGGCATCTGTCACCAGCAGTTTTTAAGAAATTTGCGTTTTTCTGGAAATTTTGAATAATATCATGTTTATGCATTAACAATGGTTGACGTTTGGCGATATTGTTTTGTTTTGTCTTACAAAATGTTCGTTCCAAATTTTCTATACTATTTCCAAAACTTCAAAGATCATTAGATAATAACAGCAACAAAAATAAATTAATGTAATTAGATTAAATGTTCGACATAATCGCCATCCTCACGATAACAAACACGCAATCGTTTCAACAAAGAATTGTTCACATTTATCAACATATCTTCATTGATACTTTGAAATGCATCGCGAACTCGTTCCATCATATTTTCTCGAGTAGTTGGAGGTTCCCTGTAAACTAACTGCTTTACGTACCCCCACAAGAAAAAGTCAAGTTTTGTTAGGTCTGGAGATCGCGCTGGCCAAGGTGTCGGACCTCATCTTCCTATCCATGTGTTTGGAAATGCTGCAGTCAAGTGTTCCCTTACATCCGTCCCGTAATGTGCAGGCGCTCCATCTTGTTGATACCACATCTGTTGTATTGCAGCAAGTGGTAAATTGTCTAACATTTCTGGCAAATCGTTTTGTAAAAAAATCGAAAAAATGTGGTCCAATTACGTGTCATCCAATTATGCCACCCCATACATTCAAAGACCACCTATGTTGATGATCCAATGGCCTTATCCAATGGGGATTGTCAGTACTGTAATAATGGCAGTTGTATCTTGAAACAAAACCGTTCTTATGAAACGAAGCTTCGTCCGTAAAGAGAACATGATCGAAAAAGTATTTCGCTCCTGAATTTTACGTAAAGCCCACTCACAAAACTGCAACCGATTGTTGAAGTCATTTTGATCTAGTTCCTGAACCAATTGAACGTGGTACGGGTGAAATTTATTTTTGCGCAGTATTCGAGATACAGAAGTTTGGCTTATTTCTAACTCGCGACTAATTTCTCTGGTACTTAAATGAGGATCTCGGACAACAGTAGCAGCTACTAAAACTTGATTTTCCTCATGTGTCACTGATTTTACACGTTCTTTCTTCTCGTAGCCCACACAACCAGTTCGTTCAAACCTCTCTTTTAATTTTGCGAATGCCATTACATTTGGATGTCTATGCTCGGGAAAACGTTGCGCATACATTCTTGAGGCAAGTAACAAATTTCCTTCTGCTTCACCCAAGGAATACACCATAGCAATTAATTCTTCTTGAGTGTACATTTTCAGTTTTCTTAATTGTGATATTTATTAAAATTGAAATCAATACTCTCCACTAATTGAACTCAAATTGCACTCTTACTTAACAATAATTTAATAGAAATGATATTTCGTTGGCAAAACAAAACAAAATCGCTGAACGCCAACTATTGTTAACGCGATAACACGATATTATTTAAAATTTCCAGAAAAACGCAAATTTCTTAAAAACTGCTGGTGACAGATGCCAACAACCATACATCGTCAGAAAGGAAATTTAATGTTGCGTCTTATGAGGTGAGAATCAATGTAGCATTCCATCCAAAAAAAAAGAGTTATTCCTGTTTGAATTAGTAAATATTGGCATGGATAAATTTCATTTAATTAAAAAGTTATGATTCCATGTTATACTTGTGTCTAATAGGCTGTTACTTCCAGAGACGAACTGTCGAAACCGCATTCCTCTAAGTGCTTTCGTTTCGAAGATATTCAAAATGGCGCCAACTACTGCAAACGTCAAAATTTTAAAAAAAAATTAAAAAACTCCATAGCGGTTCGACTTAGACCCAATGTTTGATTAACAAACTGACATTTATTTTTCATGCGAAATCCAAAAATGCAAACGAATACAGGGTGTTCCATTTAAAATAACATAGTTAGTGTCCATTTCCGGTATAACCGGAAGTCCGCCATAATTGAAAATATTTTTATCTCATTAAGCACTTATTTTTGAAAAACTTTTATTTGAAAAAGTTTCTTCCATTTTGAACTGTACTCTTGTTATCGGCCGATTTCGCCTTAATGACTCACCCTGTATATTGCGAGGTGTAATGGTGTAACATATTGAAGTCCCAGATGGGAAACAATAAATCTAATTATCTATCTATCTATCTATTATTTGATAAATCGATTAATCGGCTGATTGATTTTTCGATTATTTGATTTATCGATTACTTGATTAATCGATTATTTGATTATCTGATAACTTGATTAAACGACTGATCAATTTATCGATTAATTGATTATTAAGTCGATTGTCAATTAATCGATTGTTTGATCTATTGGCTTATTGATTGTTTAATTAGTCGATTACGTGGTTTGATTAATCGATTATTTGGTTAATAGATTAATCAAATAGTCGGTCGGACATATTGATTTTTCACAATTACTATGTTTTCTACTAATTATTATAATACACAATATAAAGTCTGTCTTTAATGCATTAAAGACAGAGACTTTATATTGTGCATTATAATATGCGATACATCAGTAATAAAAATAATACCTCTAGAATAGCATACCATAAGAAAGTACTCATTTAATTAATCGATGGAACAAAATATTCAATTAATCGCTTAATTAAATAATAGATTAATCAAGTGAACAATTGATCAAATAAATGATTAATCAAATTAATCGAACAATCGATCAGCCGATTAATCGATTATCTGTAATCTATTAATCAATAATTTGATTTATTGAATATACGATCAATCGATTAATCAGATAATTGATTAATCGGCTGATCGATTGTTCGATTAGTCGATTATTTGATTAATCAAATATTGTACAATCTATAATCAAATAATCGATTATATTTTAATTAATCGATTATTTTGGATAGCCCTAATTTTGACAAGAAACTGAAGGTGGTAATGCGGAGATTGAAAAGTCCGGCAAAGAAGGTGGGTCTAATTATCAATGAAAAGAAAGCAAAATTCAAGACGTGGAGCGAGTGGAGAGGCAAAATTAAGAACGAAAGAAGGCATAATTTATAAATTTGAAGAAGTGGAGAGTTCATATTTGGGGATAATGTTTTGTAGAACATCGAACATCCAAAGAAAGGTACAGCAAAGAATAAAATACGCCTGTGCCACTAATATAAATAATTATTAAACTTACTTGCAACTTTTATGAACTGCTTGATGATCTTCATCCTGCGCACAGGATTATGCTCGCTGCAGACTTCCGTGACGACCCAGAACATTTCCCGGTTGACTAAAGCGGCAAACTGATGCAGCATCGGGGTACCGTACTTCGATTGCAATTCAAATAAATCGTCTATATATTCAGTCGGTTCTATCTGCCTAAATATGCTGAAATCCTATAAACAGAAAAATCAGAATTCTCGAAGTTTTCGACGGGCGTAAAACTGACCTGAAGAGTTAATTGGATGGCTACTTCTACCGCGTTTAATTGCAAGAAATGCACGGTACTCTCCCTAACCAACTCAGGCGCCAATTCATCAGGTACAAGTGTTTCGGTAATACCGTTCGTCTTCAAATAGTAACGGCTATTCAGTCCGATCCTCTCGGCAAGATTTTGCAATTGATCCGGCAACCGCCTTTGTTTAATCGTCTGCGTATCGGTCACGGAAACCTCGCACAAACTGTAATTGCTACTGGGGTCCGTCATTCCGAATTCCTGAAGCGCCAACATCACCACTTCGTGAGCCGTCGTTTCTTTGATCACTGGAAGGTACTTGTAGGTCTGATCGGGTTTGTAGACCTATTAAATAACTTCGTAAATTTCTACAAAGTTTAGACTTTTTATTACCTTTAAAACATGCTCGGGGAAATCAGTCGCTCCTCGAGAATCGTCGTAGTATATCGACGTGAGATCCGGATTACTTTGAGAATGGTACATGTTATTCGTTAAATTTGAAGAAGGATTAAAGCTATCTACTTGATCCGTTCCTATCCCGACACTGGAAAGAAACATCAATTCCGTTATCGGATTATCGATTGTAAAATAATCGATATATTTGATTAATCGATTATTTGGTAAATCGACTGATCGATTTTTTGATTATTTGATTAATCGATTATTTGATTATTCGATAACTTGTTTAATCGACTGATCAATCTTTTGATTAATCGATTACTTGATTGATCGATCATTTGATTAACCAGTTGGTCAAATGTCAATCAATCGATCGTTTGATTTATCGGCTTATTGATTGTTTAATTAATCGATTAAGTGTTTGATTAATCGACTAAGCGATTATTTGGTTAATCGATTAATCAAATACCTAGTCAGTCGGACATATTGAGTAATCAAATAATCGACTAATCAAATAATCGAACAATTGATCAGCCGATTAATCGATTAATCAATAATTTGTTTTATTGATGATTCGATTATGCAGATAATCGATTAATCGGTTTTTTGAGTAATTGATTATTCGATTAATCGATTATTTGATTAATCAATAATTATTGCAAAATCTATAATCAAATAATCGATTATATTTTGATTAGTGATGGGCACTATCGAATGAAACTGACTATCGACTAGTTACTAAATGAATGATTTGAACTATTGAATGAATTTATTCGAACGAATTCATTCATTTATGTTTTCGCAAAAAAGTAACACAAGTTATTCATTCATTTTAGTGGATAGCTATCTATCTATGGTCGGTTACTGCAAAGCAGGTACTCTGCGATTAAGCTTTAAGCAAGCAATCCTAAAAAGATGGTTTTATTTTTTATAGGGATATATTTACCGTAATTTTATGATCGCACTTGGGGGTTGGGTATATGAGGGTTTGTGCTTTGTGTAATAACAAATTAGTCACAAATACTTTCGAATGAAAATAATTCTTAGGATCCCTAGAAAAAATCAATGTCAGTCTTAGTTGTTCTTTGAGCGTATATCGAGGGGTTTACCACTAGTAAAATTCGTGTCCCAAGTATTGCACTATTACAAGAGTATTGCACATAATGACATAAGTATTACAATAATTACATAAGTATTACACATAATTACATAAGTATTGCACAAAATGCATAAATATTACATGGTATTACATTAGTATTACATGAGTATTACAACAAAAAACATAACTATTACATTAGCATTACACTAGTATTACATTAGTATTACATGAATTACATAACTATTACACAACTATTACAAAATTTTTACAGGTAATTCATGCATGCAGGTACTTGTAATACTTACTGGCTTTATTTATTTAAGCAGGTAATGCAGATTGTTACCTAATATAAATGATTTAAGAAAAATAAAATAAATAGATAAATAAGCATTGCTTTGGAAATAATATAATAAACTAGTTGTCAACGCATTGACAGAACAGCTTCCTAGCTACAGCCACAACTGAACTGGAGGGCGCGCGCGCGCGCGCTCCTTCTTTTCGTAATTTTTTTCTCAATTTTTTCCTTATACAACCTATTACGATTTTCGCACATCGTGTAGAGAAAAATACCCTCTATCCGATGCAATACAAAAATATATATACGGTCTCATGGAAAAAAATGTTCGATGACGTCATATCTCGGCTCAAAAGTGTTTTAAAAAACACCACTCCATCAGTTTCCTATGAACCATCTCTGATATACGTATGCAAAAATTCAGCAAAATCCGTGGAGCCGTTTTCTCGTAAAAGTGCCAACAGACATACACACATACATACGGACGGAAATGTGCCACCTTTCCAAAAAGTCTTAGAATGACCTGAAACGTCCACATTTGATGAAAAAACACCATGGTCAAAAAACGACTATCACAATAGCTACCTAGCTTAGGCTACGGAGCTAATAAATGTCTAAACATTATCGCGTTAAAACTGTAGTGGGAGCCCGAGTTTAGAGTCCTATTCATAACAGACTACTTAGCTGTTATAAATTAATAATTAAAAACAAGTATTTTTAGGGACATCAAATCGCTCAAATATTATACAGGTGTCCCAAGCAAAATTAGACACCCTAAATAAGTCTCGAGTTAAAAATATTTTGAAGAATTGGGAAAACGCGTCGACCATGATTCGAAGGGGGACATATTTTGAAGTAAAACTGGCACGCTCATCTTCATCCCCTTACCAGACATGGTCAGCCCCTCTGAAATTTTATACAGCAAGGGGGTCAAGTGATAACATCCTTTGAAAAGTACTTAAATTTTTTGCATTGTTATTCAGATAATTTCAATACCTTTCAAACGGTGCATCATTTGACACCCCACTGCTATATAAAATCTCGGGGGCAGTGACCATGTCAGGTAAGGGGATGAAGATAGGTGTACCCGTTTTACTCTAAACTGTGTCCCCTTTCGAATAATCGTTGACGTGTTTTCCTGATTCTTCAAAATATTGTTGACTCAGACTCATTTGGGGTGTCTACTTTTGCTTGAAACACCCTGTAATAAAATAGATCAGTTGTTTTAGAAACAGTAATGACAGAGCAATAAATATAATTGATATCTATCATGTTGTACTAGAGAAAATCAACTAAATGGGTAGTGAGGGATACGACACCAAAGATAACTTGGTTTCAAAAATTGAATCTTGTTCAATTAAAAAAATTCACAGCCTTCGCAATGATGCAACATTGGAAATGACAAAGCAGACTGTAATCCTTGTGCGTTTGGGATATTTCCGCATACGCGATAGCGTGTTAAATAATTATTCATAAAACACCTGCACCGATTTATAATAACTGCATTCCTGTTGTGGCATTTGCGACGCTAGACGGTCCCACACTTAACGAAGCTTACTCAGACTGAGCAGTCTAGCGCCTGGCTACCGCTCGGGGTCTCACGCATGACGTATGTGGCATATGCAACACAATCTTTTCGGTGAATATCATATCCATTCTAAGATACTAATAACATTTTCAATGTTAAAAATACTAAAGTTTTAGTGTGAGGTCAGGTTAGGTCGTATCTACCTCTATATTTATTATTTGCGTTTTAGATGTGGGTACTTATCTATTATGTCAGCCAGATTATCAAAAATCCGTCAAATCATAAAATTATAAGTTTTTTCTTCTGATTATCAAGATATGGCGGTGGGTATGGTTAAGAGTTTTTAAATAGTAGCACCTTATCCACGAACATAATATGAACCTAATCAAAAGTGTGTTAACCTAGTGTGTGTTAAAACAGTCGTTTGAGAATGGAACGGTTTAGAATTCACCTAGGCTTTTTATAAAACAACGGAATTTACAATATGGCTGCGATATACAATATACAGGGTTGTTAATTTGAAAACTTCTCGTTCCAAATATCTCGGTGTACAAAACGCAAGAAAATTGCCGAGACACGTGAACAGTACTAGTGTGGGGGTATATTTTACATAAAAATTACACAGCACCTTTTATCTCCCATCAAAAATTTTAAATGTTCTGTGATATCTCATTTCAAAGGTCTTTGTATACATTGCCTGGTTTTAGCTTTCAAATTCGATTTTCTCGTTTCCTAGATATCAATAATACCATATTATGTTCGTGTTTATTAAAAAACTACTCGATACTTTAATTAAAACGAGTTTTGAATCACGTCCCACGTGGTATACTCAAAATTAACATTTAAAGGCATGTACGCATATGAGCGCACATATGCTGAGTATGGCGAGAATACATGCATGTTTGTCAATGTGTACCGCAAATTCTCTCCGCGCTCGGGAAAGCCCTCACCACGCATGAAGTAAGCCATCGTTGTCGGTTTTTGGTCACCGCTCAAAAGAATCATGCGTCTGAATCTTTCTTAGTGTGGACATTGAAACTGTTGCTTTAAAACTATTTACACGCTTGCGGCGTGCCGGCTAGGAGACTGCATTTATGCCAGTTTAGTTTATATACCAACACGAGGTGAAGTGATCTAAAGAAAAATCTTTTAGATTTCATTGCTGCCTATGAACAGCACCCCGTTTTGTAGGAGACCGTTTTCTTTTTTGTCACACTTGGCAAGAAATAAAAATGCCGCTGTTGTTGCAATGAAAGCAAATGTGTCTTGTTCGGAGGCCATCATGACATTAAATAATTTTTGTGCGTTGTTTAAACGGAGCGCCGTGAGAACGCACGCATGTGGGAAATTGTATTTGGACAACGCTCGAGAACGAACGTACAGTAGTGGCCATAAATATAGCAACTTTTAAAAAATCAATGTAATATTAAACAACATTATTTTTAAGATTAGAAATGCATTCCAGCATTCACATTGCTTCTATGGTAAGTGTTTCCTGCAATAAAAATTAGAGCTCTGTGAATAACAAATTAATCCCAGCATTTGTTCAAATTTTTGTTGGACAGAAATATAGCAACAACTGTCATAAATAAGTTTAAAGTAATTAAAACGCCAGTTAAGTTGTACTTATCCCGAGTATTTATCGCATTGGCACTATTTCTGGTTAGTAACTAAAAAATGGGTCGGGCTAAAACAGTTTCAATTGAAATTAGGAACCTTATTACACAAAAGTATGAAAACGGTGTCAAACAGGCTGAAATTTTAAGAAGTTTTAATTTAAATAAATCCGTTGTGTCCAGAATTTTGAAGCTATTTATGTTGAACCCATTCCAAATCCAGGAAAACCAAGAAAAACTTCTGAAAGATTTGATCGACACGTGTTAAGAATATCGAAAGAAAACCCATTCCTGTCCTCTTCCAAAATTCTTGGAAAATTGGAGGAAATTGGATCAAAAGATGTTAGTGCTCGTACAATAAGAAGGAGATTAGTCGACGGCGGGTTATTTGGTCACCGACCAGCGAAGAAACCGCTGTTGTCAAAGAAAAATGTGAAGGCCTGTCTCCAGTTCGCAATAGATCATATTAACTGGACCCCAGAAAATTGGAAGAATGTAGTTTTTAGCGATGAATTAAAATTTAATTTGATTAAAAGTGATGGGCTACTCTATGTTAGACGACCAACGGGCAAGAGATTTGACAAGAAGTGCACATGTCCAACTGTTAAGCACGGTGGTGGTTCAGTTATGGTTTGGGGATGTTTCTCTAAGTTTGGGATGGGCCCAATCTGTCGAATCCATGGTAAAATGGATCGATTCATGTATTAAAATATTTTGCAATACCATCTGGTCCCATACATCGACGAAACAATGCCTTTAAGTTGTGTGTTTCAGCAAGATAATGACCCGAAACACTCGTCGAAACTTGTGCAGGATTGGTTAGCGGAGCAACACTTCGAAATTAAGCGATTGCCATCACAGTCACCCGACTTAAATCCAATAGAAAATTTGTGGGATTACTTGGATGGCAAAATTACAGGAAATAATTATACTAATTTGGAAAACCTTTATACTGCACTGGAAAATGCTTGGGAAATAATTGATGATGGATACATTACTAAATTAATAGAATCGATGCCCAAGCGATGTGCCCAGGTTATTAAAAATAAAGGTTATTATACAAAATATTAAACGCTTTTGTTATTTTTAATTAATACTTGTCAAAAAAATTTTTTTTCCGTAGTTGCTATAATTATGTCCAACACAAAAATTAAAAAATATTAAAAATAATACTTGTTTTAATTACACATAAATACGCATTATGTACTAGAAATGTGTATGTATTTTAAGAACAAAAAGTAAATAAAAAGAATATTTTTGCCTAGAAAAAAAAATTAAATTCGAAATTTCAGGAAGTTGCTATATTTATGGCCACTACTGTATGTGCATGCGTTCATTCTCATCGCATGTGCGCTCATATGTGTACGCGCCTTAACTTTTAAATAGTAACTGAACTTTATTGGCAAAACTTTATTTCTGTGTGAAAGCTTTCGCGTATTTTGCATTTCTGTCACTATCTGAAATTTATATTCATTTAACCAACAAGAATTAGAAAGAAGAAGCCTATCGAATGGTAATGGCATGCGAAAATAATCCACGACTCCCGTGAGCTTTATATTTTGTCGAGTATTTTGTAATTGCTTTTAACAATGCAATACGATGCAGACCCACACCATTATAATTTGCGCGAGATCATACTTGCAAAAGTTTTGAAGGTTATGCTGCGCGCGCAACTTTTACACGATTATTGCAAGAGTATTACATGACTATTGCATAAGTATTACACAAGTATTACATAACTATTGCATGACAATTACATAGGTATTACATGAGTATTACAACTATTACAGAACTATTACATGAATATTTCAACTATTACATTAGTATTACATAACATTACGAATATACTACATGGCATTACACAGTATTACACGGTATTACAAAATCATTACATATGAGGTTGTCCCAACTATTACATGAGTGGTAAACCCCTCGGCGTATATTGTGTTGTTTTGTGAATCAGTGTTTTTGTTAATTTTTTGTCAAGGTTTAGTTTCATAATTTTATTACTTTTATTCATACGAGTACGTTGATTACGTTAGAGCAAATTCTATACCCAACAGGTACTATAAAAAATATTACTTATTATTTTCGTATTAATTTACTTAGGGAACATGTGTTAGGTAACAATTAAAAATGGGTCCAATGAGGCGTTCAGCAAAGCGTTCTGCAGTTTGGGAGTTTTACAAAAAAGTCTCCGAAAATTCCGTTGTGTGTTCAATATGTGCAAAAACTTTCACATTTTCTGGAAACACTTCTAATCTGAGAGACCATTTACGTCGGAAGCATCCAGGGTATCTTGATTTTAATCAGCACGCCAGAAGAGAAATTTTGGAGCAGGAAATTCCTGAAACTCAACAAGAGCTTCGTCGGGAACCTTCTCCGGTACCATCTACGTCCCGTGAAGTTCCACGAGAACCTTCTCCGCTACTATTGGCTGCACAAACAACCATTCTGCCGCAAAGAAATACAAAATCACTGGCGCAAATGAAGCTTGTTGTTACCAGCAAGAAAACGGAATTGCGGGAATCCGAAAGGGAAGAAATAGATGCGTGCTTGATCAAAATGGTAACAGTAGATTATCAACCCCTATCAATAGTGGAAGATCAAGGATTTTTAGAATACACTTCTAAACTGCAACCGCTCTACAAGCCCCCCAACAGAAAATTGCTATCTACAGTAATGTTGCCAGAAGGGTATAATAGAATTTTGAAACAAATTTCTCAACTACTGAGTAGTACAGAACACGTTGCTGTTACAACTGATATTTGGTCTTCCGATTCAAACAGATCATTTTTGACTTTAACCAGTCATTTTATGCATCGGGACCAAATATATAACCCGGTTCTAGCAAACAGGGAAATAAGCGGGCCTCATACAGGAGTAAATATAGCCACTGTTCTTTTGGGACTTTTTGAAGAATTTAACATTGCCGAAAAAATAACTACTGTGGTGACAACGGAGCGAACGTCAAAAGTGCTATAATTGAGCATTTAAAAAAAAGGCATCATCCATGTGTTGCCCATACTCTAAATTTGTGTGTGACAGATTCTATTGCATCCAATGAATTGTTAAAGGATCTTATAAAAAAGTGTAGAGCTGTTGTGGGGCATTTTAAACACAGTGTGGTTGCTACGGAAAAATTACGCAACATGCAAAAACAAATGGGGCTTTCGGAACTTAAAGTAAAACAAGATGTTCCGACAAGATGGAATTCCTCGTTAATTATGATGGAGAGGCTACTTTTAATTAAGGAACCTCTATCTGCTGTTGTAACGTCTCTGCCTAAAGCACCACAGTTCTTATCTGCAGATGAGTGGAATGTTGTAGTAGACTGTGCCCAAATTTTGAAATCTGCAGAAAGGATGACGACCGAGTTATCTGGAGAGAAATATCCCACAATGGCTCTTGTTATTCCTTTAACAAGAGGTTTGCAGCACTCTGTTAAAAGCAGACAGCCTGTAACTGAGTGTGGGAAAATATTACAAGATAAACTGCTCGATGTAATCAGCAGAAGGCTTGGCATATTAGAAACGAATGCAATTTGCGGCAAATCGACATTCTTGGACCCAAGATTCAAGAAAGCAGGATTCGGTGTAAGCAGCAATGCCGATGCAGTCCAAAAACTAATTCTTAACGAGCTTTCGGCCATTTTAGCTTCTAGACCTGCCCAAGATAATGTAGTCGTTTCGAATGAAATTCAGGAAGCGACAGTTGCCGACGAGGAAGCTGTCGACATTTGGGCCCATTTTGATAAGAAAGTGGCGCAGATTAAAGAAGTGACGACACCCGGAACAACCGCCACCTTATTAATTAAACAATATTTGGAGATGCCTCTGCTAGGACGTCTAGAAAATCCCATGGATTTCTGGAAGCGTCATAAAATTTTGTTGCCGGAGCTGTATCAGCTGCATAGAAAATATTCTAGCATCCCTGCCACATCTGTTCCCGCAGAAAGGGTTTTTCCAAGTCTGGGCAAATTGTTAACGATCGCAGGAATCGTTTATCGGGGGACAAATTAAACATGATTGTGTTTTTAAACAGCAACTTAAGACTTTTTAGTTAGGTATTAAATTAAATAGGTAATATGTTAAGAACCCATTATATTTATATTTAAATTTTGTTTCGTTTGGTTAGGTATTTTTTATCTTTAATTTTGTTCGTAGTTTAGGTAGAGTCAATTAATATTATTAATGGTAATACGGTTATTATTATTATTATTAATATTTTTCTTTTACATATAATTATAGTATTTATTTACATTTTATTTTAAGTTAGGTATTATCATGAAGAAATATTTTTTATAAATTTTTATTTATTAATTCATTTTTATAAAAATTAAGAACTTAGTTTCGATAAATTTATACAAATTCTGATTAACAACAGCAGGCGTTGTTATTTTTGATTAGGTATATAATGCTATTCATATTTTTACGTTTGCATTCATTTAAACACCCTGTAAAATAAACCAAACTTTATAGGAATAATTATAGTTGCCTTCCACACTTGACAGGAATTTAACTTTATGGGTGGTAGTCAATCGGTCCCTATAAGCTATAATGTTTTTAATATACCTACATTGTGTAGGTAATAACTGGACTGGAATATCGGATAACAAGTGATTTTCGGTAAATGTTATTTTTCATGTACCTTGTTACAAAATTTTGTGTTCAGCTGTTTTTTGTTTATTTCCAGAATGGATTTTTATATTTTGAATCAGAATGTATCAGAGGGTATTGTGAATTTGTAGTCGGCAGAGAATCTGCATATATTAGTAAAAGAGATAGGTAACATTAAAATTTAATTTCCAGTAGTTTTTCAGTGTGTACGTGAGGTATAGATACATATTTTTGTAGACGTTCCTGGTAGACGCTTTATGTTCTAAATTATGAAATTTCTATGATAACCACTTAATAAAACAATAAATTTATGTCAATTAGTTTTTCATAAACTCAAGAAATTAAAAACATCAATATCCCCAAAGCTGTCATGTTCACAATAACGCAAATTTAACTAAATCCGAACAGAAAAGGACTATTTGCAACTAAAAAAAAATCGATGACGTCATGAATTAAACATTTAACACAATTTTTTAAAAAAAGTATGAGCGAATGCGTCAAATGAAAATATACGCTACATGTTTCCACTTATCTCCCAAAAATCATTAATTTTCATTTTATTCGATATTTTACATTTTATTATTTACACCCCGTATAAATTGATGAATTCTAGAATGTGCAAATCTAAATTATTATTTTTCGGTGTAAGTATATGTACTTATAGAGTAAGAACTCGTTTTTTTATTTAACCTGAATGTCGACTACGCAATAAATTGCTGAATTTGTAACGTAAATATAAATATCTAAAAGATGCACATCTGTTAATACAAAGAAACTCGAGCTAAAGTTGTAGAAGAATGTTTAAAAACGAGCAAATATTTTTTGACCTGGAGTGCAATAAAAATTCCCGCTACATGAAAGGTTTCGTTTCTTGGAAAGGACATGACCGCTTCTCGTTTTGTTCGAATACTTTTTTACTTTTTAGTTATTTGTTGAATTGTCTGTCTTCATTCGATTTAGCAACCGAATGAAACTGTTCATTACTTTTTCCATTCGAATACTTTTGCAACTATCGAATTATTCGAACAGTCTGCCACTATCGAATAATTCGATAGTTTTTATTCGATAGTGCCCAACACTAATTTTGATCAATCGATTATTTTGCATAGCTACTTACGCAATATTTTTCGACAAAATATTCATCTTCATGAGCGCCTTTTGAAGCCTCCTCTTAGGTCCCAACGTCATAAAGCTCTGCTTCTTCCCTTCTTTCTGCGGACTACTAATTGTAACGGGTTGCGAACAAGGCGTTTCCTGACTTAAAATAATATTTCCGTCGACGCTGGACAGCCTCGCCCTCGGATCAGGTTGCAATTTAGAAATTTCCGTCACTTTTCTGCCTCTAGGTCTCGGCGAATTATCCGGAGTGTTCAACATTTCCTTAAAATGAAGCAAATTCGATTTAACGGTAATGCTGAGATGCGTCGTTCCTCGTAGAATTTCCAACGCCCTGGCGTGATTTATGTGTTCGAAACTGTGACCATTCACTTCCAGAATTTGGTCACCACGTTTGAGGCCCACGTCTTCGGCTTTTGATTTCCGGTCGACTTTCGAGATGAAGATACCGAAATTCCGTTCAAAACCTCCCAATATCTAAAAAAAAATTAGTTCTACACAATAATCGTTAGAACTATCGATAGTTACCTGAAAATTTAGTGGCTCGTCTCGGCTGGGTCTCGCGAGCACGACATTCCTGATCCTAGCTTTCGCCCCACACGCTATATTCAACAAGCGCAACTGTCCCACCATCTTTTCATTCTCTAAAGCCTGTTCAAAGGTCTCCAAGAACTCTATCATTTCCGGATCAGTCTCGAAATCGGTAAAGTGATTGTTCACCCACAACAAAACCACCCTCGTCACTCTATCCCTAACCTCACCATCTTTAAACCATTCTAGAAGTTGGTTGGCTACGTGTAAAGGGCTCGGAAGGAACGTCCGATGAGTTAGTAAAAAATCTTCTACGTAGGTTGGGTCGGTGAGAGAGTTTTCTTCCACTAATTGATGCATTAGACGTTCGGGGGTGCCCCGGATCACTACGTGTCCCCTACGGTTGCAACTGGGTTCAACTGAACCCCGCAGTTCCGTTACCATCACGACCTGACCGTCGATTTCGTGTCTACGGGTATTTTCTTCACCCTGATGTTGTATTCTAGTCAAAAAAAAAAAACTTACCACTGCAATTGCCCGAATCTCATAGTTCCCTTACCTGTAATAGTCCGACTGGGTAATACACACAAACTGACAATCGTCGCACTTAGTCCTCATCACACCTTTATGATACAACTTATCCATCGTCGGTAAAATCCCGAAAGCATCGCCCATAGTTAAAATTAAAGTCTCTTCACCCGGTATAATAATTTCGACACAACCGTTCACTAAAACCGACCACGAATCTAATTCCTCGCCATCGTTCATTACGATGGTACCAGCTTTTTCTACTACAGCGAAGACCATCACGGAACAAAGCGCTTTCCTTACAGCCAGAGTCATATTCGTAAATGCCTTCAGATGTTGAGTGAATTCTAAAAGAGTTTCGATATCGTCTTCCGTCCTCTCCGGAGGGTCTTTTTCTAAACAGTCTCGTACGCGATCTCGCACCGTCAAACTCTGAAAATAACCATTGCAGCTGCAATACTTAAAGAATATCAAGTACTTACATCCATGCTTTCTGCCAAGTCGTCATCCTCATCGCTGTCTACGATGCTCTCGACCAGGCCCGTCAGATCTAATTCATCGCCTTCCATTTCCGAATGCGTAGAGGCCATAGTATCGGAACCACTGTAGGCCGAACTGGTATCTGAAGAGTGCGAACCTCTGCTGCACTTGTGGTAGAGGCTCGACCTGGTCAAATTCTGCCCATACTGGAAATTCGAGAAAATATTCCGCGTAAACTTCGATGACGAAAACAGTTTCTCAAATTTACTTACAGCATCGTCGAACATGATGTTTATTGTACGATGTTGCGGATGATCCATCAGAGGAGAATGCAGTTTTGTACTATTTTCAATATCTGGATAATCAATCTGCAAACAAAAAAAAAATCAGTGTAATACATAAATATGTAAAAACATATTTATGTTTTAAAAGATAAGAGATTCACAATAACACCAAAAAAAAACAATGACTACAAGTTTGATAATAGGTGCTACTTTTAAACATCCATAAAGATAGTAAAAATTATCTCGAAGTTAAAAGTGGTGTTCTTCCTGGTGG
The DNA here is from genome assembly GCA_963966045.1 of Xestobium rufovillosum. Classification (NCBI taxonomy): domain Eukaryota; kingdom Metazoa; phylum Arthropoda; class Insecta; order Coleoptera; family Ptinidae; genus Xestobium; species Xestobium rufovillosum. Next base: position 43,195,232 of record OZ014493.1, read on the forward strand.
TTTTACATTCCGATATCAAGTCTTTTTGGTTGTTTTTTTTACAATTAATGGAAGGCAATTCATATTAATTAGTTTAAGAAAAATCTTATTAAAAAAAACAAGTGATAACACCATAAACTTTGGTCTTAGTGAAATACTACAGTGAAATAAAGTTACTTGGAAAGATAAGGCTTAAGGGGAATGTACACAAAACTAGTGAAATTCCAGACAAAAAGTACAAAATAAAGTAACAACAAATAATTAAACTATTTTTCAACCTGATAAGTAGCTATCAACTGTATTATTTGTATTGTGCTTTTTGGATTCCGCGTTGAATTTTGAACAACTTTTGCTGAGGGGTAAATATCCCGAAAAATTTGTGTACACTTATTTGGAATTCCAATGGAATTCCTTAGAAGTCCTTGGAATTCCTTGGAAGTCCTTGGAATTTCTTGGAAGTCCTTGGAATTCCTTGGAAGTCCTTGGAATTCTCTGGAAGTCCTTGGAATTCTCTGGGAATTCCCTGGAATTCCCCGAAACCGTTAATTTTGTATGTGGTCCTTATGAGGTAAAATAGTCAATTCCAAATGTTTCTAAAGCAACTTTGATTTCGTTTTAATTATCGTTTTTTCCGGAAAAAAGAAGCATACATTTCTCCACACGTTCCTTAAGAATATTTGAAATACATTTTAATATTCTATTCATTATCTGTATGAAAATAAAATTTTAGTGGTGTGATGAGTAATAGGAGGGGTATCTGAGTTTCTGCAATCTGCAGGCATCCATTGCATTCGCATCCACCGGCCAATAATTTTCAATTTGAGGGTGGGGTTGGGTACAGTGCTGTCACAATTCTGTATTAGTTTCAGAAGTTTAGTCTCTAATCTGTGAATTTAGTTGGATAACTGTCCATTGTAGATATTATTGGGTTCTAAATAGTACTTTTTTGATAATTTCGAGAATATTTGATTTAGGAAATTGCGAAAGGGTTCCAAGACGCGGTGGCAATAATACTAATAATAATAAATTATTTTGTTTTCTTCTATTTTCTGTTCAAATTATTAAGGCATGGAGCTGCAGTAGTACTAGGGTACATAAAGAAAGATGTCCAGCAGGAAAAGCGGGCAGCTCGAAATAAGTGTCATTTGCGTACAACATAAAAATCTGCCAGGTTAAGGTCAAGCGGAGCGGAGCGAAGCGAGTGGGGCGTTTTAAGTCTCAGTCGTTAGCGTTTATAATATGATTCTCCTCAAAGATCATTCAACAAACATTTTACAAAAGAAATCACCGGGGGAATCAAGTTAACTTACCTCAATATTTAACATAATAGGTGTTCGAAATAAATATTTAAATTAGGAATCCAAATTTTATGTTGCACGCAAGTGCCACTAGATCAGAGTTGTTTAATTTACCTGCTGAGCCTTATTTTGCTTTATGGACGCTAATGTCATAAAATTTGGCTTGTACGCAAGGTCGGTTAAATCTAACGTAATTTATTACATTTGCCATACTTGGTTGGTGATTTTATATATCGTCCGGTTAATTTAAAAAATTGAATATTTTAAAGGCTTTTATTACATTTACCATTAAATTGTGGGTATCAAATATAAAAACCAGCCAATTCAATTAATTGCCTACCGCGAATTTATTATATTCGTCAAATTTCGAGGTGATTAAGTATGTATAATTGCCGATATTTACACAAAATAGCCGGATTAATCACAATTACCTTAACATTTATGTAAAGTTACCTATATTAGAGGTTATACGTTCTATGTTCCTTTTTAATGATATTCATTCGTTACACAATATATCTCACTTTTCATGACTTCCATTTTAATAACAGAGCAATAAGTCGTAAAAAATGAGGCACACTGTATTAGTATTTACGTTTATTTTCAAGCTACCATTTTGTTATTTTTAGTTTAAAGAGCTGCCTTTTTTATATACATACATATGTATATATTTTGTTTTCTTTAATAAAATAATATATTAGTTTATTTTGTTTCTTTAAGCACTCTATTAAGAAATTTAAGCATAAAAGTAAAAAGGTTTATCCCAGTATTGCACTTTTGTTTGGGATAATTGGGAGGAGATTACTTTCCTCGAAGACGGAACTCCATAAAATTATTTTGGAAGGCCTCGGAATTCGTTGGAACTCTTTGGAAATCTTTGGAATTCCTAGGAAATCTTGGAATTCCTTGAGTCTTTGGAATTCCTTGGAAATATTTGGAATTCCTAGGAAATCTTTGGAATTCCTAGGAAATCTTTGGAATTCCTAGGAAATCTTTGGAATTCCTTGGAAATCTTTGGAATTCCGAGTCCTGTGTACAAAAATTTTTCGGGATATTTACCCCTCAACTTTTGCTAACGGTTTGTACACTCATTTTTTTTTAGTTTTCGATATAAAAATGTATTTCTGCAGTTGGGACCGCCAACAAACGTTTTGAAAATTCGCTATAACTTTTGTACGGAATAAGACAAAAACGTGAATGATGGCTCACACTGTAGATGGAAGATGCCTCTATCAGTAGAATGTTTTAAACCTGTAATTTCTTACATTTAGTATACAGAAAATCGAAATATTCCAGTGTCTTTTTGAATACGTCATATTTCATTTTTTTTAAATAGAATTGCATGCTTTTTATGTCACGTACCGATTTACTGAAAAATTTAGTAAACAAAATTATAATATGACCCTATAGCTAAAACAAGTCGTTTTTCGATTTCGAAATGTCAAAGAATTGTTGAGCGATTTGTTGCAATTTCAAAATGGACAATCATAAAGTAAGTAAATAACGGGTAAATAATATAATATACAGAAATCAAGAAATTTTTAATTTATTCGTTATACATATCAAATGCGACGGCATTGTTAGTAGAACTTGTAGTTTTTAACGAAACTTTTACAAATTTGTCACAAAACAAAAATTAGAAGACTGGAATCCAATTTTGTTCAATTTGGTCAACAGAAAACAGAATGCAAGAGGGAATCCACCTAAAAGGGTTATAGGGAACGAGGAAGTAGAAGTATTTTCTAGCAAATCCTCATACATCTATCAGCAGTGCTGAGGAGGATTTGGGCATCAGCAGGAATAGATCTTTTCATTTCGTTAATGCGCAAGTGCAGAAGTGCACTGACAATCAGCTGTTCTTATATTTTCGGACGACTGTCACTGTCAAGCTTTGAATTGCGTGTAGAATTATTCGTAAGTAAATAGTAGACTACCAAATAAGGAGGGTGTTTGAAAGACGGAAAATTACAAATGTTACTTCACAGTGATATCTCTCATAAAATTGTTTGCAACAGAGCCCTCAACAATATTTTGACATTTCGAAATTAAGTAGCAATCAGCGACGCCAAACATTCATGCGCGGCCTACTACGAATTATTATCAAACAAAAAAACGCAATTTTCTACAATTACGGAAATACATAACTCAAAAACGATTTGTTTTAGCTATAGGTTCATATTATATTTTTTTTAGTAAATTATCCAATCAATCGGTACATGACATAAAAAGCATGCCATTCTATTCATTAATTGAAATCTGATGTGTTCAAAAAGACACTGGAATATTGCAATCTTCTGCACACTAAGTGTAAGAAATTACAATTTGTAAATATTTCACGGATAAAGGCATCTTCCAGCTACAATATGAGCCACCATTCACGTTTTTGTCTTACTCCGAACAAAAGTTATAGCCAATTTTCAAAAAGTTTGTTAGCGGTCAAAACGAGGGTCAAAATGGCAGAAATTAATGTTTATCTGGAAAGATAAGAAGATAAGTGTACAAACCCTTAACAAATGTTATTCAAATCGATCCAAGTACAAGTACAAATATACAGGGTGTTCCATTTAAAATAACACAGTTGATAGCTACTCCTGGAAGAGTTGGGAGTTGAGGTGATTTATACCAGGGGGCGAAAAATTAAAATTAGGGTTCAGAGCCACAAATTAAGTAAAAAATGTCATATGAAGGATGCTTCGTTTAAAAGTTATGCTTGTTCAAAGATGGAGGGTATTAAATTAGGTTTTTAATTTTTTTCTCAAATTTTGAGAAAGATATAAAAATGAAGTAAAGTACGTGAGAATTGTCAAGAACAGACAAATAACAATCGGTCGATTACACATTATTCGTGTAAAAACTAATCATGTGTTTTTGCAAGTAACTGTAGGATCATTACATTATTTTTATCCACACATAAACTATCAATTCTATGAAAAAATGAAGAAGACAAAAAGTTCCAAAATGAGCCAAGATTTACAAAGAACATTTGTTTCATTTTGTTTGCTTTAAATTTCAATAAAAATGACGGATTGACTGTTGTTGTTTTCACCCTTTCAAACGATAAGGGATGATTGAAAAAATATCTCTTAGAAGCGTCCCTATTAGTATATATAGGTGTGACAAAATTCATTTTTATATCTTTCTCAAAAATTGAGAAATAATTAAAAACCTAGCCTCCATCTTTGGACGAGCATAACTTTTTTACGAAGCATTTCCGGACATACATACCTTCATATGACATTTTTTACTTCATTTGTGGCCCTGGTATAAATCACCCTGTATAATATAATTATAAACAACGCGATTCCTTTAGTCAAGGTCGCGTTTTCAGATTAGGACCACCTATATACGAAACTGAAGGTAGAATTGATCAAAAAGAATATAAAATGTCCACGTAAAAGCCGACAATCAAACAAAAGAAAAGCAAACTGTTTATAAAGTCAATTATAATTATTGAGTAGGCTGCGATTCCACGGCACTGTTGACTTTTTGCGTTAGAATATACAGTTTACTTTTATTATTATGCATTGTTTGTATTATATTACAAAATTCTAACTTGCTTTTACGCCTAGTTAAAATCCTGCAAGAACTAGACGTATTTTTAATTTTCCGCTGGGGCCCAACGTGATATTCGTTCATCGGTTTAGGAGTAAGATTATATATACAGTGTTTCTACTGTAAAACAGTCCAGTCAATTGAATTTTCTGAAAACTAACATTATAATGCGCAAAAGACTGTACCTGGCTCTCCACAAGAGAACTGGGGCAAGAAGTGGATTGCACCCGCCCCCTTTTCTGCCTCATCCTCACCACACATTCCGCACTGGCAAACGAACGAATAGAACACTTTCTTTTTAAACTCCGCACGCCACTGTACCTCCTAGAATCTCTGAACCTGCCCTTTTCCACTGCAGTTCTCGATACGTGTTTCAACATTGCACTCTATTTATTAAGTATATTACGATCGAGTACAACACTATTATTATCAAATATTGCAGAGAATGGCAAAAATGGGTAGACTTCTGACCTTTACACCTTTCACATTTCAAATGAATCACATTACATTTTGTAGAATCTAGCGTTTTGAAATCCACAACAAATTATTGGGTAACTTGCCTCGTCCGAAGAAACTTACGAACTAACTGGTAAAACATTTCTTTATCTTCGTTTTCTATGTTTCATACAACAATAACATTCGTCATGATTGATAATTTGCACAAATATTATCGTGTATACACTTATTATTCATTTGATCCACTTTTCTACGAAAAAAAAACGTATTTCCTTAATTAAACTATTTTTTTACGAGAGAGACACTTTCAAAACATTAAGACAATTATTGAAACACGTGAGAAACATTTCAAAAAAATGAAAGACTTATTGGCACGTGACAGAAACAAACGAACGACGACAAGTTGTTTCAATGGCATTTAGAGCACTGCAACTGACATTTGAAAATAAATTCGTTTGGTAAGAAACTTTATGATCATGTACTTTCCCACACTGGGTATGTCACTGACTGATAAGCGCTGGTATGCATGAACTTGTTTTTTGTTGGATGACACTAGTGTAAAATACGAATTTTGGACCACCGCGTATACACACACATGGTTTCAGAACAGATCCTCCCGTATGAGGGGATCTTTTTATGAAAACAAACCAAAAAGCGTGCGTTTACTGGGAAAGTCAAATAAACAATCAAAAACTGAAGAAAAACGTGAATAACAAAATGTGTACGCCACGTCTGGTTTTGAAACAGGACTTTGACACATATTATAAACAATTACTAACGTGGCACATTGTCGTTATATATCTACTTCAAAAACTCATGTACCGACAGTATTCTTGTTCCTTAGCATTTTTAGCTTCCGTCCTGTTGCGATAATTAAATATGCGTGGGCACCAGCGCGTGATAAGTAGTCATCATTTTCCAGAATTTCTTATTAAAAAATTAATTTCTATTATAAAATGAAATATATCACGAAAAAGATAAAGAACTTAATGTAATCACAGTTGGTAGATATTTGGGGTTGATTATCTCAAAAACTATTCAAGTTTAGACGTATAAAAGTACACAAAAAACAAGAAGAATTTAGTATGAAAATTATATGGTTTTGAAATACTTAAATTTGGCCATGTATCGGCTCACACCCTGTACAATATTTTCGAGTTTTTATTACTGAATCAGATACTCTTGGATGTCACTTTTATCTCACTAAAATATCGCCGCTACAGCTATGGTTAATCCGAAGTTAATTCATTTTTAAAATTCCCATATACACCCGGGCATACACCTGTCAAAATTTTTCCAAAACTGCCGGCAACATCAAAAATATTCATTTTGGGCAACAAGTATTTATACAACACTAGTAAACTCAAGCAACGAATCCGAAAATGCAATCAAATAGTGTTCTATTAAAAAAAAACAAAGTTAGGTGTTGTGCGATTTGACTCATCCTGTACAGGCTGATTTCTTAACGGTACATGGGATTAAAAAAGTGAGTGTACCGATTAACAAGGCTGACATTGCTACATACATATTTCAAAAATATTTTCTTTTATACCAGGTAGTTCATCAAAGCGTACCAAGATAAAGTTATGTTTTTTTAAACTGAATGCTACATATTTGTAAGGTTGTATAAGATATGTTTTGCCTAAAAAGCATATTTTCGACGACGCCGGCATTTCTTATACACTCATCTGTAGTGTATAAAATAAAATAATTTTAAAGCGATGACAAAAGATATACATCGGATATATAGGATGTCCCTCGCTAGCGCATTTCCTCCCTAACTCAACAGGAGTTGTAGATATCGAAAAATTGTTCAAATGAAAGTTGCATCCAATCAACTTCCTCACATTTTTAAATTATTTTCGAATATACAGGTTGTTCCATTTTTTTCTGCACAGCACCTAACTTTGTTATTTTAAATGTAACACCCTGTATCTGATTGCATTTTGGAATTGTTTGTTGAGTTTAAGGGCCAATTTGTTAACCATACATTGGGTCTAAGTCCTACGGTTTCGGCGTTATTAGACGTTAAAAATCGCCATCTTTTAAATTTCATCAATTATAGCTTGGAAACGATACGAGATAAAGAAAAATGACTTCCATGTCCCTATCCCAGTTTTTAGTTCTCTATCTAATGGGCCTGGAAAATACTGCCTCCTGATTGGTCAAAAAATGACAAAAAGTTGCCAATCAGAAATTTTCTAGACCCATTAGATAAAGAACTAAAAACTAGAATAGGGACATGTAAATCATTTTTTTTTATCTCGTACCGTTTCCGAGTTATAATTGATGAAATTTTAAAAATGGCGATTTTCAACGTCAAATAACGCCGGAACCGTAAGACTTAGACAAAATGTATGGTTAACAAAGTGGCCCTTAAACTCAATAAACAATTCCAAAATGCAATCAGATACAGGGTGTTCCATTTAAAAAAACAAAGTTAGGTGCTGTGCAGAAGAAATGGGGCATCCTGTATAGTCGAAAATAATTTTATAATGTGAGGAAGTTGATTGGATGCAACTTTCATTTGAATCATTTTTCGATACCTACTACTCCTGTTGAGTTATGGAGGAAATACGCTAGCGTATATATCTGGACTTTTTCGGTCCATCAATTTTTGCCAATCAAACTCGGCAAACAATAATGAAATCGGTCAAATTCATCCGCATATCACAAACCGTGTAAAATCAACAGAACCAAACAAATTCGCGTCGACCTGGTTTTGTTTCTTTCACCATCTGTCACACTGACATCCGAAACAAATTCACTGCTAAACCGTATAAAAAATGCCCCTCTTTAACATTAACCCACATAATAGCGTACACAAGCACCCGCGCACGAAAACTTTAAAAAAATACACTTCCTGTTACGAGCGACGCAAAAAAAAAAACGAAAACTACCACCGCGCCGAAACAAGTGCACGCCAGACCAAAACGAAAACAGCAGTGTGCTCTGGACAGCTTTAGTCACAGTGCCAGTAAAACAAACCAAGAATCTCGGAACGGAAGTCGTTTCTTCCTGTGTTTGCTAGAATAGGCCAGGGATACTTGAATTTTTCATGATAGCAGAGAATGCTGGACGACGGTTTGGCGGGTTTATCTCAGAACCAGTGGCGTAGCACAAACCGAGAACTTGTTTGTGCTCTGTTTACAGTATTTTTATCTAGCAAGTTATTAATTATTTTGAAATGTCAGCTACGTCACAGAACTACCCCGAAGCTATAGAATTCATTTTAACTTTAATCAGTATTAGGTACAGTTGATTAAAATGTAAAACGAAATGATGAAAAATTGTACATTAAAAGATGGAAAATGAAGTAGCAGCTTCGTACCTATTATTTATTTGCTTATGTTAATGGACATACTCCTATTTCAATAAATTTTAAAATGACCTAAAATCATCCATTTATTTTCCTTTCTGTTCTACCTACACCATTTCACTGCAAAATTTTCTTTTTTTATGAAAAGGTAACATGATTAAAATCAAAGCAACCCTGTTATTGACGTCGCCCATGATGAGAAAATTCCAAATACAAAAAAACATTCAACCGATTAAAAATCCCCTTGTTCACCCCAACAAAAAAAACAATCGCAAAAACAACAAAAACCGGGAAAAAAGTCTTTTGTTTACGCATTGCGGTTCGGCATAATATTCGAATTTTCAATCTTGACGCGGAAGCGTGGGAGTTTTTCATTAAAAAATCTCGGCTACATAAGCCTGGAAGCTGTTCGGTTTTATAAGGTATCCTAGCAACCCCGCGATGAACTGCCGGTGAACTGTGACCTTTCACCTAAATATTAGCGGGGAAACAGCGAAACTCGAACACTGTGCAAGTCGAACCTGGCGAGGAACCTGGTGCATTATTTAAGTTCTGAATAATGGAGGGGTAGATAGGTGGGCCGGTATGAACTTTTGTGTTGCAAAACATCAATTTATTGTTGCGGGGGCAGCTCGAATGCTCGACTGGTGCATATTTTAAAATCATTTCCATTTATACAGGTTGTCTCATTTCCTCTGTACAAGGTGTCCCAAACTGGACGCGTTCTTATGGGAACACCCCTTATTTGAAGAGATAGAAAAAAATTAACCAAGGTGTCCGGAGCTCAAATTTAATGAGAAAACCACTGGCGCAAACAAAACTTTGCTATCCCTTATCGTTTGGCCGCTAGAGGGCGATTCTCAAATTTCGTAGATTTCTTTTATGTCCTATAACTTGTTTATTAATAAAGATAATTAATTTTGGTAAAAACTTTCTTAAGGCACTTTTTTCCGTAGAATCCATTGCAATAGGTAGTTTTTTTACAGGGCGTTTAGATTTTCGTGCACCACCCCAAACTCGTTTTTTTATATAGACCACCCTATATATTATGAGATTTTTGAAAAGCTCGTAAAATTTCCTAAATTTTGATGTATCACTTGTCATGTTTATCTTAAAAACCATTAGCAACATTTAAAGAATTATTAATTTAATATAATAACTATGAGTAATCTTATCATGAAACTTTAGATCTGTGGTTTTAATCATAACATGTTAGCATCCTATGTCATTTTATTAGTCATGGCAATCTTGATTTCTGTAGGCACAATATTTTAATTTTTAAAGCGTAATGTTGCTAATGGTTTTTAATATAAACATGACAAGTGATACATCAAAATTTAGGAAATTTTACGAGCTTTTCAAAAATCTCATAATATATAGGGTGGTCTATATAAAAAAAAAAAATAGTTTGGGGTAGTGCACGAAAATCTAAACGCCCTGTAAAAAAAACTGCCTATTGCAATGGATTCTACGGAAAAAAGTGCCTTAAGAAAGTTTTTACCAAAATTAATTATCTTTATTAATAAACAAGTTATAGGACATAAAAGAAATCGACGAAATTTGAGAATCGCCCTCTAGCGGCCAAACGATAAGATATAGCAAAGTTTTGTGTGCGCCAGTAATTTTCTCATTAAATTTGAGCTCCGGACACCTTGGTTAATTGTTTTCTATCTCTTCAAATAAGGGGTGTTCCCATAAGAACGCGTCCAGTTTGGGACACCTTGTACAGCACCTAACTTTGTTTTTTAAAACGGAAACTCTGTATTTCATTGCACTTTTGGATTGCTTGATTGTATGACGAACTAAAAATAAGGATTAATCTCTCAAGCAACTTTTTTCCTCCACGGCACTATTGGGACAACCTGTATAATTCCAAACAGTCAAATCAGGGTCAGATATTTTTTTATTTGTAAAGGATCTCCTTTACAACACCGATGGCACAGTACCTATTGAATTATTCTATACGGCACAATGCAGCGAGTCTAAACAATATGACAATGTGATAACGTCATAGTCTTCCTGCGTAAAAGAGAGAGCGACTGTCATCGGCATGGCTTTTATTCTAAATTGACCTAATTCAGAGGCAGCATACAGCTGAAAACGTTTTAAAGCGGGGCAGCGAAGCAGGAAAACAAACGGTGCGAAATAACTGAAATTGATTGTTTGTCAGTAGCAGGCAAAATGAAATTTATGCAACATTTTATTCGGGAAATATGCACATCATCTCGATAAATTCATTTTTCCTCAAACGTGACTTCACACACAAACTTTCAGTCGCAGTGCAAGTTGACCAATCGAATTATCTGCACAAAAATGAAAAATGAATTCACGCAAAAAATTTGCCCGAGCGAGAACCGAACCGCGAACCAACGATTTAAAGTTCAATGCGCTCTCGAATGCGCTAACCGTTCTGCCGTTCCTCGACGATTTAATTGATTAAATACACAAGAGAATTTCCTCACATCTTCAGACACAAATGAATAAAACAAACAATGATTCTAGTAACAAGAAGCGGAAGAAGCGTTTCAGAGAAATCGTTCTGCCTATCTACTTATTAAAAAAACATCGTTTAGGTGTAAAGAAACTCTTAGATAAACACTTCAGTATTACTAATTCATTTGAAATTCCGAACATCCTGTCTCACTTTCATTTGCTCTTTAAAACAGCTCCAAGGATTGAGCTGTGTGCAAATGCTACACATTCGTTTCAGCTGCATTGCTACCGATCTGAGGTAACGGTTTTAATTATTACACACTGTACTTCCGGTGATTTGGTTATACTTATTTGAAAGAAATTTATTACCTTGTACAATCTCCAACGTTATGTCTGGTTAATTTATTACTTTATCGTTTTGACACATTTGCTTCACCTGCGAGAGGTGTGCCTGTTGTCTATTATTACTCTCACCTCGGCTCTCACTAAGCTGTAATTTAAAAAAAAACAGAAAAACCATGAATACAACAAAAGAAAAACAATTTGTCTTCTTGGAGAAGTTTCAAAGGCGGACTTTAAATTTACCGGAAGGAAAAAATAGAGATCAAGAAATGAGAAAACCAATCCAATAAAGCAATATCGTATCGCGACAAATCGTTTTGCTGTCAAGAACAGGAAAGGGGAAAACGAGAGATCGGGGAAAAGCACCCTATTCCGAATTGTTTCCATAAAACGTTACAACCACCACTCGACATTTGACATTTTTAAACCGAAAATCACATCCAGACACAAAATGAACTACACGATATTCCATGCGGGTACATACAGGGTGTCCCACGCAAAGCGTTCATTAGATGTTTCGAATCTAACCTAACCATAACTACCCTGAGACTTTTCTGTAAGAAATTTTCTACACTCTGCTCTACCGACCCAATGTATTACTCCAGTCTCCAGCTTCTGGTCATCGCACATCACTGATACTTACTATGTCTAATGCTAACCTATATCCATCTCTATTTTCAAATCAAAAATCAAAATTACAAGACCTCTCTGGAATTATTTGCGAGAGGTAGGTAAGTTTATAAAAAGATAATAACCACGATTAGAAGCGGTCAGTCAGAACCATCAAAACACTAGGACACTAATGAAAATAGGTTTCTGCGCATGACGTCACATTATGTTCTCTGTTGGAACGAACTCTATCCATCTAACGTTATCAGAGGCATAGGCGCACGCGTATTAACACGCGTTTCTTCTACAATCGTCGACTTTTGCAAAATACGTCTTAACATTAATGAAAATGACGGGGAGGGGCAAACAAAAATAGAGAACTTTAACTTACCACAATCATCTCTGACGGTTCAAGGACGAAACATTCGTTTTGTCTTCTCGCACTCCCTCCTGTCCTTTTTCCGAAACTGGAAACAAACAGAAAAAAAATTTAAAAAAAACGTATGATAGTCATTATAGCTACAAAAACATCAGACGTATACATTTAGACCACCAATGTACCTACCTACTTCGCGTAAAAGTTGCTGCATTATTAGTTCAGGCTAATGGGAAAAACTGAAAAACAATGCAACTTTTTTTTCAATACCTAGTTCAATTTCGTTTTCAGCACAACATTTTTAATTCCCGGTATTACAGCCTACCGTTTCGTTGGCAGCAGATGGTTTCAATAAATTCATTACGCTTCTACGCAGACGTATATAAGCAATGAAAAGCGGATAGGGATTTTATCTCAATTAATCTTCATTTTGTAATGCTCTTGTATTCATTGCACTCCGCGCTGTTCTTAAATCCAATCTGTATACAACCCACCCCTAGCGACGAGCGCCCTCGAATAAATGGAGCTTTTAAAGTTGCTCACTATTCAGACCTACCCTAGAATTAAATTTTTACTTGTTGGAACACATTCGTTATGTGAATGACAAGTTGAGTTTGAAGTATTATTAGAATTATCGTATTTCCGTTCTCGAATTATAATAATTTCGATCAATTAATTCTATGTATTTTTGTAGGCATATTTCGGGCCAATATTCCCACAGACCTTTAAAACATATTATATTATGCTTTTGTTGTACATAATGCAAGAGGAAACCATTATTTGTCTAAACTGTTCAGTTCCGCACACTGTGGCCTTGCAGAGGTCAGAGTAACATAAAGCCAAAAATGTTCTTACCTAATTGGCAAGGGAGTAAGCATTTTGCGTGTACGGGACGGCAGGAAATAATATAATATCGTGTATAATATAAAACATAAATAATTAATTACTACAGTTTATTGCTTTTTTTGTTGGCTGTTCGTATTTTTTTAAACAAACCAAGATGGCTTTAATAATTTGAGTTTTTATTCGCCTAGCGTGTATTAAAAGGCTCAGTTCCGCGCATGAAAACACGATCATTACTTTTAACAACGGAGTGAAAATTAAATACACGCGGGACAGGAAAAAACTGGATGATCGCGTGTATATTGTTCATTCTCTTGTCATAATGAGCAAGCGGGTAAAGGAGGCTCAGGGGGTAGCGCGGGGAAAGCGAGATGGGAGGCTTAACCTGTAATGAGCATAATACTTTCAAGGTTCGAAAGCCGACCTGATGGAATTCCTGATGGTTACAAAGCGCAAAGGTCGTATAAATCACAGTAAACTCATACCGGTATGCTCATTAGACCAGTAGCATTTTGTCACCGGACGCGCATGACGTAACGTGCGAAGCAAAGATTGGCGGCGAACGTTTCCCCAGGCCAAACGAACAGTGTTGTATTGTATTTGTTAATTTTCTTTTGAAAAATAAAATAATGCACTTTTGAAACCGGGACATAAATGAATTAGACCTCTGCTTTCATTTTGTAACATAAAATCAAGAGTAAACTAAAATCAGAACCAAATAAGTTGTTTTTGTTATTTGTTTCATTTAATATATCATCGGCGCTCGCGCTTCTACTGCCCCACGCCTGACGTCATAATGTGCACCCTGCGCATTGTCATACCGCTGTTTTTGTAGCGTGGTATAAATTGCTATTTGGTTATCATGAGTCACATGATTTAAGTATGACCAGGTATATATATGTAAGCATTTTTATGTTTTGGTAGGTTATTAAATAAAATTCTTCCTCCGCGATTTGATTCAGAGTACTTCAAGGGAGCATCAAGAAGTTAAATCACGTAGTAAAGTTATTTATATGGCCCAACATCTGCTCCGAGACGAGAAAGGCTTTATAACAAATTCGCTCGGACCACCGCCAAGATGCTATACTTACTAAAAAATTGCTGTGGGGACTGGCTCAGAATAGACGAAAATCTCGAAACTTATGGCCATTAATAAAAAGCTTTCTCGATAAAATTCGAGACGCTTTTCATTGCGAGTCATAACCGAGTTAGATTCTAAAAGTATTTGGTATTAAAAATAAATGGATGTGCTGAATTGCCAAAGGTGTATGTCGACTTTTTTATAGATTTTTGTCTGGAATTAAAAATTTGGCACAAATTTGGGTGATAAAATTTTAAACGCACACGCGCCTTGAACCCAGACCCTAAAGCTTGCAATGGAGGAACACTTGCCATTCAGTCAACTTTGCTATTCAACACGGTGGGTATTTGAAGTTTGGAGATATAGGAATGTGCGCTTTTACTGCGTTTCATTCATTAATCAACCCAGTTCGTAATGTGGCATAATCGTTACGTAAAAATCACACGGAATATCCTGGCAATTCAGGAAATGAGTCACGGCACATGAACAAATAATACTTATTTCGCTATACTGACCACTTGTAGCTTTTCTAATAATTTCATTATTTATAAAGTAATTTCAGGGAAATTATCAAAACCACTACACATACATAATAGAAATAATTTCTACGTGCAATGTGCACATACCGTTTCCACAATATGCAAGTTACATCAGCGTATAATACTGTATTTGATGGGGCAGATCGCAATGACATCACACGAAATCGACATTGATTATTGCAAATTCAATATGGCGTCGATATTATAGCTTTGACGTATGGCTGTTTCATTTGTTTTGCGTTTACTTCTGTAGTGTTTTCGGTGTGAATTAGCAAGTTTTTAAAGAATGATTCGAGAGGGAAACATAATAATTCGTTATTCCCAACAATACTCGATAATTACGAGTTCATTAGTTCTGTTCAGTCACTTGGGGCACACTTTCAGAGGTATTCTCACGTAACGAAAGGTTGTTGGCCAAACCATAATAACTTATAACCCCGGGCTCTCAAGCAATTATTTTTTCCCATCACAACTGCATCAGAGTAGCTCCTCTGTCGATTATTATCGCTAGATTTATAATTTAAAGAGAAGTGAAAGTTGTTTTTAGGGTCACCGAATGTAGCACTACTGCAAATTGGCTCGATATTGGGGACACTATAAAATAGAGGGTGGGGGGTTAGAGCCCTTCCTAATTATTTTTTGCTGGATGCTACATCATCCGCGAATATATAAATTGAAAACTAAAGGCGATAACGCACATCCCTGCCTCACTCCCTTTCGGATATCTACTTCTCTATGTTCTTGCTCAAATTCTATTTGTTCTTCAATTTAACTTTTTAAACGAAAAATTTGCCGTATTATCGCAATATTAGACAAAGCCAATTTAAAACATTAGGTAGGTACCTACAAAAAGACAATACATTTGTGTACGTATAATACAGTTTTGTTGGTTAGCATGTTTTTGCTTTGTGGAATGTTCCACATCATTGGCGGTGTACGCTGATATTATTATTTGATTACATTATTTACCAAACATTAGTCCGGCGATTTTAAACAATCCTTGTGGCTTATAAAAATTATTACTACAGCAATTACGAAATGAAGTCATATGCTCAGACTGGTTTTCTTTCATATTTAGATAGTTGCGTAACCACCGCGATTTTTTTTTAAATTCTGAAAGCTATAACGTGTTATTTGATTCAAGAGACTTATTATGTCACGTTACATGGGAAGTTCCGTCTTCCGCCTCTTTCATTCCGGAGAAGATGAATGTAAGCTTCCGTTATGAGCCATACGGTGACACATGCATGCACACTTCAATAACGTCAACTCTTTCCGGCTGCGGAGAAAGGAGCCTGCGGTATCACATTCTGATAAGGGGAGACTCCTGTCTGGCGTTTCCGACGAGGTTGCATGATGCACATGCGCTGCATTTTTAAAGGAAAAAGCAAAAAATCAAACAATACCAGGGCACAATATCCTACAAATTTTTGTCTGCATGTCTTTCACACTTTGAAAAAATACCTTTATACTGTGTGACAAACTTCCATGTGTATGGGGAAATAACATGGGCAATAATTACATTTTTGGGGATTCCTGCTCCCCATGTGTAGTTACAGTGGTGGTAAAGGTAGCAATCGAAAGACTATTTTTTTCTGCGTATGAGGGTATTAAAAATTCTGCAATTTTCCTATTTATTAAAGCATATTAAAAGCAAAAATTACACTAATAATTTTCAAATTAAAACACGGATATTCATCAGATTACCTATGACAATTTAATTTATTCTAATCAAAGATTCCCTTGATTCTAATTTCCCATTCGTCTGAACTGTCAACATTATTTATCGACAATTTAAAATTTGGGTTTCAAAATGAACAAAAATATTTATTCAGTTGAAGAAAAGGTGTTCATTGCAGGGTTTCAACGATTTAAATCATTTGATTTAAATCACTATTTAAATCACGATTTTAATCACCTGATTTTTTTTATTTTAATCACTGATTTAAATCAAAATTGCAAAATTTATGACGTTTATTTTATGCTTTTATAGCAAAAAATAAAAAAAATTAAAATTAAAAAGCAACACATTTTACTTAAAAAAACATTTCTTTTTAAATGAATAACAATCTTAAAACGTTAAAACATTTAAAAAAATACACAGCATGATATAAACGTAATGCCAATAGATTAACAAACTAAAAAAATCACAATTTTATAACTAATCTTTGAAATACTTATACAGAATAACAGAATACTAACTTCGCTGCCTTATCCGTCCGCAGCCTATTTATTAATTTACTAGGTGGCGCTGGAGCCAATATTTCTCTTTATTTATAATGAATATCTTATATTTGATTTAAATCAAAAAAAACCTGATTTAAATCAAATAAATCGATTTTTTTGATTTTTTTATTTTAATCGTGATTTTTTTAAACCCTGGTTCATTGTGAAAACAAATTCAATAACAGTCCTATTCCTTCGGTAATAACAATAAAAAAATTAGTTAAGAAATTTGAAGATACTGGGAATCTTTCATTGAAAGAAGGTAATTTTTACTAATAAATTTACTTGGTTTTTATTTGGATAATTCTGATTCGCTTATTATTATTACCTAGTTGCTAATTCCTTATTGTTCGCTAACTTAAATTTTACTGGGATTATGAGAAATTTAACAAGACGTGGAATGAAACAAAACTAAAATTAATCTTATCATTTATTTTTTTAGTCGTTCCAAGAAATCTAAATGTTGAGGTAGAGGAAATTGTAATAGGCCTGATAACTGCTAGTCCAACATCTAGTTTAAGGTCTATTGCCCTAGAATGTAATGTTTCAAGAGAAACTGTCCGTAACATATTAAAAAAAAACAAATATCATCCCTTTAAATTCCAATGTCACCAAGAGTTACTTCATTTTGACGAAGAATCAAGGCAAACTTTCTGTGAAGAAATGCAAGAACGGGCTAATCGGGATCGCAGCTTCCTCTCATCAATTTGTTTTACCGATAAGTGTACCTTCACTTTAAATCAAGAGCCAAATTCACAAAACGTTAGGCATTGGGCCCAGGAAAATCCCATAATAAATCCAGCCACTACAACGCAATACCCTCAAAAAATCAATATTTGGGCAGGCATTTGTAATAATCGCATTATAGGACCATTTGAAATACAGGGAAATTTAAATTCAGAAGCTTATTTAGATCTTTTAATTAACCTGCATTAGAAGAAGTTGCACATGCGAATCGGGAGGTCTGGTTTCAACATGACGGATGCCCAGCACATTTTGGAGCACAAGTGAGGGAATTATTAAATGAAATATTTCCAGAGAGCTGGATTGGTCGAGGTGGTGCTATAAACTGGCCAGCTAGATCTCCCGATTTGGCACCGTGTGACTTTCTCCTGTGGGGTCATTTAAAAAATAAGATTTATAAATCTCGTCACCTAAATATTGATTCTTTAAGGAATGCTATTTTTGCGGAATGCAACTTAATAAACGATCGGCAACTTGCGAATGTGAGAAACTCTTTCTATAATAGGCTGGGATACTGTCCGATACAGAATGGGGGTTTATTTGAATATTTGTTATAGTTATTTTTCTTTTTTATGTTACTTTAATTTCATTGTATATTAATAAGTTTTTGTCCTTACCTAGATATGAAATAAATAAGTATTAAATTGCCAGATTACAAAATTCATTAGAGCAAAATAAACAAATGTTGCCGCTTGTTAAATTTTTCATAATTGCAGTAAAATTAAAGTAATTTAATTTTTATTATTTCATTTTACTGCTTTAACATTTTCCCAAAAACTTTTTAATAGATTAGACGACACCTACAATTTAGAATTTACCCTAAACTATGGACCAGCATTCACCAACGAAACATCCACACCAATAATCAATTAATTGTCAACTATAGGTAATGACAATAATAATGTGAATGAGAATTATCTAAATAAAAAAACAAGTTTATGTATTAGTAAAAATTAACTTCTTTCGATGAAAGATTCCCGGCCTTCAAATTTCTTACTAAATTATTTGTTGTTATACCGAAGGAATAGGACCGTTATTGAATTTTACAGAAAATAAGGCACGGACTACGCGCAAACTATTGCCGCCGTAAAATATTTTCACAATGAAAACCTTTTCTTGAACTGAATAAATATTTTTGTTCATTTTTAAATGTTGACAGTTCAGAAAATCCATAAAAATCAAAGACGTCCGTGATTAGAATAAATTAAGTTGTCATGGATAATCTGATAAATTTCTGTGTTTTAGTTAGAAAATTATTAATGTAATTTTTGCTTTTAATGCTTTAATAAATTGGAAAGTTGTAGAGTTTTTGATATCCTCATACGCAGAAAAAAATAATCTTTCGATTGCTACCTTTACCACCACTGTAACTACACATGGGGAGCAGGAATCCTCAAAAATGTAATTGCCCATGTTATTTCCCCATGTACACATGGAAGTTTGTCACACGGTATGTTTCCTTACAAGATTCAGGTTTACACAAAAGCATTCGATAAGGCTCATCATAGTACATTGATGGTTAAGCTGGAGAATGTTGGTATACCTGGTAATCTTCTAAAATGGATTGAGTAATTTATGTTTCAAATATATCCAAATGTATTAAAAAACTTGTTTGTGTCAGCTCGACTGGAGTTTACTCCTTACGAACGATTATTTTAACTGCAATCACTTGATAATAGGGTACACGCGAATGTCAGTTTTATACCCAAATGTGTATTTATCAGATGGTTTATGTTCGAAAATATCCAACTACATCAAAATATAAATTATTTATAAATTCAGTAATTAAGCGACAATCTGCTAAACGTCGATCCCACTGGCAATGAAATAAATACTTTTCCTGGTGTTCGAATAGGCGTTGATTCACATTTCGGCACTAAGCAATAATATTAGGTTTTCCATATTAAATCAAAAGATTCAACAAATTTAGGAACGAACACGAACACTGCAAATGCTGACTTTACAACGCCAACTGTCATATTATCTACTCTATGCCACTCTATTTTCAGTATTTCCATGCTCTATGCAGCCAGACATAAACAGCCGTATCCATAGATACGTACATAATTTCAATGTGACAGGTAACGTTAACGCTTGATTTTACTACTCATAAAATTTCCGTACCGTGTGGGCTATAACTGAAAATCGATTCTTAAGGAGTAAACTCCAATAAATAACGTCAGTTATAACTTTGTTAAAGTGTCTTTTGGAGTCCCCCAGGGTTCTCACTTAGGATCACTTTTATTTTATTTATTTATTAACAATATCGGTAGTTGCTTCTTGAATTCTAGATACTCCTTACATGCTGATGATTTAAAGATGCCCTCTCTCCAAATAATCTAAGTAATCTTAGTCATTGTTACTTTTCGAAACTTTCTATTAGGTATAATTATATTTTACAAGCTTGTTGTTGGTGGTGGGTAGGTTATGCGATTCTTTTTTTGATTACTATTACATATATTGTGCACTCCTATATAATTTTAAACTCATGGTTCTGGTGGGTTGACAGTTTGCTATAAAACAAAATTAAAATTAAATATCGGGACTAATTGGGTCAGATGGACACCCTTGGGGAAACAAACTGAAATGGATAACTTGTTTTGTTTGGAAACATGCCCATTATTTTCCAAAATTTGAATCGAGGTTTGAATAGTTATAATTATTAAAATGGACCGTCGTCCGACTCCAGTTTTTACCTCCTCGGCGTGTGAAATTGACGGTGAAATCCTTATAGGGGCCATACATTAGCGCACAGCAGTGTGCGGATCTAGTCCGACGGACTTGTCCGCACACCGAATGTGCCAATGTATGGCATTGTCCGCTATAGTCCGCGCACTGCGCATCGGACCAAAAGTCCCCGTGCGCTAGATTGAAACTGCCCGATTTTTCGGACCAAGTCCCGCGGAAATGTGCCAGTGTGTGGTGAACAACACACACGGACGTGATTGAACATGGATAGAGGTCTTCTGATCTCCAAAAACTTTTATTTGATCTATTTACACTTCTACGTCTGCTTTGTTTCACATATTTAAAGCAAATAATTTATGGAAGTACACAGGTACCTACCCATTTTCTTTTGAAGTGAAACTTCTTTTGTCTCGGTTGAGTAAGTTCCTGTGTTGGCAAATGCGAGCGTCACGAAAAGTGAAACGAATGGAGCGAAGCAGTCTGAGAAAACGGGCAGAGGAGAAAAGGAATATCGAACGCCCCACTCTTTAGCCACGCTCTGTCTCATGCTTCGCGCTGTTTCGCTCAGGCAAGCGTCAGTAAAGCGAGGACACAGCGTTTCAGTTTTCGTGACAACACAAAGCGCTTGGTTAGAAGAATTAGAATTCGATTTATTCTTTCATTCTTATTATTTTTCATTCCTCTAATAACGTTGAAGTTTCACTTCTATCGCGTGTGGCGACCACGCATCCAGTTTTTTGTTTTTTTATTTTTAGACTCAAGAAGTTAACCGAAAATATAATTCGGAAGAATATATCCGAGGTCTGCTCGAAAATTATCTAGAACTTCCTTGCTTTTGGACGGTAAAATCAAAATGTTATGCGAACTTAAATATGAAGGAAGACGCGTATAAAAAGGTAGTGAAGTACACGAAAGATACAAGATGAGAATGCTCCATTATTACTTTATTACACACCCCACTGTCTTCCACTTCGTCTGATGACAGAAAAGTGAGCGCCGTGTATGGCAAAATTTTTCCGCTCACAATGTCCGTCGGACTAGATCCGCACACTGCTGTGCGCTAATGTATGGCCCCTATTAGGTTTAAATTGCAATAACCCTTTTACATATATACAGAACAGAGCCAGTGCCAGTCCAGCGGTCTCGTGCTCTTCAAAGTTGCAGAGAGAAAGGAAAGAGCACGAATTCTTGAGATTCCAGGAACACCCTGGTTATGTATTCACTTCGCTTCATTCGTGCATTACAAACAGGTTTTAATTTACCGTTGTTTTGTTCGGCGGATCAAGAAGCACCTCGATCATCAACGCTGTTGTAGGAAAAAGAAAAGTACTTATTATTTTTATGCATGCCGCGTGCATGTTTTTACATACTAATTACAGCAGTCATAACCACGTAAACGGAAAGACTCCCAACAATATTTTGTAAAAAAATGATTTTTTAGAAAATTCTATAAAAACATATTCCCTAACAATATTGGATACTATAGTTGGATACCTACTAATAGTTCTTAACAAAAAATTGTTCTTAATAATCAAAGATTTTCCATATAAACTGAAGGAATCCGGACCCCAATTTTATTTGTATGGGTAGTAAAGTTGCTTAAAATCGGCAGGTCCACCCGATAAGGGGGGTGAACACACATGTGTCTTAAAAACAGATGTGGATTCTTTGTTTTAGGGGCATTCGACTTTTAGCTGTAAGAGCGGTAACCAGTGTTTGTGAATTTGTGTGTAAACAATGTAAGTTTTATTATTATCTATTATTTATCTTATTGTTTTACATGATATTGTGTCCATTTTGAATGATTTCGTATTGCTAAACATTTTGCATTTTTAATTATTTTATCGTTTCTGTGTATTTCTTTCTCAATTTTTATATCTAATTTGTTTTGCATTTAAATTACCTATGTTTAACCCAGCCAAGATGATTTTGAGTTATTTGTGTAATCATTTCACTCTACCTGGATAATTATATTTCTGCTTTGCTACCCCTGGTATGATAAATTCCCCACGATTGTAAGAGCCTTGGAGTATTTACTAATATTTTCTCCCGTGCGTTGAACAACACCCATCGGAACCCAGAATCAGCACTTCAGTGTTGTTCAACACCCTTCAGCTGTAGCCCAGTCGCTCCCGTATGGGACCTTGGGTACCTTCTGGTGAAAACCGGCTAACTAACACAAATTTCTTCAGTTTTGTATGTGTGTGATGAATTTATTTGGCGTTGCACGAAATATAATTGCACAGTTTTTAATTTGCTTTATTTGAATCAGACGTGGTACGTCTGAACTCTTTATGATCTTGGCTGTAAGGGCTGAAATCGAGGGTTTGTCTGCCGTCGCTCTTTCCCTTCGTTAGTCCTAGTCGGAGTACGGCACTTTTAAACTCATTTGTTGATATATTATTGTCCATATTTGCCAAAGTTCATATATTTGTTAATTATACGGTAGGTGAATACAGGTTTGTTTTATTGTCTGTCAACACTCCCTAGATACGTGAGTAACCAGTATACAAAGATAATTCTTATTTTGCGTAAAACACAACGTAGGGGCAATTAATCCATTAATTAATTAAATGCTAAAAGTTAAATAAAACTAAGACGATCACGCCTTCCCTTATTTCGTTAATTTTTAAAACAGGCCTGGGTATGTTACACTACAGATTTTGGCGCCGTGACCAGGATATACTGCATAGTGAAAACGTTGTGTAGTGTTGACAGACATGGGCCAATGTGTAAGTTTGGCGACGTAGGTAATATTTTGAACCTCCTATACTGGTCCACTTTTTCTGTCCCTTGTCCCTTTCGTTAACTGCGAACAAAAAGTGCCGTTCCCAAATCCTCAATATTGACCGTTTTAATCCTGTCATATTTATTGCCACCTAGTTTTATAATAGTGAATGCATTATTCTGCCGGTTATTTAAATTTGCAGAAAAATGGAAAATAGACAGGAAGCACCTAATACACAGCGAGCTGATAGAAGCGAGATTGGGCCTAATTCGGAGATGCAAGAGTTACGCAACCTTCTGCAACAGCAAACAGAAACCGTGACCGCATTTATGCAGCAGCAGCAGTACATAAATGAAACCCTCTTTCGAACTGCTGGCCAACCTGCCGGTACATTTCCATCAGCAACGAACGGCAACATTGCACAGACATGCAATACCATGTGTGCCGTCCCTCAACCGCCGGCTACTGCAGAAACAACATCTGTGCAAAGTATTCCACGGGACTCTGAACTTAGCACTGGAGGAGACGTTTTCAGTGGGACTAGGTCAGGTAATACACCCCTAGATCATGTTACATCGGAGCCTGGCGTTTCTGATGAAAACTGGAAACTAGTAGCACTAGCTTTAGCAAAAAAATCTAACCCCTTGACTTCTGCCGATAAACCCGTATTTCGGTCTAACCAGTCACAAAATCCTGTATTATTTTTAAATAAATTAGAACGTTTTTGTAAATCTGTTGGAGCTGACCCAACAGAAAAATTAGTAATTGCCAAAGATTGTTTGTTAGGAAGCGCCTCTGATTGGAAGGATATGACCGAGTCATCTTGGTTGTCCTATGAAAATTTTAAAGATGATTTTCTTTCCATGTATTGGTCGGAGGATCGGCAGTATGCGGAACGATTACGTCTGAATAATCATAAATTTCTCCCTGACAAACAGCCCTCTATGACCGAATACTTCTTAAAACAGGTTAATTCTTACCGTTTACTTACACCACCCATTCCCGAAATAATAATCATTTCCGAGATTATGCGACAATTTCCTTTAAACATACAGTCTCTGTGGGCCACAGTGAGTAACCGTACCGTTACAGGCGCCCTTGAATTTTTAGAAAGGCAGGTAGCTATCACTGGGAGGCGACCGAAAACTTCTATCTCACACCCAACCGCCGCAGTAGTTGACCGTTATCACTACACTCGTCTCTCACCGCAAAATCATCCCAATAGTCCTACCTTAACTAATAGCACCACCGCAACTTCCACTGGCAATCATCCTTTTTCAGTACCACCCCCTACCGTTAACAACAGGTGTAATAATTGTAATAATCAGACATCTTCGGAAAACTTACGGCGAGAGAGTTAAGGGGGGAAGTTCTCTCACGAAGACCGGTCAAGACCTCCAATGTTAAGGTTCCTGAATTTCCTTTTATTAGGTTTGTTCCCGAAGGACATACCGTTGATTTTAATATCCTAGATACTGCTTCAGAAAATTTGCATACTTTTAAATTACTTCCTTGCCCGCCAATAGATTTGGAGACCCATAAGCGTTTGTACAATAGGGGCGTGACGTTTCTTACACGGATGGGTTGGACAATAGGTCATCCCTTAGGAAAATCGAATGTAGGTTTAATAGAACCACTGCATTTTGTAAAATTTTGTGTTCCGGCTGTAATTACTCTCTCGTATGAAACGATTTTCAGAAATAGTAATATGACCATAGTCGCATTAGATCAAGTTTCCGCAGAACAATCAACGGCTACAACATTTCGAATGTTGCCACACATTATTATTAATTCCTGCACTCATAATTTGTTGACCCTCATAGATTCCGGATGTGAGGTTACCTGCATAAATGAGGAGTACTATTCAAAACTTAAGGAAAATTCCAACATTCCTACCCTACCTGTAGCCTCGACTCATTTAAGGGGAGCAATGGGTCAGCTGAGTACTCGCGTGCGTTATCAGGTTTGGTTGCAATTTACCGTCCCGAATGTACCACACTGTTTTAGTCATACTTTCCTTGTCGTAAAGAATTTAGTTAGGCCCGTTATTATCGGAGTAGACTGGTTAACCAGAGTACAGGCAAAACTTGATTTTACCACCAATTCGATGTCTATTAAATGTGAGGCACGCGATTTTGTTATCCCTTTTAATGTAAATACTCGCTGTTTATTAAATACAATATCTGACAACGACCCACTGATAAATTGTAACTTTCTCCAAAATTCGTTCTCGTCGACTAAAATTAATAGATCACTACATGTAAATACTGTGGAAGAGCTGTCCGATAAGGTACTAACACTTGACACTATTTCAGATTCGCAGAAAGAACAGTTGGTTCAATTATTACTTAAATACCAGAAAGTTTTTAATAAATACCCTGGCCGAACTGATAAATATCATCACCAGATAAAAATGTACGATACCACGCCCTTTATAAAAAGACCATACCCCATTCCGTTTAGTTTACGGCCGAAAGTCGAGGAAACCATCCAGAATATGCTTAAGTTAGGTGTGATTAAACGGGAAGCTTCTCCATACGCTAGCCCTATGACCGTGGTGAAAAAGAAGGACGGTTCTGTACGAATTTGTTTAGATGCCCGTATTATAAATTCACGTATGGTTGCGGACCATGAAGCGCCAATTACACCGGAGGAGATATTTAATTCAGTCACCTCTATAAAATATATGACAACTATTGACCTAAGATCTTCATACTGGCAAATCCCTTTGACATCTGACAGTACACAATTTACCTCCTTCCTATACAATGGCAAGACTTATACATATCAAGTGTTACCCTTTGGGCTGAAAACCGCTGTGGGTTCATTTACAAGGGCCATGGACATTATCCTTGGACCAGAAGTACAACAATTTGTTTTTAAATACATAGACGATTTACTAGTAGTATCAAAGTGTTTCGAAAGTCATCTTGTGCATTTGGAACAATTGTTCACAAAACTAATTGACGCCAACCTGACCGTTAATTTAGAGAAATCTGACTTTTTAAAACAGGAAGTTAAATTTTTGGGACACATACTGACAATTAGGGGCGTACTGACCGACCCTGACAAAACAAACGCTATCCGCAATTTCCCAGCACCGAAAACTGTGAAACAGCTTCGCGCCTTTTTAGGTTTATGCAATTATTATCGGCGATTCAGTCAACGGTATAGTACGGAGATAGTCCCACTAACTCGATTATTACAGAAAAATACTAAATGGCAGTGGGGTACAGTTGAACAGGAGGCCTTTTCAAGAATTAAAACGTTATTTTTAAATACCGTTATTCTACGTTTCCCTGATTTCTCAAAAACCTTCTTTTTACAAACAGACAGTTCAGGTATTGCGCTAGGTGTAGAACTATACCAGGTTGATGAAGATAACGAGCATTTAGTTTTAGGTTTTGCCAGCAGAATATTACGAGGTGCTGAACTTTTGTATACCGTGACTGAAAAGGAACTTCTGGCTATTATTTTCGGATTGAGAAAATTTCACACCCTTATTGCAGGCTACCCGTTAATTATTAAAACTGACCATTATGCCCTAAAATTTCTCAAACAATGCAGACTACTAAACGACCGACTGACGAGGTGGATGATGTACCTGAACGAGTTTGATTTTGAAGTGGAACACGTGCGCGGACGTGACAATATTGTAGCAGACACCTTATCCCGTTATCCCCCAGATTTAGGCGATACTTCATTAATTACAGAAAATTCCCCTCTTGTTGTTTATAATGAATACTTAGTAAATTTATTTGAAATAGACACCTTAAGTGAAATACAGGTTGCATTTAGCGAGTTGCACAAGTATCAGACAAACGATGCCTTTTTCGGCCCGATTTTCAATTTTCTGCTAGAACATGCAACCGTGCTAAATGGTTCTCAGGCTCGTTTAGTAGATCATTTTACCGTCCATCAGAATATTCTACTTTACAGACATCCCCATGACCAAGTACCCAAATTAGCAATTCCAGATTCTCTCGTCGCCCTTCTCATTGACAGTTACCACAAACAACACGGTCATTTTGGAATTTCCAAATTATACTATATTCTAAGGCGAACCGTATATTTTCCCAATATGCGTAGGCGAATCCAACTCAGAGTACGTGCCTGCGACCTCTGCCAGAAATCTAAGTTTCCGACCCGAAATCTTGCCGGTGCATCCCATCCCATACAAGCCAATAATCCAGGTGAGCTGGTAACGGTGGACTATTATGGACCCTTGCCTGAGGGGCGTTCAAAAAGTTCATATATCTTCGTTGTAATTGATGCCTTCTCTAAATTCGTTCGCCTTTATCCTTTAAGAAGAGCCCAGGCTAAGATCTCCGCTTTGAAAATCATCAACGATTATTCCAAAATAATCCCAGTGAAAACCATCTTATCTGACCATGGTACACAATTTACATCCCAAATCTGGCAAAAGCTCATGAAAAATAACGGAATTTCTCCCACTTTTTCTTCCATTCGACATCCTGCTTCGAACCCCACTGAACGAGTCATGAAAGAACTTGGTCGTTTATTTCGAACATATTGTAGTCGCTCTCACCGGGGGTGGGTTTCCCAGCTCTCCAACATAGAAAAGTTGTTTAATCAAACGCCTCATCTAACGACCAAATATTCTCCTTTCGAAATTTTATATGGAACAAATCCGCCAAATCCTCTAAACGACCTAATTTTGCCATTTCTACCTTTAACAACACCCAAGACGGTGGATATGATTCGCTACGAAGTACGTCGAACGATGCAGGGACGTACCGGTCAACGGGGCCATGACGACCAGCTCATGATAGGTGATTGGGTATTGTTACGGGAAAGCTCCATTTCAGATGCCGCAAACAAAATTATTTATAAATTTTGTCCGCTATACTCCGGCCCATATAAGGTCACGGCTCGGCCACACCCTAATGTTTATACTTTGTGTGATCCACTGACCAATATACGGAAGGGAAATTACAACATAACAAACCTAAAATACTATTATCACCCATAAATGTTTTGTCCAAGTCTTGTTTAGTTTATTATTATAAGTAATTTTAATTTCTTTTAACTTAGGATGTCTTTAGGAATATTCATTTGTATTGGTTTTATGTTACGCAGCTGTGGATGTGTTATTTTATGTTAACCATTACTGTTCATCTATATGTATATTTTGTATTAGTTTTAAATTGAATAATATTAATCTTGTATCTACAATTTTTAAGAGCAAATGTGTTATTAGGGCAGAAAATATTTTCTTGTTTTGTTACGATTGGGATCATGCAAATCGAAATTGTGTACGTAAATACAAACAAAATTGTTCCTAAAGTATTAATGTCAAATTCAGATCAGGTTGTTGAAAGTTTTCCCAGTTTCCATAGGCGTCACTTGAAAATCTTTCAAAGGGGCGTTCTGAAGGAATCCGGACCCCAATTTTATTTGTATGGGTAGTAAAGTTGCTTAAAATCGGCAGGTCCACCCGATAAGGGGGGTGAACACACATGTGTCTTAAAAACAGATGTGGATTCTTTGTTTTAGGGGCATTCGACTTTTAGCTGTAAGAGCGGTAACCAGTGTTTGTGAATTTGTGTGTAAACAATGTAAGTTTTATTATTATCTATTATTTATCTTATTGTTTTACATGATATTGTGTCCATTTTGAATGATTTCGTATTGCTAAACATTTTGCATTTTTAATTATTTTATCGTTTCTGTGTATTTCTTTCTCAATTTTTATATCTAATTTGTTTTGCATTTAAATTACCTATGTTTAACCCAGCCAAGATGATTTTGAGTTATTTGTGTAATCATTTCACTCTACCTGGATAATTATATTTCTGCTTTGCTACCCCTGGTATGATAAATTCCCCACGATTGTAAGAGCCTTGGAGTATTTACTAATATTTTCTCCCGTGCGTTGAACAACACCCATCGGAACCCAGAATCAGCACTTCAGTGTTGTTCAACACCCTTCAGCTGTAGCCCAGTCGCTCCCGTATGGGACCTTGGGTACCTTCTGGTGAAAACCGGCTAACTAACACAAATTTCTTCAGTTTTGTATGTGTGTGATGAATTTATTTGGCGTTGCACGAAATATAATTGCACAGTTTTTAATTTGCTTTATTTGAATCAGACGTGGTACGTCTGAACTCTTTATGATCTTGGCTGTAAGGGCTGAAATCGAGGGTTTGTCTGCCGTCGCTCTTTCCCTTCGTTAGTCCTAGTCGGAGTACGGCACTTTTAAACTCATTTGTTGATATATTATTGTCCATATTTGCCAAAGTTCATATATTTGTTAATTATACGGTAGGTGAATACAGGTTTGTTTTATTGTCTGTCAACACTCCCTAGATACGTGAGTAACCAGTATACAAAGATAATTCTTATTTTGCGTAAAACACAACGTAGGGGCAATTAATCCATTAATTAATTAAATGCTAAAAGTTAAATAAAACTAAGACGATCACGCCTTCCCTTATTTCGTTAATTTTTAAAACAGGCCTGGGTATGTTACACTACAAAACGAATAACCGGCTCAAAGGACCAATATGTTTTGTTATATTCAATATTCGCTAAAACGCACATTTTAACTGAAATGATCAAGAAGAGTACTTTTCAAGTTTAAATTTTGCCTCGAACTTCATGCCAATGATAAATGAAACTTTCCTTTTGCATTAACGTTAGCGCACTTTAAAAATGCCAAGGTTATAAAACATTACTAAATAATGCGAGTGCTATTTAGTGAAACAAAAAAAAAACATGTATCGTGTTGAAATCCATTAGGATACTTTTGGCTAATGGTCCAATTAAGCGTAATCGCTCATTTTGAAAGAATAAACCAGCATGAATATAAATGTCAATATTGTCGTCGTCGGAGTGCTCGTGTAAAGAAGCCAAAAACTATCTGTTTGCTTCGACTCGATTCAATGCATTTCCTGCACAGAAATTTTTAATTATCCATCGCCAACTGTGTGCCAGCAATCATTCAT
Organism: Xestobium rufovillosum; assembly: GCA_963966045.1. Lineage (NCBI taxonomy): Eukaryota > Metazoa > Arthropoda > Insecta > Coleoptera > Ptinidae > Xestobium > Xestobium rufovillosum. Next base: position 43,225,410 of record OZ014493.1, read on the forward strand.
GAAGTTAAAAGAAAGCAAATATGGTAGAAACGTAACCTAATTCTCAAACACGGTGACCTAGTGATGAGCGGATGCACAACGCGACAACTGCACCATGGGTTTACTGTCTTCGGAGCCACGTAATTAAGAATTTTAGAGCACTTGTGTTTGAACATATTTTTGCGAACTGTTTGTTGTAGGCAAACATTTAAATTGAAACAATTTAGTCAGATAAACGCATAGTTTATCGTGTACCCATTTTTTTTTATTTTACCAGACGAGAAATTGATTTAGATTAGGTATTTTAGTCTTGATTCCAGAGATGAATCCCAACTGGAAGTAGGAGTACAACTAGGGAATACATAATATGTATACCCGATTGAAAAACGGATTTAAACCCGATTTAAATACCCAGGCATGCCCGGCGGATCATCATTATAGGGAGGTTCGGAGAAAAATAAGATATCTATTTTTGGCCTGAAAATGACAGAAAATTGTTATTGTAAGTAATTGATTTACGGCGAAATTTTTTTTCTAAAAAATTTTTTTGCGGCGTAATAATCGAAAGAAATTAGCTTATCACGCCCACATGCTAGTTCGCTTTGTTATTGGTTTGACGTCAGAGATTCGTAAGGCGCTCCTCCCACTTCTCTTGAAGTGCCCGTGAAGCGGTACCTATCTCATAACATACTTATTGGGACTATTTCGAGCGTGAATTTTTAAAGTAAGGTGTCAAGGAAACATAAAACAAAGACAACATAATCGATATAATGATGCAACAAGGGTATCAAAAGTCCGATTCACATAATTTGCCATACCTATTTATGTAGTAGGTAGGTAAATGTCCCGGTAAATGTGGAAATGGTGTGTGATTCTTGCATCTAACCCCAATTTCATTCAACCTCAAAACAGTAGTGTAAAGGCCGAGGTAAAGGCAGACCGGTATAAGTACAACAAAGTCAACAGTTTATTAACTGTACATGCCTTTTATAATTCAGTATAAGTAGGTATGTAGATTGTAGATACCTGCTTACTTCTGTTTGTAAAATAGGTACCTACCTATATTCTCTAATACAATACAATACATACCTACACATTTATGTAGGTATGTATATCTAAGTGATTGACAAGTTATCAAGTTAACAGTTTTATAACGGATTGGAAATTTTTTAAAAAAACGGAAACAAATACAACTCGCGCGAATCAAAAAACTACGCTACGTAGGTACTAGGTACTTGTTTAACAAAAAGAAACAACTGCTATATTCTGGAACGGTTAATGTAGAAACTCGGAAGAGACTCTTAAAGACGCATGTATGGAGTACGAAATTATACCTATGGGTGCGAAACATGGACAATGGGAGAAGCGGATTGAAAACGAGTAGAAGCGTTTGAAATGTGATGCTTCAGACGGGTGTTGAAGATACCGTGGATAGACAAGTTAGCAATAAGGAGGAATTAGAAAGAGTTGGGGAAAAGAGAAAAGTATGGAAGACAATAAAGAATAGGGGATAGGATCGTAGGATGGTAGGACACCTTCTGAGACACAAAGGAATAGTTCGCGACATACTAGAGTCAGAGATAGGAATAAAGAGGTAGAGGTTGGAGCAGATTAGACTACTGCTCTCAAATAGTTGGGGATGTAGAATGTTCTACTTTTACGGAAATGCGTAGGCTAGCTCAGGGAAAGGATGGAGGTACGCGTCCTACCAGTCTTCAAAAGAGAACTTTATGATTACGTACTATTTAATTATTATTGTAAAATAGTTAATAAAATTTCCTTTTTTAGTTCAGGGAGGGAACGCTACGGCGATTCAGTATTTGGCTCCGTCATGCTCCTAGCATCCTGTTTCAAATTATGCTAACCGTAACACGTTACCAAGTACCAAGGGGTCCCAGAAAACTGTCGATAAATTACATTATGTTCGATTTTATTTAGAGTGGCTGCAATGGGGCAGCCGATAATTTTATAAACTTTTGCAATGATAAACTAACTCGCGAAAATATCGATAATGCTGCCCGATTTTCGTTCTGGCTCCAACGAACCACTTTTTCCGTTTTATTGGTGTGCTGTACGATGTATTAGTCTGGGTACAAAACAGAAAACACCAGTTAGAACCAGTTAATAATATTTAACAATTTAACTACACATGCATATGCATAATGCTTATGGGACTGCTGCGCGCTGAAGCTGGGACTTGTATGTTATACTAAGTTCTGACGTCACGCGGCCTACTCTCGCTGCAAGGTACGATTTCTAGCCTCGCACCGAAGGAAAACTTTGCAACGGCTTCACAGGCGAAGGAATTTTTTTTAACAAAAATTAACAACATAGCTGCCTTCAGTATAATAAACTCTATGAATTTTAATGAAATTTTAAAATTACCGAACCTGCCTATTGGTTGGATGCGTACCTCCATCCTTTCTTATCCTCTGAGCTAACATACCCATTTCCCTAAAAGTAGAACATCCTACCCGGGTCATACAGTTGTACCCGCGGGTAGTTTTCAGCGTAGTAAACTGTGAGAACTTCTTGTAGAAACGTTTTTTCTCGCCATGTAAATTTATTAATCACATTTCAGAATCGCTTTCCATTCAACGCAAATAATAATCATTTGAAATTCAAACAGGTTTTTCTCTCAAGTTTAAAAATCACTTGTGCCGACCTTGTTGCGAAACACTTCCTGCGCGAGTAGTGCATATTTGGTATGTAATATGCAAATACTTTTATTACGTCCAATTAGTTGATTATACACAAAGATTGAGTTCAAAAATGAAAACAAACTCTGTGATCTTCCAGATGACGATAAAACACTGACGGTTCGTCGGCTTCTTTCCAAAGTATTATAAACTACATTTCTGCAGGCTAATTTCTAAATTATGTACTTGATTATCCTCGTACTTAATTAAGTGGGGAACTTTCTCTCAACATAATTCTGCTGAAGAGAAAAATCGAATGTGCAATTCAGCTGCAGCATGACACTAAATTATGGGAAAGGAAGTTTATGGCTTGGGAAATTTGCATTTTTCGAACAAAATATATGTATAAACAACATTCTCATGACATTTTACAACGAAAAACTTTATGGGTTGGAGGAGGTTGGGTCTGAAAGTTGGTGAAATGGAAAATAATATAAAACTTCTTGTTCCAAAGCAAAAACATCTGTCAGATTTGACTATCGCTATGTCAATAAAAGGCCATTATTATCCAATTGTTTATCAGTTTCCATGGAAACTGACAAGCTGCTACACAGTTTGCTACTGTAGCGTACAAGTCTATTTCACCAATTTGTCAAAGTCGAACAGGCAAAAGGTCAGTTTGTAGTTTAATTGACAAATTTAACATATTTCACTTTGCTTACTTGACAAATTTGTCTGCAGTGTGTCACTGCTGCGCAACAACCGCAATATATATTAATTAATTCATTATTTATCGTATTTATTAATGACCGCATGCTAATAAGTGCGGTTTTGCGGAACGACTAAAATTACAGGTACACAAATTAATGCGTGGATTACAAAAGAATTTAATGACTTTTAAACCGCATCTGGACTTCAGGAATGACCTTGACACGTGGACCTGTAAACATCCACTTGATGATTAAGCCGAGAATACACTGCTCTGATGGATGTGTGTTACACCTGGTCAAGTAAGTGGGAGCCCTGACGTTCGATAAACTTCATATTAATTTTCAACCCTCTAAAAGGTCTTCTGCATCACATAAAACAATTTCTCGTAAAAATTGCTATGAAAATAAATTAACAAAACAAATAAACTGTTAGTCAATAGTACCTATACATGAAAATTTAGTAGCTTTGGCGCAGAAATATTCTATTTGCCCCCGAGTTGTTCACGGTGGCTTGCTTACATTAGGGGTGGCTAAAGCTATAAATAAAATTAATTCAAGTACAAATAAAAAGCGGAATTAAAGCCAGCTGTAAATGCTCGCAAAACAGACAATAAATCATGCTCTCACAATAATGGGTTCAGTCCGCACCCAATGCGACCAAATACAATGCATAAAACAACCCTATATCTGTGTAATACCATCCCGCAAATGGGGTCGTTTTTAAAACTCATCATCATCATTAGCATTACCAAACACAAGACTAAGAATGTGGTGGTGAGCGGAACTCAAATTCTTCTCACCTTAATCAAGTACTCCGTGCTCGATGGGCCGGCACTAATAATAACAATAATTATTATCATTGCCGCAACAAGTACATGCAGATCCAACATACCAGATCGTACGCTCTCTGTACACACGTGAACAGTCAGAGATGAAGGCTACAACACCCGTAATTACATGAATTACATCCAGTGCTCTAAACTAAAGGCACGTTCACACGCACACAGTTCAATATTATTGTTTATTTTGTAACTAAAAAACGCGAATGTCGATCTAGTACAGAACGAGTTTAAAGAACGAATTAAAAACTTGATTCTACGTAGTAGACATTGTCAGGTCAGCAGCGCGATTAAAGGGCCACGAAAATAGAGTGCACGTTTTTAAGTGTGTCGTTAGAATATAGCAGTGGAATTTGGTTCTCGGTCCGAACCACCTGTCTATAGTTATTTTGTGAGAAAGTTCTTAATTCACTTCTTTATTAACATAGAAAATAAATCACACTGTACATTTCATACAATATTTCTATCTACCACCATATCAGGGCTTGCTCAATCAAAGTTTTATTAACTTATTGTCTAATCTAAAAGAACATGAGTGGAACCCTTCAATTATAGCAAGAGCTTTGTGTTGCGCTGTAACCACTCCACGAATGGGGTGTGACAGCGGGATTAAATAAGAGGGTATGTGTGTCAGGGTGGGATTTTGCGATATCCGGATAAAACCGTTCCTTATGAAAAGCGATTACGATGAAATCTGTCACGAAAAACGACGTTACGATAAACGTGATTTCCACTAGCATAACATCTGCTGCGGCAATTTTCAGCGGTTAGAGTGATTTGTGCAAAACCATAAGGAGTGTGGATTTGTTAATTGACAAAATTGATGGTAATCAAACAAACCATACTCATTGTGAAACTGACAAAACTGTAAATGGAAACGCAAAGGCAAAACACAATACCCATAGTTTGCTGTTTATAATTACACACGTACTTAAATAGCAAAACAATTGAAACGTGCACGTGACCAGTTCACATCGTAATTAGCAATAATAAAGCCAGTTCCTGCTGTATTTTTCTGTGAGATCAGGCTTATTATAAAGTAGTTATTTCAGAGTTTCTCGTTTGTAAAATAAACTAAGTTACCTCTGCCTACTAAGCCGGATATTTAATTAAAAAAATCTAGATTTAGTTCAATAATTCGATTCCGAAGGGTAATTGTACGGAGAGTAGTTGTTCGGACGTGTTTCCAATATTATCAACTTGGCCCTTCCATATTGGATTGAAATTTCTTGTCGTTGTTCTGACTTCTAGTTTCAACGAGTTTTCTTTTTCCCCTCCAAACACACGTGTATGTCACTCCAACCACCTGCAACTATTTTTACCCAAGTCCCAAGTCAGTAACACGACAATGAACTTGAGCCACTTACGTCACAGAATTTATAAATAGGAAAATCGCATTTATTGGAAATTCAAAGCTTCCAAAATCGATCACTACCTAAGTGGAAAATAATATATAAAATGCAAGACGTGTTGAGTTGTTTGTATATCAATTTTCTTGGTACCGTACGCCCCTTCAAGCGACGTCGATTTCCTGTAAAATTGACGCCCCCTTGTTATTTCTTCTATGCAACCGGATTCCCCGTATTTGTTCAAAGTCAATTACCAACAGGCGTGCAGACATCTGGTATTACTTAAATTTGGGGTTTCGACCCTTAGAAGTGATCGACGTACCATTTACTTTATTGCATCTAACACAGATGGCTACGAAATTGCTCCAAGCAACAAACTGCCAAATTTAACTAGACCAGTTTTAATGGTTACAAGCTGGAGCTTTTCCATTAGAAAGTGCATAGCATTTTTGCTATTTTATCGATTTCAAAATGAATTGAATAAATTCTACTGTCATCAGGATCCCACTCCGCGTCATTGCTGCATTACGCGTTTTTATTGGGTGAAATTTACGCAACTTATAATGAAATAACAAAGTAATCTGAAAAAAATCTCACCTCGTGGAGTATTTGCGAGGGTATTTGGGTAGATTATTCAACTACAGAGACATTTTAATGCCAAATAAATATTTTCCGTAATTGACAAAAACTGTTGCCTACTCGTCTGTTTTAAAACCAAATCTCTTTGGCGATAACACTGCAGTTTTATGCGTTTTGCCCAATTTAAAGTGCTGAATAATCTACGAGAACAAAATACCTACAAGTTTGAAATAAACTGGCCAGCTGCTGTAGAATAAGCTAAGCGACGGCCACTGTGACAGTTGTCGTTATACCCCACCGCCAGGTCAGGGCTCTGAGTGACGCACACCACCGCAGACGACCATTTCAGTGTAGTAACCATGGTAAGAGTCAATGGGCCATATGAATAAAAATGAAGTAAATGCTCAGAAGCAGAAGGTAGGAGTATAAGCAAATGCTCCGAGTAAAAGGTAGAAGTATAAGCAAATGCTTCGTTTTGTATGAATAATGATTACCTTATACTTGCAAGCAAATGCTTCCAAAAATGAAGTAAATGGTATCGAATTTCAAGTTGAGCTTGTCGAGGCACACCCCGTTAACCGGGTGACTGTAGTGTGTAGTGACTGTAGTGCGTAGTGACTGTAGTGTGTAACGTGATACTGTGTGCTAGTTATAAATAGGCAATTCTGAAATGTCATCTTCTGATACTGACACTGAACATGCTGAACATAGAGAACACAGCAGCAATGAACTGCAATTTATAGCTGAAGCAACACTTACGAACCCGGAAATATTAACGAAGTCACAACTTCCAACAACAAAAAATAAAAAGGAAGTTGCTATCCAAAATGTAATCGAGAAATACAGAATTATTTGTTCGCATCATCACCTGTCGTACCGAAGAATTTTTCCAAATTCTGCTGTCATGAACAGATCCTGGCCAATTAACATCCACGCTTGTAAATATATATCTGGAGTCGCAGGTTGCATGTATATTTAGTGTACACTGATTCTTTCGATTCATATTATACCTACTCATCACCGTGACGTTTTGGTTTTGGTATTTTCACATGCGTACAGTCAATTGCACCAATTGCAGTAGGAGATGTACACTTATTTAGCCATACCTGCTTTGCCTCCATGATTTCTTGTTCAGTCTTCGGAAATTTTATCCAATGTTCAGCCTGAGCACGTATGCTTCTTGTAATATTTCTGACAGTTATTGAAACTGTGATTGTTCCACGCCCAGTTCCTCCTCAATTCCCTTTTGGAATCCTGGATCCGCCAAATTATACTTTAAACAAATCTTCATCCTATGTACTGCAGAGCTGCAGACAGAGCAGCACCTCGATTTTCGTTATCAACGCCTAAAAATTAGCTGCCAACCACTTCACGTTTTCCTCTTCAAAGTGAAATAAAACTTTTAAAATCTGTACTTTGAGGTGATTTTCTAGGTTTATAGGTTATAGTACATTCATAAATTCAGCCATTCCGATAGTAACTACACAAACTGAAATCATTTTAGGTGGTGCACTTTCGGAATTATCGTAAACTAAACTTAATTCACAACTGTGCATCTACTCTGGACTAGATGCATTTTTTCCGTAGCAAATGCTCGTATGTTGGAAAGAAAACTTTCTTTTATTCATACCAAAAAAGTAAAACCTTTTCCTTACTAAAAGCATTTACTTCGTAGTCATGAGCAAAAGGTTTTACTTCATTTCTTATTCATGGGGACAGAAGCATTTGCTTCAAATTTTTCAAGTATGTGATGCTTCTCTTTATTCATATGGCCCAATGACTTCACTTTTGGAGTTTACTCCTTAAGAATCTATTTTCAGTTATAGCCCGCGGTACGGAAATTTTATGAGTAGTAAAATCAAGTGTTACATTTCGCGTTAACTAAAAGTGAGGCGTTACGTTCCTCTGGGCAACGCACCTCTCACATTAAAATTATGTGTGTATCTATGGATACGTATATTTCTGTACAATAAACAAAATTATCAAGTGATTGAAGTTAAAAAAATACCGATAGATACGGAAAAAACCTATTTCAGTGATAATGAAGAAGAATCCGAAAAACACATGGATGCGGTTAATTGGTAAGCGTAGAATTCATGTTAACGAATTATATAAATTGAACATACGAACAGCTGTCTTTTATTTAGCGTATGTATGTTTGATTAATTGTTTAGTGTTTACCGTGTGTCCCGGGAATACTGAAGCATCCTGTTTAACATGGGAAATTTGAAAATTGCGATTTCTATGTCCCCAAAGTGTTTTAAGGATATTCCGAGTATCAGGACACATACAATGTGCACCAGAGAATGTTTTTGTGCAATATTTTTCAAAGTTTAACAAAAAATATCAAAAATATTTCGAAAAATATATCGCGTGGGAATCAACTTCGTTTAAATACAAGTGTAAAGAAGAGGACAGTCATGTCGCTACGGGTTAGTGAGTTCGATCGCACGCCGCCGATATTGAATCCGGAGCATACGGAGGTTCAAATCCAATAGCGGTTAGTTTTCTTTTTTTACTTTTATCGCTATTTTGAATAAACGGCTGATTCGAACAACTACTCCTCGGGCAAATACGCCGCCAGGCATTGAATTATAGAACCCGTATAAAACTAAATCCAGATTTTTTGTACCTACTACGAGACGTCACATTTGGTCGAGGGGTGTATCACTGGGGAATTTTAGTGTACACAACTAAGGAATTGAGTAGGAATTGAACGGAATTTATGTGAATTGAGGGGAATTGAGGGAATTGGGAGGCATTAAAAGGGAATTGAGAGGAATTGTGGGGAATTGAATGGGAATTGAGAGGAATTTTGGGGGCATTGAAGGGGAATTGAGAAGAATTTGGGCATGTGCTCAATGAAATCGGCCGTTGAAGAGTTTAAGTAGCAGAGTGATTTGATGTGTCACAACGCTTTGGACATCACATTGTAGAAATGGTAAGAAATTGTATAGAATATAGAATAGAAGATCTAGCCGTAGCAGCGCATACAGGCGGATGACGAACGGCGCACCGGCTCACAGTATAGAACCATATATCAAGAAAGCGGCTGTTTAAATATTATTTAGTTAAATGTGATCGGCAACACCTTCATGTGGTTAATGCGTCTCCAACGAAAGTGCAAGTCTCGGGGTTCGTGTCTCGCCGAGGTGGGTTTGTTTGGTTCTAGTGATTCTGCTTTTTTCTTATGAACAAAAAAATCGGTCAGGTCCAAAAGGTCAGAAAGGCCATCGCCATCAACGCCAGAGACATTTTCATTCATGTTTACAAGTCCCTCGCTTTCGATGCACCTGTACGCCATCCGCCAGTATGCGCCGCTGCGGCTAGAGTCTTGTGAATATTATGTGCCTAGAAATCATTATTTTAAATTTGTTAGCAATCTTTACAGTTGTCGAGAAATATTGGAAACCAACAAAATGGCAAATTTTTTCAGAGTAGAGAGGAGTAGATTTTTGATGCTTTTTAGTAATTTTTCACAACATAATGCCATGAAAATATATTTACGCCATGATGAAAATAATTTAAGTACCTTAAAATTTGCTTGGCCCCAAATTTTATTTTAACTGGTTTATGATGTGTATGTACAGGGTGTCTCAAGCTCGTGGCTTATTAGAAGTAAAGAGAAATACATAAAAGATTGAGATGAATTTTTGAACTGGAGCCTAGCTCTACGCCATATTTATATCAAAAATATTTTCAATATAGCAGCACTTTCGGTTATACCGGAAGTTGATATCAACTTCGTTATTTTAAATGAGACCCCCCCTTTTATATTGAGACACCCTGTAGTCATCCTACGCATTTCCCCAAAAGTTGAACATCCTACATCCCTAACTATTTGGGAGCAATAGTCCAATCTGGGCCCACCCCTACCTCTTTTTATTCCTATCTCTGACTCTAGTATGTCTCGAACTAAGTCCTCGTGCCTCAGAAGGTGTCCTACCATCCTATATCTCCTATTCCTTATTGTCTTCCATAAATTTTGCTTTTCTGCAACTCTTTCTAATACCTCTCTGTTGCTAACCTTATCTATCCACGGTATCTTCATCATGCGTTTAAAGCACCACATTTCAAATGCTTCTAATTTTTTCCTATCTGCTTCCCCCTATCGTCCAAGTTTTGCACCCGTACAATACCGTACTCCATACATACGTTTTTAAGAGCGTTTTCTACATTTATCATTCCCGAGCATAATAGTTGTTTATTTTTATTAAATACAACTCGGCACTGCGCTATTCTTTGTTTTATATCTTTAGAGTTCCAAACTCGCGAGTTATTTGACTTCCTAAATAGCAGAAATCTGAGACTTCCTCTATCTTCTCGTTTCCAATTTGTATTTTCATTTTAGTCCTATTTTCACGCCCCCTACACACCAAAATTTTAGATTTCTTTTTATTGATCTTCATACCATAACCCTCCGTCAGCACCGCTGCAGTCTTTGAAATAGTTGATGGTCACCAACGCCTTTTATTTGAAATCAGAAATCTATTGCAACAAGAAAGGGCAACTAAGAGCCAATAATACTGTGACAGAGGAACGAGGCGAAGATGTTAATAATAAAGAGAAAGACAGAATCTCTGAAATCAGGGTTCCAGCAGAAATGGAAACAACTAAAAGTGTCATTATTCCAGACAAAAATATGAATAAAGAAAATGCCACAATAAGCAGAAAACTGAAACAAGGACTAAAATCAAAATTTGAGCTACAATGGAAATCAGAAAACTATGAACTAAGATGGAGCGATACTACATTTAACACACGTTTGCGACCATCAAATAATTTCGTTTGTCTAATCACAATCCTGCTTTTGTCGACAAACCGCTAAAATCAATAAGCTGTCAAAATCAAAAAATGCGAAGCCCAGATGGATATACTCCAATTATTAAACAGGATGGCCATAACTGAAAAGAGTACCTAAGTGCGATTTTATACCATATATTGCCGGTTATTAGAACGTGGATCAAAATGTAACGCGAGGCTACATTTAATTCGACTTTCGTTGCTATGATACAACCAATCACGAAGTCAGTACCTTAGCAACGAAAGTCGAATTAAATGTAGCCTCGCGTTACATTTTGATCCACGTTCTAACAACCGGCCCTTAGTATCATTTTCACGAAAAAAGCTCGGACACGTCGATTTTGGGTGTAAGTGGGACATCTGAATTCGATGTTTTCAGTCATGTAACTTCAACCCCAAAGCGGAAGGGGAAAGCACCCCTAAATTTTTAAATGGGAGGTGGTATACACCATATGAAAGGCCTTTCAATTCTCCTTATAAAAGTTTTTTATTTTTTAGAATTGGACCACTAACCTCCGAGAAAATGCACTTTAATGATAAAATTAATTAAGGCACCTTTACACCAGTAAGTGCGATTTTATATCATTTAAAGTGCATTTTCTTAGAGGTCAGTGGTCCGATTTCAAAAAATGAAAAACTGATATAAAGAGAATTGAAAGGCCTTTCAAACAGTGTGTATCTTGACACCACCTTCCATTTAAAAATTTAAGGGTGCTGCCCCTCCAGCTTGAGGGTTGAAGTTACATGAATGAAAACATCGAATTTAGATGTCCCCCTTACAACCAAAATCGACGTGTCTGAGTTTCTTGCATAAAAATGACCAAATGGTATAAAATCGCACTTAGGTACTGTTTTCAGTGGGCCACTCTGTAAACATTTTTATACTTGTGAAATAGGCATATAGGAATAAAGGTACTGTACCTGCAACTAATATCCTAGTCTTTTTCAAAGAAAAAGTATGAATAAGGAAAATAATAAGATCGTCATGTTAGAGAAAATAACAAGTAGGTATCTAAAATCCAAATTGTCAGCTGCTTTACACTTCTGAAAAATTGCGCAACATTTCTAAGAAATAAAAACTAAAATTAAATGTCTCCTGATGCTTTGACTGGATCTCAGATCATTCTTTATTGGTTTGTGACCTTATTTTAACTTTTTCGTTTCTTCACAACAGCTAATAATTTTTCTCCCTTTAAATAACACAGCATTTCTCAAGCAGAAACCGGCGAAAGAGAAAAAATCGCCATCGAGTAAAAGAAAATTTAAAGGAATTGGTGTAAATATTGAGGAATTGTAAGGAATTGAGGGGAATTGAAGGGCATTGAGAGGAATTGAAGGGCATTCATGGGTATTAAAAGGCATTGAAGGGAATTGAAGGGAACTGAGAGGAATTAAAGGGAATTTTGAGGAATTGAGGGGAATTTGCGGCAAAAGGGGCATTTTAGTGTACACAATTTGGCCAGTGATACACCCCTCGCATTTGGTTGAACCTCCAAAACAGCTCAATTGGTGACCCCGACGTGTCGGTTGAAGAAGAGAGCGTTGAAACTACATAATAGTTGAAGAAACTCGGGTTCCTCGCGTTGATCCAGAGTCTAAACGACAAAATATGCGTGGCGTCATTCAGGATCTCGTCCTCCACGTCAATTTCGTGTACAGCCTTCGGCCCTCAAAATAATGGGCATCGATTTTCGGGATGCCAGAAGTTTTCCTCGTAGATTATTGGCAATGTGACCCCACAATTATTGCTCTATATCTATATTATGCAACACTGACGACAATACTTCGTGATTACATCAAAGAAAAAAAATAATCGGAAAACTGTTGTATACGGGATTACTTCAAGATACGTTACTTGGTTGAACCGGCGTGTTGGAATAAAAATCATGTTTCAATTTCTCCGTCTCGTTTACATTTAGCCGAGATGCACACTAAACTGGATATTTATTAGTGGATTGTAGACTAAAATTGTGTAGCCATTGCAATGCAGATGGCGCTGGCACAGTCGGTATTCAGCTTATTCTCTTATTTCTAAGTAGTAATTCAAAGATAGGACCGCCGACTAATCCTTCCAGATTTATTCGGTTGCCGCAAAAGCAAAAAACCTTGAAAATTCAATTTGAACAGGTAGCAGTTGTGATAGAAACCAATCATAATAGATTGCGACTATTTTGCATAATCCAAACCACACTTTTGGGCGATAGGAGGCAGCACTTTATTGACGTTTGTCCAGAATTACTATTGAACAGCTGAGGTTTCAAATCAAACTTGTAGAATGTAGGAAATGCAAATGACCTGAAAATAGCCAACCACATGTTTGTTACAAAAGTTCCGAATTCCGAAAGTTGAAAATCAAACATTGTGTTGTCAGTTTCTTGATAGAGTTCTGCATTGAGCACCATCAGAAACGCACCACCCTATACATACAAAAAATACATCCATCACGTATTAGTAACCGCACCCCTAACGTAATTACTTAAAATAGGGGGCCATTGGCACTCCCTGGCCCGCGATCGGGTCAATATTTATTCAGATGGGCCATTCAATCGGCTACGATTCACCGCCGATTCAGAGTATATTCCACAACACAAGAATACATGAATCACGTCGTGAATCAATTTATATGTACGACGTCTAGACCGCTTATTACAACAACAGAACCATTTTTAGAGAACTGAATAAGAAAACCACAATGTCATCGTTGGCTGACAAAAAAATACGGCTATTCACTGTTGGCCACCTCGTATACGAGCCATAAAACCCTCTAGTCGTTTAGATGACGTCAAAAATCAATTTGCTATCGCCCTGTACCAACTCGTGCCTCGCATGCGAACATGGACATAAATTTTCCACGGCCTACTCTCTTGTTACACGAAATTCGCGTAATAAACAGGGGCGTAATTAATTTGGAGCGCCGGCCGTTTTTCGTTTATTAATTTCTGTTTGTAAGTCGACCCACAATAATTCCTACAACTCTTTAACGCGCCACCCACTTCAAAGTGAAATATTCATTCGGTTTTCGATGTTGGGAGAAATTTTTTCTTCGAGCTTAAAAACGACAGTTTTGCATTTTATGTAGGTCGCAATGACCGCTGAATTCATTATGAGGCGAGTTTAAAGTCTATTCTGTAGTCTCTTTGATGTTTTCGCTTTTTATTAATGAGTTTGACCTATAAAAGTACGTATTTAGAAATTTTTAGAGTTAAAATTGTACTGCTACTTTTGCGTAGGGCTCAGTTACACGTGAAAGAACGAAACCGCCAACGTCTAAAGCTGTGTCTCCATTTGACTAACATAAAGCTCGTAAAATACAGTCCAACAGATTTAAGTTGGCGAGTGGTGGGGTTGCGCATTAGCATACTTTACGGATGCAATAAAATGTCTTGCAGTAAGTACCAGTGACGCAGGTAAAATTTTCAGCTACCGGTGAGCTTTTGAAAAGGTAAGATCGCGGGTTGCGAACGGAAAGGTGTTTTACGTAGTCAAACACGGGAAATAGTGTACAGAGTGTTTTGTTATTTTAAAAGTGAGAACTAAAAAACTTGTGTGTGTCAGCTCCGACACACTGGAGTTTACTCCTTACGAACGATTATTTTAACTTCAATCACTTGATAATAGGGTACACGCGAATGTCAGTTTTATACCCAAATGTGTATTTATCAGATGTTCGAAAATGTCCAACTACATCAAAATATAAATTGTTTATAAATTCAGTAATTAAGTGACAATCTGCTAAACGTCGATCTCACTGGCGATGAAATAAATACTTTTCCTGGTGTTCGAATAAGCGTTGATTCACATTTCGGCACTAAGCAATATTTGGAGTATTTAATATTGGGTTTTTCCCTATTAAATCAAAAGATTCAACAAATTTAGGAACGAACAAACACTGCAAATGCTGACTTTATCTCGCCAACTGTCATATCTACTATATGCCACTCTGTTTTCACTATTTCCATGCTCTATGCAGTCAGACATAAACAGCCGTATCCATAGATACGTACATAATTTCAATGTTACAGGTAACGTAACGCGTTACTTTTAGTTAACGCGAAATGTAACGCTTGATTTTACTATTCATAAAATTTCCGTACAGTGGGCTATAACTGAAAATCGATTCTTAAGGAGTAAACTCCAAAAATGTACTAGGATTGGAAATTTTTTGGAGCATGTTTTACTCATATTACTAGAGAAATCTGACTATACCTATATTGTCAGATTCTTTTTAGAGTTTACTCCTAAAGAATCGATTTTCAGTTATAGCCCGCGGTACGGAAATTTTATGAGTAGTAAAATCAAGCGTTACATTTTGCGTTAACTAAAAGTAACGCATACATTGAAATTATGTGTCTATGAATACGGCTGTTTATGTCTGACTGCATAGAGCATGGACATAGTGAAAATAGTGGCATAGAGTAGATATGACAGTTGACGTTGTAAAGTCAGCATTTGCAGTGTTTGTTCGTTCCTAAATTTGTTGAATCTTTTGATTTAATATGGAAAAACCTAATATTAAATACTCCAAATATTGCTTGGTGCCGAAATGTGAATCAACGCCTATTCGAACACCAGGAAAAGTATTTATTTCATTGCCAGTGGGGATCGACGTTTAGCCGAGGGGCAAACCGCAGGCTAAATTTTGTACACCAAACTTCTATTTTTATGGGACTTCCACTAACTTCCACTGGCTTCCACGCACTTCCACTGACTTCCACGCACTTCCACTGACTTCCACGCACTTCCACTGACTTCCACGCACTTCCACTGACTTCCATGCACTTCCTCTTCTTTAGTATTCTACCTTTCACCAAGAAAAGGTTAATAAAAATCATTTAATCTAACGAAATACGAATTAGACAAATTTAAAGTTTGTTTGGCATAACATCAGATTAACAACACCCTGTAGGGTAAATTAGAAGCATCCTGGGAAAGGTACAAGTGGTGATTCACGATTCAATTTGAAATACGTAGCAAAAATATATTTTTAAGAAGTATGATGCAAAGCCGGAAAAGTTCGAAAAATAATTAATATTTCGAGAATGGATGACTTTTTGAATATGAAAACAAGCAAAATGGAAATCTGCTGTCAAAAGTATGGCTTCCATTTAAAAAAAAATTAGTTAGTAAACATTTCCGGTATCACCGGAAGTCGACCGGAAGGGCCACGACTTAAAATATTTTAAATAAAAAGTTCCTAGGCATTTACGCCCGAATATAATTTTTTAGATTTGTAACTGTATTGTATGAGAAAACATCTATAGCTAACAGTTTCCGTGAATCACCCTGTATACTATTAATATATTATTGAATAATCCGTTAGAGCTTGACATTCGGAATAAAAACGATAGGGCACCTATGTTACGTCACTGGTTCAATTTGGAAGCGAAGAAATGATTTTTTCGTATAACTCTTTAGGTTTTGAATAAAATAGCATTTTGCCTAACCGCTCACAATCGCAAAAAATTAACAATCGATTGTTCTAAAACTGCTTGCCACTCCATTTAGCATTTCAAAAGCAAAAATGTTTGGAACAAATGAGGTTTACAATTTTACAAATTTTAATTCAATGATTTTCTTAGATACCTACCTATCAAAAAGTAACATTTTTTTTTGGAGAAACCTTGATCTCAACACCGTGTATCTAGGGTTCTGAGTGAATTTTCCTGACAGTGTCATGTCACAGTCAAATTGAAAATGACGGTCATGTCATTTATTTTTATGTCATTAGTGTCATATATTTTTTGTTTTCTTCAATACTTGGAGTCACAAAAATAACTGACTGTCATTTTCGCTGTCATAGACAACAAGCGCTGCATTTTAAAGTTACTACCCCCACTGCTTAAGGAGGGATTTATTGTTGTAGTGTGTAGTAACTCTAGAGTGCTTAGTTTTTATTTAGAAGCAATTATTTATTTATTTTCAAAAGCATTATATAAATTTTAGGAAAATACCAAAATATCCAATAAATTATATGTTTACTTTCAAGTTATGCATGTTTAATAAATTTACTTTGTGTTGCATTGACGCCTTGCATCAATTCCTCTCTTAAATATTAAATATGCACAAACGAAAATGACAATATAATATGACCATAAATGACCATAAATGACAATAAATGACATTTTCTTGACCGTCACAAGTCACAAAAAATAAATGACCGTCAATTTACATCCCTACGTGTCTTAGTTGAGAGTAATTTTAAGACATGCATTATGTTTTATGTTCATGTTTATGTTTTCTTCTTATTTTGACCTAGGTATACCTCCCGAAATTTGTACACTCGTTATGGATCATGCCTTATAAAGAGAAAAATACTCGGAAAAATATATACGCATTATACAGGGTGGGCCAATAGTGTTAGTCGGTCCATATCTCTGGTTCTATTCAAGGTATCAAAATAAAACTTTACGCGTATGTTAAGAACTCCACGAAGCATCTGATAAAATTATTTTGGTGTATACAGGGTGTTCACACTCTGAGTACCAAGCAAAAGTTATGTCTTTTAAATCGAATACCCTCGGGTTGTTTAGGTACATATTTGAATTCTTTATAAAATTTTACGACAGCGTATGAAAGATGATATACCTTACCTACTACACTATAAGGCCCGGTTTTTCAAAGAAACCAACACCGGATTAAGTCTGACACCGGCTTTCTGATTGGTTGTATCGTAGCGACGAAGCCGGTGTCAGACTTAATCAGGTGTTGGTTTCTTTGAAAAACCGGGCCTATGGGGTTTATAGAGTGAGCGATTTTAAGATATTACCATTTTAGTGCCGAAGCTATTTAAAATTTCTCTTGAGATTTCTTTATTGGATTAGGTTCACAGACTGCTCTATTCGTAAAATCCATGAGTACTTTTGTCACAATACTTAATATCATACAGGGTGGACGGATTACGCAATATGCATTTTTTCTCAGAAATTTCAAATGGAACACCCGATATGTTATTTTCATATTCGATAGCCAGTTTACTAAGCTTTTGATTGATGTAGATATTGTTAAGTCCGAGGGGTTAATCACTCCGTGATAAGGCGTCCCACACTTGAAATACTTAGAAGTATTTCACAAGTATTGCATAGCATTTCACTGGTATTTCATACAATTTCACAAGCATTGCATAGCATTTCACTAGTATTGCACTTAATTTTAATAAAAATTAAATAATGAATTATTAAAGAAATTGGATGTATAATTTTTGGATGCCGCGAGATTTTTGAAGAAAATGATTAATTTAGGAGAATTTCTCAAAAAGGAAAAAGCAAAAATATTAGGATAATGAAATGGGTGAAATTATTGGAAGCTCTCTAGAGTGAAACGTGAATCTCTGAGATATCATAATTTCTTTCCTGATTAAATAACATTCTTTCCAGCACACTCGAAAATTCTCCACAGTCGAGTACACAGTAGAAAAGGCTGGAGAAAATTTTTATGGGTTTATTTCGAGGTTTATTTATACACCAAGAACAGAAATAAAAGCAAATTAACATGGGAGAAATTTCTAACGTACAAATTTTCTCCGGGCTTCCTATTGGCCAACAGGTATACTAGTTTGATTTAGTGGGCCAATGGCAGATTTGCTGGGAGATTTGGGATTAAATTCGTACAAAATAAATTCCTCCAGGAATTTCTTCCATGTGAATTTGCTGCATAAGAAGAAAACGGTAGGTAACTCATTAAATGCTGATACCGTAAAGGCCTCGGTAAAGGCTAATTCGTGTTTCTTTCTTGGTTTTTCTCGAGGTTTTTCTTATTCCTGTCGTATAAACCCAGCATCT
The DNA here is from genome assembly GCA_963966045.1 of Xestobium rufovillosum. Lineage (NCBI taxonomy): Eukaryota > Metazoa > Arthropoda > Insecta > Coleoptera > Ptinidae > Xestobium > Xestobium rufovillosum. The sequence goes on from OZ014493.1 coordinate 43,244,086, forward strand.
AAGTTTATGTAAACTAGTAATGAACTGACATAATTCAAAACCGTGGGAAACTTCAATATTAATAATCCAGGTGACCACGAGGGTACACTCACTTATCCAGCAACCGTGTGTTCCAAAAAATTGTGACATTCCCCCAACCCTTGTGAATACATAAGTTGCCACCCACAAGGATAGAATGGGCACAAGAAACTTAATCCTAACATAATCACTAAAAATACATGCGACGCGCCTGATAATGAAATTTATTTAGGCTTCAAGACAATTTTTTGGACTGCTGTCCTGCTGATTTTCTCGAATATATTCTCTATAAACATTAGAGGAATACAATGCAAATTATGGTCCCTTCCTGAAAAAGTATACCGGCCCCGAGATTAGATTATCATTTCTACAATAATGGTAATAGGGAAGGTCAGGTCACCTACCCACCTGCTTAAAGAGAATCCAAATCTAGAAACAAATGCAATAGCACAATGTTCCTAGAGAACGCACAGTACGTAACACAATAGTACCTAATCATCCAATAGAGTGGGTAAAGCCGAAATGTTTTATGTAACACATGCGCGTGGCTTCGCAGTCAGTGAACTGGAAGAAACTGAATGACGATTGCTATTTGCTATGAGTGGCCAGACGTAGTCACGTGATCGAAGTGCTGGCCGTCTATTGGAGCTTACACATGTTACAACGTAATAAACAAATATTAAATGTTAAACGACTGTACGTAGATAAATCTAAAGTAATGAGAAAGTATACGGGCATAGCAGTCAAGGAAAACATACAATACAGGCCTCCCCCACGAAAAATGTGAAAAGGCGCTGACCGGGATTCAAACCCAGATCTTTCGCTTTCATGGCGACTGCTCTAACCAATTGAGCTATCTGCACCCCAACACATTAAACGTGAGAAAGGCCATATAAGGTGACGTAGTAAGAACAGTAGCGAATATCAACAAGCCAACAACAACAACCAAACTTTTAGGTCTAAGGCAGTAGTCGCACTATTTAAGTGCTTCGTAAAGACAAATGACCAGCGAAGGACTGCTATGCCCGTATACTTTCTCATTACAACGTAATAAATGCATAAGTTGATGAGCAGAGCCACCCACCATTTCATAAGTATTTCAAAGCTATTGCAAGGCATTTCAAAAGTAATTTCTCAGGCATTGCAAAGCATTTCACAAGTATTTCACAGGTATTGCAAAGCATTCCACAAGTATTTCACAGGTATTGCAGCGCATTTCAGAAGTATTTCAAAGTATTTCACAGGTATTTCATGCTACTGCATATATTTCAAAGCATTTCATATGTATTTCAAAACATTTCCTAACATTGCAGAAGTATTGCACATCGCTGTGTCCCACAATTGCACAGAGTGATTAACCCCTCGGTTAAGTCTGCGACTGACGGTTTCGGTCTCGGTTTCGGTCGAATTGAAAATTCAACCTTAAAATGTATTAATTTGACTGATAGGTCCGTTCTCCTAAATTTTACCATCCAAAACACAAAATATGATTTCCATTTTGTTTCTGGAAGTTGAGTTCACATTGAGACAAAAAATCATTGCCAGTTTGCTTCTTCATGGTCATATTCTCAAATACTTGGTAACTTATTAAACCTAGGTATAAATTATTGATACAAGGAGCGCAATGGAAGAAAAAAACAGTCTTTTCAAGAAGTACCTAATCTTGCAATGAGATTTTTTGTGCCAGTGTAAACTCTGTTCGCTAAATTTGATATAAAAACAAAGTGAAAGCATTCTTCTGAGTTTTGGGTGGCAAAATCAGGGAATTTCCCCAAAAATGGTACAAAGTTACGGCAAAAATCTAATTTCTTAAGGTTCAATCTTTATTTCTGCCTAAATTATCAGTCGCAGACCTGCCAATATATGCATCAATCAAAAGCTTCATAAACTGGCTATCAAATCTGCAAATAATATTAGGGGTGTTCCACATAGCATTTTAGAAAAAAGCTCAATTTTGCGCAAGTTGACCATTCGGTACAATATGTATTTTGAATAAGTATTTTGATAAAAGTGTTAATGGATTTTATTTACAATTAGCGTATCCTGTGAACCTATTCCAATAAAAAAATCTTAGGTAGCATTGATCGGCAGACGTCAGTAGCTCCACAAAGTTGGATTCACACTGGTACATACTATAATGGCTGTATCTTAACATCGCTTGCTTTAAACCCCAACGTGCAGCATATCAACTTTCATGAAATTTTATGAGGAATCCAAATATGTAAACAAATGTGGGGCATTTCATTTAAAAAACGTAACTTCGGTTTGGTACTTAGCACGTGAACATCCTGTGTACATCAAAATAAGTTTAACAGAAGCTTCGTGTGGGGTTCTCCACATACACGTAAAATTTCATGTTGATATCTTGAATAGAATCAGAGATATGGACCGGCTACGCACTATTGGCCCACCTGTATAGAAAATATAAACTAATGTAAATTTACCGTTACTATGCAAGCAAAGGTCCAAAAACTAGTCTTAGACTACTCAACTCTCGACGAATACGACGATACGCAGACCATCTAGAACTACAGCGCGTGCGTAAATGCCCAGAAACTTCCATTGACTTCCACTAACTTCCACTGACTTCCGCTAACTTCCGCTAACTTCCACTAACTTCCACTGACTTCCACTAACTTCCACTCACTTCCACTGACTTCCACGAACTTCCATTAACTTCCACACACCTGTACACCAAACTTCCACAGCGGTTTGCCCCTCGCGTTTAGCAGATTGTCACTTAATCATTGAATTTATAAACAATTTATATTTTGATGTAGTTGGACATTTTCGAACATTTAGGTATAAAACTGACATTCGCGTGTACCCTATTATCAACTGATTGAAGTTAAAATAATCGTTCGTAAGGAGTAAACTCCAGTTGTGAGTCGGAGCTGACACACACTACTTTTTTTTCAATTGAAGCAAGAAGAAAGCAATACTCTATACAAATACAAACCTGATGTTGTGTGGAAGATTTCTGTGGAATTTATTCAAAAAATGGGCCACTTTCTAAAATAATTCCGCGAACACGCAACATTGCAATTTAATTTTTAGATCAACACTTCAGTAGACACACGCGTTGCTTCTAACAGTATTCTGTGGTCGCAGTATGCAATTAAGTATGTGTTTGACAGCCTTTCCGAGCACTCTTCGATTCCGATTTACCGCGAATTTCTATTATTTCTAACGGTGACAGAATACCGACGGACGTGAGAGGCAGACAGATAGACGGAACTGTACATTTCTAGTTCGTGCCGAAGTGACGATTACACAAATGGCCATTTTTTGCGATGATGAGACAGGTACGAAAATGGAATGTGATGGTATAGGTAACGGATATAACCACCTAATCGTCTCACGCAGAAACTTGCTAAGTAACGGCGACATTTTGTAATTACGAAAATGTTCACGCACAATAAAAAATGGAGAATCATGGGAGAATTGTAAGCAGAGATTTGGTTGAGTTGGTAACTTTGTTAGGATCCAATAGGAGCTGTCAATCACAGTCAGTGACTTGTAAAAAAGTTCCGAGCCATTTCTCATACGAAAATATCCAATTTGGAAACTCGAGCTTATCTCCGTTTGAATTCCGAGCGGCCACCCCTCTTCACAAATCAATTTCGCTGAAAAATACCCAGACATAAAACACCCTTATCGTGGGCCCGTAACAAACTGCCAACATATGCCGAATAATAAATTCAACGGACTGGAGCTCTGAGGATATACAACACCAAGTAAGGTATTTATTTCGCGTGTGTATTGGGTTATTGGGGTGTGTTAACCCACCCTTCCGAGCTTTGTTTGTATGTAAATGATCTACTCTGGTTGGGATGAACAGGGATGTGTCTCCGTGCGGCATGGCTGACCCTATTTTGGAAGATTATTTATGGACGGGTTGTGCTAAATGCTGCACTATGTATAAATTGGCAATGTTGTTACAATTTTTTCGACGGAAACAGGTGAGGGGTAAATATCCCGAAAAATTTGTGTACACTAATTTGGAATTCCAATGGAATTCCTTGGAATCCCTTGGAAGTCCATGGAATTCCTTGGAATTCTCTGGGAATTCCCTGGAATTCCCCGAAACCGTTAATTTTGTATGTGGTCCTTATGAAGTAAAACAGTCAATTCCAAATGTTTCTAAAGCAACTTTGATTTCTTAATTATCGTTTTTTCCGGGAAAAAGAATGCTCTAGATTGATGAGGAGAGTGGTGTGATGACTGGTACCTGGTACCTACCTAATTATTTTTTAGCTTTTAGTACATTACATATCTGCATCATTATGTTTCTTTACAATAAAACCGTTTAACTTAAAAATTGTTTTTTACTTATTTTATTTTCAAGTTTTTTTTGTTTGTTTTGGTTTTGTTATTATTTTTCTGAAGTGTACTGTATTTCAAGTTTTTTCAAGCCTCATCTATTACAATGTTGACAATTCTCTTGAATACCTACATGAAAAGTACCTACGTTAGAAAGAGATGGTTTTAAAATTAATTTTCATGGCAGTTTCCTCTTTATATTAATAAATAACTGTGTTAAACATGATTTATGAATCTAGATTGTGTACATTTACATTTGAATAGATAAACTCAATGGTGGACTCCTCGAGACACCACTGTAACATCGCCGCTATCAGTTGTATCGCATAGAAAGATAAGTAACACTTAAAAATTTACATTAAAGTGAAATTTATTCAAAGTGCTCTGCAAATGCAATTTGTAGACATCGCCCAAAAAATGCATAAGCAAACGAAACGGCACCTACTTGAATTACCTCGTGAATTAACACAAAATTCCAAGAATTTATACAGAGCGGTGATAAAGTTCTGCACAAAATTCACAATTTTGTTATTTACCCAGTTTTCTCGCGTTCTACTAAATATACAGCATACCAGCATAAAACCTACACCTTTTATACTTATTTCCAAGCTACTGGTCAGCAGCTCGTATAACAGTATGCTTAGTGTGTGGGCCTGATGATCCAATAGTCCCTAGATCAATCCCTGCCGATCGTATCAATTTTTTGGTACTGAATACGGTTTTTTGACAAGCGGGGCGTAATCAGTGCCAGTCGTTGGCATTGAAATTTGTCAGGTTAATGTTGGATTTTGCTCGGAACTTGCCAATACACTATTTCTCTAGGTTCATTAATATCACCTTGTTTTGGAACGAATCCGACTTTCTATTTTCCCATAATTCTAGAAACTCGTCCCTATTTTTAAGCCAAACAATGCCGTCGTGGATGTTAACGTACGAAGTTGCCAGAACATAAAAATTTTACAGCCGCATCCACTCAATAATGTGTAGAAAGCACTAGATTGCAAAACAAATCATTAAATTTTACGCGTTTAAAGCGCGCTGTAAAACGGAAACAAATAAATCAACCAGAATACCCGAAAATATTCTCCACGGTATCGGTAGTAGCAATCCCGAACACTCTTCCTGTTTATACTACTTTATCTATTTTAACACCTATATAGATGCACACTCAATTCCATGTTTATATTACAAGCGAATAAATACATCACCGGATAGTTTCAAAATCGGAAATACCTGGTTCGATCAGGTAGATAAACTTGTTCGGATCAAATCACGTTTACAGATTGTTAGAGCAATGCAATTTTCTGAGAATTGGGATAGGTGTACTGAGTTTTGTATGGAGAGTGTCAGGTACAAACAAAATAGAATACAGTAATAAGACTAACAGGCAGAACTGGGGAACTTTATTAAAATAACAACTGATTCATAGTTCGTTCGGTAAAGTGAACTACTTCTGAGAGTTCAAAGTTCACCGTGAGCAAAGGAACTTAATTCAAGTTCTTTTAGAAATGAACTTTAGAATTTTACGAATCAAGTCCTTAATCATGAAGTTCCTATTTAAAAGTTCATTACAAAAGAACTGTGGTCATTGCAAAAGAATCGAGGAAAGAATCAGGTTCTCATTAAGTTCAAGTTCATTTCTCGGTTCATTTTATACAATGAACTAAAATAAGCTCGAAAATAAGATTGTGTTTTCTCAATAAAAAAAAAACTTAGTTCACAGAAAAGGAACCGAGTTGAAAAAGAACTGTTCTTGTAGTTCAGTCTCAGCTCTGATATAAGGGCAACTTTCCGTAAAATTCAGTCGTGTTCTTTTGGTAAAATTTTCTTGATCTCCAAGTTCTAATCATGCAAAACTGCAAAAAGTTATCCATAGCTGAAAATATTCCAAGACGATTTTTCAAGAATCGGATTTTGTGGATTTATGCAGATTTAATGCAAAAAATTCAATACGTATCTTTAAAATAGGCAAATAAGTACTGGCAGCTAATTTTTTTACAGTAGATTACCCACACATAGGCTTCACCGGGGGCTTTACTTTCATCGAAAAAGTAGAACGTGACTAGGCGTGACTAATTTTATAGCTCATCACAAAGTTTGAGGACTTCTATAACGAGAAACACCAAAAACATAGCAACTGCATTAACTTCATAGTTTCTAAAGTATAGGCAAAAACCGGTCCATAAAGTAATTCTTAAAAATTCAGCAAAATAATACTCGTCTTGCAATTTTAAACTTCAAGCGCACTCCCCCGCTGCAAATACACTAAATCAAGTGAGACACAAGGCATCGCACTTTGGGTGCCGCCAACTTCTAGTTTTATCGGATTACACCCTTATTAGTTATAAGCGGAAATAAGCTCATTGAAGTAGGCAACGTCTACAAGTACAAGAAATTCTAAGTTAAGTATGTATTGATATTTCTATAGTACGCCAGGAATATGTGTATCAATACACCCTTATATACGCTTCGACCCAACAATCAAACACAAAACAATAACAAAAACCCACTAGTTCTAGGTACTCGTTGGTTTTTAGCATTTTCTGAATTCGTAATTTATTAGTAGGCACTAAAATAAATATTGACATTACCCATTATGAAGTCCAATTAGATTTAATCCAAAAAAGGTATCCGACGAAAAATCGTAGGTTCTCCGAGTCACAGTATAACAAAAAAGACAAACTATTGCACAAGAACTCTTTTTTTACCAAACAAATAAAACATTTATACGAGTACACTCCCAAGCCAGTCACCAAGAACACAATTGAACTAAAACTTTGGTTACGTTCACACAGGTAAAACGATTGGAACACAAAACACACTATTATTCGCCCAGTTTCTGTACACAAAACAACGTTACAATCGCGCCGCCCATTCCCACAAAACACGTAAACAACACTGGTGGAAAATAGTTTTAAAAAACCGACGATTTTTTTGATAAAAACAAACGTAACCGAACGCAGCAGCTGTGCAACGCTGCGTCAAAAACGTGAGAATGTTCTGTGCTTCTGTGAACTGACGGTTCGCTTGTTCGCTACACGGCAACAGAACGAGAATACAGCAGCGCCACCGCGGAGAATGCGGCAACCATTCTGACAGACCACGCGAAGATTGGATTTACGCGTGTAGGTCTAAAAAAACTTGGGAAGACTGAATTTTTTCAAGTTTCTGAACAAAAATTGATTGTTTTTAATTACATCAGAAACTATGGAAGCTAATATGAGAGCTACTGAATTAGGTAAGTCTATAAATTATTCTATCATAAAGTTCTCAGTTCGAAGACTGGTTGGACGCGTACCTCCGTCCTTTCCTATCCTGAGCTAACCTACGTATATCCACAAAAGTAGAACATCCTACATTCCTAACTATTTGAGAGCAATAGTCTGATCTGTGCCAAACTCTACCTCTTTTTATTCCTATTTCTAACATCTTCCTACCATAGCGTTATGTTTATCAGTTTATCACAAAAATCTATTAGTCTAACTCCCCTATCATCCCCAAAACGACCGAGTATTACATCTCTCTCTGTACCCACAACTGCATTAAAATCTCTCACAATTATTAAATGTTCGTGCCCCTTCACATGTAAAACATAAACAAAGATAAATAAAACATTTACATTAAACATTCCATTATCGTAATCAAAACTATGATCAAGAAAATCTAAATAAATAGACATTTATTAGAAACACAGATAAAAATTAAACAAACGCGGCTTTTCTATTTACACATTTTTTTAGGTTCACAAACATTCGTCGCAAATTTGCTTTCCCAAGATTATTACAAATAGCAATTAAAAGAACAATACCCGCCTTAAATTAGCGAAGCATGCCATGTTAAAACTAAAATGTTACGGACGGAGCCGATTACTTCCGAAATCAGTCTGCACAGCACGCGGCTGTTCATTCCAGTTTTCGTTGGTTTTACGAGTGCCTATCGATATCTTATCTGCCCAGATGATAAGGAGTAAAAAATGAATATTTATTTTAATAATTTTATGCAAACATTTTAAGCAAAAAGTATTTTTTATTTCTTACAATAAAATGATAGTCGTGGTCGCGTTGATAGTAGATAAAAAGTTGTACGATACTCGTATAGTAATATGTATGAACTGTTCCGTTACTTGTATAGCGGGTCACCAAGTAATGACTTGGGCCTGCTAAGACACGCGCACTATCATATCTTGTTCTTGTTATAGTTACAGGTCAGTGGTGGGGAACATTTTCGTGTTCCAGTACAAAAATTTGCAAATATGTAATTTATCGAGCTGCTGACGTGCTGGGCAGTTTTTAATGGAACAAAAAATTCATAAAAAGCTAGTTATTGCAGAATTTTATTGATTCATTATACCTAACGTATAAAATGATATTTATTGCATACGCCAAAGGTTCTGTTCGCCATGCCTGTTATAGGCTAAGAATTTAACAATACGCCATCGTATGAAGGAACGACTTGTTCACAGGACCAATTTTGGAGCGTCACACGCAGAGTACAAAAAAACAATATGGGTAGGTTAAAACTTAAAAGAGGTCAATCGAACCGATTTGGTAATACCCATTGTTTGCATTAATATTAATTAATAATTACTTATGTAATAGTTAATACAAACCTTGATCTCGGCAAGAACATGGATCCATCGATGAATACTGATCCAGAGAGTAGGATGTACCAGCATGTTGACAATTCTCCGGTGCTAGAAATAAAATACTTTAATAAAACAGCTGTTTTGTTGGACAAGACTCCAAAAACGGGAAAATGCTAAATTCTAAAATTTGCATCAGCCGAATTTTAGATCTAAAACAGAAACAATCTAGAGAAAAACGCAAAAATAATGGCAGCAAGTTAGGTTTGAGCCGCGGATATCATGATCATACACCCAGAACACTGGGAGTTACCAGGTATCTTCCTAGAAGCTAGAAATAATAGCGTTAATCGTAAATGAAGTATTATTTTTGGGCGACCTGACTAGTGATGGACGATATTTCACGAACTGTGATTTAATCACTGATATCAAAAAATCACTGTTACTAAAGGTCTTACAAAACTGTGACGTGATCACGACATTCCATTGTTCCTATCCTCGCTCGATAGCACAGAGGTGCTCGATAGCGAGGCAGTGAAATGTTGTGATCACATATACGCTCGTAGGTATAATACTACTAAAGTCGTGATCACGTCACGTTTTAAAATCACTGATATAGAAAAATCACATTAACAATTCACAATGTGATTGAAAAATCACGATATCGCCCATCACTAGACCTGACCTCTGAAATAGTGATGGACGATATTTCACGAACTGTGATTTAATCACTGGTAGCGACTGTTACTAAAGGTCTTACAAAACTGTGACGTGATCACGACATTCCGTTGTTCCTTATCCTCGCTCGATAGCACAGAGGTGTTCGATAGCGAGATTAGCGAGCCAGTGAAATGTTGTGATCACGTATACGCTCGTAGGTATAATACTACTAAAGTCGTGATCACGTCACGTTCTAAAATCACTGATATAGAAAAATCACATTAACAATCCACAATGTGTTTGAAAAATCACGATATCGCCCATCACTCTCTGAAATAATTATTGCGTTTGGTTTTATTTATGACCCAGTCGAAACCGACCGGGTACTAAAAAAATTTCTATAGACTCATTTGAGTTGTTCCTCTCCACGGAAATCTTTAGTAAAAGGCGAAAGATTTATTCGCTTAGAAGAGAAACCAGAGTAACAATTCGAGCCTTTCCTACATCTTATAACGAACATCGGCAATCACCTATGAGCGAGAGCCAACCCGCCATTAAACCTTAATAATACCCAAAAAAAAACATCCAAGAAAACTTCAAACTACACCAAACTTATTCAGAATAATTATCTACTTACTAATATAAAACATCATTAGCCTGATGCTTTTCGTATCTCACAACTTTGCATAAACCCCTTAAAGCGGAATCCCTTAGCGTCTGCAGCGCCTCCAATCCGCTAAGTCCGTAATAAATAACTTGCAAGTCCTGCAGGGATCTACATGCCGGCGGTCGCGACAGCGATCTAGCGAACATCTGATCCCAGTCGTTCATCGTTGCGGCGCACGATGGCGCCACATCCCACAGCGGGCTAACCGCACGCGATCGCGGTTCCACTTCACGCATGAAACTACACTTGAACTAATTCGAACCGAAGGAAAAAAACACTTGCACTACACAGCCGGAGCGTCACTCGCGGGTAAATCGAACAGGTGGTAGACGAGGCCGGATATTTCGAAGAAGGGGCGGATCACCTTTTTGTTTTGCGACGCACCGGCTTCTTGACAGTTGGAACATCTTCATGATCCATGTTCAAAGTAAATCTGAAATAAAAAATTGAACGTGAAAATAAATTACTATTTACCAGGGCACTGCCGAAGAAATATTGCCAAAATTTATAAATAAATAGTTTCACTTGTTTGCGGAATGAATTCAATGTTATTTATTTAGAGATTCACTCCAAGTCTATGAAGGTTATGAACACAATAGAAACGCGGAAATTCCTGGGACCTTCGTGTTTGTCAACAAAAGTATCATATTAAGCATGTCTACATGCTTGCTTGCTTACGACACGCTTTTGAGATAAAGAGATACATAATAATACCGTTGTTTTAGCTGAATTAACATTAAAAACCATATCTGCTTTACAAAATGCGGGTGACAATATCGGGGAAAATGACAGGTACCAATTTATTCATAAAACTGCAGGACAATTCCGCTCCATTAACGACAGACTTTTGCTTAAAAAATAAAATAGAAGAATGTAATAAGAAGTAGTATCCGCCACGAACAGCAACCTCCGAGCCCAGCGGATTACTGGTCCGATGCACTATCCATTCAGCCACCGATGAGCTAAAATTCATCTCAACCAGTCCGTTGATTGACCATGAGAAAACTGTAGAAGCCAAATAACAACACTGAAGACCTATTATCCCCCATTTGGAAATAGAACTGTCAATTTAGAAGGCTATCCGTACAAAATCATAAACTGACTATCAAGTAGCAATTTTCTTTTATTTTCTGGCCCCAAACTTAACGACAGAGCCCGCTCCGGTAGAGCATGTAAAGATGTCGTTTTCGCCTGGGGGCCTTCGTCGACGGCTCAAGAATGCTGTTGATAACGGATGCTGCAGTTGACGGAGCTGTTAGAGCAACCGTTCACCAACACATAAAACTCGAGTCGCCTAATCTCGGTCACCTAGAGAGATACATTAATATCGAAGGCAACAAACAGGTGGCCAGGTACACAAACGCCGGTCTCTTGTGTGCCAGGATTGGAGACAGTTTTTTATAGATGTTGAATATATAAGAATATTTGGTTTTATTGTCTAGACAAGACATTTTTTAGGGTCTGTTATTCTTTCTCTCCTATTCTTTATTGTCTTCTATTCTATAACTTTGACTTTTCGCCGACTCTCTCTAATACCTTCCCATTGCTAACCTTATCTATCCACGTATCTTCGTCATGCGTCTGCAGCACAACATTTCAAACGCTTCTATTACCTTTTATCAAAAACAACGTATAATGGAATTTGGGTATTCCAGATAGTGTTGTGCTCTGAAGTAGACTTGTCAAGAATTTTATCTTCGTCCACAGTTGTATCAGTGCCAGGAATGGCAAAAGTACATAAAAAATCAAGGCAGATAAGTTTTCGGCTTCTATTGATATTGATACTGCTCCTCAATTTACTTTTTTAATACCCCTTTTGCATGTTTCCGTTCCACGCTTATCAATTTCACCTTGAAATTCGTCATTCTGAACCTGCCCATTCTTTATTTCTGTCTAATTTTGTAAACAATAGATTTGTACTGAGTCTTGTTCAAAGCCCCAGTGGAGAGTTTACAACTTCATCTAGAATGTCCTTTTCATGCATCTCAGAGAGTTTCGACACCTTGCTTTCGGACAAAAATTAACTTAAGTGGCCCCCAAATGGGAAAATTCCTCGGAAAACCCAGTCAAACTAGGATAGATTTCCAATGATGACCTCGTTGAACACGGGGACCTTTTTAGCAGCTTCAAAATGAGAAAATGATCTTTTTTCTATACTTGTGAAGCCGAATACTTATTCTACTAATTCCAAGCGTCTCATGAACGAATAGCGTCAAATACGAGTGAAGTTGTTCGCAGACTTTCATCAAGTCTCGTTGCTCCAAGTCGAGTGATGGCGGAGATACGACACCCCCAAATTCGGAGTGATTTCTAACACCGATGGAACGGGGAGGGGATGCCGGATTCGTATACCTCAGCTCCACAAACCACGAATACCGGAGAACACCTTTACTAAGCTAAATATTTTTTCCCGAACACCATAATATACACAGTGTCCTAATTTAGAGAGGTCAGTATGATGGGCAAACGTTGCAATTATTGAAGCAGGCTAATAATATATGAATACGCCATTGTAAGTTGTATGTTAACACTAAGGAACTACGTAGATGGTTGGAAGTCATCATCATCATAAGGTTCTCAGTCCGAAGACTGGTTGGACGCGTACCTCCATTCTTTTCTATCCTGAGCTAACCTACGCATTTCCCTAAAAGTAGAACATCCTACATCCCTAACTATTTGAGAGCAGTAGTCTAATCTAGGCCTACCCCTACCTCTTTTTTGGTAGTCGAGAAAATAAAAATAGCAAAACAATTCGCGTTTTTCTAGCCTACTTTCCAGTTAACTATCAACTCTCTTTCCTTCTGCTTGATGAACCCAAATGAACGGCTATTGTCGCGAAATAATGAACGCAATTTTCCATGCTCTTCCCAAAAACTATGCGTGCGCTACAGGTGAAGAAGAAAGTAGCCAATTTAATTTTTATTGTACGAAGAACAATGCCAGACAAGATAATAGATTCTCCTGCAGTTTTAAATGTTTGAGAACATCGCTTATACGTACGTCACGGAAAGGATGTCGCTTCTTTTGTTTGTTTTATGCAGACCGTAAATATAAACAAATAGACAAGATAACCACGTGCAGGTAACATGTTTAGTGCACCTACCTTGCGGTATTGATAGTTGTTTGAATGATATGCATAGCTTCTGCGTAGAATTGATGACCATTCTACTGATGTTATTTTGAAATAATGGACGAAGATAAGCATCCTAGTATGCAAATAAATTTTGATGGGTTTGCAAGACATCAACGGAGTTGTATTGTATATTGAATGAGTGAATAGGGGAAAACTTGTATAGACAAGTAATTTTTAATTTTTATTGTTAATTATTCTATTTTGAATCTATTGTTAATAGCCATTGTTCTTATTGTATTTAATTCTTTTTCTAAGTTACCTTTAGATAGAGGAACAGTAAACGCTCTAAGTACCACTGAGTTGCAAGCAGATATATGACGAAAGTGTGATGCATGTGTACGTATGTTTCCTAAAAATATCGGAATAAAGTTTTTGATTGTTGTTTATATATTCTTGCTTGTTTTTCTTTCTTTTAGTTTTATTTTCAAGAATAATTTCAATAGAATGGTCAACATATTATGCATCTTACACCGTCCATGTACAGTAGTAATCACTATACTATGCAGTGCACTTACAATTTTGTAATTGCACGTTCATGGAGCATAATTATAATACAGTACAAAAATAAAACAAGAACCAAAGAATGTGGTTCGTATAATGAATGAAAAATATAATGAAGTTCTTCGATTTGTTTTTTTTATTATTTGTGTTGTTCGTTTACTGTCACTTACGTGGGGGTATTATATATTTTTATGAAAGTTATAGAATAGATTACAATAGTATATGTCTGGCATGTGCCAGTCCGTTCTGCATGAGGTACTGAAGACGTCTTGACGGTGGTTTTTAACGTACTTTGAGGACCCCCTTGTCTGCTTCCGCTGAAGTTGAAGGTGCTCACCGATGCATGACTTGCACTGTTAAAGGGATAAACTTAATCATTTATGCCCATCTAAAATTTATATTGTGCCTTCCACAGGTATCCATTAAATAAAAAAGGGGAAATTCTTATTAAAATAATATATTTTCAAGATGAAGCCACCTTCACCTACCTCATTTGAAATATCAATTTTTAGTGAATGTTTGGTGTTGAATTATTGATATCCAACTGATACAAGAAGCGTTTGAAGAGATACTTTAATACATTTTTGACTTAAAGTGACCTCATCAACACGTACATACATATTTTAAATATGGCAGTCAAGTGGCAGCGAGCAAGAACCTCATTAAATATGGTAGGGATTAAAAAATCAGTTATAAATTTCAACATATTTGCTATACTTAAACAAAAATGGAAATGAGGGAAAGCAAAATGAAGGTCGGTATAATCAATAAATTGCACTGGTTTATTACGTTAATTGGTAATCTTTTATTCCGTATCGCGGGTATTCAAACCTTAGAATATGCAATAACATGCTGCACTCTGCACATGGAATAATTAAGACTAATACTATATCGCCCACTTGTCAAGTTTCACGGTTTTAATAGCACTGTGTAAAGAAGGACTTCTGGTGAGTCACTGAAGTCGGAGATCCTCTACAAACGCCTCTACAATTTATACAAAAACGGTCCCAACTAAGCCAATGACTCTGGATAAGAAGCCGCCCAAAAATCAACTTCAGGTGGGCGTGCGATGAAAAATTTTAAAGACCAAAATACACTAATCAAAACGAAAAAGGAGCCACTTTTAAAAATGTTGATATGTTTTTACTGGAATGACGTATTGTTACAATTCTTTTTTATTTAAATATACTGGACTGGTGTTTAAACAACGTGTGTGGCCTCCTCTAACTCGTAAAACTTTAGCGCAACGACGCCGACGGGGCATACTTTCAATTTCAACTAAATTTCGAATAACTTGAGGAGGCAGCTGTTCCCACTCTTCCAGGAGGATTTCTTCAACGTGTTGAAGGTTCCGGATTGGCTGACGTTCCTTCAATCGTTGCCCAAATGTGTCCCAGACGTGCTCGATTGGATTGAAGTGTGGACTGCGGGCAGGCCAATCCATAACCTCAATATTGTGGGCATTGAGGAAATTTTGCACTATTCTGGCGATGTGTGGGCGAGCATTATCTTGCTGCAGAATGAATACTGGACCCATATTCTCGGCAAATGGTACAACATGTGGTTCTAGAACTTCGTCTGTATCAATCGATAGTTCTTATTTATTTTTCATTTTCCGTCTTTGTAAAATTTAACATTTTATTTACACTTTCATTTAAGAACGACATGACGTCATAATCAACGTTACAACTAGCTAATTTCACGGTCAACTTTATTATTCCAGTTTCTTCCAGCTGTGCCATTGTTATAATGATGCAATTAAAGGTGTATTTCAAGCGGCGTAATTTTTCGATTATTATGCCAGATAAAAAGGTTTTTGCCAAAACGGAAGATAAATTGTTATTTTCTTAAACGAAATCATAATTTTAAATTAGAATATATTAGATCATACTTTTTAAGTGCGTATTCATATAAATTCAAAGGAGTAACACCTTCGATGTAACAATCGAGCGCCTTACGGTAGTTCTTTGGGCACCTACACCTTGTTATGGGTATACGACTGGTTCGATGATTAATAATGGTCACCGTTATAATTTCTTTGTTTTCAACGATAAAATATTGGGTTTTCAACTATATGTAGTTTTCGAAATCAAGGTTCCGCTTTCCATAGGCAAGCCGAGTGCAGAAATCACACGAGTGCACGAAAGGCATTGTTCCTAATTAAAGATTGTTGGATTTCTAGGGTTTAAATTCATTTACAGACTGACCTACGTTAAAATGGAGAAATTTCGTGCTCACCTTGTGCCCAGGGCTTCACATCCGCAAAAGATAATGATGATATCGCATGTTATGTAAGCTATTAAATATAGAAAACGCAATGCGTGAAGGTGCGACCGTCCCTACGTTTCTATTTAATTTATGAACTTAATGGATTATTTCCAGAAGTCAGGATACCAAAAATTATTCTTGTGACACTTGTTTAATTGCAAAGAAGCGAAATACTGTGACATTTTTTAAAGTAAAAAAATACTATGGCGATTTTTTTCCAAACTTGAAGAAATAGTTTACAACGCACAAAAATTAAAGAATCTGTGACTTGCTAGGAATTTTTATGCAGGTAAACAAGTTGTACAGTGTGTAATCTGCATAGAGAACTCTTGTGCTCCTTTGGGGACGCTGGATGACCTCGATTGGAATCCAAACAACTCGGGCTACACAAAACCACATTTTGCATCCTTCTAACACTCAATTTATGTTAGATAAAACACCTGTGCAACTATACCTATAATAACCTTTTATTTATTGCATCCATAAAATTTAGAGAATAATACAGTAACACACTTTAACTTGTCACTCTTATTTTGCTATTAATAGCCAAATCAAAGTAAATGTTATTCAAATTGTCTTATTTTAAAAAAATCTGTAGTTTACGATGATATGGCCCATAATGGTTTAATAGTGTAAAACAAGCAGGTACCGGGACCAAAAGTGCGAGATCTTGAACCTCAATTACATTATCGATTTTAGAGTTGTTAAAGAAATCCCCAAATCTTGTTTTGTTATAAAATTAGTCACGCCTCTTCACCTTACATTTTTTAATGAAAATCTCAATGAAAGTAAAGCCCATGTTTGGGTAATCTACTTAAACATTCTAAACATCTCTCGATTTGGTGCACTTATTTATAAATTTCCCGTTTTTACAAACAAAAAGTTGGTTCTGGTATGATTAGTTAAGAACACTGCTTTTTTTAAAATTTATATGTACGAATTAATTTTTTTGAAATTTTTTACAACAAAAGTTTGCCTCCTTGCGAGTCATCTTGGAAGTTCTAGAATTATGGCCACTTTTTTGGATACCTAATTGGTCTACTGTGCGCTCGTGGCTAAATTTTCCACGAAATCAAACCATTACAAATGTCTGCACACAACAAGAAACAAAACTGGAATGAAACAGCGTGTATCCCGTGAAACGTAACTGACTGCACGTCGTCAACGATCGCCTGCCAACATCACGCTGCAAATATGAATGTATGGACATATATCGGTAAAATTTACTAGAAAGACCCTATAAATATAAAAACTTGTCTTCCGAGTTCCTACCTACCGTTCCCGAGCATAACAGTTGTTTCTTTTTGTTAAACGCATTTTGGCCCTGCGCTATTCTTTGTTTTATATCTCTAGTGCTCCTATACAGCAGAAATTCGCGAATTCCTCCATCTGCTCATTTCCATTTAGTTCTGTTTTCACGCCTTCTACATACCAAAATTTTGGGTTCCTTCCTCGGTTTCTTCTTATCGGGGTTATCCCCCTCTACACTTATTTCGTTTTCTAATATATCTCCAATTTGACTGCCTAATATCTGTTTCCCTCCTTAATCTAGCCTACTTTATATTTTGGCCTCTCGTCTATTAGATTCACAATATCTTTTGTTATCCAGGGTTTTCGACCTTTCTTGAAGGAGACACTTCTGACTTTTTTCCAGAGCATTTTTACTGGTGTATCTTCCCATATAAATTGCTTTCTTCCTGGGTGATGCCTTCAGAGTTGGTCTATCTCAAGACTTGAATGAACATTCCTAAAAAGCCTGGTACTGATTCTGAAGAACGAATTGCACAGTTCTTGTAGAAACGATGACTGAATCTTCTTTGTCGTCAGTTGAATTTGATGTCCAGCATCGTATGACCTAGTCTAATCTATAATGTGATCCTCAAAATATATTTTCGAATACGCCCTCGTATACTCACTTTAAAGAACAAAAGACTTTGAAATAGATGTTATCGATAAAGGTAGTCGTAAAGTGCCATCAAACCAAGGTGAGTCTACATCTTAAGAATGCACGGTGGTTAAATCACCAAAATACTTTCGTTGCCCTGACCTTCACGAACCTGACAAGCATGCAGCGTGACAACAAAGAAATTTAAAGCAACTTGATCACTAGGCGCTTCATGCATAACAATAACAAGTTTCAAAAAATTATAATTAAATATAGGTGAATTTAAATAACATAAACGAGAGTTAAGCATTGGTAAAATTTTCTTGCTAATAGGGGATGTGAAGAGTGGGATGCATAAGCAATAGACTAAGAATTGCGTCATCCATTAATATTGGTTTCAAAAACTACAATATTATGACTTACCTAAAATCAATATTTAAAAATCAGTGTCATTGACGACTAATATGACGTCAGCAGACGCCAGGCAATGCACATGCGCAGTTTACATGGCTAAACTTTAAAGCTACGCCTCGTGTGAAACACTGCTTTTGCGACAATTGGATGTAGTAAATGCTACATTTTTACAGTTTGTATGGATGACGTATACCAAACATGCGTGAAATTGTATCCGAGTATCATCGCGAAAAAAATGTGGGCGTTATGAACTTGATACGTTAATTTATTTTTTGTAAAAGGATGCGTCTGTTGACGTACGAGTTAGTACACACACATTCGCCAAAATGTATGCAGCGTACAACAGACACCAATATAAAATAAACCATTAATATCATTCACGGTAAACTGAAATTGAAATTAAAATTATCATATAAACATTAATGATGATATTTTATTTTCGAGTCTGATTTGATTAAACTAGGTATGAAATGTATCTATTTGTATTGGTTTGAGTACATAATTATGAGAAGTCTGTTTGATTCCAGATTGAGGAAGAAAAAAAGAAAGGAAATGCATAACAGGTAGGACGTGATTGCCAAGTATGGCAACCTTCTATATTTGCAAACGCGGATATTTGAGCGTATGAGAGAGTGACGTCAATATCACTTGCATTTCTTGCATTTGCTTGTCTAATTTTATTAAATTGATATACGTAATGAACTGCTAAATTTCCCAATTTAGGTCTCGTACATAGGGAAAACTTGGACCTCCATTCTTATCATAAAATTTTCTCTTCAAGAGAAGAATTATTCACAATATTATTCACTATAATTGAATGTGTAGTAATACAATAGTGGTCTGGAATTGTCGGAAATTTTACGAAAGCTGTTGCGTTGCTTGGTAGCCACGAGTGTAAATTTGACAGTTAAAAGATCACGAGCGCGTAGCGCGAGTGATCTGTCAAATTTACACGAGTGGTTAGTAAAAGCAACAGCTTGAGTAAAATTACCTAAAAATTCCAGACCACGAATTGTATTTAACAAGATTATTTTTTGAATCGAAGCCTCGATCGAAGCAAGGTAGTTGAAAACGAAATTTTATTTCAATTAATTCACATACAAAGAAATGTGTTGGGAATATTTGACGTTTGGCAAGTACTAAAGTAACTAGATTATATATTATAAATGCACCTACAAATTCGCAACTATGGCAACTTATCAACAAGCAAAATTATCGAAAAAATTACCGTATGTAATATCACAAGAGAGTGAGAATTACTTGAAAATAATTCGACAGATTTTCGAAAACTTGTCGCCAGGCAGTAGACACGAGAGCCCGTAGGGCTCGAGTGGCTATTGCCGAATGGCGACAAGTTTGAGTAAAATGTGGAGAATTATTTTCCAAGTTATTCTTACTGTCGTGTGGTATTCGAAAGGTTATTTTTTGACGTTCAAATATGAAACAACTGTCAATATTATTCTTTCAATGTCACAATTTGCGATTAAAACATATAAGACAATATGTCAAAACCAGAAAACAAGTCGTTTTATCAACAAAAACAAAATACTAAAAAAAATTCCCGCTGGGATAAGTTAGGTAAAAAATTCTCACTATAATAATGATTTAATTGGTCAGAATTAAACGCGTGATCAAAAATACTGTTCATTTATTGGAAAATAGAAACGGCAAAAAATAACCGGGGGTAAATACATTAAGAGATAATTTTTTTATCGATAAATACATGTTTAATTGTATGAAAGTTTTATTGTCATGGCAAATAATCGAGAATCAAGGTAGTGAAAAAATCGCGAGAGCTTGCTCGAGCGATTTTTCCTACTTCCCTTGATTCGAGATTTTTTGCCGAATGGCAATAAAATTTGAATACAATTTGAAATGTATTTATCTTATAAAAATGATCTCGAATGTATTTTAGGGAGGTTAATACACAACTACATTATACAGAAAATTTAATTAGAAATAGAAGATTTAATGAAACAATAAACATTTTAAATTAACAGAACATATTAAAATAGATTGTGTAGAGTTTGACTGATCTTTAGTTACATACATATTTTGAACATTGAAAGTGCAATGGTTATATGTTATATTATGACCAGATTTTTTTTGCATATTATTATTATTAATGTTTTCAGTGGTAAAATTTTCTTGCCTTATGTTTATATCTCTTGTAGTTTGGATTCCAGAAGGTCCAGGTCTCAGGTTGTTTATTAAACTAGCATGATGTTCCTCGTCTAACAGTAAATAAGGGCCCAATGATTTAGCATTTGCATGTCCAGTCATTGATGAGCTGTTCTTCCGGGAAACCTGATTTAGCAAGATTTGATACAGCACTTGATCGATTTGAATGATTCGTGATTTTATTTGTCAGAGTATCAAGCCCTATTCTTTCAGCAGACTGTTTGGTCCATTTTCCAATCTCATTTACTCCATAAGGCATGTTTTTGTACCATTCAGAATTGCTTTTATTCCAGTAAGGATTTACAGTCAGAAATAGTCGATCTGACGTAATTCTATTAGTGCGTTTAGAAATAAGCTTTTTAAATAACCTTACCGGGCACATATCGAGATTATTGTAATTAGGCACTAACCACTTACTGTCTGATAATTTTTGAGCTCCACCCTGGCATGTTTTGGAAAAAATCGGGTTGTATTCAATTCTTCCGGTTACGTTACCATTTGATTTCTTTTCCTCTTTAAAAAATGTACTTGCATTTTGCTGCCTCTCCCCCTCTCCAGGCTAGTTCGAATGCTATTATATGATACAGTTTTTTTTGAAGTCCTTCTGGACAATCTTCGTTCCACAGATTCATTATTGTATATATTTCTTTCTTACTCAGAGCAGTCGAACTTTGCTTCCTCTTTCCGAGAATAGACTGAAGCTGCTTTCGTTTCGCATTTTTTTGCATCCCTTGCTTGTTTGAATTCAATGTCTGTAAATGGATTAAATTTTCGGGCGTACTCTTTGTAGTATTTTTCTTGAAGGAGTTTTGCAGTAACATTCCACATGGTCTTTATAACGCATTCTTTATAATCTTCACCATCAGCTCTCTTCATATTAAAAACCCAATCATTCATTATCAGTCCAAGCTCTTGATTTGAAGTAATTTCTAGAAGTTCATAATGCTTCTCTTTTAAAAATATTTCGAACTGTTTCCATATTGACTTTTGATTTTTAACTGTACTCCTCGGAGTAACACTCTGTACAGTTTTTTGAATATCTTCCAAAGATTCTTGGCCAAATCTTGCCATTTCAAAACGACGATGTTGCAAGAAAACTCGAAAATAATATGACAGTGACAGTTGCCAAGGTAGAAATTTCAAAACTATCATTCACAGCATAGTTGATTAAAAGCAAGGCGCATATTTATCAGTTATTGGGAAAGCTAGGTAGGGTTTTATGGTTTTATCGTTTACAATGACAGTTGATTGGTCGATTTTAAGAAATTGAAGAAATCTCATTGGCTCTTAGAATAGGCGTGTATTAACCGAAATAATACACGCTTCTAGACCCAAATGAAATGTTCCTATTGGTCAATTTGACGATGAAGAAGACTGAAATTATTTAACTGTCAAAACCAAGGCACTCTACTTTTTTCGAAAGTAATATCGGGAATTTTATTAAAAATTAATTCCCCATTTAACTAACTTTCCAACTCTATAAGCATTTCCAAGCTCTCACTGGTCTCCAGGCAAAATTGAAGCTACCCTGTATGCTGATTTTAAAATTTCTGAAAGTTATAATTGTAATTTGTAGATACTCGATAGCGCAAAGTAACAATTAAAATGAAGTTCGTTAAACTTGCAAAATAAGTACATGGATGGGCTGATTTGGTCGCAAAAACTAAACCGACTCGAGGTGACTTTCTTTCGTTCCTGTTGCAGCTTTTGCAAAGCAAAAGTCATTGTTACACTTCAGAGTATATATTATAGGGTATAAATTCACTTGATCAGACAGAATTCCATCAGGTGAATCAACAAGTGGGGTTGGAAGCATATATATTATCCACAAATATACGAGTATCTAACTAAATATTGCAGACGTCTGATGACGTTCATGGGGTCTAATCGAATATCGATATCGCAATTGGTAAAGTTATACGGCTATACTCTGCAAGTTGCACAAGGGAAATATGACACCGGAAAAGGGTTGAAGTTGAAGTACGGCTTTGATGCGGTTTCCTACACGAAGGTAGGGTGACATAACAAGATAGTGCAAAATAAATTTATTTAAACGCATATTCAATTCTTCTAAACCGTTATGTTAATTACCATACTAGATCGCTTATATAAGAAATCATTGAGAGCGAGTTTAACTTCTTCACTTTTCTAGAATTTGGTGCTCATTTCGAGAAAAATTGTATCCTACTTATCTTAAACGGTATACGAGTTACGAGTTATGGCAAAATCTGAAGATAAATACCGATATTCTCATGTCAAGGTATACAACTTCAAAATTCGTATTTAAACGCATTTACCTAAAACCTCGCCTAAAACAAATATTGTAAAATTATACAAATTAATTCTCTAATTTCGTAAATTCCGAATATCATTTAAATAATTCAGTTAGCTACCAAAACAATTTCAAACCCATTTTTGGCTAACATTCACGAATTCTTGTTAGAACAATGCGTGATATTTCCGCGTGTGCCCGTCTTTCTGGCCCATCTTTCCGTGTCAATCAGCGCCTCAAATTTCAAAAACATTTGTCCATTCTATTTTCGTATTATTGATTTACACTTCAAGACTTTTGCTTAGAGCTTCTTTTAATTGCTGACATTTCATCGGGCGCGTTTCTTCGTTGGCTTGCAGATATTACGCGTTTAGAAAAATATTAATGCAAACGTACAACGACCTCGAATAATTTCCCACCTCAGAGTTAAAAAAGTTTCAATTAATCAACTCTCATTTACCGGAAATTTGACTTAAATATAGTTGGCATCAGCGACAGCATTCGAAATAATGAATTTTAATAATGTCAAAACAACAGGCTGGAAACATTTAAGTCTCCAAAATCCAGCTAAATACCTAGTTCAAGAATTAATGTGTCTACAAATTATGTAATTTGGTTTAATATTTTTACGAGTATTTTTAGAAGGAGTTCAGATCAACGTGGGTGGAGACAAAACGAAAAACGACAAAAGAAAAGTAAATCCAAGACACGTGTTAACGAGTATAATGGACCAAAAAGAATTAGTCCATTACAACCGAGTGTCTGGCTTGTGAGATACAAAATGGAATACCTACATGGATAAATATACGGGGAAATCAAACAAACAAGCAAATTCCATAAACACACTACTTACTGAAAATGTAAAGCAAAATGCAAATGTCGAGGCAAATGTATACAGGGGTTTTCAATTTAAGCTTGAAAAGATATCTTTTAAAGTAAATGTTTTGGCAGAAAACTTGACATGTGTAGTATTTTGTCGATTGTGATTAGTTATACGTGAGGTTATACGTGTGGACGGATTTAATAGATAGTTTCGAAAATATTATGTAGTTAATATTTTCTGTCTTGACTATTTGGTAGAAATCCATGATGAAATAGAAAATTACTATGCGTACTACCAATAAGTATAATAAATTATTTTATTGACCGGTTTCAAGATTCACAAACGATCTCATCATCAGAAATGGTAAATAAAATTGTAAACAAATTATTATGACAGTTGACAAGGAAACTAAAATTGATAAAACAATACAAAAAATAATGATATCCATGAAACATGTTAACTAGATAACTGAATTTCAGTATTTACTTACGGGGCATAAGAAAACACAAAGGAAATTCGAATACCTCGTACCTTGAAGGGAAAAAACAATGAATTTAAAGAAAACCAATTCGGGAAAAAACAATAAATTCAATTGAAAAAACCTTCAAGTGAAATATCAGAACAGAAAAAATAAATCAATCAATATCCAAGAATTCTTGACAACTGCCAACTGCTAAACTTGAAAAAACTGCGAGGTCAAGTCTATGTCGTTCTGTCTTGACAACAGCCAACTGTTAATCTTGTAATAAACTAAAAAAAAAAAAGAGAAATAAGTCAATAAATGTCATAATGAGAGAAACTGTAATACCGACACCTGAGAATTATAATTTTGATCAAAAGATAATTACAAAAGTTTAAATAAACTAGATTGTATTAAATCGACCTGGTCATTAAGTAAGTTATAATTTGTATCATTTTTATGTTTATAAATTTCTATAGACTCTAATATATCTAATTGATAACTCTTTACAAAATTAGACAATAATTTAGTATTTTCTGGAGGAGGGAATTGATGATTGTTATCAAAGAAATGATTAGCAAAACTTGAACGATCATTTTTTAAACGAAATGACCTTAAATGTTCATTGTACCTAATACGTATAGATCTGCCAGTTTGTCCGATATATATACTGTTACAGTCTAAACAATTTAGTTGATAAACACCTGTGTGGTCAAGTTTATGTGTTTTGTCTTTACTGTTAAACAAAATATGTGATAATATATTTGATGGTTTAAATGTGACTTGTATGTTATTTTTTCTTAAAATACTGGCAATCTTTTCAGAAATATTTCCAAAATAAGTAATCCTGCAAAATTTGGTAACTTTATCATTAGATAATTTAGGATATATGTTGTTACAAGCAATTTTAAATTTTTTATTGTTAATGATTCTATTGATGATTTCAATCTTAAATCCGTTATTTATTGCAATTGTTCTAATTATGTTTAGTTCTTTATTCAATTTATCCAAAGATAGCGGTACTGTAAAGGCCCTGTGTATCATAGAATTATAAGCAGAAATTTTTTGACAAACTGGCAGATCTATACGTATTAGGTACAATGAACATTTAAGGTCATTTCGTTTAAAAAATGATCGTTCAAGTTTTGCTAATCATTTCTTTGATAACAATCATCAATTCCCTCCTCCAGAAAATACTAAATTATTGTTTAATTTTGTAAAGAGTTATCAATTAGATATATTAGAGTCTATAGAAATTTATAAACATAAAAATGATACAAATTATAACTTACTTAATGACCAGGTCGATTTAATACAATCTAGTTTATTTAAACTTTTGTAATTATCTTTTGATCAAAATTATAATTCTCAGGTGTCGGTATTACAGTTTCTCTCATTATGACATTTATTGACTTATTTCTCTTTTTTTTTTTAGTTTATTACAAGATTAACAGTTGGCTGTTGTCAAGACAGAACGACATAGACTTGACCTCGCAGTTTTTTCAAGTTTAGCAGTTGGCAGTTGTCAAGAATTCTTGGATATTGATTGATTTATTTTTTCTGTTCTGATATTTCACTTGAAGGTTTTTTCAATTGAATTTATTGTTTTTTCCCGAATTGGTTTTCTTTAAATTCATTGTTTTTTCCCTTCAAGGTACGAGGTATTCGAATTTCCTTTGTGTTTTCTTATGCCCCGTAAGTAAATACTGAAATTCAGTTATCTAGTTAACATGTTTCATGGATATCATTATTTTTTGTATTGTTTTATCAATTTTAGTTTCCTTGTCAACTGTCATAATAATTTGTTTACAATTTTATTTACCATTTCTGATGATGAGATCGTTTGTGAATCTTGAAACCGGTCAATAAAATAATTTATTATACTTATTGGTAGTACGCATAGTAATTTTCTATTTCATCGAAAATATTAATAATTTGCTAGAACTATGCATACAATTTTTTTTCTTAATAAATTTAAAGTCGAAAGGCATTTTCAGCTTCTGAAGGATAATTCTGGCGTAATTTGGTAGCTTCAGTTAATCAACCAAAGTAAAACCACGTACTCATCATTTGGTTTCGGGTGCACCGCCAAAGCGCCCCCTGCACTAGGCCCTATAGGCCCAGTGCTTAATTCGGCTCTGCAAATGCAAATTCTTGAATCTTGACAACATGGATTCCTAGCAATATTTTCTTGTACTCAAAAATTTGAATTTCAAACTAACAGGAGAAGATAACAAGACAGAAAAATAACAAAATAAAAGCACCGCCAAATGCCACCCCCTCAATTTTATTCAATCCCAATAGAATAAAATGTTCAAATTCCCGTAGATACCTACTTTACCTGCATCTGTCAAAATTTTCTAAATAACCGCAGTATTTAACTCAAAAATAGCTATACACCTTTTAAACAAAAAATGCCCCATTCAACCTCATAGTGAAAGCGATTACCTATAAAGAAATTCAAAAATACACTCGAAAATACACTTAAGTACATACTGTGCAGAAGGAATGGGACAGCTTGTATGCGTGAAAATGTATTGACAAACAGGTAGATATTTTCAACCCTTTTAATAAGGTAATAACCTAACGAAGTAAATATAGAATTTATAATAAGAGTGAAACAGGTTCTGTTAAAACACTTAAAACACCTTACTACATTAAACTAGTTTTATTTGATTCCCAAAAATGGTTGCAAGTCCTTATTACGTTTAGTTATCTTCGTATAATATCGATTAACAAGATAATGAATCATTTCGTTATTTGTTATCAACGGTAACTTGATTTGTTAACTTCCAAAACAAAATCAATTTATTTTTGCAAAAAATTTAATCAAATAAGTTTTTAGGGCAGAAATGAAGTATAAAAGCAACAAAAACATACCTTGTTTGTCCAATTTCTCGGGCGTAATCCACAAAAATATCACATTTTCATTCAGAAAACTGCCAATAAAAACTAAAAAACTCGCACTCTTTATAGCATAAGTAAACAGACCGCGCGAACAAAGTTTTCAAGGCAAACTAATATAAAGTCCGGCGCAACCCGCAACGCAACCGACGAGCAAACGGTTGAATAACGAGTTTATTGCCGACTGAGCGTAAAAATGTAATCTCGATTGGATCAAGAACCTGCACTCAAGTTTTTTTTGTTTTGATTACTTATTAGTTCGCTTGCGCAAAAAAAGAAGCGCACGGCGGCTACCGGAAAGACATTAATGATTAAATGAACTACCGTATGTTGCGGGCATTTTTAAATTTGATGGAAAAATAAGGCACTGTTTAAATCAATTAAACATTTTATTACTTGTTTGTCATTACAACTCTCAAATCTTATTTTTTCAACTTTATACAGATTTATGTGAAAATAAATCGGTCGATACAAATCTGCAATGAACAAAAATAATAGTGTATCAAAAAATTTATGAAAAAAAAAACAATATTAAAACAACTTTTTTATTTCGCTTTTTGTGGCCGGTTTCTCAAATTCTTATTAGTGTTCTGATCGACTTCGGGTAAATCAGATTCTTCGACGCTGGACCTTTTACCTAGAAGAAATATTTAAATTAAAAAATATGGGTAGGTTGAAAATTAAAATCAAATAATAAAATAAAAAAATTACATACGTACTCTTTTTTGATTTGTCTTTTTTTTGCGGCCTGGCTTTTGTGACTGTAGTGTACGATCCACTTTCTTGCGACCTCTCCAATTCTCGGGTGATTACGATGTAAGTCAAAATTCTTTACAAAAAAATTTGAAGTACTTTCATTGAGAAAATTTACTCTTGAGTACTTACAGTTGTAGTACTAAAGATGCTCCCAAAACACCGACTCTGACAGCAGGAATATTGTAATAACCAGCTTGGAAATCAAGTTCTTGTTGGTCTCCGAGGGCAAGGCCGTACCATAAGGTAAGGACGGAGATAATTATACTACCCAAACGAGACAAAATAAGCAACAAATTCGACACTGTTCTCGTCGCTACAAAAAACCAGACAAAATAATAAAAACCCTATAAGTAGAAAAAATACAAATACAAATACAAAATACCTTTAGTGAACTTTTCTTCTTTGTCAACAGTTTGTATCAGCAACGAAATATGGTAAACAAAATCAGATATATAATGAACAACAATCAAACATACCAAAAGACGATTAAAACTAAAAAAATAAACAAAAATGTAGCGCGTAATATAGAAAAAAATCAAAAACTCACTTCAAGAAATAGGGAATAGCGATCAGTGCTATCCAAAGTAAACTTTTAGAAGCCTTGCTGACGTATTCCTCTTTCTTCGTCCTTTGGAAATACAATTCTGGCAGTTCGTGAAGTCTGTAAGCCAACTGAATGAGCAAGAACAGTTTTAACAAGAACGGCATTGGTTGCGGATAATTAGCCCATAATGCTGAAATTTCTTGTAAGAGGCGCTCTCGTAAGAGAACGTCTATACCCCATACCAACGAAATCAAGTAAAAAATTGTTAGCTGCCCGCTAGATGAAAATACCGCTAATTTTGATTTGGACAAATGCAATTTTTTCGATACTTTCTACAAAAAACCGACATTTTAATCCGTCTCTTGCTAAACTTACCCATCTACTAACTTACGTCTAAGGCATACTGCTGGATAATGTCGTGAAAAACTATGCATATTAAACTATAGAAAAAAACTGCGGCCCAATCTTTGGCACCAGATGTATATAACGGAACCTCACCGGCTTGCGTTACATTATGTTGAAGAGCGATAAAAATCGAAGCAACTGGAGAAGTAGCCTATTAAAAAACACAAATAATATTAAACTGCCACTGACATACTGACAACTCTAACCTAAAAGATGACATATGTCAGCGAATATTTCGTAAAGTACTGGAAATTTTTGAATGGGACCAAGTGAATTATTGCGAAGAAACTTACCTGTACCATCAAACCAATTATAAATACCATAGCCACACAGGAAACTATATCTGCATGGTTCTGAATTATGAATTCGTGACTTAAAATTGGTGGATTCTTGTTTGAACTCTTTCTAATCGGCTTCACCATTTTTAATACGTTAGTTGATTTAAAAAAATAAGAAAACACTACCGCAAATTACAAAATTCAAAACTATATCACCGAAATTTCAAGAAAAACTGCCTTAATTCCGAACAGAACTCTGCCGCTCAAGCGTTGCAGAATCAGCCACGAATCACGAAAGACGAAAGTTACACGTAAACACCAACCGCGACGAGAGTTGAGTGCGTGCCGCTACTTCGAAATGTCTGTGAACGACTTTCTCACGACAAGAAATCTAACAGCCTCCAATTTACTGCATTTGCTGCTACGAAGATTCATAGAATTAACAATAAATTGCGAAATAGCGGCGAAAAATCGTAATTTATATTATAAATTATATCAAGTCAATAAAAGACCCAGCCTTTTTTAATCTAGTGGCACTGTTGGAACATAAATATCATGCCGTTACCTAGCGACGTAGTGGTAGCGCCGTTCTTGAAACGTAAATTTTTATTTAGAATCAAAAGTTTTGCAAAATGTCAATGTCAGGTCCGCCAAAAAAACCTTGCAAATGTCCAACATGCGGGAACCCTATATGCGCAAATAAGTCTAATGAACCTCCTAAAAGCCCTGATGCAGTTCATGATAGTCCATCTCAACCATATGCCTATGAAGCAAAAAATACTGATGACACATTACCACAATTTGTAATTCACAAGAAGGATGAACCTGATGAACTTAGTAAGGTTAGCAGCGATCCTAATATTATTGCCCCAACACCAAAGAAATTCGGACCTAAACACACGGAATCTAGAAGGTGAGGAATGTTAAATTTAAATTTTACCTTAGCAAATTTAAATATAAGTAGTTTTAATAACTTAACAGCAGGGGGCTTCCATTGTCAACTGTATTTCACCTATACTGCTACACCACTGCCTTAAAGTAGTCCATTTGTCAATTAGTAGTTCAGCAGCAGATTACGAAAGTGTTGCCCTCTGTTAATGCGAAGCATAAGTCAGATGACAATTGGAAGACGGTATGCCGCTGACTGTCACTTCAGTCATAAGGTGTTCAAAAGGTCACCTTGAAATCTTAAATTAAAATTGAGGTACAATTATTTTGAATTTGCAAAATTGTGGGTGTTTGGAAAATTATAATTGTTAATAAATAAGTGAATTGTGTAGGGCAAAAGGTACGGGTTGAATAAACGTATATTTTATTTGTATTTTATTTTGTATTCAATTATTTTATCAAATAAGATATTTTAATTGAATTAAATATTTTAAATGACAAAAGTAAATTGTTTGAAACAAACACCGGGTAAATAAATGATTTAAATGTTCAGCGCTGGTAATTATTGGATATATTTTAAATTATTTTTTTAACTGCATTATTGCTCAATATCGCATCGCGTAAAGGTAATTGTTTATTTTAAATCTGATAAGCGTGTTAATCAAAGTTCATTTAATTGAATGGCTTTTAATTATTTTCCTAGTGGAAAAAATCAATTTTTAATTTTATAAAACAGGATAAATCAAATGTTTTTCTAAGAGATAATCTTGTCTTCCTAAAAATGCTATTTTTGTATCTGTTTACACAAAATATAGTCGTAAAATGATATGGCAGGGGGAAGTCACCTGAGATTTGTTTAAAATTTATTCCAGATTAATAGCGGAAATGGCGGAAAGAGCCGGTCATAAATTCATAGAACGCAATGCCCATAAAGGCAAGGGCATTGCGGTTTTTACCAGCGGGGGTGACTCCCAGGTAATTCGTTTGCAGTATGTCGTAGTTAAATTTTTAAACGGTCGTGTACTCTTAGGGAATGAATGCTGCGCTGAGATCGGTGGTAAGGATGGCAATTTATTTAGGGTGCAGGGTGTTCTTTATCAAGGAGGGTTATCAAGGTAATTTTTATGAATCAAAAACATTCCGATATTATGTTAACTATTTTTGAGTTGTTTGCTCTGTTCAGGGATGTGTGACGGTGGGGAGAATATCTTGGAGGCTCACTGGTCTACTGTAAGTTCTATAATCCATCAAGGTGGTACTGTTATAGGTTCTGCTCGTTGTAAGGAATTCAGGTAATACTTAACTTGAGGATTAGAAGTAGCGCGAATTATTATTCTACTCCGATTATAGGGAGAGAGCTGGTCGCTTAAAGGCTGCAAAAAACTTGGTGGACAATGGCATCACGAATTTAGTAGTGATCGGTGGTGACGGTAGTTTGACGGGAGCGGATCTCTTCCGCCAAGAATGGTCCAGTTTATTAGATGAGTTACTCAAGGATGGTAAAGAAATTTGCTCTGTTTCTATGGTTTTCTAATCGGTTTCTGTTTAGGGCAAATTACTGCCGATCAAAGGAAAAAATGCGCGTCTTTGCAAATTGCGGGCTTGGTTGGGTCGATCGACAACGATTTCTGCGGGACGGACATGACGATTGGCACTGACAGTGCTCTGCACAGGTGAGGTCGGTCAAGCTACAAATTTCCGCCGACTAAATTGCAAATTGTAGAATTATCGAGGCTTGTGACGCCATTCAAAGTACCGCTTACTCTCACCGTCGCACATTCATCATGGAAGTCATGGGTCGCCACTGCGGGTAAGGCAGATTGTGAAACTCGTAAATAACAATTAGAAAAATACGAAAAGCGTTGTCTATTAGCCAACATTAGAATGTTATAGGTATTTAGCGGTAGTTTGTGGGCTGACGGCAGAAGCTGATTTTGTTTTTTGTCCGGAATCTCCGCCCCCGGAAAACTGGAAGAAAAGTCTCTGCGATAAGTTAGAGCAGGTACTCGGTTGCACGTCCCAAAAAATGTCCCGTATTTTTTGTTTCGTTTCTAATAACACTTTTTTTATTTGATGCACCACGCTTTTTATGTTATTGTTTTGCATGGCGTTTGCTTTTATTTATTGCGTTATTGCGTAGTTTATTTTATGGGTTATGACCAAAAATCACAAACCAACACACACGAAATCGAGAAATATCAGCAACAAGAATCTAGTAGACAACGCTCTGAGCTTTCAATATCAAAAAAACGCAATCGAAATTTATCTTGCAGTTACTTAGCGTTGGTCGGAGCTCTGGCGAGTGAAGCCGACTTTGTCTTCATCCCAGAAGATCCGCCACAAGAGAACTGGCCGGAGAAACTGTGTCACAAGTTACTACAGGTATCGCTAATAATTTTGTAAATACACTCTGCCGTTGGTTATAGTTCTAACTTTGCACCATCTGTTTTCAAAAAATTTTAGACTACTTTTTTAACGATGGTAGAGCTGCGTTTTTGAACATCCCATGACTCTGCAGATCTTTTATGCGAAACAAAAGGTTTTGTAGTTCACTACATTTTATGAATTTTCACGTAAATTGAAGAAAATCATGCACATTTTTGATCCTCATATCTGTAGTTTAATGTAGATGGTCCACAGAGTCTTAAAATAGTCTGTATAATTTGTTTCCTTTTAATATCTTCTACTAGTTCTTCTCGATATACAGGGTGATTCAGAACGGGCGTACCAAATTAAAATGAGTGCTAGAGGAAAAGCTTATATGAACATATATGTTCTAAAGCGACTACTAACAAAGATACAGGGTGTAAAAGTTTAATATTTTTTTATTATCTTAGTAACTAGGAAAGTTATTGGGTTGAAATTTAAGGTGTCGTTTTCATTTGCCAAGTTCTAATTCTCCAAAGAAAATTGCTCTGCTAGCCCTATCAGTAGCTTTATTGCTACGGGGTAGGCCGTTTATTTATTTCCCCAATCCAATGTTACGCCACTGGCGAATGCAGGTGATATTAATGTATTTGAAATCTACGTTCAATTTGGGAAGAAATTGGTATCTTCAAAATTTTTCGCAAAATGCTTAGTTTTTGAATGAAATAGCATTTTGTGAAATCGTGCACATGCACTGAAATTTTTCATAATGCAATAATGGCTTCACAAATATGCAAGGAAAGTGAAAATTGAAAAAAATAGTTTATTAAGAATAACACTAACAAAACTAACAAGAAGAACGAGAAAACATCAATTATACAAGGTGTTTCTAAATTGAGTACCATAAATTTAGGAGTTTGTAGAGATAGTTAAAATAACAAAAACGCTTCCCTTCCAAAATACAGGGTGTTATAATGCCGACTGGCGTAGCAGTTATTTAGCTGTAAGTATATGTAACTAGAACAGCCTGAGGAATCTAAATTTTTGTGGGAAGGTGCTACTCAAAACTACAGATAATCCAGCAATATTTTAAGTGTAATACGATAATTCAGTGGCGTAGGAAAAGGGGTCGTGTAATACCTTTTTGTTAATAAAAAGTTTGAGGTTAGGTTTTTTGAAAATATCGTTTTCTTTTTAGATTCTCTAATCAAAATACTGCTAAAAAGATACTCTTTTTAAATATCTCTAGAGTCTTTTGTTTTCGAGATATGCACGATTTTATGTGGCGGTGCTATTAAAATATAGTCTTTGTTTTGCTGTATTATCATTAGTTATGTAAAACTTGATAACAAAATCACCTAGAAGTGCTTGCAGGTATAAATTACGAAGGTACCTACAAAAACATGTAGCAATCATATGCGATTTTTTTTCGCAAATCAACCATGAATAGGTAATACCCCAGTTCTCATGAGCACTGCTACATAAAACCACAAATATGTCAAAAACAAACGACTTTAGAGATATTTAAAAAGAGAATCTTTTTTGTAGTATTTTGATTAGAGAATCTAAAAATAAAACGATATTTTCAAAAAACCTAACCTCAAACTTTTTATTAACAAAAAGGTATTACACGACCCCTTTTCCTACGCCACTGAATTGTCGTATTACACTTAAAATATTGCTGGATTATCTGTAGTTTTGAGTAGCACTTGCCCACAAAAATTTAGATTTCTCAGGCTGCTTTAGTTACAGATATAGCTAAATAACTGATATGCCAGTCGACATTATAACACTCTGTATTTTGGAAGGGAAGCGTTTTTGTACAAAACTATATAAAGGTTTTAGTGTTATTTTAACTTTCTCTACAAACTCCTAAATTTATGGTACTCAATTTAGAATCACCTTGTATATTACATTACGATATTTAAAAAAATATTAAAACATTTACACCCTGTACCCTTGTTAGTAGTCACTTTAGAACATATGTTCATATAAACTTTTCGTCTTATTTGGGATTCCTCTAGCACCCATTTTAATTTGGCACGCTCGTTCTGAATCACCCTGTATAGGGTCTTGGAACAGTGCGTCTGTGGAATCTTGCGTCCATATTATACTTAAGTTATATGGAAGACCCCTTCTTATTTTTAGTTTTCCATACTTTAAAATTATTTTCATTTATACAGATTGTCCTATTTCTTCTGCACAGCACCTAACTTTGTTTTTTTTTTTAATGGACCAGCCTTATTTTGATTGAATTTTTGGGTTTCTTAATTGTTTTTACTACAGGATTGTATAAAATATTTTTGCCTAAAATACGTACATATCGTGTCTTATCCACAACTGAATCTCATCAATTACTTGCTCCAAAACATGTAATTCTTTCGCCAATTTATACACACCCTGTATAGTTTCTTGCACCAACACCTAACACAGATCTTTTTGTGACCCTCTTTTGGATGATTTTAGGTACCTACTTTAAATTTTCTTTATTGTTTTTGCTTGCACTGTACTGTGTACATGTTTGTTTATCTTAGCTTTTAGAACCAAAATGGCATGTAACAGATTATAAAAATCTTATTTCGATTTTTTCTGTATAAACTGGCACGTTTCACAAGCATCCTGTATTATGAAACTTGCTTGTGCAAAAAAAAATTAAGTGGCACATATGTACTGGGCATGTTTCTACAGGAACGAACTTTGGGTCAGCGTTTGAACATAATAATAGTGGCTGAAGGAGCAATCGACAGAAGCGGTCAACCGATAACGGCTGAAGACATAAGAAAGGTGGTCGTCGACAACCTGCATCAAGACACTCGTATAACTGTTTTGGGTCATGTCCAAAGAGGTGGTAGTCCCTCCGCTTTCGATAGAGTTTTGGTACTATATTCCTTTCTTGCACAAAATAAAGTTGTAATTTGATTTGTTCTCGTAGGGTTGTCGTATGGGGGCTGAGGCCGTGATGGCTCTCATGGAAGCAACGGATGACACAGAACCATGCGTAATATCTCTAGAAGCGAACCAAGCAGTTCGTGTTCCCCTGAGGGAGTGCGTTAAACGCACCAAAGCCGTAGCTCAGGTGAGACATTTAAACTTTTGTTATCAATCATTTTTCAGTATTAATTTGCGGCGCAGGCTATGGAAGACAAACAGTGGGAGCTGGCTGTGGAACTAAGAGGAAAATCTTTTAAGCGTAACTTGGAAACGTATAAAATGTTGACTCGTTTGCGGCCTCCGAGGGACGCCTTCGATGAGAAAGGCCACGGAAAGGTAAGTGATTGTTTTTGATTCGCCCAAAGTTTTAATCAAGTTTTGTTGGAAAACTGACCGACAATTTTTTGAGCTCCTTCAAGTGAAAACATTATCAACTTCGAAGTTGATCAAAATTTTGATTGGATCAATTTTTTGGCGGTTATTATTTTTTTATTTTGATAAATTTATTGTGTTTTGTTTGTTTTTGGATTGTGAACATTAGGTCTGTGCGATTATTACATTTCGTAATCGATTATCGATTGTTGTAAAATAATCGATGAATTTGATTAATCAATTATTTGATTATCCAATAACTTGATTAATCGACTGATCGATTTTTCTATTAATCTATTACGTGATTAATCGATCACTTGATTGATCGATTAATCGATAGTTTGATCTATCGGCTCATTGATTGTTTAATTAATCTATTAAGTGTCTGATTAATTGACTAAGCGATTATCAATCGATTAATCAAATACCTAGTCGGTTGGACATATTGAGTTTTCACAATTACTATGCTTTCTACTAATTATAATACACGCAATATAAAGTCTGTCTTTAATGCATTAATCGATGGAACAAAATATGTATTCAATTAATCGCATAATTAAATAATAGAGTAATCAAATGAACAATTGATCAAATAAATGAATAATCAATTAATCAAATAATCGAACAATCAGTCAGCCGATTAATCAGATAATCGATAATCATATAATCGGTTTTGAGCTGATTAATCGATTATCTGATTTATTGATTATTCGATTAATCAGTTTTTTGAGTAATCGATTATTTGATTAATCAGTTATTGCAAAATCTATGATCAAATAATCGATTATTTTGCACAGCCCTAGTGAACATTGCTACAAAAGTAAAGAATATCGATAATAATTTGTTCTCTTCTTTTGTAATTGAAGAGCACACTGCAAAAAGGGGGAATGTCACATTTTAGGGGAAAATTAGATTTTGTTACTAATAGGTAGTTCTAGTCATGCAAAATTCATTTTCATTACGTACAATGCAAGTAAGGGGATAGTCTCCACAAAATAAACGTTTTAAAATACATGGACATTGCAAAAACGGGGAACGTCAACGCGATACATTGCAAGAAGGAGGAGAGTCATATTTACCATGTCGAATTGGTGGAAGATTAAATACCTTAACAGTTTTTGAAAATGCTAAAGTTAAACCTTCGCCATTTGACGTCATAGATGTCGACCAAGCAATGTTTCGGAACTGGTCAAGTTACCTCCAGTAAAAGTATTTAAAAATATCCATTTCTGACTAAACCTATTCGTGAACTTCAAGTTAGTCTTATGCCCGGTTTTTCAAATAAACCAACACCGGATTAAGTCTGACACCGGTTTCGTTATGATACCGGCTTTCTGATTGGTTGTAGCATAGCAACGAAGCCGGTGTCAGACTTAATCCGGTGTTTGTTTCTTTGAAAAACCGGGTCATAGTCTTCTTCAATGCAGCAACCCCGAATAAGAGAAGCCAACGAATTCTGCTTCTTATCAGGAAAATTACTTAAGGTAAAACAATTAATTTTTACTCAATGAAAGTCAGGTAGGTATAGCTTTTATGCTTTTAGCTTTACTGGCTATATCTTTTGAGAAATATAAGGTCTTGCAGCACCTAAAGTAATTTAGCGGACTTAAAGCAAAGGAATTCTATTTTGAGAATCTGATGTTTATGTTTATTGAATAGGTTGCGTTCAAAATGATTACAGAAAACTGCAGATCGCTGGTTTCGTGTTTGTGGGACTCATCAGTTCCACTCATTACATCTAAACAATTCGTAAAAAATGATCAACGTATGTTAGCATAACAAGCAAATTAGTTGCGTATAAAATGAATGTAGAAAGCACTGCACTGATGAGTCCCACAAGGACGAAACCAGTTGTCTGCAGATTTCTGTAATCATTTTGAACGCAACATATTTAATATAACCTACAAAACAAACCTTGCTCTGAAGTAATGTACGTAAAGATACGTTATGATGTTATGAAGGTTTCAATACCAGTGGCTGCAGTAACAGCTTTGAAACAATCCTAATTTGTCTCCATGTACGTACGTGCCTTTTAAGCAGGTCTTTGTTCAAATATTGCATGTTTTGAATGTGTATGGAAAACCGCAGACCAACTGGTTTCGTCCTTCCGGGACTCATCAGTATGGTGCTCTCTTAGATGGGGTAGCAGTCTGAAACGTCTCGTAGTACAAAAAATCTGGATTTAGTTCTATAATTCAATGCCTGGCGGGGTATTTGCCCGAGGAGTAGTTGTTCGAACGGTCCAGTACCACTAATT
This sequence comes from Xestobium rufovillosum, assembly GCA_963966045.1. NCBI lineage: Eukaryota > Metazoa > Arthropoda > Insecta > Coleoptera > Ptinidae > Xestobium > Xestobium rufovillosum. The sequence goes on from OZ014493.1 coordinate 43,281,975, forward strand.
AATACTAGATAATTACTCAAAGTAGTTGTCACTTGCTGATATCTGTCCAGAGCGCGGCAGCATATATAGCAAGCTAAATTGCATGGTTTGAGTGTATGGGGGAGAGTACCGTACTGATGAGTCCCAGAAGGACGAAACCAGTTGGTCTGCGGTTTTCCATACACATTCAAAACATGCAATATTTGAACAAAAACTTATTTATATGACTCTCCCTGTTCTTGCAATGTACGTTGTAACCATAATGAGAAAAAAATAAAATAAAAAATAAATAATTTTAATTTGAAAAATTCGTTCTTTTAAATTTAGAAAGTACAGTGTCTAGTGATTCAGGTAAAAAATATTCAGATGTTTGCGTTAAGTTGAACGATGACGATACTGTTTTGAATATTAAAGTTAATGTTCTGCAACTAATAGAAAAATTGACATTCCCCCTTTTTGCATTGTGGTCTTCAATTGTTTTTGCACATTTTTGTGTTCTTGTGCATGTTTTGCATCATTGCATGTTAATTTTGCAAAGCTACATTTTCGATTATTAATCAAAAGCTTGACTTTTTGGGTGGTCACGTATTTCCTTTTGTTTTTACTTTACGAAATCATTTCCAAATGGATTGGAAAGTATTTCGAGATGAACAGGACGGTTTAGGGGACATTTAGGAAGTAGTACTGACGGGTTTATTGACTTGTTTTGTTTTATTTAATAGAGGTATTCGGAGATGTTCCTGATGGTGAGTACTTGAAGAAAACGCGGTAGAATTCTGAGCGTAGTATATATTCGTTTCTTATTTCTATACTGTACAGACTGTCAAATGTAAATACATAATATAAAAATATCCAATGGTAAATTTTATATTTATGCTGGTTTATATTTGACAGACGTGTTAAAAAATTTGCTAAACTCTTCAAAACTAGACGAAATGTATTAATATAATTTTAAGTAGACTTGTGTTGACACAATGTTATAACAAAATTGTTACAAGCAATTCGAAAAGATATTTAGATATTTCAACTGCAAAAATATTCTTTCGACGTTATCTTCACTTATTTTCTTACTTTAACTTTTCCTCTCAAATCTCTCCTTCAATTCAAGACGGCACATAATCTGGTATATTAACTTTGTAAGTAATCCACTTGCTTGGCTTAGTATAAAAAGTACTAGGTATGACAATTTAATTCCCAAAACCAATTATTTTTCTTTTGCTTTGAAGATAACAGTCGGACTCTATTCCCAAAATATCCCTCCCGAAATCCTTCGATTTATGAATAATTAATCAGCTTATTGTCTGTTATTTCCAAGATTTTTGGAAAAAGGATAATCAAATTTTGAATATACCTCTATAACCTCTTTTACCTGCTTGTCAGTACATGTTGCTGTAAATGGAGTGCCTCATGGATCAATTCTAGACCTCCTGCTATTTATTTTATGCATCTCTGGTTAGTTGACATCATTCAGTCTTAGTAAAATACCTAGCTGCAAATGCTGAAAATATACAGGGTGTTCTCATTTATTTTAACAAAGATACATATGTAAAGAAATTTACATTTAAAGAAACAATACTATTGGCAGCAGAAGGTAAGTTGTGGAGTAACAAAAACCGTGAACAAAAATACAAAGGGAAAGGAATGGTGGTCAACAGAGGTGCAAAAAGTTATTAAAGAGAAGAAAAAGATATGGAAAAAATACCTTAGTTCAAAAACTTTAGAAAATTATGGAAAATGTAAGGCGAAAAGAAGTCAAAAGCACAGTTAAAGAAGCAAAGTAAGAAGCATGAAAGAAATTCAGACAAAAGATGAATGAAAACTTCAGGGAAAATCAAAAACTGTTTTACGGTACGCTGAAGCAACTAAAACAAAAAAAAAACATATAGTATAAGATAAGAAATATGAAAGATAAATATGGATCCATAATAGTAGAAGAAGATAAAATAATGCAGAGATGGAGAGAGCATTTTGAGGAAATAATGACCACAAGAAATACAAAAGAGAGAAAAGTAGAGAGAAGTAGAGAGAAGAACAGAAATAATCATCAAGCCGCTGAAATAGACGAAATCACACCTGAAATGGTAAAATACTTGGAAGAAACAGAAATAAAGGAATTTGCAAAGTTGTTAAACACAGTGGTGAGAGAGAAGAAGGTACCCAATGAACGGAATACCGGGATCATCCTACCATTGCATAAAAAAGGGGATGTGAGGGAATGTTCGGAGTACCGGAGAGTTACGTTAATGAGCATACCAGCAAAAATACTAGCCAGAATAAGGGAAACAAGAATCAAAGAACTAGGGAACACGTTAGAAGAAACGCAATAGGGCTGTAGGAAGGGAAGGAGCACCCAGGATCCAATATTCATATTAAAACAAGTTGCAGAAAGATGCACAAAGATAAAACCATTCGTGCAATATTTGTTCTCTAAGAGAAAGAGTTCGATGAAGGACATGACAAAAAATGTGGTGAGAACAAACAATGAGCAGTCGACAAAGTTTGAAACAGCAGATGGACTGAAACAGGGATGCATGCTGAGGAAAACAAAAGATGAAACCTATATTGGAAGATGAAAAATGTAGAGGTATCGGAACTGCTATTTGCGGATGATATGGTGGTGTTAGCTGATTCCGAGGAAAACTTACACCATAATATAGACAATCTAAAGGAAGAACTGAAAAGAATTAACATGAAAGTAAATATCCAAAAAACGAAATGGATGATCATTGGACAAGACAATAAATGACATGATATTAGAACAGAAGGAAAGAATATAGAACAAGTTGAAGAGTTTAAATATCTTAGAACTATAATAGAAAGAATTGGTAAACACGAAAAAAAAATAAATGATAGAACAGCAAAAGTAGGAAGATGGTATAATATGGAAGTGACAAAGAACGTAAAGGTAGAAGTTGTCAAGAAAGTTATAAGCCCAGCGCTATTATGCGGCAGTGAAACAGGGACACTCACAAATAAAGATAAGAGCAACAGAAATGTGATTCTTAAGAAAAATAGAAATAAACATTCAAAGAATGTCAAAGGAAAGACTTCCAAGAAGGATCTACGAGACAAGAGCCCAGGGAGTCAATCGGAGATGAAGTTGTAGAAGAACATGGCAAGAGGGAGTGAAGGAAGTGGTGCAAGAGAGAGAGAGATCCAATGGAATGAAGGTGCCTAACACAAGACAGGAAGGAATGGAAAAGACGAATAAACTCAACTTAACAGTCTTAAACCTAACTTAGAAAGATTCGGGAATAAGTAAGTAAGTAAGTAAGTACAAAGTTGTAACCCAGGTCCGGAAAGCATGGAGGGAGTAGGTCATGAAGTGAAGAGAATAAAAATCTGAGGGCCCTAGAGCATAGGATAAGAAGAAGAAAAAGTGTTTCTTAATATGTGGAAAGGGCACAATGGACCAGTTTCTTGGCCAGTTGTTTTTGTAGGCGAAGGATTTTATTTTCGCTGCGTTTAGTGACCCATGGATACTTTGAACAATTTTTGTAAACATACCAGGACCGTAATAGGAACAATCATATCGGTAAAATTTTTACCTTACCTGTATCATCTCAAAATTTTATTAATTCCCTGCATGTATCTGTTCAGCGTTTATCTCAGTGCAACACATCTGTTTTAAGAATTAAATTGTCAGATCCTATTACTTTTGTAGAAGCTTGTATTTAGTAGAATGTTGGTTATCGTAAACGATGCTTTTATGTGTTTTTTTAGCAAAATGTAGACGCGAATTTCATATTTTGTAATGAAAATCGCGTCGATTTTTGCAGGAAGGCTACACTCTAGCCGTCATGCACATAGGAGCCCCCGCTTGCGGTATGAATGCCGCAGTTCGTTCTTTTGTCCGTAACAGTATATTTAGAGGAGACACTGCTTTGGGTATTCACGATGGAATTGAAGGTCTTATCGCCGGAAATATCAAGCAAATGAGTAAAAAATTTTTTCTACTAATAATTTCGTCGTTTAATCGTAATTTTGTAGGTTGGTCTGATGTCAACGGGTTTGTAGCTCAAGGTGGTGCAAATTTGGGTACAAAACGTACCTTACCAGGCCACAGATTGGGTCTGATCGCTAATAAAATACACGAGTTTGGTATTCAAGCGCTTCTAATCATTGGGGGTTTTGAAGTACATATATTCTATAAAACACTTGCATATACAATAATACTGATTCATTTTTAGGCGTACCAAGCAGCTCTCACTTTCATGGACGCTCGTGACGAGCATCCACACTTTAAGATCCCAATCTGTGTAATACCTTGCACGATAAGTAATAACGTGCCCGGAAGTGAGTTTTCGCTAGGCTGCGATACCGCGTTGAACGAAATAACAGAAATTTGCGATCGCATTCGGCAGTCCGCTCAGGGGACGAAGCGCAGGGTGTTTGTTGTTGAAACTATGGGCGGTTACTGCGGGTATTTGGCAACTCTGGCAGGACTTGCTGGTGGTGCAGACGCAGCTTACATCCACGAAGAGAAAGTGACGATAAAAGACTTGCAAGCCGATTTGGTAGACATGGCTACGAAAATGGCGGAAGGTGTTCAAAGAGGTTTGATACTGAGAAACGAGAAGTCGTCTGACAATTACAACACGGAGTTCATGTTTCGCTTGTATTCAGAGGAAGGGAAGGGGCTTTTCAGCGCTAGGATGAATATTTTAGGTAAAATATAATTTTGAATCTTAAAACTAGAGAAATTACTGATACCGTGTTTTCTTCTGAAGGTCATATGCAACAGGGTGGTTCTCCAACACCTTTCGACAGAAATCTGGGCACCAAGTTGGCTTCAAAAGCTGTGGCATGGATGGTGGAAACTTTGAAGTCTAACACCGGCGCTGACGGCAAAATAGTTTGCGATAAACCTGATTCTGCTGTTTTACTGGGCTTAATTAAAAGACGATACGAATTCACACCGGTGTCCGATCTTCGCCCACACACAAACTTTGAGTAAGTATTTTATTTAATTTGGAAGAGAACAACGGATGAAAATGACATTGGAGACTTTGGTACAGTCAACAGATTTAAGTTAGCGAGCGAAGGGGTTGAGCATTAGCATACTTTATTGGAAAGTGTAAAGATGAAGATATCTGTTGCAACGGGCATGCCTCCATCGCTCGCCAACTTAAATCTGTTGGACTGTACGTCGTTACACAAATGCAACTCGACCATACGGTGCTCTTTGTTTGATATCTCTAGTGCCCCTACGATCGCAAGTTACTTCTTCTTCTGGGGGCTTCGGATTTTTATTCTCTACACTTTGTGGCCCACTCCCGGCATGCCTTCCGGTCCTGGGCTAGAACTTTCACCTCTTCCATTATCTTTCCTCTTGTCTTCCCCAAGTCTTCTATTCTCTCGATCTATTTCTTTCCTGGTCTTCCAACTCTTCTTGTTACTTTCCCTGTCTCCACTACTGTTCTTGGTTTAGCAGTTTTATTATGTCTTGAGTGCTCTCTCTGTCCCACATTGTCTTCCCAGCGATTTTCCTCAAGAACTTTATCTCAGACGCTGTCAGTTTGCTTCTTCCACCTACCTGCCTTTTCCTCTCTTTCGATTAGGATATCTCCTGCCTCGTTTCTAATGTTCTTGCTGCTATATCCAATTTCTCTGAAATAAAATAATTCAATTCAATTAATTAATGAATTAATTAATTAATCCAAAAAGCGCAATGATATCCTTCTTTACTAGATTGCGTGTGCCGAAGGAGCAGTGGTGGCTTAACCTACGCCCTCTGTTGAGAATTTTAGCCAAGCATGACTCTGCTTACGAGGAAGAGGGAATGTACATGACAGTAGAAGCATCACGCGCTTTACAATAGTCATTTTTAGTATTGATTTTTTAAAGTAATCGTGTCTTTCACGCTAAATTTTTTTTTATGTCACTGTATGTGTTTTATTGACATGTTTGAGGTGATTCTTTTTTTTTTAGTTGTTTTAAGATTGTGATTTTTAAGAGGCCGATATTTATTAGGATTTTATCGTGGTATATTTATTTTCTCGAAATTAATGTAGGATTTCTACGAAATGTTATACTCTTGTTATAGTATTCGTTTTTTTTTGTTTTAAGTATAGTATTTTGAAGTAATTTTTTTTCGATGGATTGTTGTTTATTATAAATTGTTTCGAAAAATTTATAAGTGATTATTAAGCAAATGATATTTATTAAATAATTGTATTATTGTAAAAGACCTGATAATAAAATAATTTATGATAATTAATTGGTTTTTTTAATATTGTAACAAAGCATAATTAACCGCCTGAAGCTCTAACAAATTTAGATTAGGCGTTATCTATTTTGTTCGAGAAACATCGCGCATCAGAAAAAGTGCACAGATGAGAGAAGACGTCATGACGTCAATGAACCGAAGATGGTTGAAAGAGAGGGCACCTGGATCTCGCGCTGACAATGGGAGGAGCCGAACCCCCGACCGGCCGTTCACGATGTTTGGTGGAAGATTTAATAAAACACGGTGTCGCGGACATTCACAAAACATTCACTCATCATCCATCCGACCGACATTCATCCTGCATTCTCATACCAGACATTCTCCGAATAACTTCCAGTATTATCGCGAGTACCTGACTAGCTGACTTACGTCGTGCGAAGTGATTAGCTGTGCTACTATAATTAAAAGCCGTTATTTAATGATTGAAGCTGTGAGGCTGTCAATAATTAAATATACGTCAGTTGGTCCGGTGTAGAGGTATAATAGGCTGGTGAAGGCTAGTTCTTAAATTCTACGGGTAGCTGTGGATGTTCAAACCATAAACTCGCACAAGCCTAAATCAGATTGAAACATGCGGTGTAAATAGCATATGTTGTGAGAATAGCACGTCTGCCTTCGACCGATGCAGTGAGCGATTGAACATCCCGTCCGGTTGAATTTCGGAGCAATTATACACCTGCTTACGTAACAATTAATGGCCATCTGATTAAGGGATCGCCGAGAGTGGCTGTTACGTATATCCCCGATTTATACATCACCTGGTTGCACACCTGTGCGGCAACGTTAACCAGATACCGAGTACACAGTATAAGTCATCCCACGGGACGACAGTCAGTTACCAGAAAACCGTCCAGGAGAGAATCGCTTGCGATACCTGGCTATCAAAACCAAGTACCGTTTGCTATTCCCTCATGTATATAATTACTGTTTAAATTTTACTGTATGGATCATATTTAATTTCCTGTAAATATTTTATATAATACCGTTTGTACATAGCTAACTATAATAGAATCATATTTATTTGTTTCCCGTGTGTATTATTATCTCCGTATAGCAATAGAGAACCCAGCCCTTCTTCGACTGAAGCGAAGGGTATACAGGGTGGTCACTTTTACAATGTACACCATTGGAGTCTTCTAAACCAGAAGAGATTCAGAGTTGGTCAAATTACAGAAAACGTGCACTTTTTCCATGCCCTTTAAGGATCTGAAAAGAAATTCTGGATAGCTCTCGTTGTTCCTGAAATATCCTGAAAAGAATTGAAGTATTGCATTTTCTTATTTCTTCCATATATTATTTATTACTTGAGCAAATGTAATGCCCTTCGGCAGGTTTACATAAGTAGGTATGGGCTATCCACTGGATGTTTCAAAATTTGTCTAAGCCTTCTACATCTTTGAGTTTTCATAATCATGGCAACTAGATTCTGTAGATATGGAGTGAAATTAGTGTTCCAGAAAGTTAGATGACCCATGTGCGATACATCGTTGAAATTGTATTTTTTTTCTCTATCCAACCTTATGAAAATCCAATATGGCGCCCATAAGAAATTCAAAAGTTGACCATGAAAACTTGAAGATGTAGTAGGCTTAGACAAATTTTGAAATATCCAGTGGAAAGCCAATACCCACTTATGTAAACCTGCCAAAGGTCATCACATTCGCTTGAGTAATAAATAATATATGGAAGAAATAAGAAAACGCAATATTTCAATTTTTTCAGGATATTTCAGGAACAACGAGAGCTATCCAGAATTTCTTTTCAGATCCTTAAAGAGCATGAAAATGTGCACCTTTCTTACCATTTGACCAACTCTGAATCTCTTCGGGTTTAGAAGATTCCAATGGTGTACATTGTAAAAGTGACCACCCTGTATATCTTTCGACGAATAAGTTTTCCAACCGACCGACCGAGATGCAACAATTTGATCGTTCATAAGCGAACGACCCGAAATAATCTAGTATACAGTGTGTCCCAGGACGCACACGGGAAAGTTCGTTGCAATATTTAATTCCTTTAAAAATATCAGAATTCCAGATGTTCCATTATAGGATTATGTGTTGAAAATTGCTTTTCTTTATATACAGTGTGACCCAAACAAGAGGAAAAAAATATTTATGACAAACTGATCTGATACCTGAAAAATCTGAATAAAATATTTTCAGTTTTCCCAGAATATATCAATTTAACCAACCTGTGTTTGCAGCAGAATTATTGCAAACCCAGTGGATAATTTTTTCAACAAAGTGAAGGTACAGCGGTGGGAAAGTGCAGCTCTCCTTTCATTGCAGAAATCTTCATGGGCAAATTTGAAACCCAACTGAAAGATAAGCTCCCATATTTCCTAAAGGTATCGGGCAATCAGCTTGATCTATTTTAACCTGTTTTAAGGAGCATGAGGCTCATTACAAATATATGGCCATACAGATAAATCTAGTATGGCCTTGCACACGTTGGATGTAAGCCATACTCGACACGTGTCGAGTTTAATTACTATGTCACTGTTTTGGCGGTTGGGATAAGTCCATAAAGAATTCAAAGTGGTAAAATAACAACTCGGAAAACAAGTTCAGACTTTAAGACAGAAGGGATGGTACAGATGGCATAACATGAAAAATTCTCAATGGACAATAATTTCTTCAAGTTAGGAGTGGAATATACCCAGAGAAAAACCTCTGACAGGTAGATCCAATTCTTTCTAGCATCTCTCATTTTGCGAGCTAGAAGCCATTAGTTTTGGAAGCACCTGCCATGATGGCGGCAGTGAGCTCTTTTGTTTATCAGATTTATTTGCAGATAGCACGTATTTTCATTATAAAAAGTATGCCAGAGTAGGGTAATGTGGGGTAAGTGTGATTCGGGGCGATTGTGGCAACAGGCTGAATATCGCAAACACGTATGTTTTTCTGGAATATGGGTGAAGCACGGTGAAATTATATGTTCCATAAATCCCCAGTTCATAAGAGAACTGAAACCAGCAAAGTTTGTGCATGTTCATATAATTCTAGAAAGATCTCTGTAATTATTTTGCCATCTGTCGGTGAGGGGTACTACTTAATTGTCATAGAAGGCAGTGAACTAGATCCGTGCCATACTTGCCCTGGCAAAATCCTAACACTGGGGTAAGTGTGCCACTACAACATAAATGGGATACCTGCGTCATTTAATTAAAAAATATTTATTTGGCATTATTGGCGCCATGGCATGGAAGTGAGGAAGTGACATATACAGAGTCTAATGATTCTCCTTATATAGAGGAACCCCCAGAGGAACCAGAAGAAGAACATGATAAAATAGAGGATGGACAGAAGGAGGATGAAGGAAGATGCGCTATGTCCGAAAGAAATGAAAGAAGTGAAGAACACAAAATATGTCTAGATATTCTGCAATACGTTATTGTCCAGCTGGCAACTGTAAGAAGACCAGAAAACATTTCGTAGCAATTGTAGACCATTCAGATAATGAAGAAATTATACTGAGATTCTTGAGAAGTTAAATAAGGAAGTCGTATGCCTTTAAATATCCTTTACAGGATGATATATCTGTGGTTGACCTAGACAAAATTAAAAGCGTTTTAATAACCACTCTGCAGTCGAATAAAGTTTAATTTGTTGTTTAAAAGTTTTCAAAAACTTGTCAGATTTCGCAATGTTTATGATATTTAAAATTCATACATTTCATAACCTATGCAAATAAGTTGTTTAGAAAAATTTATTGTATTTATTCTTCATTAAATATAATATCAGCTAAAGTTGTTAAATTTACCACATGAAGATCACATTAAGTTATTAGCAGAAATACGTGTCTGTCACACTTGCCCCCGTCAAAAACACTTGCCCCAAAACACGGGGTAAGTGTGGCACCAACATAGTTTTTTTTAAAAAGCTGAATAATGACGACATAAATTTATTATGTCTCATACCATAAATGAATAATCTAAGATATCGTTCAGGATAACATACTTAAATACAAAATTAGAGGCGAATTTGTCGATAAATATATTTTATCCAAATAAACAGTTAATTTACAGTTTTTTCCACAGTTGCCCCACTTCACCCTATCTAAATTATGTTATGAATATAAAACAGCTATCAAAGTCAAAAATGTAAATTAGTAAATAGGGATTTCAGTTGAAGAATGGGGTAAATGTGGTAAAAAATCTTTTGAAACAACGAAAGCATGTTTTGCATCAACGTTCGTTTATTTAATAGTCGAAAGAATTTTTTTTGTTATGACTGTGAACTTGTCGCTCCAATTTCAAAGCCTGCTTCATTTTTATTTGAAAAGGAATAGCATTTACTAGCAGGCAACCAAGGTAGCCAGATTTAATTTAAAAAGTGCCTGCTATTCGAATTTCAGTATTTAACTGCATTTACTTCGCACTCTCCATTCAAATATGAAAAAAATAAAAATAATCAAAAAATAATCAAATCACCTAGATGGCAAATACAAGGAGGTTATAAATTTGAAGTTGTCAACAACTTTTTTACAAAATTTTAAGTATTAAAAATTTTCGTGCAAAATCTACAAAAATGCAGGCACATCCTTCATATCACACGACCAAACACATTTCCAGCGAATACATCCTTAGTGTAAACACAGATCCATCGTAATAAATCTCTTCAACACTTCTTCAAAACAACTTTTTTATTAAGAACTTTTTAGTTACCATCTTGTCATCGAGGAGCAACAGCAAGCGGCTGTTGTCGAAAGGGGCTGTTACAACGGGAAAGTATTTGCTGTAATGACCAGCGGAGGTGATTCGCAGGTAAATTAATAGCAGGTTGGCGTATTTTTGTTTACTGCTCCGATTACAGGGCATGAACTCCGCTTTAAGGGCCATAGTGCGCATGGGCATTTACCTGGGTTGTAAAGTCTACTTTATTAATGAAGGATATCAAGGTACGGGCCCCAACTTACAAGAGGTGTACCTCATGGATTCATCCTTGGGCCTCTACTATGCACCATTTATAATGCATTCTATATTTCAATTTAGGGTTGGTGGATGGTGGGAAGTTTATAACACCAGCGGACTGGGCTTCAGTAAGTTTCATAATTCAACTGGGCGGTACTATCATAGGATCCTCTCGTTGCCCAGAATTCAGGTAAAGAAATCGAATCGAAACTTCCTTCTTTTATCAATGGTCATGCTTAGGAAACGAGAAGGTCGCATGAAGGCTGCGAAAAATTTAGTAGACCTGGGCATAACTAATCTTATTGTAATCGGAGGTGACGGTAGTTTAACGGGAGCGAACACTTTTCGACAAGAGTGGAACTCGTTACTAGAGGATTTACTGAAACAAGGTTCAAACACTGAAAGCGGTTAAAATAAGGTTGCTCTAAATTTCCTTCCACAGGATCAATATCTGCTGCCCAAAAGAAACGTTGTGCTTCTTTGCAAATTTGTGGATTAGTCGGGTCTATTGATAACGACTTTTGTGGCACGGATATGACCATTGGTACAGACAGTGCACTGCACAGGTAAGCTAGTTTTTTGAGTGCCAATAAATATTTCTTTGGTTGGTCGTAATGTTTCTTCACACTTCCCACTTACTTGCAGTAGACGAATTTTATTTGTCAATGTATTAAACAAGAAAATCATTTTCAGAATCCTAGATGCGTGTGACGCCATTCAAAGCACAGCCTCCTCTCACCAACGCACGTTCATAATGGAAGTTATGGGAAGACGTTGTGGGTAAACAATAAAACTGTTATACTCCCATTTTCGTCCTCCTATATTTTGCGTTTGCAGTTATCTAGCATTAGTGGCGGCTCTTGCAAGCGAGGCGGATTACGTTTTCATCCCAGAAGCTCCCCCTAAAGAAAATTGGCCTGAGAAATTGTGCAGCAAGCTGGCACAGGTATCAAATATCAACATTTTTAAAAGTGGCTCCTTTTTCGTTTTGATTAGTGTATGTTCAGTTGTCCTTAACAACTCATATAATTTATAAAGTCTGTAATTGGGGAAAAATTTCATTTTGGCAATAATTATGTACTTGAGAAATTTATAAAAAATAACTCAGGTTTGTTCATCCCATTCGGTACACCAGAAACGGCATACAACAATCATGTGCTAAATCTTCGCAATGATACAGGGCGTAGCATTTGGTCAAGCCAAAGAAGGGTTTTCTAGATCTAGGTACTGTAAATTCAAATAAGTAATGCTTAAAAGTTTTGTATGAAGTTCACAATTCCTGTTTGCCGCAATTAAATAACATCTTTTTATGCTGGTGCAGACTTTTTGGTTGGCACTGTACTTAAACATTTCTGTCGCAACAGGCGAGAAATTTAGGGCAACGCTTGAACGTGATAATCATAGCTGAAGGTGCCACAGACAGGAAGGGGGATCCAATAACAGCCGCAGACGTAAAGAAAGTCATCGAAGACAATTTGCAGCAAGATACGCGCATTACAGTTTTGGGCCACGTGCAGAGAGGAGGCTGTCCATCAGCATTTGACAGAATTTTGGTATTTCGATATTCGGCATATTCTTATAAAGCAGTGTATGTGCTAAAAATGACTATGACAAGCTTTGGCTCATAGAGGGAGCTGTAAAAAATTACTCTAAATCATTCAACTAGATGGCGTTAATATAAACGACATAGACATTTTTAGGTTATGTACAATGACAATTTCTCTGAGTCTATTCTTGCTCGTTATGGAATTCTGATACTTTCAGGCGTGCCGTATGGGTGCTGAAGCAGTTATTGCACTGATGGAAGCGACTGATGACTCTGAAGCCTACGTTATCTCTCTCGAAGCAAATCAAGTGGTTCGATTGCCGCTGATGGATTGTGTTCAACAAACAACTGCTGTAGCAGAAGTAAAACAATTCCAGAATTTTCTTTAAAAAAATTGTTAACAGCAAATTCACAGGCGATGGGAAGAAAAGACTGGGAAGCAGCTGTTGACTTGCGAGGGTATTCTTTTCGGAGGAAATGGAACGTGTATAAGAGACTCACGCAGTTGATGCCTCCGAAGGGATCTAATAGTACTGAGGTATATCAAAAATATGTCATAAAGTCGACACCTTTTTTACTATTTGTACACATATTTATCGTAATTATAAAGTAGGGTTGTCTAAGTTAATTATTCCTTATTCATTTTCGACCAAGAACGTCTTGATACGTTACTTCGTTCAACCGGCGTGTTGGAATGAAAATTTTAATGCAATTTCTCCATCTTGTGCATATTTGGCCGAGATGTACAGTAAACTGGACGTTTGACAGTAGTAGCAGTGTGACCACTGCAATGCAGATGGCGGTGGCGCTTCAGTTTATTCTCTTATTTCTAAATAGAAAATAATAATTTAAAGATAGGACCGCCGACTAATCCTCCCAGATTTATCCGGATGTCGCTAAAGCAAAAAACCTGGAATATTCCAAAGTTCCGTCTGAAAAGCTTGCAGCTGTGATAGAAACCAATCATAAATAGATTGTGACTATATTTTGCATAATCCTAATCACACTTTTGGGCGATAGGTGGCAGCACTTTGTAATAATTAAATTCATATACCATTTGGCTGATATTTTATAGAGTGGATACACTGTAGCGGTGATGCATATCGGAGCACCGGCTTGCGGGATGAATGCAGCCGTCCGTTCTTTCGTCCGTAACTGTATTTACAGAGGCTGGACGGTACTGGGAGTACAAGACGGGGTAGATGGATTCTTTGAAGGAAAAATTAAGAAAATGAGTAAATTCTTTCTGTAAATACAAGTTAAAACAGATTTCAATCCTAACGTTATAGCTTGGTCTGAGGTGAACGGATATGCGGCGCAAGGGGGCGCAAATTTAGGAACTAAGCGCACGTTACCGGGTCAAAGAATAAATGAAGTTGCGGAGAAAATACGGCAGTTCAAAATTCAAGCTCTTCTGATACTTGGAGGATTTGAAGTAAATATGAACAAAAACACTACTTATAACATTTATTTTCCATAGCTTGCCTTCTTACAAATATCACTCTTACACTCTTACCTGGCTCAACGTTCAATCTACTTCTTAATATTTCTCATTGTTCCAAGGTTTCAGTGTGTAGGGGAAAACACCCCGTACTGATGAGTCCCCAGAAGGACGAAACCAGTTGGTCTGCGGTTTTCCACACACATTCAAAACATGCAATATTTAAACAAAGACCTGATTGTATATTTATAATGAAAAATCTCGGGAGTTTTTGGTACCGTTTCATTTTTTCAGGCTTTCCACTGTGGGATTCAGCTAGCGAGTGCTCGTGAAACGTTTGCCGAATTTAAAATTCCAATTTGCGTAATTCCCTGCTCTATAAGCAACAACATACCTGGCAGCGAGTTTTCAATAGGTAGTGACACAGCTTTAAACGAAATTACTGAAATCTGCGATCGAGTGAGACAGTCAGCTAAGGGCAACAAACGAAGGGTCTTTATCATAGAAACTATGGGCGGTTACTGTGGTTATTTAGCTACCTTCGCCGGTGAGATGATCTCAAGAATTTCTTCGAAAATCATTATTTTAAACAATATTTGCAGGTCTGGCAGGTGCAGCAGATGAAGCTTACATTTATGAAGAGAAAGTTTCGATAAACGAGTTACAGCAAGATATGTACCATTTGGCCACTAAAATGGCCAAAGGAGTTCAAAGAGGTTTGATCATTCGAAATGAAAGAGCGTCGGAGAATTACAACACCGACTTCATTCAGAGGCTGTATGCCGAAGAAGGAAAAGGGCTCTTTTCCACGCGGTCTAATATTTTGGGTAGGTTCAATACTTCAAACTTATTCCCTTTACCCATCAATTCTTCCAAATCTCAATAAATTGTCTACTAAAGGCCACATGCAGCAGGGTGGTACGCCGTCACCATTCGACAGAAATTTGGGAACAAAATTAGCTTCGAAAACAGTGCTCTGGTTGATGGATATCTTTAAAAATCATAAGCAACCGGATGGAACAATCCTATGCGATTCTTCGGAGACTGCTTGTATGCTGGGCCTCATCAGACATTCATATCAGTTCACCCCATTGTTAACCCTTAAAGAACAAGCAAATTTCGAGTAAGTTGGCTTAGGTCACATCATATAAGCTGTTCCAAAATTTAGGTAATACTAAAGATGTCTTACTAGTGAGTCTAATGCTTTCTTGCCTTTATTAGGTTGCGTGTGCCGAAATATCAGTGGTGGCTCATTTTGCGCCCTCTGTTGAGAATTTTCGCAAAACACGAAGCGATATACAAAAGAGAGTCCATCCAAACAGCAAGTATTGTAGTTAGTCGTACTCCTTCTCGCAATTAAAAAATCAGTGGTGATATTTGTTTGGGTATTACACTTATGTATTCAAATTGTTCGCCCCGTATGTACAATGGTATTTTTTTGTTTTTTCCTGAATATTTTTTTAGATTTTGTCAACTGGAATGTTACCTCAGTACCTATGTACCTATTTTCACATCTAGAATAAACTATTGTTATTACGTTTTGGGTTTTATTGGAATAAACATAAATATGCTATGTTCTTCTATTCAACGATACCATTCAAAGCCAACTAAAATGTTTGTAATCTGCATTAATCATAAACACAAAGTGTTTAGTAGGTACTCTCTATTGAGCCACAAATTGTATTTATTATATTTTATTAAGGATAACAGTCAAACAGCTGCTGTTAAAATTTTGTTCTTTATAGTTTAGACGTTTTCCTTTAGGGTTATCGTCATTTCGAATTCATTATTGGCGTTTTCCTTCGAGTTTATGACCACGGAATAATTCTGTGATACACCACCATCTGATTGACTAGCCCTGCAATGTGCAATCTGCAAAGAAGGGGTTTGTTTGGAATGACAAGTGACAGTTGTGACGAGCAATTTTTGTAGTGAATTTCTTACTGTTAAGAATCTGACATTCGTCCTGTATAAGAACGAGATTTATAAAAAAACTCCAAAAGTATAATTATGTATTCAAATTCTTGCAAGGAAACTATTATTTGACTTTCGGAAAACCCGAACATCCTGTACAAGCGAAAATAATTTTAAATTATGCAGTTGTAGGTACTCTGTTCACATGAAAAAATCGTTCAAATTATTCAGCAAAATCCGGGTAAAAGGGAGATTTTAAATTCTAGAGAAACAGATGTAGGCACAGAAAAAAATAACCGATAAAATTACCATACAATGCCACCCAGAGGTTTGATTCTCTTTCTTTTTTCTAAAATATATTTTTAAGCGATGGCACTAACGAAAAACTAGGTACAAACGAACAACTTAAACAAAGCTTCAAGTAGTGTTGTAATGTGATTTGGAATTACCATTATCAAACCACACAATGGCATTTCCGAGAAAATTTTATAAATAAAAATTATAATGCATAATGTCTATTCAATTTTTTTGCTTGCATTAATTTCATCTTACATTACGTTATGTAAAGTCATCACATGAACAAAAAACCACTCCTCATTTGAGGAAAAAATGTGTACCTTTTTGACGTCAGGGTTGCCAGGTTGTTCAAAATTTATACGCAAATGAGAACACGCTACATTGTTATAACCAAATTTGTACCCCAGATAGCTAGAGACATGGATTATATTTTTGTAAAATTGTTCATACTGCTAGCAATAATTTACGAAATTTTGCTTGGTAAAGACAAAGATAAAATTGAACCCTGGATCTATTCTCATCATCATAAGGTTCTCAGTCCGAAGACTGGTTGGACGCGTACCTCCATTCTTTTCTATCCTGAGCTAACCTACGCATTTCCCTAAAAGTAGAACATCCTACATCCCTAACTATTTGAGAGCAGTAGTCTAATCTAGGCCTACCCCTACCTCTTTTTATTCCTATCTCTGACTCTAGTATGTCGCGAACTATTCCTTCGTGTCTTAGAAGGTGTCCTACCATCCTATCTCTCCTACTCTTTATTGTTTTCCATACCTTTCGCTTTTCTCCAACTCTTTCTAATACTTCCCTATTGCTAACCTTATCTATCCACGGTATCTTCATCATGCGTCTGTAGCACCACATTTCAAACGCTTCTACTCTTTTTCTATCCGCTTCTCCTATTGTCCAAGTTTCGCACCCGTATAATGCCGTACTCCATACATACGACGTTAAGAGTCTCTTCCTAGTCTCTATATTAACCGTTCTCGAGCATAACAGTTGTTTCTTTTTGTTAAACGCAACTCGGCCCTGCGCCATTCTTTGTTTTATATCTTTAGTGCTCCTACCGCCTTGAGTTATTTTACTTCCTAAGTAGCAGAAATCCGCGACCTCCTCTATCTTCTCATTTCCAATTTGTATTTCCATTTTAGTTCTATTTTCACATCCCCTACATACCAAAATTTTAGTTTTCTTTTTATTGATTTTCATGTCGAAGCCCTGTGTCAAAACTGCTTCCATTTCATTCAAAGCCGCTCCTAATTCTTCTTTGCTGGATGCTAACACTGCTATATCATCCGCAAATCTGAGCATGTTAATAGTTTGGCCCTGTACATTGATCCCTGAGGCTGTTCTTTCCTTAACAATATTAATCGCATCTTCGATATATAAGTTGAAAACTAGAGGTGACAATGCACATCCCTGTCTCACTCCCTTCCGGATATCTACTTCCCTTTGTTCCTGCTCACATTCTATAACTGCCTTTTGCTCTTTGTAGAGATTATGTATTATTCTTCTGTCCCTGTATTTCATCCCTACCTTTCTCAGCACTTCGAACATCTTCCCCCATTTTACGTTGTCGAAGGCTTTTTCTAAATCTACAAATCCTATATAGACGCTCTTTCTCTTTTCTATCGTTTTTTCTATAATTACTCGTAAAGCTAGAATGGCCTCGCGCGTTCCTCTATTTCGTCTAAATCCGAACTGATCTTCTCCTAATATTTCTTCCGCCTTTTTCTCCATCCTTCTTTGCACAATTCTAGTTAAAATTTTTGACGCATGGGAAGTTAAACTGATACTTCTAAAATTTTCGCATCTATCCGCGCCTTTTCTTTTTGGCAAAGCTACTATGATGTTCCGTTTGTAATCTTCTGGAATTTCGCCTGTCAGGTATATGCGACTAACTAATTTAAATAAACGATCTATTACCTCTTGACCTGCGCACTTTAAGATTTCTGCCTGCAAGCCATCTATACCTGGTGCTTTATTATTCCTTAAACTTTTTAGTGCTAGCTCAAACTCTTCTCTCATTATAGGACTCCCTAGGTTATCCCCCTCTACACTGCTTTCGCTTTCTAATATATCTTGCACTTCCTGTCCCGCATATAAGTTTCCTAAAATATTCTTTCCACCTATCTGCCTTCTCCCCACTTCCGATTAGGATATCTCCTGCCTCATTTCTAATGTTTTTGGTACTAGATCCAATTTCTCTAAAATTTCTCCTGATTATTTTATATGCTTCATCAGTCTTTCCTACTTCGAACTTATCTTCCACTTCTTTGCATTTATTATCGATCCATTGCTCTTTCGCTTTCCTACATTTCCGAATAATTTCCCACTTGATCGCCTTATATCTTTGTTTCCCTATTTCATCTAACCTATTTTTATATTTTCGCCTTTCCTCTATTAGACTCACAATATGTTTTGTTATCCAGGGTTTCCTACTTTCATTCTGTTTATGACCCAAAATATCCCTAGCTGAGGAAACTAAACTATTTTTAATGCAATTCCATTCTGCCTCTATGTCCCTAACAATATTTCCACCCGTGCCCTTTAGTGCTTCGTTTGTCTTTTTCTCGAACTTATTGCGCATATCATCATCTTTTAGTTTCTCTGGGTCAAGATACCTTCTTCCGCTTCTTTTTTTCAAAATCTTAAATCTAAGATTGGCTTTCATAACGACTATGTTGTGATCACTATCTATATCTGCTCCTGGATAACTTCTACAATCCCGAACTTGATTTCTAAATCTTTGCCTAACAAGAATGTAATCTATTTGATATCTCCCTAGGTCTCCTGGCATCTTCCACGTGTAGCGTCTCCTAACATGATGGTGAAATAGAGTGTTCGCGACCGTTAAGTTATGTTTATCGCAGAACTCTATCAGTCTAACTCCCCTATCGTTCCTATTGCCTAATCCAAAGGGACCAACTATTCCACCCTCTCGCCCTGTGCCTACGACTGCATTGAAATCTCCTATAATTATTAAATTTTCGTGTCCTCTCACAAAATCTAGCACATGTTCAATATCACTATAAACTGCCTCTACGACCTCATCACTGTAGTTAGAAGTGGGCATATATACCTGTATTATTACTGTTTTTACAGGTTTCGAATCTAACCTAACCATAACTACCCTGTCACTTTGCTGTAAGAAATTTTCTACACTCTGCCCTACTTTTTTCTATTCTAACTACATTTAAAGAACATATGATCCACTATCAATCTGGTGGTACAGATAATGTTAATAATTTAAACCTGGGTACATTATTTTAGTTTGGGCACCTTGTATCATGTATTTCCACCTTTTATATTACTGTAACAACCACCCCTATTTCCACGGCGCGCGCAGCTCGAGATGGTGCCTGAGTTGTTAGGCGTCCAGTAGAATATAGCTCAACGGGCCGTCGACCGTCGAGTGAGGCTCGCTGTCATTTTTTTTCATCTTACTTATGTTTTGTAAAATTATCTTTTAAACCTCACATATTTACGTTTATGTTTGTTTTATGAAAGTCATTAAAGTTTGTGTAGCTCGCGTAGATGAGTATTTCTCTTCGATCACCCACACCCCTGAAGAAAAAAAAACAGAAGCAAGAAAGAAAACTTGTTACAAGTGGCGCCCAAGCGAGTGGCCGAAGAGATTATTTTTCCTCGCGATTGCATACCTAATCTGCGGAAGTTCAGTGTAAAAACATTTTATTCGTTCGTGCACGCGTACTTTTCTCGGTTGAATTTTCTCACCGCGCGTGGGCGTTTGGTTTTAAAGGCTACTTCTAATCAGTGTTTTCATAACGGATTTCAAAACGTGCATGTTTGAGACGTCGCGTCACTGTGTGCATCGTACCGTTGTGTTTCTTGAAATTTTGCAAAGTTTTCTGTGCAACAGAGACTCTACGTCACTTTGTACATCGTTTAAGTTTGCTTTGAACATTTTGTGAGACTGAGTTTCTTCGTGTTTAACGAACTTTTAAGCGGTTGTTGAAGACATCAACTCTGCATTTTGGTAACATTTATGCTCTTTTACTGGAACGTCGGTGAGTGTATTTTCTTTTATTTTTCTCTTTTCCGTAACCAATCACGGAAAACCGTGGAGGACATACCTATTGGTTGCGCAACCGTGCTACGCAATCTACGGACATGGCGAATGTTACATTAACTGAACAACAATTTCAAGCACTGCTTGCAAGGCTAACCGTTGCTAATCAGCAGCCTCAACCGGTTCCCGCGAGCGGTAATTTTTCAAAATGCGCTTCGAGATTTAATGGTTCAAAAGATTCGGACGTTAACGCGTTCATTGACGCCATTCTTGTGTACAAAGACTGTGTACAGATTACCGATGAGAACGCTCTCAAAGGTCTGCCCATGCTGTTAGATGGATTTGCTTCTTCGTGGTTTCTTGGTGTAAAATCAACCCTTAACACGTGGATTGACGCTTTAACCCTTTTGAGAACCACTTTTGGTCCACAAAAGCCGTCGTACCAAGTGTATCGCGACCTCTTCGCTAAAGAGCAAGACTTTAATACTCCTACGGATGTTTTCGTTTGTCAGGCTCGTGCGATACTTTCAAAATTACCCCCAGGTACGCACACTGAAGCTGTACAATTGGACATGGTGTACGGTTTGTTGCATAAGTGTATTCGTGAAAAGGTACCACGCGTGAAAGTAAACACTTTTACCGAACTTTTAACGGAATCCCGTTTAGCGGAAGAAACTTTTGATCGGTGTGTGATTGACGCGAAAAGGGAACCAAATTCTGCGCAAGCGTCAGTAAGGTGCCAGTACTGTAAGTATCTTGGGCATACCAAGACAGAATGCCGTAAACTTGTCGCGAAGTTGACCTCTAAAGACAATAATGTTGGTGCTCCCGCACGACTCGCGCCGCGTAAGGACGTCGCTCCGTCCGCTGCTACCCAGAGCACACCAATAAAACCAACGACTATTGCGACACCGCCGCCAATATCTATTTCGTGCTACGGATGCAAGACTCCAGGTTTTCTTCGCTCCACTTGCCCTAACTGCAACCCTAAAGCACAGAACACTGCCAATGTTTCATCGTTGGAAATTCTGACTTCAGAAATTGAATCAAATAGTGCTAGACCTCTTTTGCCTATTCAAGTAGGAAATCTAGCAGGATACGCATATGTAGATACAGGCGCAAAACGTTCAATTGCTGGTCGTCGGTTGTACGACCATTTATTAGCCATGGGTGTGCCATTCTCTTCTTTACATGCCACCATGTTCTTAGCAGATGGTCTGCCTCGTCAGGTAGACGCATTGGAATTCAATGTTGATGTTATTCTACATAACCGATTCATTCCCGTTACTTTCATTGCTGTGCCAGAACACACTCGAAATAAAACTCTTCTGGGCATAGATTTCATTAAAAATTCCAAAATCATCATGGATATGGGTAACATGGTTTACCATTTTCCCGATTCGCCTCTCAATCATTTTGAGTTTGTGCAAGAATGCTCCAAGTTAGATGCCTCTGTAAATCTTTTGAATGTTGAGTTACGACAAAATGAGGGCGATTGTCTCGCGTCATCTGATCGTGATGCTTTCAACGAATTGTTAACGACCTATCATGATCTATTCACCGAACCAACCGAGCCAACACCGTTTGCTGAGCATTGCATACAGCTCACTGACGATAAACCAATTTCAGTTCCACCCTATAGACTTTCTCCGGTAAAGAGAGATGCTCTAGAGAAGGAAGTTAATCGAATGCTGGATACTGGCGTCGTAGAAGAGTGCGAGAGCGCTTACGCAGCGCCAGTGGTGTTAGTCCCAAAACGCGATGGAACTTTTCGTGTTTGTATTGACTATCGACGCTTAAATAGTGTGACCGTGCCCGACTGTTATCCGTTGCCTAGATTAGATGACCTTTTACACGCAGCTAAACCGAGTTTATTTATGTCCACTTTGGATTTGCGTTGCGGCTACTGGCAAATTTCGGTTCGTCCCCAAGATCGTGATAAGACAGCTTTCATTACTCCGTTCGGCATTTATCGTTTCACCAGAATGCCCTTCGGGTTGCGTAACGCACCGGCATCATTTCAGCGTATGATAGACCGTTTTCGTGCTGGATTACGCGATGTGCTAGTGTTGGCATATTTAGACGATCTAATTGTTATTTCCGGCAGCCTTGATGAACATTTAAATGACTTAAAGACTGTTTTTGAACGTCTGGTGTATTTCAGACTAAAAGTTAATCGAGCGAAATGTTCATTCGCGTGTGCCCAAGTGCGGTATTTGGGGCACTTGATATCGTCGACTGGAATCATAGCCGATCCTGATAAGATCGCAGCTATCTCCGAACGTCCGGCACCCAAAACCGTCAAGGAATTACAATCATTTTTACAAACATGTAGTTGGTTCCGACGATTCGTTCCCAACTTTGCGGCAGTGGCTAAGCCTCTGACTTCCCTAACCAAAAAGAGAGTCACATGGTTTTGGGGCAAGGATCAACAAGAATCGTATGACACCTTGAAGAAGCTTCTTACCACAGCTCCAATTCTGGTACAAGCTGACTCCTCTCAGCCCTATGTCTTAAAAACGGATGCCAGTTCATATGCAATTGGTGCATGCTTACTCCAGGGGGAGGGAGAAAACGAACGACCAGTGGAGTACGCCAGCCGTTTACTCCTCTCGGCGGAGTGTAACTACAGCACTACCGAGCGAGAGGCATTAGCAGTAGTTTATGCAGCTCAGAAGTTTCGAGGGTATCTCGAAGGGTCACCAGTAATTATAAGAAGTGACCATCAACCCTTACGTTGGCTACTTAGCCTTCGTTCGTCCAGCGGACGCCTTGCGAGGTGGGCACTAATCCTACAAGATTTGGACTTCAGAATAGAATATTTACCCGGTCGTAGTAACGTGGTCGCTGACATGTTGTCGCGTCCTCCTGTAGATGCCGTTGCTGCTCTTGACATAAGTACTGTCTCTATCGTGTTGCCACGTAAAACCGCTACAGAGACTAGAAGTTCGCAATTGGATGATCCTGAGATTCGCAAGATCATTGAGTGCCTGGAAAACCCAGGGCCCGACAGTTTGGACTTTAGTAGATTCACGGATCGTGGATATGTTATCATGAATGGGGTACTTTATAGGTATTGTGATGAGAGTGATTCTGAGGAGGCCCAGTTAGTTATCCCTACAACCCAAGTCAATGAAATTTTACGTGAGCATCATGATGACCCCATGGCTGGTCACTACGGTTTTGATAAAACCTATAGACGAATTGTGTCCAAGTATTACTGGCCGACCATGCGTCGAGACATTACAGCACATACGAGAAGATGTGTTCAATGTCAGAAATACAAACCCAGTACTCTTAAACCTGCCGGCTTGCTTCAAACGCCTGTACCTTCACAACGTTTTGAAACCCTGGCTATAGATTTGTTCGGTCCACTTCCGGAAGCTCCGACCGGTGAAAAGTGGGTTTTCGCTGTTGAGGACACTGTTACCAGGTGGATAGAACTATTTGCTCTAAAACAAGCCACCGCCGATGCGTGTGCTCAGTGTTTAATTGATGAGGTGTTCTTGCGCTACGGAACTCCGCGTCGCGTTGTGAGTGACAACGGAACTCAGTTCGTTTCTGACATTCTGCAACAAGTCGCGTACGTTTTCGGATTTAAACAAAACCTCATTCCTGTTTACCACCCTGCTTCGAATCCAGAAGAACGCCGGAATAGAGACCTTAAAATCCAGCTGTCCATTATTGTGGGCAAAGACCATTGTAGTTGGAAAGACTCTTTACCAGCAGTGCGGTTCGCTATGAACAGTTCTAATAATCTCAGTATCGGGTTTACTCCTTCGTTCCTGTGTTTCGCTCGAGAAATGAGGACACCGGGAGACGTACACAGAGACCTTCGTGCCGTGCTCGAAAATGAAAATGTGATCTCAGACACCACGAACTATTTAAAACAAATGAACGAAACTCTTACCCGCGCTCGCGAAAACATTGAAGTTCAGCAAGAGCGTAGTAAACGATGTGCCGACACACGGTACCGTTCTATCGAAGATTATGAAATCGGTTCCAAGGTGTTAGTAGACTCTTATGTATTAAGTAATGCGGGAAATATGGTCACCTCTAAGTTTACACCTCGTCGTGATGGCCCATACATTATCATTAAGAAGGTGTCTCCAACATCTTATCAAATAGCTTCTACCAGTGCACCAGAAGTACCATTGGGCACCTATCATGTTTCCTCGCTACGGCCATTTGTGCAGAATGTAGAGGAAGACGATCCTACTCCTATCTATCCCATACGGAAAAGGGGCCGTCCGAAGAAGTCGAAAGAGCGGGCTCAACCAACGGACCCTATAATTCAAGAAGAAGAGTCTCCACAGGCGAATTCTGCACCAGAAGAAGAGCCCAGTCAGGTGCACCCTTATTCACTACGGGGCCGTCGTCATCCCAAGGCGTGTAAGATGCCCTGTTGTGCTGAAACTTCTTCAGTTGGATTCCTACCGGGACGGTTCAGGAATCCAAAGGGGGAGGATGTAACAACCACCCCTATTTCCACGGCGCGCGCAGCTCGAGATGGTGCCTGAGTTGTTAGGCGTCCAGTAGAATATAGCTCAACGGGCCGTCGACCGTCGAGTGAGGCTCGCTGTCATTTTTTTTCATCTTACTTATGTTTTGTAAAATTATCTTTTAAACCTCACATATTTACGTTTATGTTTGTTTTATGAAAGTCATTAAAGTTTGTGTAGCTCGCGTAGATGAGTATTTCTCTTCGATCACCCACACCCCTGAAGAAAAAAAAACAGAAGCAAGAAAGAAAACTTGTTACATTACCATTTTTTGACATGTGGTCATCGAAGGCATGCCGGCTGGCAACAGCTGTAAAAAATGTTTAGGTGTATATCTGCAAATAGCTAGGTACTCGTCGTTATTTGTATTAATTTTGACTTGACTCTTGGCTGTCCATAAATCAGATTAACCGTACCGTAAGTACCTCTAACGCATCTTCATTTTTACCAGTTAAACAAATAAGCATTAAAACTTACGTACACATGTTCAATCCTTAATTTTGCAAAACAATGTTATTGCTAATGAAATTGTATCTTGCGCACGCGGTAAACGACACACTATTTCTTAGAACAGAAGTTTTAAAACTTTTCCGGTATGTCGTATTTTACTACCACAAAAAAACACAAAAGAAGGAACTATTATTAATTATTATATTACTATCGTAATTCGTAACCACACAAACATAAACTAGGTACAAACCATCCTCATTAAATTTACAGACGCATTGTTCATTTTATCACATCTTGCAGGCGAGCCGCAGCCCCACGGACATTTATTTTTTGTCTTACTTCTGCTCCAAAGATATTACGGAAGTTGTATTCTCAAATGAAAAATTTTAACCGCAGTAAATTTTCGCATTTGTTAGTTGGTTGCTATGTTCAAATAAAGAAATGTGGACATGCTATATATGATGATTAATAGCCCGTTGTCGTAATGGTTACCTTGACTACCAGACGAAAACCCACGTTTCTGATTGGCTGGAAGTCAATGTTTCGCCTCTGTCGCAAGGAACGTCTTCAGGGGTGAACTGTTTGGACCAGGTGGACAGAAAGTCATTCGTGAATGATTTAGATGAATGATTACGGTGGTCTGTGACTATCGGTGTTAGGTACAATGTGTTTTGAAGGTAGAAATCACCGTGGTTGACAATGAGGGAGTTTTGATGATTTCGATCAATTCCCTAAGCTTTTGTTACAGAAAATGGATGTTTGAGGCACAACTCGCTAATCTAAGAATAGTACCAAATTACCAAATATTTGGTGTGTTACAGGGAACGAGGAAGCAGTGGCGGACCTCCAAAAATTTCTAAAAGAAAATTTCTAAAACAAAATCTCCCACCAAATTTTCAGCCTTTTAATTGTTATCTAATTAACTATAATAAAATACAATATTTTGTAGTTATTTCTATCTATGTTACGCCTATGATCTCTTACGCGTAAGCGCTAGACAAATAGTCAGCCGGTAAATCAACATAAAAGACTTGGAGCATCCAGGATACTCACAGTCTAAGCGTTTGTTTGTGGAAAAGTGCAAAATACCGTGTTAATACTTTTTTACCATTTTATATTATACAACGTGTAGGTAAGTGTTTTAGTAAGCCTGTATGAAGTTGTATTAGCGGTCTTCCAATATTTCATTTCTTTTGAATTAAACCTTGATGTGAAACGCCGTATCATATTGATCTTTTTATCTTGTCTTGTTTTTGTGAAGAGCAATAATTGAAGGAAAACCGGGGTAGATTCTAAATTAAAATTTTCCCTAAACGTTAGATAGGCTTTTTGGCAGAGCCATCCCTCTTGAACAAATCACGAGCCGCCACTGACACAAGGTCTTGTTAAACAATTTATAGTACACGCTTAAACTAAATATATTTTTGACTCTTACCGTTGAATTTTTATTCCATGGATACGGCAGAAAATTGGAAATTCGTGTCGAAAGACTCGACGAAAAACTCGGCGGCCATTAATGAATCAGTGAATTACCAGATTAACACCTCAGAAAGTCTTTTTCTCTGCCATTTTTAAAATAATTTACTAACAAATTTGAATAATTATAAAATTTTAACACAATATAAACTATAGGTACGGTATCTTAATACACAATCCCTACAACGCGATATCATAAATACACAATCCCTACAACGCGATATCATAAATACACAATCCCTACAACGCAATGTCATAAATACACAATCCCTACAACGCGATATCAAATACACAATCCCTACAACGCGATATCATAAATACACAATCCTTACAACGCGGTAGCACGTTCGGGCGGATGTAAACACAGAAACATTTGATATAATTTGACGTCAGGACCAACATTAAGGCAACTGGAAGTACCGAGCATGATCGACCGCCATATTGGTTCCAGCTTTGTGCGAATTTGCAATTAGGCGTGTCAAAGCCAAAGCTCTCTTATTTTTCTAAATTAAATTATTAAAATACGTAAATAAAATATAAATTCGTTAAAAATATATAATTTTTTTCTGTAGAATACACAATAGAGGTGTAAAACTCCACGGTCTAAATATTGGGACGGCCTGTATTACATTACGCGTTGTATATTTTTTTGAAAGAACCGAAGGACTTTTATAATTAGGTATTTCGGACGTAGGTAACTGTTGACAGTTTCAACGTGTAACACCCCGTATGTAAATACTTGCTTTCTTGCTTATAAAAACACTTCGTACTAAAGGAAGGAAAGAAGTAAATGAGGTAGGAGTATATAAGCAATGATGATCTGTACACTTTTAGTACTGTGCCGCTCACCGACAGCAACAAGTATTACAACATTCGACATACCGGTAAATTACGAAAATGGTATATCGGCAAACATTTTTAATTTTGGCCATAGTGGGATCTGCACTAGCTTGTAAGTTTTAAATTTCATTTCATTTTAAACGGGACACTAACCATTAGAAATTAGTATGTTTTTTAATTTTTTGATTTCCTTGACGAATGTTTTTTGAAATCCCCAGACTCAAATTCAAGCGCCGTTTTGGATTTGGACAATTTTCTGCGCAATATACCACTCTTTAACGGAGGTCCCAAAAACGGTATTTTGTGTATTGTTGTGTTAACTTATTTGTAAATATCTTATTTATTGTTTGCTAAAGCATCATTGGCTTACATAAAGCCATCTTAATCAATATATCATCGTGTTAATTCTATTTATTAAAAGCTTCGGTGATTTCGAAAAATGTGCTCCGGTGGAGTGATGGAAACAGTAACAAATGGAAAAAATCTAACTTTTGATTATACAGAATGTGTCATCTTTGCGTATTTCTTTTGTTGAGCCCTGAGCTAACCTACATATTTCCCTAAAAGTAGAACGTCCTACATCCCCAACTATTTGAGAACATTAATCTAATCAGGGCCTTGAACAAACCCTATACAGTGGCTTATAACTGCTTATAACTTATATCATCAACATCAAAACGTTTCTAAAGCAAATAAAAATAAAGGCATTAAAATTTTCTCATTCGACAGTTGCTTCTATCTACCACATTATAGTTCTTTTTGCTTTTCATATGGAAATATGTTTAAGTTGCAGGGCAATTTGTTCCGAAATCCTATTACGTCATAGACCACAATGGGCACAAGTCAGACGTAATATATTTTAGATCCAAAAGAGCGGCTAGTGATCTCCTGTCACTCTTAAGAAGACGCCGTTCCCAGAGTTCTGCAGGTGCATCATCTTCGGCGGGAAGTGGGAGCGGAAACTTTGGTAATTGTTTATTTATTTTATCATAAACAGAATGAAAGTAGAAACCCCTGAATAGCAAAGAGTTTTGTGAGTCTAACAGATGAGGGGCGAAAGTAAAAAAAATATGGGTGAAAGTAAAAAAATATATGCTAGAAGCAGTGTAAGAAAGTCAACGAAATATTTGAGGAACTTGTATATTTTGTACGCATGTTCTACTATAATTTTATTTCTCTTTGGGATATCAATTTGAAATTTAGGAGTACGCAAGTTCTAAATAAGTACTTATTTAGTATTTATATAAATAAACGACCTTGCCAGTATCACTAATATAATCACTAGGTAACAATCGTCATGCAAGAGTTGCTTATTTGTAATTATAAAACGCCAAACGCTGCTTATCAGCAAACTGGCGCGCTCTCTGTTCTCATAAAAGTTCCTGAACGAGGGCACCTGCTCTTTCAATAATCTAGGATAGCAGAGGCAGTGGAGATCGGTATAACATTGTGATGCACACTAGAGCGAGTGTCGTCGGCAAGGTTGACAGTTTGTTACACAGGAGCGCTAAACAGACCGAGAAGAGCAGAGCGTCCAAAATTGAACCCTGGGGTATACCACGGTCCAAGGTGCTTTCACAGGAAAAACGACCATCGAACTTTGCAATTTTTCTCCTGATGGAGGGAATACTACCTTCTCTAGCACCTTGGACAAAATCGGCAAAATGCTTATTAGCCGTAAATGCTTGGATTCCTCAGGATGAGCATGAGCAATCATTGGAAACAAATAAAGTGCGAAAGAACAACTCAGGGCAGAATATGTACAGAAAATGTCTTGCAGCAAAGTGACAGGGTGTGTAAGTTTATGTTAGGAATGAAATATATCGACATCATAAAATTCTTAGTCCGAAGACTGCTTCGACGCGTACCTCCATCCTTTCCTGTCCTGTGAACTATTCCTTCGTGCCTCACAAGATATCCTACCATTCCATCTCTCCTATTCTTTATTCTATTTCATACATTTCGCTTTTCCCCAACTCTTTCTAATACTTCCCTATTGCTAACCTTATCTGTCCACGGTATCTTCAATCATGCGTCTGTAGCACCACATTTCAAAGTTTCCAAGTTGCGTACCCGTACGTCTTTATAAGAGTCTTTCTTCAACCGCTCCCATTTCGTTCGGAGCCATTCCTAATTCTTCTTTACTGGATGCTAACACTGCTATATCATCCGCGAATCCGAGCATGGCAATAGTAATTTTGCAGGTTTAGGCATGGTCCGAAATTGAAAATCTTTGTTTCATTTTCTGCAAAACAAGGGTAATCTTGCGGGAAGATTAAAATCGTTTGTCAGTGTCTAAAACTATGTCGAATTGATTCAAGACATTTCTTTCTTCTTCAAGTGTAAATGTGTTGAAACTAATAGAGAATGGTGTATCGAAATTGCAGATGAGATACGCATAAAAAATGTAATTTAACTTTTTCATTGCGTGCATAATATTTAAATAAAGTACGAAGCAAGCAGCATGACTCTCAAAACTGAACGCTCGAGTGCGATTTTGATGCAAGTTACGGTCACGGGCATCATCTTGATTGAGATACGTTGACCCAAAGTAGTTAAGATGCTCAAGAATTTAACATTAATACAGAGCGACCCGAACTTGTGGAAAATCGAAGGGGTTGGAAAACATGACAAACAGGAAAGATTTGACACAAAATTGACAAAAATAAACCTTAAAAAGCAGGCAGATTCTTAAATGTTAGTCTGTTAAGATAACAAGGTGCAACTGAGACAGCCTGTATATGAAATTAATTCGACTTTTCACATCCACCTTGATATTTAAATAAACTCTTTTATCAGCTTGCCACCGTATTTATAAACAAACATTTTTTAAGTCTTTACATAACTTTTTAGGTCAAAATTTCGTCATAAAATGACATATTGTGCATCTTACGAAGGTCAAATCACTATTTGTTTTTCAAAAACAGGTATACCTAGACTTTACCGTGGTCATCAATACAAAAATAAATTATTTGCTCATATGAAATACTACGAATAGATAATTTTTACTGTTAATTGCTACTTAATTTTCAAATTGAAAATAAAATATAATTTTTAGTTATGTTGCATGTTTTTCCAGATTTTGCCTTCCCTCCAGAGATTCAGAGGCTTGTAGATCCAGAATTTTATCCTGGTTACCTCAACAATCTCGCTCAAAATAATTTCGGAGCGGGTCCTTCCCCGCAAGGTCGTTCTTTTTCAAGTTCAAGCAGTTCCGGCGGCGCGCCAAATCAAAATGGCGGTTTCATTGACAAAAAAGGATTAGGAGACACGGCTGGCTATGATGGGTTTGTATTTACCTACAATAATTATTTTTGTAATCGAAGAATCCCGTTTAATGATTTTAGAAAGTAATGTTATGTTATTTTCCGTTAGGTCTATGAAATTATAAAATTAAATCTGCTCTGTATAATAATATTGAAATACGCAGTACCCTAGACCGCGACTGATTGGCAGTTCACGGAAATTTGTAGTTATTGTGTTCCCAGCAGAATTGTCAGATGAAGGTGAACTGGTACCATCATCTGGTATTTACATCCGTCGTGGACAGAAACAAATCTATTATACGGGAATCACTTATTTGTTACTATACATTGGTGAACAAAACTGTTATTGTTGAAACATATTCAATTATTGTTGTTTTGCATTCCACAGCTTCCAATCAAAGATGAAATCGAATTCGCTTCGTTCAAAAATTTTGACGACAATGGAACCTCTCTTATATTCTTATATACCTAATAAGTTAATACTTAAATTAAAATTTACTAGGGCTGAAAATCGAAAAGATTTTTTTACAAGAAAGTCCACAAAGGGTAGAAATGTGCATTTGAAAATGGACAAGAAAAATTTCCTGCGATCGCGAAATCTTCTAAATCTTCAGACAGCCGTCTGTCAAAATTTTTGTGAACTAGTCAATATTCGTGTGCTTGAGAGGTGACTTTCGATCACCCCGACGCGCGTCTCGTTCGATGAAGTTTGCACACCTTTCGAGATTGCATTTCGACATGCAGATCGCCGCCACCCCGCGTCTCCACCCCTACCATTGAATTTGACGTCACACTTTTGTTGCGTCTATAGAAATATTAACTTTTATCTTTTCTGTAATACTATGGACAAGTATTCCATTCGCTCTTTCCTATTGTATAATGAAACTAAAACCAAAAAAAGTATTTATGAAGAGCTTTTTATTTCCAGGCCAGTTTTATTCTCTCGATTTGGAGAAGGCGTCGGTTCGGGCATAGAAGTTTCTGGGGCCGCGCAAGGACCAAATGGCGCATTCAGTTCAAGTTCCTCATCAATAGATGGCGATGGAAAAGTGAAATATTCCGTTCAATCAGGAAAATATTAGTTCATAAACATATTTTTATATTTTTAAATAATAAAATTAGTGTATTTTTAGCCTCACCTGCGTTTTAATACATGGGGTAAATAATAAGGATGATAAGTTAATTTTTATTGCTTCTAAATTTACCCGCGCTAAAAATAGCCTCCGCACGCCTATGGAAATATAAGTCTCTTTTAGATCATGAGTAGAGTAGGTCAAAAGTTCCAAACTGACAGCAGGAGCGACTTCTCTTGTCAAAAATGAGAACGAAAATAAAATGGCTTGTATCGGAAACAACATGGACATTGTATATTGTCGGCGTTTTCTTTGAAATAAGTAATATTCGGTATTAAATAAGCAGTGAAGTAATGTGAATCTCATGTTTTAATCAATTCTACACTATTGTACAAGGCTTATTAAGCAAAATGGGTTCCGAGATAGAAAAAGATCAAAATGTTTGCAGATTATGTGATAGAAACGCTACCAGTACGAAAATGTTTAACGTTTTCGACAAGAACTCCGAAGGTTTACAAATCATCCAAGTAATCAAACACTGTTTGCCAGTTATTGTAAGTTATTTGACCGATTTCTGTATTGTTTGGGTTCACTAATTAACCTATATTAAAAATTACTTGCAGATATACAGAACTGATCCATTATCAAAACAAATATGTGAACATTGTGTTGCAATTCTCGATTCCTTTTATAAATTTCGGACAAACACTTTAGAAATAGTGAAAAAACAGAAGGACCATCTTAGGGCATGTTCCGATGATCGTAGTGTAAAACTTTACTTAGGGATGGCAGATGGTGACAATGCAGACACGGTAAGTGATTTTTTTGTAATAAGTAGCTAAAGTATATTTTGCGTACTAGACTTAAGGTGGAATTCATGGGCGTCACTAATAACAGGTTTGCGTTAGCCTATGAATTCTACCTTTGCGTAAGTGTTAATCAATAATACCTGTAGAATAATGTGGAAAATGGAACAAATACCTCATCGAACGTGAATGTAATTGATCGAACGACATCTCCTTTTGAAAATGGGCACATTACCAACTTGTGTACGAACTGCAAGACATTCATAGCCGAACCGGAAAGTAATGAAATAGAAATGTGTGCCGAATTACATAAAGCAATTGCGGAATCTCTGAAAAGAAACAACCAACATTTAGAAGACAACGAGAATAGCGAATCTCAATCTAGGAGTGTTGCTTTAAGAAGCAAGAGAAAGAGGAACGAAGGTTTTTATGCTGAATTCGAAGAGTCGCAAGACAGTAGTGTAACGACTGATTTTACTTATACCGAGAGTACGCAGAATACAGAGTCCCAGAGTGATATAGAATTGTGTGATTCCGATACTGATGTGCCAGAAGAAAAAGAAAAGATACTACCTGTGGTTAAAAAACGGCGTTTGATGGGTCCAAAGTTCTTCCAAGAATATAACGAGCGGTTGTCGATACAGAGGTCTACCGTGATGGAAAATAGTGCTATTTATAACCCGTTTAGTTTGCTGCGAATAGCACTTAACAAAATTAATTCCGAGAACGTACCTGATTTCTATTCCCCTACTTGCATGAAGACTATAGTGAGAAATCAGTGTAAATACTGTCCCGATACATTCGCGAATATAAAATTGTTGGCGGTGCACGAAGCGGAGCATATTAATGTCGAAATGGGAATTAGAATTGACGATTCAGAACCGTGGGACCCTTATAGGGACGATGCTGAACTTCGTAATAAATGGTTGGAAACTTATGATGGAGAGGATGAAGATGACGACGATTTTGACGACAGGATCGAGAGTATTGAAGCAGATGGAGAAGCAGATGGGGATCTGTTGGTTCCTATAGCTGTCAGTTCTACAAATCAGACTCAGGTTGGTGCAAAAATTGTATCCATTGATATTAAAAATTCCCATAATGTCTTGCAGGCT
Organism: Xestobium rufovillosum; assembly: GCA_963966045.1. Lineage (NCBI taxonomy): Eukaryota > Metazoa > Arthropoda > Insecta > Coleoptera > Ptinidae > Xestobium > Xestobium rufovillosum. The sequence goes on from OZ014493.1 coordinate 43,315,857, forward strand.
GAAGTAAAAGAAGTGGTCTTAATCGACGGTAAGCCAACAGTGAACGGCGTCCCGTTGGCCGATTTACCAAAAGATGAACGCAGGACAATGTATCGCAACATCACTATAAGTGGTTTAAAGCGAAAATTCTGCCCACTTTGCCGGTACACTTTCAAAGACAACTGGGCCATCGAATCCCATTATTTCTCCAGTTCTTGCTACTACACCTGTAGATTTTGCGGTATAAGATTCAACAAACAACGCTACCAGTTTGACGAACACATAAAACAACATGAGTTGAACGGAGATCAGCCGTCAAATAAAGTGTTTGCCCCGAGGAAATGGAACGGGGCTTTGCCGAAAGTTATTAGTGAGAATAAATTGAATCCCAGGGCAGCGCCTAAGCAGAGGCCGATTCCGGAGAAGGTCAAGCCATTGCAGATGAAGCATTTGTTGGAAAGGAAGACTTTGCAGGCGAATTTGCGGACGACAAGTGAATCAAATTCAGTGGCTAGCTCCGGAACAGCGCCTTCTGGTTCCAATCAGGCTTATTTCTGCAGAAAATGCTATCAGGTAAGTGGAGATTTATTACTGAAAAAGTGGGAAATTTACCTTATTTTTAACAGGTCTTCTTCAAACTGGATGAATTCAACGTTCATGTAACCACGTGTAACGGTGGTAATCCGCAGCAAATTTATGCGACTCCTCAAATGCCGAAGAATATGAGTAGTTCGTCTGCGAGTCAGGCAGGCAGCATAAATTCCGATACAGAGAATTACTCGTCTTCAGGTCGCCCAGTGCGGCACTGTGTCAGAGAAGTCGGAACTTACAAGTATAAAGACGATTATGATACAGAAGATTTTCGTGATAGACCTGAGAGAGGTAGCTCGTTAAAATCTGCGAGGGGTTTCGAATGCGGTTTGTGTGATTCTGCGTTCCCTACGGTACATTCGAGGAATAGCCACATGCGGATACATAAGAACGGGGAGCCGATGAAGTCGTATGCGAACGAGGGGCCCTACATTCAACCGAATCCGTATGCGGCACAAGAAGAGGAAATTCCGGTGTATCCGGATTATATAGATGAACACGAAGGGGTCCAGATTAAGCAAGAACCGTTAGAACCCATTGTGGAGATCAACGAGAATCCGCATAATTTTCCAAGTTCCATAGGTAATAGCTATCATTTTTTTGTTTCTCAAAAAATAAAAAGCAGGTTATTTTATCGAGTTTATAACACTACTATGCGCACTATCAATAATAATTATTATATAACATACTAGCGGACCCGACAGATGTTGTCCTGCCAGAACGTTGGCTTGCCTGATATTAGCGGGTTCAGCAATCGTTTTGTCAATATTCGAATTTTCGATAAACTATGCAGGAGGCGAGGAAGTTGTGGCAGCGTGCTGTGCGTAGAACTGAGCTTATAAGCAACGAATCAACAAAATACTGTTCTCAAAATAAAAAAAGGTGTAATTGAAATCCGATTATCCTCGACACTCTTTATTTTGTTCAAGAGGCAGGTCCGGCCACTTTGTTCCGAAAATATAAAGAGCTACATACTTCAAGAACCATTACATACACCAATGTGCATTTCAACAGGGAGTGCAGACTGTAGAAGACAGAAATTGATCCCAAGGTACATAAATATTCGTATGAACCGCCGTTGTTCATTTAGAAGTGACAGGATTGCAAATTTTCTTGCTAGTAGTTTGATAAGGGATGAGATTAGGAAATCATATAGGAAAATTGAAAATATAGATCAGAAATTATATTTAATATATCATAGATTTGTTACTTTAGTTCCTCAATTTGCATTGGATAACTTTATGGAGTACGTACATAGAACGAACACTTATATTAGAAAAAAATAGTGTCGAGGATAATAGGATTTCAATTACACCTTTCTTTATTTAAATAACCTCGATTATGGAACACTTCAACAATACTGTTCTCCAAGCTGCTTACGTAATAAGAAAAACTTGCTGTTGAAGTTTTACACCCCTCATTTCGGCACTTATAAACTCTCGATTTAAAATAATCCATTACCATTATAATATCCACTTCCGACAAATTCGAAGAATCGGCTTTAATATAGTTAGCATCACACATTGCGAATATTACATAAAATACAAGTAAATATATAATGATAATAATTGGTATCAGAATTTACAAATAAAGCGGAAAACGCTTTAAAAATTTTACTAACAGTCGCTGGATTATATTACTTCTTACTATGTACGAAGACGAGCGCAGACGGCAGCTGCTTACTCGCGAGATCCGATTACGTCAGAGGGTAGAATTCCGCCGGGCAAAATATTTCAATGTTCTAAGGCGAATATCTTCGGTAGTTTTTGTCAGATTGAGTTGAAACTTTTTAGTGGCGATATACAAGGTGTTACAAATTAGTAGGTCAAGCCGTTAACCACAGATTATCTGGCCGAAATTAATGGGACTTTCCTTATGCCATTTTTCATTTAGGCTTCTTTCTTTCAAGATACAGGGTGTTAAAGTTAAAATTTAAAAAACGATTTTTAATAATAACTCGCACAATGTTTGTGTAATTTTGATCAACTTTTCCAACTTTTCCCTGCGCACGTCTATGGTTAAAAGGTATTCTTTTTTATAAGAAGCGTTTATTTCTTTAACTTTTTTCACTCTTGTAAAATTTTTATTTAGGGCTTGGTTTACGAGATATTGCAACCCATTTGACTATGTGTTGTTGATCCCCTCGCTGTTTAAATCTTCCAATTTTTCTTAGGTGATGAACTCAGCTCGAGAAAAATGTTCTTGGATGGATATGTTTCTGCATAACGTCTAATTTTCAGAAAAATGCCCTTGGATGGCATCGATTCCGACATGTTCCTGCATAACGTCTAACAGCCAAATTAGCATTGGAAAGAAAGACAGGTAGGCGTTAAGTTGTCAAAATAATTATTAATAAAAGAGGTACCATCCAAGGGCATTTTTCTGAAGATTAGACGTTATGCAGGAACATATTCATCCAAGAACATTTTTCTCGAGCTTAGTTCGTCACCTACGAAAAATTGGAAGATTTAAACAGCGAGCGGATCAACAACACATAGTCAAATGAGTTGCAATATCTCGTAAACCAAGCCCTAAATCAAAATTTTACAAGAGTGGAAAAATTTAAAGAAATGAACGCTTGTTATAAAAAACAATACCTTGGAACCATAGACATGCGCAGGGAAAAGTTGGGGGGTCAATGGGTATTACGGCCCCCCCCTTTCCTCCGTTCGCCCATGAATATTTTTGATCAAAATTACACGAACATTGTGCCGGTATATGAAAAAACGTTGCACAAAATTTCAACTGAATATCGTAAAAAACAGAGGAGTTATTAATAAAAATAGTCTTTTAAATTTTAACTTTAACACCCTGTATCTTGAAAGAAAGAAGCCTAAATGAAAAATGGCATAAGGAAAGTCCCATTATTTTCAGCCAGCTAATCTGTGGTTAACGGCTTGACCTACTAATTTGTAACACCTTGTATATATGCAATACTTAACCCTTTCGGGACGGCAGCGATATCAACAATCGTTGCTGGCTAGACGGGCGCGGACAGCGCGCAGACTCCGGTCGATTGCGGTCCATGCGCGTCAAATTATTCCGCTCAAAAAATGTTAAATTTTGTTTTCTTTTCATTTCAATTGCTTGATCACGAGCAATTTTCTGAGATCTAAGCACGAGATGCACACACAAACACATAACAAAGTATACTGCACGATTTAACACTAGGGATGGCAAAAATATATCGATATATTCAAAATATCGATAAATGCAGTCATATATATCGATATATTTATATCGTTTTTAGTGTTCTGATCTATCGATATGTATATCGATATATCAGTTCGATATATCGAAAAGTTTACTTTCCCTTTTCTGTCAAAGACGTGATATTTTATAATTTACACAAAATATACATACATCAGACATTACCTTGAGAAAAGCACAAACTAAAACTGCGTGGTTATAAAGTGATATTAGTGGCATTATGCTGTACGCTGCTAGCTGCTTTCTGTTGGCGTATATTTAAATCCCAACTAGGTTATGCCAAGTAGGCTTTTCATTCGCTTTAATAGATTGCTTAACTTCATGCTAAACAAGGAACAAGTTTGGCTCAGTAGCAAAACGCGCAGGGAATTTTTGTTCGAATCCAAGCGGATCCTTTTTCTCTTAAAGTTTGTTGTAATTTACAGAATTTTGCATGCCATCTGTTGTGTCCAGTGTCTCGAAACGAAAGGTATTTCTAAAGAAAAGCCGCTATTACTAATGAAAACAAGAGAATAATAGCACGCTTTATTCCTGTCTAGCTTTTGGTAGGCAGATTTTTGTAATTAAAAATATATCGATATTTCAAATATATCGATATTTTCTTTGCAATACATCGTATGTATCGATATATCGTTTCAATATATCATATGATACAATATATCGATATATGAAAATATTTTGCCATCCCTATTTAACACTGATTTAACACGATTTCTGGGAAGAAATGGAGGGAGATTAAATTAGCCAATAAGCTCCGATTATGGACGTTATTGGTTATCATAATGTTGCCCCACTATCAAACCGCGGTAGTTTTCCGCTCTAAACCTGCTCTCCAAGCGTTCAACTTTAGTTGTTTCGCGTCTGGCGGGCAAAAATTTTTTTTGCAACTCCGGTCGTTTCCCGTCCCGAAAGGGTTAACAAGCAATGTAAAAAAGCGAAATTTTGGGATTCTATTAAATGACCCTATTGATCGTTATGATTTTTTCCATATTCAAAAATGGGGTGGTGAACTTTTGGGGATGTATGTTCCGATATGCGAAACATTAAAAAAATTTTCGTCAAAAAATAAGAAAAAAAAATTCCTAGAACCCAATTGCAGCGCCACCTACCGGGTCCAATTGTGAATGTAAACCATCCAGGGACCCACTCAAACACACACAAAAAATTATATTAAAATCGATCCAGCTGTTTAGGAGGAGTTCAGTGACATACACATGTACCGGGTGGCCAGATAAGAATGCAAAGTGCTGTATCTCGGAAGCTATTCATCAAAGAGTCTTGCGGTAAAAAAATGTATTACTAAAGTGGCCAAGAGAAGACCGTGGAAAATATTTTCAGATTTCCAAGATGGTCTCCAGGGGGCGTAACCGCCATCTTAAACTTTTAAAGTGATTTTTCCGAGATTTTTCACTGAAATCCACCTAGTAAATGTACCAAAAAAATATGTGTTTTTTAAAGATAAGCTTTATTCGAGTAATTTTTGTTTAACACTTTTTGACGTATCTATTAAAATGAAGTGGTGGGGGGTGATTCAATGTTTTTTTACATAAACAGCTGTAACTCCTAAACGACTGAACGGATTTTAACAAACTTGGTCTCGTTGGAAAAAGCATTTATTGCTCCATCAAACCCATCTTACCTGTAATATGTCTAATTCTTAGTGATGCCGCCAGAGTGCGTTTTTTGATATAATAACAGAAAATTGCAAAATTCTCTAAAAAATTAAATGCAGTAATATGACTTTTTTTCATAAAAATGTAGTAAAATGTTACTTAAATAGGCTAGTGAAGACCACATCTCAATATCTTATTCCTAGCCAAAAATATCGAAGAAAGAAAATATAGTTATCATAAAATTTTAGAGAGACGCTATTACACCGGTATTTATTCTTATTTATTTGTCTTTTTTCAAGATTCAATGATAAAATTTTATAATTTTTGAAATAATAAAAGCATTCTTAGTTCATCATCATAAGGTTCTCAGTCCGAAGACTGGTTGGACGCGTACCTCCATTCTTTTCTATCCTGAGCTAACCTACGCATTTCCCTAAAAGTAGAACATCCTACATCCCTAACTATTTGAGAGCAGTAGTCTAATCTAGGCCTACCCCTACCTCTTTTTATTCCTATCTCTGACTCTAGTATGTCACGAACTATTCCTTCGTGTCCTAGAAGGTGTCCTACCATCCTATCTCTCCTACTCTTTATTGTTTTCCATACCTTTCGCTTTTCCCCAACTCTTTCTAATACTTCCCTATTGCTAACCTTATCTATCCACGGTATCTTCATCATGCGTCTGTAGCACCACATTTCAAACGCTTCTACTCTTTTTCTATCCGCTTCTCCTATTGTCCAAGTTTCGCACCCGTATAATGCCGTACTCCATACATACGACGTTAAGAGTCTCTTCCTAGTCTCTATATTAACCGTTCTCGAGCATAACAGTTGTTTCTTTTTGTTAAACGCAACTCGGCCCTGCGCCATTCTTTGTTTTATACCTTTAGTGCTCCTACCGTCTTGAGTTATTTTGCTTCCTAAGTAGCAGAAATCCGCGACCTCCTCTATCTTCTCATTTCCAATTTGTATTTCCATTTTAGTTCTATTTTCGCATCCCCTACATACCAAAATTTTAGTTTTCTTAGTTCAAACAATTAAAAAAAACGTGTAGGGGCATAAGAAGAAAGAAGGACCGATTTTGAAATAAAACTAATGCCTCCTTAAATGCTCGAACTGTCTTCCATCACACTCAATGCATTGTTGGAGCCGCTTATGCGTAGACATTACAGCAGCTTCAATTTCTGCTCTTGACAGGCTACGAATGGCCTCTTGTATTCGTATGTTCATGTCGTCTCTCGTTGTTGGTGGAATTTGGTAAACAATATCTTTTAACCGACCCCATAGATAGAAGTCCAAACGGGTGAGGTCTGGGGATCGGGGTGGCCAAGGAAATAGACTTCCTCGTCCGATCCACCTACACGTTTTTTTTTAACTGTTTGAACTAAGAATACTTTTATTATTTAAAAATTATAAAATTATGAAATTTTATCACTGAATCTTGAAAAAAGACAAATAAATAAGAATTAATACCGGTATAATAGCGTCTCTCTAAAATTTTCTGATAGCTAAATTTTCTTTCTTCGATATTTTTGGCTAGGAATAAGATATCGAGATGCGGTCTTCACTAGCCTATTTCGGTATCATTTCACTACATTTTTATGAAAAAAGAGTCATATTATTGTATTTAATTTTTTAGAGAATTTTGCAATTTTCTGTTATTATATCAAAAAACGCGCTCTAGCGGCGTCACTAAGAATTAGAGATATCACAGGTAAGATGGGTTTGATGGAGCAATAAATGCTTTTTCCAACGAGACCAAGTTTGTTAAAATCCGTTCAGTCGTTTAGGAGTTACAGATGTTTATGTAAAAAAACATTGAATCACCCCCCACCACTTCATTTTAATAGATACGTCAAAAAGTGTTAAACAAAAATTACTCGAATAAAGCTTATCTTTAAAAAACACATATTTTTTTGGTACATTTACTAGGTGGATTTCAGTGAAAAATCACTTTAAAAGTTTAAGATGGCGGTTACGCCCCCTGGCGACCATCTTGGAAATCTGAAAATATTTTCCACGGTCTTCTCTTGGCCACTTTAGTAATAAATTTTTTTACCGCAAGATGAATAGCTTCCGAGATACAGCACTTTGCATTCTTATCTGGCCACCCGGTACAGAAGAATTATATTTCAATTTTTTGTGAATTTCTGGCATACAATGGAAATAAATGACAGTATAAAATCGACGTTTCGCCCCCGACAGGGGGCTTTGTCAAAATTTATTCGGTAGGTATAAAAATATAAAATTGTCAACAAAAACTTTTGACAACGCCCCCGAACGGGGGCGAAACGTCGATTTTATACTGTCGTTTATTCCCATTATATGCCAGAAATTCACAAAAAATTGAAATATTAATTTATAACTGGCACAAATTAAACTAAGACGAATTATAATTATATATAAAGAGTCACGTTTTAAATGCATTTTCGGAATTTTTTTTCCATCGTCGGAGAATGTTTTCATTATTGAAAATTAATAACAGAATTCCAGTAGAACCCAGACAACCTCAAAAATTTCAAAAAACAAACCAATGCACTCTTGCAATACAGAAAGACTGCAAAATAATAAAGATTAGTGGCTTTGACATCATCATTGAGGCATTTTAGGAAACTGCCGGACAAAAAAAACCGGACACTCTCAGAATTACTATTTTAGTGCATAAAAAACAACGGACGGTTTGAAATGATATTTAACTATATTCTTTTCATCTTAACAATAAATAAAAAACAAGAAACAAAATGATTCGTCAACAAAAACCTAACAAAAGTATTTTTTAGAGATCAACTGTTACTTAAGAACTTGAAAAGACAAACAAAAAAAAATATTAAAAGGAAAAGCACGCTAGTAGAACCAAATTAATAATGGGTGTTACCACCACAAACTCTTATTACTTCCCTTAAACGTTGTGGCATGCCCTAAATGAGGCTATCAATAGATTCTTGGGGTATTTGTTCACATTCTTCTTGAAGCGCCATTTAATGTTTGTGGTAGGGGTTGGCGACGTCTAATCCTTTTCCCAAGCTGATCTCACAGATGTTCAGTGGGATTCAGGTCTGGACTATTGGCTGACCATGGGAGACATCCAATACCAACCTCTTCACGGTACTCGGTAACAATTCTTGCTGTGTGTGGGTGGGCATTGTCATCCATAAACACAAAATTGTCCGCTATAAATGGCATATATGGGGTGACATGGGGTTCCAGGCACTCAACAATGTATCGGTGTGCAGTCATTGTTCCATTCTAAATGAAAATCAATTCTGTGTGAGCCCTCAGAGATATTCCGGCCCACACCGTAATGCTACCACCATTGAAACTGACCTTGGGCGATATACAACATTGACTGTACCGCTCCCCTGGCCTTTGCCACACCTTTTCACGTCCATCTGGTGACCTGACACTAAATCTTGACTCGTCCGAGAAGAGCACGTTCCTCCATTGATGTTTGTCCCAATTTACATATTGCCGCGCAAAGTCACGCTCTGCGATGTTCTACGGTCTACAGGGGACCCGTAGCTGGCTTTCTTGAAGTCAAAACATATTCGTTTAGCCTTTTCCGAACTGTTCTGGCTGAAACTGCCACTCCTCGAACTTCGGCTAACCGTCCAGCAAGAATAGATGATGGCAATGCTCGATCGGGCAGCGCAGCAACATGGAGAAAACGGACATCTTGATGGTTCGCAGTCCGTGGACGACCAGATACTACCTTCTTTACAAACCCATGAGTTTTACGAAATCGCAAGAGTACATTTTGCACTGTGTTACGGGGTATATTCAGCACTTGAGCAATATACCGCACTCTTCGGCCATCGTGGCTTAAAGCAACAATTTGTGAACAAATTTCGGAGCGCATTGTATGGAAAATGTTAAAAGCTGACATTTACAAATGAAATTTCACCAAAAAACCAATAGAAACTAGAGAGCAGCCCAATAAGATAAAAGATTTTGATGTTTCAATAAAGATGCATGAAGAGTCAAAATGCTGATTTGGCTGTTTAGGCTTACGAAAGGTGCAATATTCAGCTAAAACTTTCTTTTTCCTCACTAGTAGGGCAATCGTTAATTATTTGCGTAAGTTAAGTAACATAAAAATATTGTAGGGCCTCAAAATAAAAATAAAAACATGTGTCCGTTTTTTTTTGTCCGGAAGTGTAATTTAAATTTACAATCATTTAAAAAGATTCATCATCATAAAGTTTTCAGTTCGAAGACTGGTTGGACGCGCACCTCCATCCTTTCCTATCCTGAACTAACCTACGCATTTCTCCAAAAGTCTAACATCCTACATCCCGAATTATTTGAGAACAGTAGTCTAATCTGGGCCTACCCCTACCTCCTTTTATTCCTATCTCTGACTCTAGTATGTCGCGAAACTAAGCCTCCTTACTGTCTTCCATAAATTTCACTTTTCTCCAACTCTTTATAATACCTCTCTGTTGCTAACCTTATCTATCCATGGTATCTTCATCATGCGTCTACAGCACCACATTTCAAGTGCTTCTAATTTTTTCCTATCCGCTTCTCGTAGCGTTCAATGCCGTACTCCATACATACGTTTTTAAGAGCCTCTTCAGAGTTTCTACATTTATCGTTCCCGAGAATAATAGTTGTTTCTTTTTATTAAATGCAATTCCCCCGTGTGCTATTTTTTGTTTTATATCTCTGGAGCTCCTACAATCGTGAGTTATTTGACTTCCTAAATAGCAGAAATCTGAGACTTCCTCTATCTTCTCGTTTCAAATTTGTATTTTTGTTTTAGCCCTATTTTCACGCTCCCTACACACCAAAATTTTGGTTTTCTTTTTATTGATCTTCATACCATAATTCTCTGTCCAAACCGCTTCCATTTCGTTCAGAGCCCTTCCTAATTCTTCTTTGCTAGATGCTAATGCTGCTATATCATCCGCGAATCCGAGCATATTAATAGTTTGGCCCTGTATATTAATTCCAGCAGCTATTCTGTCTTTAACAATATTAATCGCACCTTCGATATAAAGGGTGTCCCAAAATTAGGGTGCCAGACTTTAACAGTAGCTTTTACACCCAAAAACATATCTCGAGAAATGCTTTATATAGAAGATACAGGATGTTGAAAGTGCGATCATGAAGATGTTTTTTTATAAATTATTTCATCGCTTTTATAGATAACTAAATCAAATTTTGGACAACTTCAGAACTTTTTACATTTCTTAAGATAGGTGGGTAAAATTGGATGGGGGAGGGGGGGGGGGCTGGATCTTCCCGAGCAATAACCAGTCCAGCACGGTGAAATAATTTCGAGCAGTTATTATTGTAACCATTCGGTTTTAATTATTGATTTGTGAACAATACTAAATTGGTAGTCAACGCCAGTTTTGTATTTCATGGCTAAATTATTGAATTTTACCATTGGTATCGTTAGTAAAATAATTTTTAAACCGATTTTATTCAAAAACGGTGCATCCTATGGGAAGGAAACAAGTGGACATTATTTAGTGAAAGGTATTTAAATTTTCACATTTTGGTTTCAAATTTGGAAAAAGTCTTCACATAAAAAAGTTGGGGCAATTTTTTTCCAGATCCCTCCAATTTTACCCACCCCTGAATAATCTTAAGACATAATTTTCGGACTATCTTATGAAATGTAAAAAGTTTAGTAGTTGTCTAAAATTAGATTCAGTTATCTTTAAAAGTGATGAAACTATTTATAAAAAACCATCTTCATGACCGCACCTTCAACACCCTGTAGCTTCTATATAACACATTTTTCAAGGTATGTTTATATGAACTTTTTCTCGTGTCTTTGGGTGTAGAACCTCCTGTTAAAGTCTGGCACCCTAATTTTGGGACACTCTGTATAAATTGAAAACTAGAGGCGATAACGCACATCCCTGTCTCACTCCCTTTCGGATATCTACTTCTCTAAGTTCTTGCTCAAATTCTATAACTGCTGTTTGCTCTTTGTATAGATTAATTATTCTTCTACCCCTATACTTCATCCCTACATTTTTGAGCACTTCAAACATCTTCCATTTTACATTGTCGAAGACTTTTTCCAAATCTACAAATCCTATATGGTTTTTTCTATTATTGCTCGTAAAGCTAGAATGGCCTCGCGCGTTCCCCTGTTTCTTCTAAACTGATCGTTCTAAAATTTTCACACCTATCCGCGCCTTTCCTTTTTGGCAAAGCTACTATGATGTTCCGTTTGTAATCTTCTGGAATCTGGCCTGTCAGGTACATGCGACTAACTTGTTTATATAAACGATCTATTACCTCTTGACCTGCGCACTTTAAGATTTCTGCCTGCAAGCCATCTACACCTGGTGCTTTTTTGTTTCTTAAACTTGTTAGTGATAGCTCAAACTCTCTCTCATTATAGGACACCCTAGGTTGTCCCCTTCTACACTACTTTCGCTTTCTAATGTATATCCTATTTCCTGTCCCGCTTATATGTTTCCCAAATATTTTTTCCACCTATCTGCCTTCTCCCCGCTTCCGATTAGGATATCTCCTGCCTCATTTCTAATGTTTTTGGTATCAGATCCAATTTCTCTAAAATTTCTCCTAATTATTTTATGTGCTTCATCAGTCTTTCCTACTTCGAACTTATCTTCCACTTTTTCTTCTTTCCTCTATTAGACTCACAATATGTTTTTTTATCCAGGGTTTTCCACTTTCATTCTGTATATTCATATATTTCACAAATTTGTTACTGATTGTTTTTTCCCATTTTAGGTAGTGTGAGTATAACTCCAATACCGAAACCGAATGTAAACCCGAACATCATGAAGCTTGTCCAAAACAACCCTCACCTGACGATAAAGAGTATGAGCAACAGCGGCTACTCCCCGTCTCCTTCGGGAAGTGTTGCCAACGCGATGGAACCTGACAGATCCTACAAGTGTGCCAACTGTTCGAGGTCTTTCGCGAACAAGTCCCACCTGTATTTCCACAAGAAAAACCAGTGCGGCGGTTCGAAATACCCGTGTCCGTTTTGCAAGAAACGGTTTGGAACAGAAGCGGCTTACAGTTCTCACATCTTTTACAGTCATCCGGAGTAACGTGCGAGTTAAGTTTGCGATTGCGGGAAGTGTTGGGAAGGCGGGACTTGCTTTTGTAGAACCGAAGCGTAAGTGCATTTTTTTTACAGTTCTAAAAGTATTTTTGTAGGTGTATAAATTTAATTTAAATTGTTCGGACTGACATGGAAATACTAGTCATTGTTTTTAAAGTATTCGATCTCTGATTGGTCAAAGTCGTCGATAACGAATCGGTTAAGTAAAAGCAAATACATTATATCATTTACTTGCTGATGTATTTTTTGTATTTTGCTTAGTCGTTTGTAATTGTTTCTTTTTTTTTACTCTTGCTATTTATTAGGACTTGAATCGTTTTATTTTTGTATCGGTTCTACAAAAGACGTCCCACTCATCCTGAGCAGGAATAAAACAATTTAAAAATGACAAAAACCACATAAACAAACTAGAACATATTCAATAAGAAATTATAATAGAATTTATATAATTTTTTTTTATATACATTAACAAGGCGTAGAGATGCAGTGCCATCCAAATGGTTTTTACCATGCGAGAAAAATTTTTATTATTTGATTTACGAAAAATTACGTTGCGACGATTATTTCTGTTTGCTCTGAAACTTAAGTATATATTATGTAATGAACTTGGAATAAAATTTCCTACAGTTTTTTCTGCGGTCTCGGGGAGTTCTGCTGTGTATTGTGTACTTCAGCCGACTACCAGACATATTTTACCACCAGAAATACTCCTAATAACAGATTTTCCACCTCGGTACATAATATACTATTTACTTCGTTCAGGGTGCTTTGCAGATTTATACAGGTTGTCCCAAAATTTAACAACGGAATTTTAAGAGTAATATGCGTCATGGGGCAAGTAAAATTTCCCTTTGATATCTTGAATAGTACATACATTTTCAAACATTGTTTTCTTTCTTTACTTGTGATGCAAATGCTTACATTCTTCTCTAAATTGAGCGACAGAAATGGTACTTTTATCTTATTCTTCTGCAAATTTACACCTCAAGTTTGACATTTGTTAAGTTTCGAAAAAAATGGAAATGATCTACGCAGCCGAATTTTTCTAAATTAAATAATTTCCCAAGCGGTGTGATCTTTTAAAACGACACTGTATAAGTAAAATATTAGTACGCCGGTGACGATTTTAACAATTCTTTTCTTTTTTTTGCAAATTTTTTTGTACATAATTTGTATATAAACTTTATGCGTAATATTTCACGTTTTTAACATTATACTCAGTATTTTCTTTTTTATTACTTAAAAAGCATTAGTTTGTAAGTATCTTATATTTAATTTAACGTAAGTAGGTCATAAAAACAGCTTTTTTTACGATCATCTTTTGTCGATTCCGTAGAAATATTTTTTAAGATTTTGTAAGTGCTAGGGAGAATTAGGTATATATATATATTTGTGTAGTGTTCACGCAAGTGTAATTTGTATATATTTATATGTACTAGACGTTCCTTCACATTTAATAAAAATATTATGTTTAATAGGGCTTCGGTTTTTATTTTATTGTCATAACACTTCAATGCCTCGAACTGCACCCGAGACTGGACCATAAGCATTGACAAGGCCAGGAAATTGCATTCAGCATTTTAAGAGGAGTGCCACAAGGGCCAATCTTGCGCCCTCTGTTGTTTTTGCCGAGTGTCCATGACTTGCCGCAAAATGTTAATGTTACAACAGAACAGTTTGCGGACGACACAATTTTTATTAGAAATGTATCTTCATATCAAGATTCTAATGCAACCAAAAGCAAATTCATGATTTCAAGCTTGTTACAGTGTTACTCGTAAAATTAATTATGTCGAAGGAAACGTCGAGTTTCATGTTTTACACAATTAAAAACTTAAACGAAATTTCTGAAATGGTAATAGGGAGGTTCGGAGAAAAATAAGATATCTATTTTTGGCATGAAAATGACAGAAAATTGTTATTGTAATTGATTTACGGCGAAATTTTTTTTCTAAAAAATTTGTTTGCGGCGTAATAAGCGAAAGAAATTAGCTTATCACGCCCACATGCTAGTTCGCTTTGTTATTGGTTTGACGTCAGAGATTCGTAAGGCGCTCCTCCCACTTCTCTTGAAGTGCCCGTGAAGCTGTGCCTATCTCATAACATACATACTTATTGGGACTATTTCGAGCGTGAATTTTTAAAGTAAGGTGTCAAGGAAACATAAAACAAAGACAACATAATCGATATAATGATGCAACAAGGGTATCAAAAGTCCGATTCACATAATTTGCCATATTTATCTAGTAGGTAAGTAAATGTCCCGGTAAATGTGGAAATGGTGTGTGATTCTTGCATCTAACCCCAATTTCATTCAACGTCAAAACAGTAGTGTAAAGGCAGACCGGTATAAGTAAAACAAAGTCAACAATTTATTAACTGTACATGCCTTTTATAATTCAGTATAAGTAGGTATGTAGATTGTAGATACCTGCTTACTTCTGTTTGTAAAATAGGTACCTACCTATATTCTCTAATACAATACAATACATACCTACTCATTTATGTAGGTATGTATACCTAAGTGATTGACAAGTTATCAAGTTAACAGTTTTATAACGGATTGGAAATTTTTTAAAAAAACGGAAACAAATACAACTCATGCGAATCAAAAAACTACGCTACGTCGGTACTAGGTACTTGTTTAACAAAAAGAAACAACTGCTATATTCTGGAACGGTTAATGTAGAAACTCGGAAGAGACTCTTAAAGACGCATGTATGGAGTACGAAATTATACCTATGGGTGCGAAACTTGGACAATGGGAGAAGCGGATTGAAAAAGAGTAGAAGAAGGAAAGAGTAGAAGGAGGAATTAGAAAGAGTTGGGGAAAAGAGAAAAGTATGGAAGACAATAAAGAATAGGGGATAGGATCGTAGGTTGGTAGGACACCTTCTGAGACAATAGAGTCCATTAGTTAGGTTATGTTACTAGTTTCGCGGGCTATCCTACTTCAAAATTCTTAACATGGAGCTCTTATGGGACATAGATTTTAAACACTGATTATTTAAATTCGGTGCATTTCTTAACGGGGATTCTGCAAGTGACATATAGATTGCTCTTTCCAGCTGTTACATTTTCAAAAACAACTTAAAATACAACTTAATTTCAGAAATATTTTAAAACGGAGCACAGTACATATTAGAAAAGAACGTATGTCGCGTTCAGACCAGACCAGTAACCTTGGAGATTATTTTGACGTTTGCTGCACAGGGTTTGAGGCTAAATTGTTTATTTCTCCGGGTTATTTATTGTTTAATTTTTATTTAATAGGTGGTTTAAGTTCTTATTTATATTTAAAAAGTGTAAAATGGAAGAAAAAGTGTTAAAAATTAGTGTTGTTAAGTTAACGACTTCATTTAAATAATCTACTGCGCTGGTTCTATCACCGACATTCTCGCGCCGTAAATTGCAGTAGTTTGTTGAATTTTAGTTTTAAACAAAATGACTGCATAAATAAATGCTTTTACAAGACAAACGGCGAAAAAAGGCTTCATAGTAATCGCCATATATTGATTTAATGCTAAGAAATCAGGATGAAAGATAAAAATAGAATGTGAAGTGCAAGGTCATCTAACCTCCATTTAAAATGCATTGAAAAATTTTATCCAACTATTCTCTTAAGTTCGAAATAGGAAAGACTGATGAAGCATATAAAATAATTAGGAGAAATTTTAGAGAAATTGGATCTAGTACCAAAAGCATTAGGAATGAGGCAGGAGATATCCTAATCGAAAGCGGGGAGAAGGCAGATAGGTGGAAAGAATATTTAGGAAACTTATATGCGGGACAGGAAGTGCAAGATATATTAGAAAGTGAAAGCAGTGTAGAAGGGGATAACCTAGGGAGTCCTATAATGAGAGAAGAGTTTGAGCTAGCACTAAAAAGTTTAAGGAATAATAAAGCACCAGGTATAGATGGCTTGCAGGCAGAAATCTTAAAGTGCGCAGGTCAAGAGGTAATAGATCGTTTATTTAAATTAGTTAGTCGCATATACCTGACAGGCGAGATTCCAGAGGATTACAAACTGAACATCATGGTAGCTTTGCCAAAAAGGAAAGGCGCGGATAGATGCGAAAATTTTAGAACTATCAGTTTAACTTCCCATGCGTCAAAAATTTTAACTAGAATTGTGCAAAGAAGGATGGAGAAAAAGGCGGAAGAGATATTAGGAGAAGATCAGTTCGGATTTAGACGAAATAGAGGAACGCGCGAGGCCATTCTAGCTTTACGAGTAATTATAGAAAAAACGATAGAAAAGAGAAAGAGCATATATATAGGATTTGTAGATTTAGACAAAGCCTTCGACAACGTAAAATGGGGGAAGATGTTCGAAGTGCTGAGAAAGGTAGGGATGAAATACAGGGACAGAAGAATAATACATAATCTCTACAAAGAGCAAAAGGCAGTTATAGAATGTGAGCAGGAACGAAGGGAAGTAGATATCCAGAAGGGAGTGAGACAGGGATGTGCATTGTCACCTCTAGTTTTCAACTTATATATCGAAGATGCGATTAATATTGTTAAGGAAAGAACAGCCTCAGGGATCAATGTACAGGGCCAAACTATTAACATGCTCAGATTTGCGGATGATATAGCAGTGTTAGCATCTAGCAAAGAAGAATTAGGAACAGCTTTGAATGAAATGGAAGCAGTTTTGACACAGGGCTACGGCATGAAAATCAATAAAAAGAAAACTAAAATTTTGGTATGTAGATGGAGTGAAAATAGAACTAAAATTGAAATACAAATAGGAAATGAGAAGATAGAGGAGGTCGAGGATTTCTGCTACTTAGGAAGTAAAATAACCCAAGACGGTAGGAGCACTAAAGATATAAAACAAAGAATGGCGCAGGGACGAGTTGCGTTTAACAAAAAGAAACAACTGTTATGTTCGAGAACGGTTAATATAGAGACTAGGAAGAGACTCTTAAAGTCGTATGTATGGAGTACGGCATTATACGGGTGCGAAACTTGGACAATAGGAGAAGCGGATAGAAAAAGAGTAGAAGCGTTTGAACTGTGGTGTTACAGACGCATGATGAAGATACCGTGGATAGATAAGGTTAGCAATAGGGAAGTATTAGAAAGAGTTGGGGAAAGGCGAAAGGTATGGAAAACAATAAAGAGTAGGAGAGATAGGATGGTAGGACACCTTCTAAGACACGAAGGAATAGTTCGCGACATACTAGAGTCAGAGATAGGAATAAAAAGAGGTAGGGGTAGGCCTAGATTAGACTACTGCTCTCAAATAGTTAGGGATGTAGGATGTTCTACTTTTAGGGAAATGCGTAGGTTAGTTCAGGATAGAAAAGAGTGGAGGTACGCGTCCAACCAGTCTTCGGACTGAGAACCTTATGATGATGATTCTCTTAGGATAGCGTTTTAAATTTCGCGCTTTGATTTCGCCGTTACACTAATGGACTCTATAAGGAATAGTTCACGACATACTAGTCAGAGATAGGAATAAAGAGGTAGAGGTTGGAGCAGATTAGACTACTGCTCTCAAATAGTTGGGGATGTAGGATGCTCTACTTTTACGGAAATGCGTAGGCTAGCTCAGGGAAAGGATGGAGATACGCGTCCTACCAGTCTTCAAAAGAGAACTTTATGATGACGTACTATTTAATTATTATTGTAAAATAGTTAATAAAATTTCCTTTTTTAGTTCAGGGAGGGAACGCTACGGCGCTTCAGTATTTGGCTCCGTCATGCTCCTAGCATCCTGTTTCAAATTATGCTAACCGTAACACGTTACCAAGTACCAAGGGGTCCCAGAAAACTGTCGATAAATTACATTATGTTCGATTTTATTTAGAGTGGCTGCAATGGGGCAGCTGATAATTTTATAAACTTTTGCAATGATAAACTAACTCGCGAAAATATCGATAATGCTGACCGATTTTCCTTCTGGCTCCAACGAACCACTTTTCCCGTTTTATTGGTGTGCTGTACGATGTATTAGTCTGGGTACAAAACAGAAAACACCAGTTAGAACCAGTTAATAATATTTAACAATTTAACTACACACGCATATGCATACTTATGGGACTGCTGCGCGCTGAAGCTCGGACTTGTACGTTATACTAAGTTCTGACGTCATGCGGCCTACTCTCGCTGCAAGGTAAGATTTCTAGCCTCGCACCGACGGAAAACTTTGCAACGGCTTCACAGGCGAAGGAATTTTTTTTTAACAAAAATTAACAACATAACTGCCTTCAGTATAATAAACTCTATCCTGCCTATTGATAGATAGATAATGGATTTATTGTTTTCTATTTGGGATTACAATTCAGAATAAACAAACATATAATAAATGGAACAAACAAAAGTAAATAAACTCCTCACTCCTTCCTTCCCCTCTGTATCAATTCCATCCACATCTCCCCTCTTCCGCTTTCCTGCAGTATCATCTCCACTCCCACCTGTTCTGTGTTCTCTCTCCACCAGCACCTCTCTAACACATGTTCCCTCGTCTCCTTCTCCGCCCCATCTCACTTCCCAGTCTAAACCTTGCCACCCTTATTATCTTCTCTTCCCTTCCCCTACTTCATAGATATCTCGACAGTCCCGCTATCCTTATTTCTTTGTATTTGTTGTTGCATCTTGATTGTCTTACCTTCTCTTCTTTATCCTGCACTTGTATTTGCCTGTCTCTCCTCTACCTCTCACTATGTTCTATCCTGCTGTTCTCTACCTCTGCTACATAGCCTCGCTCCTGATAATATTTCTCTCGCCTATCCTCCCATTTTGATTTTTCTCTTCCTCCCTTCCGTACCTCTTCCCAACACTGCCTGGCTAACTCGTTCCCGCCCACACCTCTTAACTTTTCCTCATATTTCATGGCACTCTTTCCTGCTCTGGTTCTTAGTTTTTCTCTGTTTGTTTCGTCTCTTACCATGAACCCTGGCGTTATCCAATCTAAGCCCAGTGTCCATCTTATGTACTTTTCCTGGATCCCCTCTATCTTCTCTCTCTCTTCCCACCCCAAAATTTCTGCTCCATACATGGCTACGCTGGTCACCAATGCTTCAAACAACTTTACTCTTCTTTTCCAGTCGCCCCCAAAATTCTTCTTTCCTGTTCCCCATACCTGCTTCATTGCTATTGTTGCCTTTCTTACTGCCTCTCTTACATGTTTCTCTTGGCCCCCATTCTTTTGTAAGGTGAATCCTAGATATTTAAACTCCCCCACCTCCTCCAACTCTTCCCCCTTCCACTCCTCTATGCGACTTCTCCCCCCCCCTTCCTGAATCTCACAATTTTAGTCTTCTCCGTGTTCAATACTAGTTCTTTCTTCTCCAAATATTTTTCCATTCTTCTCAGCATCTCCTTTAGTTCTTTCTCTTCCTTTGCCAAGAGGACTATATCATCAGCATATGCTAGTGTTCAATATTTGTTTTTGGGGACACCCCTGTCCGGCTCCTCTGTCTGTCCAAAATATTTCGCTTAGCCATCCTCCCACCCATACCCTATTTCTAATTCCAAATGGTAATTGAGTAGGTAAATAAAAATGCGGGATACTTTTATCAGGTTTTATTACAAAAGTTTTGTACAAAATATTCTTAAAGAAAAAAGAAATTATAATAAAAATCAAACGAAAACAATAAGTTAAGCATTATTACTGGTAATATTTGTTATATCCTTAAGTGATGGTATTCTGATTCAAATACACAGCCTTCGTAAATGTCGGAAGATAAAAAAATAAAATATCTTTTCGTAAAAAAAGAAATTACATAAAATTGAAAGGTTAACACAATTTTTTGCTACTTACAAGCTAATTCTATATAAACTTAACAAGAAAGGCACTATATTATCCGAGCTTCATTACATACTTTGGAATCTGTATCGTCAGTCTGGGTATGGACCACAACATAGACATCCTATGGAAATAAAAACGGAAGAGCGTCAAATTAATGATCGCGATAAACCTGACGACCCAAAATATAAGTTGTGTCACTTGGGACAAAATATATTCATATTTATACAACCTGTATATTAATAATAAAAGTAAGTGTCACTTACCAATAGGTTTTTGAGTAGATTCCCTTAAACCAGACTACAAGAAAGAATATTACTCCAGATTAATGAAGGAAATTAAGATATTTACAACTACAATTCAAGATAAAATTGCAACATTCGATCAACAGGTTCCAAAGTATCAAATATGGGAAAATTTGTGTATTATCCTTTTTATTTTACAATTTTACAAAAATTATTTCTTTGGCCTGAACTCGACATGTTTTCAAAATGTCAATTCTTCTTGAAATGCCCTTAATAAGGAGATATTAATGTGGTCAACCAAAACCAAAAGATTATAGAAAATCCAGATGCCAGGAGAACTTTATTAATGATACTGTTATACTATTCCTATTAAAAAGAGAAAGAAGATCCATTTGCGAAATGCCAGTTTTTACCATTAAAAAAGAAAAAAAAACATTCCGATAAGCAAATGCACTATTGCACCCAATATTAATTCATTATTAGCAATGTTATGTTATATTAACTATAAATATAAAAAAGTCGCCAGCGTAATCAGCTAAGGGCTCTATTAAAAATTATAGCCAGTAAACAAAATTACATAATAAGCAAATTAAAATTATTTACGAACACTTCTAAATAACAGAAGTTATCTGCAGAAAATAACAAATTAAAGAAATTAATTACAGTAAAACAAATAGGTGAATAAAAATTAGTACTGTATTTGTAGAAGATAAAAATGAAAGCGAAATTAATAGTCAGTTGATAAGAATAATTAGAATTTGCAGCAGTATTTTATTTACACGAACATATATACGCTAATCAAAACGAAAAAGAAGCCGATAAAACCTAAAAATCATAATTTTTTACCAACTTGCTCTTTAGTTTCGTTTCAAATGTGAAAAAATAAACATGAAGGTGTAGAGTGTGCCTAACAGAAATTCAGATTGCTAGGGTCATAGATCTCATTCAAGACGGCAAGTAGCCCGAATTTTAAATGTCGGTAGAGCTGCCATAAATAGGGCCTGGATAAGGTCTCAAATGTATGGTGTTGTTAGAAGGCAACCTTATCCGCGTCGCGCAAGGGCAACTTCCGGGAGAGATAACCGTCTAATACGGATTTGGGCCACCAGAATGCGCAGAAGTACAACGTTCCAAAATCAGCTCGTAAAGGCCACAGGAATCAGAATAAGTACCCAAACGATACGTTAACAGGCTTCACGAACGACAGTTTCATGCAAGAAGACCAGCTAAGTTACCCCCTTTAAGCCGTGATCATCGCAGAGCAAGAAGGTTCTTTGCTGAAGAACATGTGAATTGGAACTTAGGGCAGTGGAACAACGTGCTGTTCACTGACGAATCCAGGTTCTGTTTAGATCACATTGATAGATGAGTTCGAGTCTGGAGACTGCACTGTGGAAGAAAGGGTTCCATTTGGAGGAGGGCCCATCATGGTTTGGGGTGGAACAAATTTGAATGGGCGCACAGAGCTGGTGGTAATTCATGAGGGGTCTATGACTGCACGTAGATATAAAGACGAAGTTCTATAACCACATGTTGTACCATTTGCCGAGAATATGGGTCCAGTATTCATTCTGCAGCAAGATAATGCCCGCCCACACATCGCCAGAATAGTGCAAAATTTCCTCAATGCCTACAATATTGAGGTTATGAATTGGCCCGCCCGCAGTCCAGACCTCAATCCAATCGGGCACGTCTGGGACACACTTGGGCAACGATTGAAGAAACGTCAGCCAATCCGGAACCTTCAACACGTTGAAAAAATCCTCCTGGAAGAGTGGGAACAGCTGCCTCCTCAAGTTATTCGAAATTTAGTTGAAAGTATGCCCCGTCGTTGCGCTGAAGTTTTACGAGTTAGAGGAGGCCACACAAGTTATTGATTTTGAAATTTTGCTTTTCGTTTTGATTAGTGTATATCGACATCAACGATAGCGACACGTTGGATGCCACAACTAAAGCACAAAATATGCTTTTTTAAAGCAGTGTGTATGTGAAAAATTGTTGAAACAATTTAAAACCGAACTGATTAAAATTACTTACGAAACAGATATCGTGTTGTAAAGCCAGGCCTTCCAACCAGTCCCCGACGTAGAATCTATCCTAGACTCTATCGTCTGACAGAGATTTTTCCGATCGTGCGATCTTCCTGACCGCAAATCACACAGAATTCTTTTCTTGCATGCGTTATCGCATGCCGGCTTCACTGGACTAGCTTTGTAGTAGTACCTATACAGGAAGTTTAAACAGATTTATTTGTAGGTATTTAACTCTTGTGGAAAACGTACTTATAAAATAATTCGAATAATTTTGAATCCTTCGTCATTCTTTCGACTAACTCATCCCAATCCTGTGGGCGGAGAGCCTCCATTCCCAGTGCCTGCCGTGCTGTATACAATTTAAACCATATTGGATAACCATAAAGGTTTGCTTCTCTTAAATTCATCGTCCAAGATTCATGATCTATAACGGCCTAAAACCACAGTTACATAATAGGGTACCTAATTCACAACGGGGTTTCCCAGCAAGTGCAGGTAATGAAAGTCTCAAAATTTGTACATACAGTAGAACTCCCATAGGTCGAACATCCTTTAATCGAGGTGTAAAACGGAAAAAAGATATCGTGGAATACCGCCTAATACATTGTGACACAATTCTTCCAACGAAGTGAGCAACGTACGCAAAAGATTGAAGCCGTGCGTGTTTGACGACATTAATATCGGGAACAATAAATAACAATAATAATAATATTTATTGCATGTAAACAAGCAAGTAATACAATTTTACATACAACGGTGGAAATTTCCGCAAAGCGTATTTTAATAACCACCACATAACAAAGAATATAAAAAATATAAAGTTTTGGACAAATAACAGTGTATACTTAGTTTATAAATGTAGCAAGGCACCTGACACATAATCTCTAATTTTACGTTTAAAATACACAGGACTCATTCTCTTTAAGTAGTCAGGTAAGACGTTATACACATGACCTGAAAGGTAGTAAAAGCAATTTTTAAAGAATTCAGTTCTATGTCTAGGTATGGAAATTGCCTCTCGGTTTCGTACGTTTACTTGATGCGTTTCACCACGTCTAATAATAGCTTCAGCGAGGTAGGAGGGAGCCCCAGTGTGAAAAATTCTATGCACCAAACAGCCCATATGTACAAATCGCCTTTGACCCATATTATTCCCATATACATCAACCACATGACCACTAACATGATCTCTACTAGCAAGGATATTAACAAACCTCACGCAGGAGTTCTGTATTTTCTGAACCCTATACTTATTAAAATTTATCAGAAAAGGACCATAAACAACGTCCAAGTATCCAGGAATAGAGAGAATCAGAGAATTGGTTAGTATTCTCTTTACATCAGGATTCAAGACATTTTTATATTCATAAATTGATTTAGGAGCATAAAACGACCTACGACAGATATTATTAATGTGACCATTAAAAGTCAACTTTCTATCCATGTATAAACCCAGATTTTTTACTTCATTTTCCCATGCAATATTAATATTATTAATTTTAATATGTAGAGCGTCGACATTAGTGTCATTCTTTGAGAATAATATTGCTTGGGTCTTATTTGGGTTTATAACGAGGGAGTTTTTGAAAGCCCAAGCAGCTATATCCTCAAGATCAGAGTTAATAATCTCCATGTTGGGATGTAAATCTGTAGATCATCTGCATACAAATGATACATACAATGCTTTAAAGCGCTAGTGATATCTGCAGTGAAAATTGTGAACAGTAAGGGGCCGAGTATGGATCCCTGAGGCACCCCACTCTCAATACCTCTCCAACCCGAAATTTCTATCCCAGTAAGAGTTCTTGTTTTCACAGCTTGCTGCCTGTTGTGCAGTTAGCTGCCGAACCAACCGTTTGTTTCAATTCCATAGTACTTTAGTTTACTCAAAAGTAATTCTATATTTAGCGAATCAAAAGCTTTAGAAATATCAATCAATACCAGTGGGCAACAGCTACCCTCATCAAATGCAGCAGCTATGTCGCTAGTAATTTTCAGCAATGTCGTCACACATCCATGACCCTAAAACCGGATTGATATTTTGGTAGTAAATTCTTTAACTCAATGTAATCAAGTACCTGGTTCTTGACAATTTTTTCAATAATTTTTGATGCCACGGGCAATATACTAATCGGCCTGAGTTCATTAATGGTAGACGGATTTGGTACTTTAGGAACAGGTGATATAAATTACATCTTCCAAACCTCCGGAACTGTACCGGTCTCAAGAGAGAGGTTTATTATATTGAGTAGCGGATTCACACAGAACGGAAGGCAAGCCTTCAACATATCTGCAGAGATGTTATCCATCCCAACAGCCTTACTGGTAATACTGCAGAGGCAGGCCACAACATCAGTCTCTGCAATGCGGGAAAATGAAAATGGCTCCCATTCCGCTGTGCTATCAATAAAGTAGTCAATAGTGGACTGGTCGATTGGAATTTGCGGTATACTGAACAGAAAACTGTCATTCAAAATGTTTGGCTGACACATATCATCAGGAATTATATTAATATTTTTATTTAAAATGTTCCAGCTTTTAATTTTGTTCCAGAAATGCTTACTTTTGTTAGAAGTATGGCAGTTATTAATTTCGAAAGAATAAAATGCTTTTTTCTCAGACTTAACTGCAACAGAGACATAGTTTTTGAGATCAGAATAGTATTTTCTGCTTTCAGGGGTTTTTACTCTTTTGAATTTGAGGAAAAGCTTTGTTTTTAAGATCAATCATCTTTTTTATATTATAAGTAAACCAGCCAGGTCTCGGTTTTTTAATTTTTATTGTTTTAATAGGGCAGTCCCTATCAAATAAAGTCATTAGATTATTGTTAAATATTTCCACTTTGGAATTGATAAATGTCGAGCAGTAGAGATCATGCCAGTCAATCATTTGTAGATCTGTTTGAAATTCGGTTGAATAAATGTTTTTTAAGCTTCTACTAATCACATGAATATTTGATTGTTCTATTTTCTTACACTTAACATTACAGTAAACAGCCTCATGATCACTATAAATGGGATCAAATTCAAGAAAAGGCACAAGATTTTGCGAAGACTTTAGGAGATCGAAATTTCACAGCTGGCTCGGGATGGCTGCACAAATTTTGCGACACAAAAATTTTCAGTTGTTATAATTTTTGGGTGATATTTGTAAGTTGTATTTTGCTAATAAATTATTATTGTGAGACATACCTTTAATATATGGTAATTAAATGTAATTTTTATTTTCTTTCGGTTTTTTCGCATCAGTATTATTATTGTAAAATTGATTCTATTTTTTATAATTTTCGTAATGAAATTTTTAGGATATTTATTTTTTTTAACAATTTAATACTTTTTCTATTGCAGATTTTCTATATTGTGAGCTGTAAAGTTTAATTGCTCGATCAGCTAGACTCATAATAAATATAAAGGCCAGACCAAGTTAATTTAGTGTATCATTCGGTTTGTATTGAATTTTTTATTTTATGTAAAGTAATAGATTGTTTGGTTTGTTCGCACACAGCTGCGCCGTACTGATGAGCTCCAATAGAGCGAAATCATGATAAGCAGTTGCTGTGGGCGAACAGACCAAGCACTTCTCTTTTCTTCAGCCATAGCAGAGCTTCATATTGCTTTCGTGTACGCCAGGGGCACGTTGGAATCTTTATCCTTGCATTAGTAGTAGCATTGTTTTGCCACCGTTTAGTGCACACAGTCGTTCAGGACTTGCTCTGTAATTAAATGCCTGTCAGGGTATTTGCCCGGGGAGTAATTGTAGGAGGAGGTAGAGAATTTTGAATTTGAAGTTTGCTACTGAGGTTTGAGGGAATATAATACCTTCATCTAGTCGACGGCACTATCACGAAGTGACGTAACTCAAAAATACGAAAAATTGAGATAAGTGTCCCAATAATAATAATATACTTCTATACAATTTATTAGAAGGTGGCATTTAACATTTCCATGCAACGTTCTAGAGATGTAACTTAATTATAAGCGGTTGTTTATGCTTGGCATCAATTATTAGAGTCATGCCACAATCTTAAAACCATTCTCTTAAAAAATTTGCAAATATGATACGTCACTTCGTGATAGTACCGACGTAGTAATGTATGGAGAATTCATTAAACTGTTCTAGAACTGCAAGTTTCTTCAACTCGATTTTTATTTAATGTTCTTTAAGAGCCAAGTCTCCCTGCTGCATTTTCGAGCGATTCAGACGTTCCCGCCTTTACAAACTGTACGGTTATTTATTAATATTTTGCTTTCTAATTTTGCAAGCATATACAGAAAACATTTCTTAAGAGTCGTCTCATCGGCGATTTCTAAAAAAAATAATAGAAGTTTGTCTTTTTCGGCTCCAAATATACCCTAATTTTGCGTACTTATAACTTACTAAAAAATTACTCTTTTAAAAATCCGAGATGAGAGGCCGATTTCCACAAGTTTCTTCTTTCAAATAAAACAAACAATTTCAAAATCGGTTCATAAATAAGGAAGTAATTTGTAAAGAGAGCTGCCCTTGCAAACGCGATTTAATGCCCTGCGTTGTAACGCCCTCTGCTCGTTCATCGCGCAACACTTGGTAAACTGCTAGTAAGAACTCACTGATTTTTGTATGGGGCCCACTTCAATAATTTTAATCGTATATACGCGAACATAGAATTTTGGTCTTGCGAATTAATGTATTTGTGCTTAATTGCAGCGCTCTGCCATATCCCACATTTTTATTATAATTTTGTTCAATTTAGAGTCGATTTTAACTGAAACTAAATTTACACAATTTGAACACGTTTGTTATTGAAAGTAATGAACATATAGCAAGATATAAAATAATTCAAATTTCACCTTAAATAATGTTCTCTTTATAACCAAATAACAACAACTTAAAATCTCTGAATGAAAACCCAGTAAATTTTTTCCGATACGAGGGTTGTTCTGACATGAGCGGGGATTTTATGATAATTTATTTGTAAATTGATCCAAAAGTAGACCTGAGCAAATATTTTCAAGATTGCAAGTAATTTATCTGCAATATAGTAATTCCGGGTTATAATGAAATGATCCTCATAAATAACAATTATTTAGGTAATGTAACTCTGAACAAACTAAAAATGCTAATTTTGCCCAGAGTTCTAATAGCGTGGCTTTCAACATTCATCGTAGAGGCATATTCCTACTTTTTCTACTATCATTTAATTCTGGTAACACATTCGTATAAAAGTTTACAAGTTGATTTTCCATTTTCATTTTCCAAAATTCATTGTCTCTCATAGCCGTTTCATATTTTATGCCTTTGGGTGTCCAGACTGTAAAGATACAATACCCTCTTTTTGTAATTTGCATTTGTCCCTGAATTTGGTAAAAGTAATTGTGATTCTTATTTATCTTCCCTTTTCGATTCCAAAATATGATTTTCCTTTTC
The DNA here is from genome assembly GCA_963966045.1 of Xestobium rufovillosum. NCBI lineage: Eukaryota > Metazoa > Arthropoda > Insecta > Coleoptera > Ptinidae > Xestobium > Xestobium rufovillosum. The sequence continues at coordinate 43,343,753 of OZ014493.1, forward strand.
TCGATACCTTCTTCCGGGGTTAGATTACAAGAACTTTGGGCATAAACTTCAACAACACCTTGATCTCTTATAAGACCGTCCGGAGTTTCTGACAAATACGGAATGCTCAGTTCTTGAAATATTCTTTCGCTTTATTATACATATACAGGGTGATTTATACCGGGGGGCGAAAAATTAAAATTAGGGTTCAGAGCCACAAATGAAGTAAAAAAATGTCATATGAAGGTATATCCGGAAATACTTCGTATAAAAGTTATGCTCGTCCAAAGATGGAGGCTATTAAATTAGGTTTCTAATTTTTTCTCAACTTTTGAGAAAGACATAAAAATGAATTTTGGTACACCTATTATACTAATAGGGAAGCTTCGAAGAGATATTTTTTAAGCATCCCTTATCGTTTCAACCTAATTTATGATCGTCCACACATATGGAGACTATCATGTTTGGACGAGCACAAATTTTAAACGAATCATATGACATTTTTTACTTAATTTGTGGCTCTCCACCCTAATTTTAATTTTTCGCCCCCTGGTATAAATCACCCTGTATATGTTACGGGCATCGTGACGAATCGGGCGATGTTAGCAATGCCTGGGCAACGTGACCTGACCTTACAAGACCTGACCGGACAGCATGAACGGTCATTGTTTGCATTACCCGGGCACCGTCAGCATTGCCCTACTTTCCCACTATGCCCGTAGCATATACAGGGTGTTAGAAAAAAGTAGGGCAAGCCGTTAACCACGGGTTATCTGACCGAAAATAATGGGACTTTCCTTATGCCATTTTTCATTTAGGCTTCTTTCTTTCAAGATACAGGGTGTTAAAGTTAAAATTTAAAAAACTATTTTTATGAATAACTCCTTTGCTTTTCAAGATATTCCGTTGAAATTTTGTCCAACATTTTCTCATATACCGATAAAATGTTTGTGTAACTTTGATAAAAAAGTCGATGCGCGAACGGAGGAAAGGGGGGGTTGTAATACCCATTGACCCCCAAACTTTTCCCTGCGCACGTCTATGGTTCCTATGGTTCCTGCATAACATCTAAGCTTCAAAAAAATGCCCTTGGATGGTACCTCTTTTATTAATACTTATTTTGGCAACTTAACACCTACCCGTCTTTCTTTCCAATGCTAATTTGGCTGTTAGACGTTATGCAGGAATATGACCGAATCGGTACCATCCAAGGGCATTTTTCTGAAGCTTAGATGTTATGCAGGAACATATGCATCCAAGGACATTTTTCTCGAGCTTAGTTCGTCACCTTAGAAAAATTGGGAGACTTAAACAGCGAGTGGATTAACAACACACATAGTCAAATGAGTTGCAACATCTCGTAAACCAAGCCCTAAATCAAAATTTTTTACAAGAGGGAAAAAATAAAAGAAATGAACGCTTGGTATCAAATCAATACCTTTGAACCATTTACGTGCGCAGGGAAAAGTTGGGGGGTCAATGGGTATTACAACCCCCCCTTTCCTACGTTCGCGCATAAATTTTTTAATCAAAATTACACAAACACAAAGCTGAAATCAGAATTTGGATACCGTTTTTCTCGAAAATAATGTTGATTTTTATCTCTCCAATTCTTTTTGTACTAAGCAGACTACTATAGAACTTTTTCCAAGGAATTCAGTAGCGTACGTAGTTGTTTTCTAGGGAGCGTATTTTTTGAGTTATGACAAAGTTGAATTTTTAAAATGGAAATCATAGTAGGTACGCTTTGGTCTAGTTCGAAAGGTCTTTTTTTAAGCTATCAAAATATATACACTTTTATATTGTTATTTCAAAAACGGCAACGATTTTGGTACTTTTTAAGTTGTAACTTTAGAAAATATAAGATAGGTAGGTACATTTTGATAGCTTAAAAAAAGACCTTTTGAACTTGACCAAAGAATGCCGTGATTTCCATTAAAAAAAATTAAATTTTATGTCATAACTCAAAAAATACGCTCCCTAGAAAAAAACTACGTACGCCACTGAATTCCTTGGAAAAAGTTCTATAGGAATCAATCTTAACAGTTTTAGTCTGCTTAGCACAAAAAGAATTGGAGAGAATTTTTGAAAATCGATAAAAATCAATATTATTTTTTTTTTCTCGAAAACTAAAAACGATATCCAAATTCTGGTTTCGGCATTATATTATACTAAAGAAAATAGCTCATGTTTGCCAAAATCCCAAGGCTCTATCTCTGCTGCTTCTACGAGAAATCCCCAAATCACAACGAAAATAAGACTCCCTGTGCAGACAAAAATCCAATTGCATAGTCCCTTCAAACGTCAAACCGAACCAGATTCAGACCTATACAAGCTGCAATACAAATTGAAATTAAAGCTTTGCTAAGCGAAGCCAGAGTGCGACCCTGGAAGAGCTTCCGAGCCACGTGTTGTTGACCGTAGCTCCGCCTTCGGAGCATACCTCGTCTTACGTCCCTAAAAAATCTTGATGTTGGCGATCGGATACTTGGCTCTTAAGACTTGACTTATGGAGGTTCTACTTACTGAACTTACCGAAATCCCTTCAGTACAAATTTTAAGACCCTTTTTTCCCTGCCCTACAATACGGAATACATACTCTAGTTGATTTTGCGTGGTCCCCATCAACATAATATATCCTGTACCCTGGATTCAAATCGTAATACGGCGATACTGACGGTCCTACGTAAGCTATACTTATCGCCCTACCTATAAACACATAACAAGTAAATAAGATCCGTATGGGTTGCGATCTTTACCGTCCCATACCTATATCTTTATGATCATAAAACACTTCAAACTCATCATAATGCGTATGTCCGAAGAACTGTGCGGTAATAATACTTTCGTACCTATTAATAATTGCGTAATAATTCCTAGACCAGACTTTCAAACAATCTGAATGACCCGGTGGTATATGCCCTTAAAAATCATTTTTCTCAGTTAATTATTCAGTGTTTGTGTTAAATCGTGATTACCGATTATGTGTACTTTTTCGCCGTTGAATTCCGCAGATTGCAGTTCATAAATGAACCACTGTAATTCCGTTGCAGGGTCTGTGCTGTTCAGCAACAACCACCTTCACAAAAAAGGCAATAAAAAGAGTACAATAAAATATGCAACCGCTTCACTTACCAATTCTTGTTATTGCAATAATTCATGTTAAGAGAAATAAGTCGAAAACCAGGACGAACCAAAACCGAATAAAAAGCACCCCTTCTTATCGTGTTGCTAACAGAACTAGGCAACCATTTACGCCACTGACTATCCAACTCGTCGTATAACCAAGATATTGTACTATCTGGATTGTCCACAAATGGTGGGGGAAAACTAAAACGAATTTTAAAATAAAATAAACCAAAATCCGAGTAAAGTAAAAACCTGTTAACTGGTGCAGACTCGTGGTTACCCAACGCAGGAAAAATCGGGGCCCCAGGGAACATATCCGTCATTTGCTTGACCGTTTCCTTGATAATTTTTAAGTTTTCTTCTCGAGTTTGGTTCCAGATATCGTGTGGTGGCAGATCTCCGGTCCACATGATATAATCAATGTCCTATATGAAAAATCACTCACATTTATTTTAATTTTCTGAAGGAAGTCGTGTTTTACTCACTGGATGTGTTTCAGCAATGTGTTTTAACATATTGTCAACTGTTACTTTTGGCGTGTCACATTTTCTATAGTCGCCCCATCTAGAGACAAACAAATGTGATTCAAAAATGAGTCGAACAAGTTTAAATACGTACTTGCCAGCAGCTCTATCTTTGCTAGCGGCAGGCCCGTTGGTCAGTCGACAGCACAACGGCTCGGCGCAATCTGCGTTACTGCCTTCTAAATAGTAAGGATCGTAATGAGTATCAGAAAGATGTAATACTTTAAATGAGGGCGCAGATGCCTAATACAAAAAGAAACAAATCAAAACTAAACGAACAACAGTCACTTGAGACATACTTCGGGTATGTTTTGTTCCACCACCGTCGGTTTCGGAACTGGAGGGAACATAACTTCCCATTCGTGGTACGGGTTATAAACATCCCCACAAGCATCCCCAATTACAAAACTACAAATTTCATCAGGCCCTGAAATATTCAAATTACGTATTTCATACACACTTTTTCTATTCTACAGGTGTTCAATTAAGGGCACACCATTGCTAATTTCGGTATTAATGGATCTACTAGATCAAACCTTGAAAATTTGAAACTGTAGAGGTTCCGTCTGAAGAGGTTGCAGCTGTGATAGAAACCAATCATAACAGATTGCGACTATATTTTGCATAATCCTAATCACACTTTTGGGAAATAGGTGGCAGCACTTTATAGACTAACAGCTGATAAATCCCAGCCTCAATCATCATATTTGGCATAAAAATACTGATTTTCTGCTCAATTAATAACAAAGTTAGCAAAAGCGCACGCTTAATTTTAGCCACTTTGTATATGTTTGTGATTCGCGGGGGTGGCAAGACGACGTAGGCAATTAACAAAGGAATAGCGACCTTACCTTGTGAATCCCCGAATTCTGGGCGATGGCGTTACGCGTTAAATGCTCCAAACGCAAATTGAAACTCCTGTTGACTAGAGAGTCTGATGTTCAACTTGCTGCACTCAGTATTAATATTGACGCTGTAGTTTTTATTATTGTTATTTGACCACAAAATGGATTGTAAATGCACAATAACTTTGGTTTTAAGCAAAATAAAATACGAGAACGTTTTTGACTATTTTTCGAAGACGATTTGACTTCTTCTGCGCGTGTTTTTTCTGTCTGACTTCGGTAATTTTTGTCGCGCAGGTCGCTTTAGGTAGATGGGATGTCAAAGAGATCATGATACATGGAAAACAGGAGAATGAACATACCGCCCACCAAAAAAGCTCCTTGCGAATACGGAGGTTTTTTTTTTAAGCCAGCATTACAGTAAGTGATACAGCGATCATTATAATAAACAACGATAAATATAGAACAAAAAAGTACGCGATAGAACAAAAGAAAATAAACACGATAATACCGAATAGTTATTGTGACGGTAGAGGGCAAAGCTTGACGAGAGGCCTCAAGACAACGCCCTGGTTAGTGATTACGGACGCGACCCGACAAATTCCGTCCTTTCCCGAATGTAGCTTGCTAACACGACCCAACCGCCATTGTAATGGGGGAGTTTGCTCGTTTTTTATGAGAACCAGGGTGCCCACTTCGAGAGGTGGCGACTCCCGAGTCCACTTTGGACGCTGTTGCAGCGTATGCAAATATTCGTTGTGCCACCGTTGCCAAAAATGTTGTTGGATGCGTTGCACAAGTTGCCAACGCGTAAGACGGTTGACTGGTTGTACAGTCCAATCGATGTCCGGAACCACTGTTAAGGGCTCCATTGTTAAAAAATGACCTGGGGTAAGAGCTAATAGGTCCGACGGGTCGTCACTCAAGGGGCACAACGGACGAGAGTTAAGCAAAGCTTCGATTTGTACGAGGATCGTATAGAGTTCTTCATACGTCAATAATTGATCACCGATAACACGCTTGAGATGTGTCTTGGTGGATTTTACGCCGGCCTCCCACAGACCACCAAAGTGTGGAGCCGAGGGAGGGTTGAAACTCCATTCGAGGGACTCAACGGCAGCAGCCTGGCGCGTCAATTCGATTAATTGACGGTTGGCACCACCAAAATTAGTTCCGCAATCGGAAAACAGATGTGCGCATCTACCTCTGCGGGCAATAAAACGCCGCAATGCAGCGAGAAACGCCTCAGACGTTAGATCTGACGCCAGTTCCAGGTGCACTGCTTTGGTGCACATACAAACAAAAAGGCAGATATATGCTTTTAAGATGGGAGCTTTACGAATCTTATGCATAACAATCGATATTGGACCTGCATAGTCAACGCCAGTGCAAAGAAAAGGTTTTGCCTGATTCACACGAGGGGCCGGAAGGTCTCCCATGGTAGGTTGAAGAGCTTTGGGGGTGGAACGAAAACACTTGTTGCATTTTGACACGACCGAGCGAATAACACGTTTGGCTGATAAAAGCCAAAAATTCTGTGAAAGCAAATAATGCAAGGTTTGAGCACCTACATGCAAGTTTTCTTGGTGCATAGCTTCAACCAACTGTAACGACAAAGGATGTTTGTTAGGCAAAAGCAATGGGAACTTACGATTGTACGATAAATTGGAATGGGTCAATCTTTCGCCCACCTTCAGAAGACCGCAGGGGTCAACAAATACGTTCAGTTTTTTAAACGATTTAGGAAGTGGCAGATGTCGCTCGACTTTAACGAAGAGGTCTGCGAAAACATCAGTTTGAACCGACTTTACGATAAGGCATAGAGCCTGGTGTGTTTCTTGTAAAGACAAATGACCCTCACGACGAGATAAAGGGTTTCTGCAATTATGCACGAAGCGAAGAATCAAGGCAACGATACGTTGTATTTTGCGAATAGACGAGAATCTATCCAAAAGATCACGAACGAGGTTAACTGGGACCTGTGCGACGAGAACAACTCTTCCAAGTCAACTTCTGAGGGATAGGACGACGAGACCGTAAGATCCGCAGGCCAGTGGCTAGCCTGCAGAGTTCACCATTCTGGCCCGGTCCACCAAATGGAACAGGAAACAAGATTTTTAGGAAACGAGCCGCGAGACGAAATGTCGGCCGGGTTATCTTGAGATCGAACATGTCGCCAACAACTAGGGGGGATGGCGTCTTGGATATACGACTGACACGGTTGGCGATGAAGGTCTTCCACCGATGAGGAGATGACCGGATCCAAGTCAGAGCGACAGTGGAATCGCTCCACGCCACTAGGTGAGATATATGAATCGATTCTTGACAGGTTTTTACAATAAACGAAGCTAAATCTGCGGCCAAGACTGCGGCGCAGAGCTCTAAACGGGGAATGGAAATGCGCTTCAATGGAGCAACCTTTGATTTGGCGATCATAAGACGAACGACAGTAGTTTCTGCTTCGACACGCAGATAGACAACGGCTGCATAACCTTGCTCCGAAGCATCGCAGAAGATATGCAACTCACATACATCAGTAGAACAGGCCAATAACAGGGGAATGTGAAAAGACGACAATTCCGACAACTCGCTTTTGAAGCGTTGCCATTTTTGACGGACCTCTGGAGGGGGAGTGTCGTCTGAATCAAGTCCCATCGCCCAGAATTCGGGGATTCACAAGGTAAGGTCGCTATTCCTTTGTTAATGTCACCCCCGCGAATCACAAACATATTTGGTCCTTTCGTGCCTCATTGATACAGCTCTGGTGTTACAGCCATTGTTAGAATTAAATATTTTCGTTAGTTGTTCGCATCTCTCGCGCAGGTCGCTTTAGGTAGATGGGAGATGTCAAAGGGATCATGATACATGGAAAACAGGAGAATGAACAGTATATGTTTACCAACCAATAGTGACTTTTCCCAGTACATAAATGACTTCGCCGGCAAATAATTCGGTGATCCCTTCGCAAACTCTGGGCGATTGTATTTTTAAATTAACGCAAAACTGGTATATAGTCTTTTTGATTTCTTTTTCCGATTTTCCTGATCTTATGTAGTGTTGGAGCAATCCTGCGCCTATAAATCCAACGAAAGTTTTCTGAATAAAGAATAAATTATACAGAAAATTTATGTTTTAACTTATACCTGCTTGACAGGCCGTGCAGGAAACTTTGGACATAACGGAATTTTCGATTTCGAAAGCTACTTGTTTCAAATTCAGAAGTTTTAAAGCTTTATCTACGAACTGCGGTAAGTGAGTGGTCTTTTCCTGATCTAGTTCCCATAAAAGACGGCCCTAAAATCAACAAAAATCAAGCTGGACAAGAACAAACACCTTCAAAAGTTCAACATACTTTACAAAACAATATTTATACCTACTTACAGTGCCGTTGGCTGTAGGAGGTAATGTGTGATTCCTGAGCATTTGAGCTAAAATTGGTATTTTACTAATTTCCTTTTTATAGTCCCAGTCATCGCTGAACTGACCCTCGGCATCTTCTATGTCGTCCATATTTACTATAAACGGTGGAGCCCCTTAAAAATGACAAAGAAATTAGTCTGCACGTGGATTGAGGAATAAGACAGCAGGTCATGACGAAGAACATTTCATTTCTGGTAATAAAAACTTAACTTCCCAAATAAAATATGAATAAATGAATAAATGTGTGCCCTCCAACAACAAATGGTGGCCTGTCAAAATCAACCATTCTAAAACAGTCTTATTAAAATAGATCATTTCATAATGTCAACACACAATTGGCAGCTGGAGGGTAAACATTTGTTTTTGTTTAAATTTTACACCTAGCCTTTTGAGTAAACTGTCATTTTCTAAAACTTAAATAATTAATATACCACTGATTTGCTGTATTGTTGGGAGCGGAATGAGAGGTGAATTGAATTTGGTAATTATTGGTAAGATTTTTTAGAATTCCTGCTGCACTAAATCATTGTGGAGAGTACTTACTTAAACAAGTTGTCAAATAGAAGACGTGAAAACTGGGTAAAAGTCTTAAAAAGGTGAGTTTTGAGCGAAAATCAATTTAAAAATTGGCGAGTATGTTCTAGACAATTCATTTCTGGTAATAAAAACTTAATTTTAACTTCCCAAATAAAATTTGGATAAATGTGTGCCCTCCAACAACAAATGGCGGCCTGTCAAAAGCAGGCATTCTATTCTATTAAATAACTGTCCAAAAACATAAACCTCCACACTTGATTGTCATATTGTCAAAAATCAAATGGAAACCATCACAAACAAACAAAGAAAGAAAACTGGAAATTTCTCAATAAATTCATGCAAAAATGCGTGGTCCCGATGGTTCAGTTAGGTCTTTAACGTTGAAAAAATAGGTACCTACGTGCATATTTATATAGATACAAGAAAATAAGTAATTTTCCAGTTAAATCAGTGGCGTTCTTAAAAAGTTCATTAATGGACGGAAAATGATGTTGCGCCCGAAGGGTGCACACAAACACAGTCACCACTAACCGAGTAATATCCGTCAGCGCGCCGAAATATTTCAACATTTTCGTATTTTAAGAAATTTTTCAGTTTTCTCAATGACTACTAAAAAGTAAATACTTACTGATTGTGTTATTATAAACTTTTAGATATATTAATGTAGTTTACACTCTAACGTTTATAATTATTATTATAAACAGTTGGCAGTAACCTACAACCTACAACCACAATTACAGAAAAAATCAAGCTCCCTGATAATAAAAAAATGCAAGATCATGCGAAAAAGTCAAGATCTTGACTTTTTTCATATGATTGCGCCCTTTTTATCATATAATCTTGACAAAATGTATAAAATTCGAGATATTTTATGATTTTAAGATGCTACAAAAATTTGGCGCCAAAATTAATGAATAACTCGAGAAATATAAAAAGTTGTCTAAAAATGTAATAAAAAGTTAAACATTCCATTACAAAACAAAATTAGAGGCACCGCAGAGCACTCTGTAGGATTGTAGTATTAATTTCAAATGTACCGGGTGGCCAGATAAGAATGCAAAGTGCTGTATCTCGGAAGCCATTCATCATAGAGTCTTGCGGTAAAAAAATTTATTACTAAAGTGGCCAAGAGAAGACCGTGGAAAATATTTTCAGATTTCCAAGATGGTCGCCAGGGGGCGTAACCGCCATCTTAAACTTTTAAAGTGATTTTTCACTGAAATCCACCTAGTAAATGCACCAAAAAATATGTGTTTTTTAAAGATAAGCTTTATTCGAGTAATTCTTGTTTAACACTTTTTGACGTATCTATTAAAATGAAGTGGTGGGGGGTAATTCAATGTTTTTTTACATAAACAGCTGTAACTCCTAAACGACTGAACGGATTTTAACAAACTTGGTCTCGTTGGAAAAGCATTTATTGCTCCATCAAACCCATCTTACCTGTGGTATGTCTAATTCTTAGTGATGCCGCTAGAGCGCTTTTTTGATATAATAAGAGAAAATTGCAAAATTCTCTAAAAAATTAAATGCAGCAATATGACTTTTTTCATAAAAATGTAGGGAAATGATACCTAAATAGGCTAGTGAAGACCACATCTCGAAATCTTATTCCTAGCCAAAAATATCGAAGAAAGAAAATTTAGTTATTATAAAATTTTAGAGAGACGCTATTACACCGGTATATATTCTTATTTATTTGTCTGTTTTCAAGATTCAGTGATAAAATTTCAATATTTTATGATTTTTAAATAATAAAAGTATTCTTAGTTCAAACAATTTAAAAAAAACCTGTAGGGGCATAAGAAACAAGAAGGACCGATTTTGAAATAAAACTAATGCCTCCTTAAATGCTCGAACTGTTTTCCATCACACTCAATGCATTGTTGGAGCCGCTCATGCGTAGACATTACAGCAGCTTCAATTTCTGCTCTTGACAGGCTACGAATGGCCTCTTGTATTCGTATGTTCATGTTGTCTCTCGTTGTTGGTGGAATTTGGTAAACAATATCTTAACCGACCCCATAGATAGAAGTCCAAACAGGTGAGGTCTGGGGATCGGGGTGGCCAAGGAAATAGACTTATGCCCCTACACTTTTTTTTAAATTGTTTGAATTAAGAATACTTTTATTATTTAAAAATTATTAAATTATGAAATTTTATCACTGAATCTTGAAAAAAGACAAATAAATAAGAATAAATACCGATGTAATAGCGTCTCTCTAAAATTTTATAACTAAATTTTCTTTTTTCGATATTTTTGGCTAGGAATAAGATATGTGGTCTTCACTAGCTTATTTAGGTATCATTTCACTACATTTTTATGAAAAAAGTCATATTGTTGCGTTTAATTTTTTAGAGAATTTTGCAATTTTCTGTTATTATACCAAAAAACGCGCTCTAGCGGCATCGCTAAGAATTAGACATATCACAGGTAAGATGGGTTTGATGGAGCAATAAATGCTTTTTCCAACGAGACCAAGTTTGTTAAAATCCGTTCAGTCGTTTAGGAGTTACAGCTGTTTATGTAAAAAAACATTGAATCACCCCCCTCCACTTCATTTTAATAGATACGTCAAAAAGTGTTAAACAAGAATTACTCGAATAAAGCTTATCTTTAAAAAGCACATATTTTTTTGGTACATTTACTAGGTGGATTTAAGTGAAAAATCACTTTAAAAGTTTAAGATGGCGGTTACGCCCCCTGGCGACCATCTTGGAAATCTGAAAATATTTTCCACGGTCTTCTCTTGGCCACTTTAGTAATAAATTTTTTTACCGCAAGACTCTATGATGAATGGCTTCCGAGATACAGCACTTTGCATTCTTATCTGGCCACCCGGTACATAACAAAGGCAATATAAAATGTTCTATACATACCTAATGCCCGATGTATATTCAAAATCCATACTGCACATATTGCGTAAACGTAAAATGTGTTTATCATAATAACGGCAACCTATAATAACAAAAAGAAAACACTATTAATGCTGAAAGCAGAACGAAAAATGCACAGCAAATACAAATGAACAGATATGCAATTAAAATGATTGAAAATGTATGCAACGGAACTTTCAAAACGTATAAATTCAAGGATACTAGAATAAAAAATAGTGTGCAAACACGCGAGAACTTGAATTAGGAGCCAAAAATTGATCTAAAAATTGCTAACTTATTCAATTTATTATCTATGCGTAAGTGTTAACAAAAGAGTAAAAAAACAAGATCAAAACCCAAAATTATTAAGCTGCAAAACAAAAAATAACAAAGCACGTTGAAATAAATTAATGCAATAAGTACTACGGTAAAATTCTGCAGGTACAAAATCAAGTTGAGCGTTGAAATAAGACAGTTAAGAGCAATAATTATTTTGTACCTAGATGGTCTAATAAAAAGAACCGTATAACCAACCGTCTGAAATAAATTGAACAGTCAGTATGGGTACTTCGGAATCACACTGATGCATTATAACTGTAAATGTTTTCAAATTATTAGCGTAAAACCACACAAAAGTACGTCCACCGATGGATTTACTGCTTGAAATTTAATATGCGTCAACGTAAAAAAATATTGGTACGTTCAGGAAAAAATCAATTCAATATACTAGGTGTTTCATTAACAATGGGAAATCCGTTAACTGAAGATTCTACACGTCAAATAATGACCATTGACCCCAACATGCCTTATCCGAATGTTGATGGTTTAGGTACGAAATACAGTGTGTTGAAAGTTACAATTTTATTTCCATTTTTTGTCATAACTACGAACATATTTGACGTTGCCCTTGTACTCTTCGCCACAGCTCATCGGGTGAATCAGCAACTTCTTTATAAACCATCTTTCATTCTAGACCACATCGAAAAATCCAGAGGATTTAAGTCGTGGCTTCTAAGCGGCCAAGCAAATCCACTTCCAAGGCCAATCCACCGATGTGGAAAGACGTGTATAAGTACTCCAGCACCGGCCGTGAAAAATGTGCGGGCGCTCCGTCCTGAATGAACCGCATATTTTCCCTTGAATTAAGTGGTACTTCTTCAAGCAATTCGTACATATTTTGCTGAAGAAAATTTAAATAAAGTGGACCGTTCAGATTGGGTGGAAGTTGAAAAGGCCCAATAAAGAAATTTGAAATTACACCGCACCAAACATTGATCATACATTTATGTTGGAAGTGTCTTTCTTTAACGGCATGGGGGTTTTCAGAATCCCACAAATGATTGTTTCGCCAGTTGAAAACTCCACGTCGAAGTAAACGTTGCCTCATCTGTGAAGAGGATTATGTTCAAAAAATTAGGATCCGCGCCTTGCTGCTCTTTTAAGAAATTAGCGAAACGTAGAGGAGCAGGAGGATCTTCCGGTAACAAATTTTGTACTGGAGTAATGTGTAATGGGTGAAGCTTCTCTTTGTGCAAAATTCTCCAAATCGAAGAGCTACTTACGCCTGTTGCCGCACTTAAACGACGGGTACTTACGCCTGCATTTTCGTGCAATCTAACCAAAACTTCATCTTCTGCTCAGCCGAAATAATCTTCGGAGCGTTATTTTCACCTTTTGGACGGAAAGATCCTCTTTCGCCTAAGCGATTGTACAGATTTCTACGAAGGGAAACCACCACCTATTTTATGTACACCATACATCCTTCTATACCAAATATATCCCCGTACATCCCAATACATCCTCGTACATCCCTATACATCCCTGTACATCCCCGTATCTCACCATACATCCTTCTATACCAAATTTGTTTAAATGTCGGATTTAGGCTCTATTTTAGGGCACATTCAACATCTAAAAAGCATTGACTGGCCATCTGAGGAGAAAAATCGAGAAAAATAATTCCATACACCCTAAATCGAGACCCAAATGCCATAAACAGGTATAGGTAAAACAATTTGATCGTTAATTTTTTGGTAGGTGATAATGTGGCAACTATACTTTTACATAATATTGCATTCATATTGTAGGTATATGAAGAAAAGAATGGTTGTATAGATTTTAAAACATATACGACAATAAAATATAACAACTTTCGACTTATTTACATTTTCTCATGTAACTAGGTACCTAACTATTATCGCAGAAAATAAAATTTTTGATGAAATGTTAAATTAAATTCACAAAAAGGGAATGAATAGTATGCAGGGTTGATTGAATTGTTCCAAGTGGACATAATAGGACGATTTTGTCCAATTATGTCCGTCCGGACAAAATCAATAGTGATGGACAAATTGGACAAAATTGAACGAAATCAATAAAACGCGGCAAAAATTCAAAAAAAAACTTATTTTTTATATGTTATATTAAAAACTAGCTGGTACCCGGCGCGTTGCTGCCTCAGAAGAAATAATTGTGGTAAAATCGTTTGAAATTTGATAAACTGCGAATGACATATGCCGTTTGACGTTTGCTGTCAATTGTCACTTTATAAATTATAGCGACCCGCCTTGGCTTCACATAAACGTATAAAAAAAATCTGTTGATCCGATCGCTATCAAACTTCACAGGAACACCCGCTGGGCTAATCTGAAAATTGCCTGAAAATTTCATCAACATCGGTCCAGTCGTTTCGGAAACGGACATAGGTAGAAACATTTTTTGCGTTTTATAGATATAGATAGATAAAACAAATGTAAATGAAAACTCATTATGTTGCTTGGCTAGATAGGTTAGCAGACTAACTACTAACTTACAGTATTTAATAAATAAAAATTAAACTTGATTTTGTCCAATATTGTCTGATTTTGTCCAATTTTGTCCAATAATGTGATTTTGTCCAAATTTGTCCAATAATGTACACGCCCTGGACGAAATAAAAAAAAGTGGACAAATTCACAACTCTGATAGTATGGGCCTGCCTTTCAACAGATTAAATAAAAGCTGTTCTATCGCTTTTCCCCCAGCACATTTTAAATTGGGCATTTGAGTTTATTCAAATTTGGAAAGCACTTTTAACAAAGGGCTTGGAAGTTCCATTTGCATGCATGTTCGGTACCGCAAACTCGGGAATTTAAAAATCAAAAATAAACCGGAAAAACTATTTTTCGAAGAAAAACGACAATGGGGTCGTTACACAATTTTTTAAAATCATATTTTCCCGAAGATTGTCGTAAAATATTTGACCCGTATTTTTTATTTTTCTTATAGCGAACATTTTAGGCATCTAAACCAGCCTCAAAGTTAAGACGCTGGCCCTTTAAGCCTTTTTGAATGATGACGTATCGGGGGCAATGCCGAGAATTGCCGGTATTAGCCGGAAAGTACAACTGTTGCTTGTCAAACGTAAACTGAATTAATAAACAATCATGGCAGTCTAGTCGTTTGACAGATAGTGTCCAGTGTTGTTTTTCAGTTTGTCTAGTTCCCAAATAAATGAAGCATTTACCGTTTCGTTTTAATATTTTTCATTTCAGCACTGAAATAGTCCAAATTGGATAAATAATAATTGTCAATCATTTCACTACCCCTAAAATTGTCTGAATCGGCTTTAACGAAACCTTGCCCTATTTTCCATACACAAATATACTAATTGACACAATAAATAGGAATAAAGGCACATAAATAAACGGCAGATAACTATTTATACACCCAGACCCAACACAAATAGAAATAAATCTCCAAATGTCAAATTCTAATTATTCCTAACACTTGCCCGTAGTATCAGGAGGTCATAAATGATCATGATGCGCGCCCCGTTCTCCGTTTAGGTTCAGACCACTTTGCTGACGGTAACTTTTTTAAAACAGACCCCTTAGTTGACACACGCATTTTAAACAGACCCCTTAAGCTGTCCTCACACCAGACACACGCATTTTTTTGCAAAAGAGATATATGATCATTATGACTTCCTGCTAACAAGGGCAAATCATTATTGCTCCCTACTTTACCGGCTCAAACTCCACGTAACGTTATGCTTTCTGGGTATCAAAACATCAATTCAGATGACCAATCACAAACGCTTCTAAGCTAATGACGTAACTGGGGCAGCACGTGTTTCTGTTTAATTCTCTGAAGGCGCGCTTCGTGCTAAAACCGCCATTGTTTAAATTTTGAGCTACTGGTGAGTAAATAAATGTAACCCAGAGGGCCAATAAACACCTAGTTACTTATTTCTATCAAAATTATATCGATGTTCTATTTAGTGCAACGACCCCATTATAACCTTTTTTTAGGTTTTTTGAAAGGTTACGCGCAAAGGCTTTCGATAGATACATTCCTTAATTAGTAGTAAGAATTTCTGACTTATTGAATCGCAAAAGAATCGTACCTTATGCTGCAAACGTCTCAAAAGATGAGCAAACTGTTGAATTGACTGCTGTAGCCCCGGCTGTAGCAATTAACCGCAAGTAGCATAACAATGCGCCGAAGACGAAAGAGAGACTTACGCGAATAGCACGCGTGACCCGACATGCAGAAGATGATGAAATGCTTCGCTCATGCGCACATCGGTGCATCAGGTAATTCCCGGGCTTTTTTACGTGTTTACAATCCATACATCCCCGTACATCCTCGCATACATCCCCGTACATCCCAATACATCCCCGCACATCCCAATACATCCCCGTACATCCCAATATATCCCCGCACATCTCAATACTTCCCCGTACATCCCAGTACATCCCCTATGTTGTAAACCATACATCCCTGGTGGTTTACCCCCCGGATTTCTAAATAATTTATGATTTGGTTGCCTTCGGTGGGAGTATAACTCTGAATACCTTCGGGCTACAGCGAGCCCATTAAAATTGGTTTGAGCAAAAACACAAATCATATCTCTCATATCACTATTCGAAAAGTCACTATGACGCGGCATTTTTTAATACTTTTGATAAATTTATGGAGAAAGGTAATGAAAAAGCTATTGGGTTAACACTGAACACTTTAAAACTAATGTCATATTACTATCGACTGTCTCTTTGTAAAACGTAGGTATCTAGATAACATTTTGTTTGATGCAGAACGGCCTATTAGAACAAGTTTGGAATTTAAACACTATCTGCAAATGGGCTGGAATATCAAAATGAGACAAGAATATATGTACATATATTTGTTATTTAAAAAAGGTTGGTCTTTCAGATTTTGGAGCCGATTTGACGTTAGATGTACATGGCAAAAAGTTATGGGTCAATTTATGAAAGCAAAAATGTTATTGGTATATTTTTTCCCGTAAGAAAAACCATAGGATTTGAAATTTTCATGTCGACAACCTAAGAAATTTCGTAATTATGACAAGAAATGGAAATAAAATTGTATAACTTTCACCACCCTGTATTTCCTAAACCATCAACATTCGGATAAAGCATGTTCGGGTCAATGGTCATTATTAGAATCTCCAGTTAACGGATTTCCCATTGTTAATGAAACACCCTGTATATTTTTGTTTTTAAACCTATTTACTTTTAGAATACTACTTTTTAGTTACAAAAGAATAATCAAGAAAACGTGCTTAACCACTAATTATTTCACGTGCCATTTAAATTTTAAATACACGAAAACGTTTTAAATTATTAGATACATAAAAAAACAGCGCGATTTGAAGACTGAAAATAAACACTTTTTCTGAGAAACAGTCGTTAACCTGAGAGTTACAGACCAGGTGGTTAACCACCTAATAATGACCATGATTCACAGAAACCTGGTCCAGAAAGTCGCGAATCGAGTACTTCCACGCAAATTCAAGTTATGCTAAAAATCCAGTGGCGTAACTTTCGACACGAGACCTGTATTAAACGTCACTTCAAAAGAAAATGACCAATATAACCAAAAACAATTGAAATCAAAAATTAGATTTGGCTGAGCCAATTTTTCCGGTCCTAGTCGTAGAAGTATGCTTTAATTATTGCATCATTTCTTCAGCGCAAATGAGGTTTAACAGAAGTACATTTTTATTCTAAAAGAGCTTTTCAAAATTTACTTTATTTCTCTGTACCTTGTCTTGCCATTTAGAAAAAAAAATGTGTCCACATGTTGCCAAAAAATACTTTTTTGCTTGTGAATTACCGGTGCTTGGATATTTGAGGCAGATTATAGCAAAAATTATTATTTACAGAAGCAAGGAAAATTATACAGGGTGTCCCAACTTAAGCTTATATTAGGCATATTTCAGGATACAATGAGCACCTTATGTTGAAAATTTGTACACATGCCTTACCGTAGGTACATTATTATGAATTTCTTCAGTTTGTGCATCTGGGTGAAGGAATCCGGACCCCAATTTTATTGGTATGGGTAGTAAAGTTGCTTAAAACCGGCAGGTCCAACCGATAAGGGGGGTGAACACACATGTGTCTTAAAAACAGATGTGGATTCTTTTTTTTAGGGGCATTCGACTTTTAGCTGTAAGAGCGGTAACCAGTGTTTGTGAATTTGTGTGTAAACAATGTAAGTTTTATTATTATCTATTATTTATCTTATTGTTTTACATGATATTGTGTCCATTTTGAATGATTTCGTATTGCTAAACATTTTGCATTTTTAATTATTTTATCGTTTCTGTGTATTTCTTTCTCAATTTTTATATCTAATTTGTTTTGCATTTAAATTACCTATGTTTAACCCAGCCAAGATGATTTTGAGTTATTTGTGTAATCATTTCACTCTACCTGGATAATTATATTTCTGCTTTGCTACCCCTGGTATGATAAATTCCCCACGATTGTAAGAGCCTTGGAGTATTTACTAATATTTTCTCCCGTGCGTTGAACAACACCCATCGGAACCCAGAATCAGCACTTCAGTGTTGTTCAACACCCTTCAGCTGTAGCCCAGTCGCTCCCGTATGGGACCTTGGGTACCTTCTGGTGAAAACCGGCTAACTAACACAAATTTCTTCAGTTTTGTATGTGTGTGATGAATTTATTTGGCGTTGCACGAAATATAATTGCACAGTTTTTAATTTGCTTTATTTGAATCAGACGTGGTACGTCTGAACTCTTTATGATCTTGGCTGTAAGGGCTGAAATCGAGGGTTTGTCTGCCGTCGCTCTTTCCCTTCGTTAGTCCTAGTCGGAGTACGGCACTTTTAAACTCATTTGTTGATATATTATTGTCCATATTTGCCAAAGTTCATATATTTGTTAATTATACGGTAGGTGAATACAGGTTTGTTTTATTGTCTGTCAACACTCCCTAGATACGTGAGTAACCAGTATACAAAGATAATTCTTATTTTGCGTAAAACACAACGTAGGGGCAATTAATCCATTAATTAATTAAATGCTAAAAGTTAAATAAAACTAAGACGATCACGCCTTCCCTTATTTCGTTAATTTTTAAAACAGGCCTGGGTATGTTACACTACAGATTTTGGCGCCGTGACCAGGATATACTGCATAGTGAAAACGTTGTGTAGTGTTGACAGACATGGGCCAATGTGTAAGTTTGGCGACGTAGGTAATATTTTGAACCTCCTATACTGGTCCACTTTTTCTGTCCCTTGTCCCTTTCGTTAACTGCGAACAAAAAGTGCCGTTCCCAAATCCTCAATATTGACCGTTTTAATCCTGTCATATTTATTGCCACCTAGTTTTATAATAGTGAATGCATTATTCTGCCGGTTATTTAAATTTGCAGAAAATGGAAAATAGACAGGAAGCACCTAATACACAGCGAGCTGATAGAAGCGAGATTGGGCCTAATTCGGAGATGCAAGAGTTACGCAACCTTCTGCAACAGCAAACAGCAACCTTGACCGCATTTATGCAGCAGCAGCAGTACATAAATGAAACCCTCTTTCGAACTGCTGGCCAACCTGCCGGTACATTTCCATCAGCAACGAACGGCAACATTGCACAGACATGCAATACCATGTGTGCCGTCCCTCAACCGCCGGCTACTGCAGAAACAACATCTGTGCAAAGTATTCCACGGGACTCTGAACTTAGCACTGGAGGAGACGTTTTCAGTGGGACTAGGTCAGGTAATACACCCCTAGATCATGTTACATCGGAGCCTGGCGTTTCTGATGAAAACTGGAAACTAGTAGCGCTAGCTTTAGCAAAAAAATCTAACCCCTTGACTTCTGCCGATAAACCCGTATTTCGGTCTAACCAGTCACAAAATCCTGTATTATTTTTAAATAAATTAGAACGTTTTTGTAAATCTGTTGGAGCTAACCCAACAGAAAAATTAGTAATTGCCAAAGATTGTTTGTTAGGAAGCGCCTCTGATTGGAAGGATATGACCGAGTCATCTTGGTTGTCCTATGAAAATTTTAAAGATGATTTTCTTTCCATGTATTGGTCGGAGGATCGGCAGTATGCGGAACGATTACGTCTGAATAATCATAAATTTCTCCCTGACAAACAGCCCTCTATGACCGAATACTTCTTAAAACAGGTTAATTCTTACCGTTTACTTACACCACCCATTCCCGAAATAATAATCATTTCCGAGATTATGCGACAATTTCCTTTAAACATACAGTCTCTGTGGGCCACAGTGAGTAACCGTACCGTTACAGGCGCCCTTGAATTTTTAGAAAGGCAGGTAGCTATCACTGGGAGGCGACCGAAAACTTCTATCTCACACCCAACCGCCGCAGTAGTTGACCGTTATCACTACACTCGTCTCTCACCGCAAAATCATCCCAATAGTCCTACCTTAACTAATAGCACCACCGCGACTTCCACTGGCAATCATCCTTTTTCAGTACCACCCCCTACCGTTAACAACAGGTGTAATAATTGTAATAATCAGACATCTTCGGAAAACTTACGGCGAGAGAATTAAGGGGGGAAGTTCTCTCACGAAGACCGGTCAAGACCTCCAATGTTAAGGTTCCTGAATTTCCTTTTATTAAGTTTGTTCCCGAAGGACATACCGTTGATTTTAATATCCTAGATACTGCTTCAGAAAATTTGCATACTTTTAAATTACTTCCTTGCCCGCCAATAGATTTGGAGACCCATAAGCGTTTGTACAATAGGGGCGTGACGTTTCTTACACGGATGGGTTGGACAATAGGTCATCCCTTAGGAAAATCGAATGTAGGTTTAATAGAACCACTGCATTTTGTAAAATTTTGTGTTCCGGCTGTAATTACTCTCTCGTATGAAACGATTTTCAGAAATAGTAATATGACCATAGTCGCATTAGATCAAGTTTCCGCAGAACAATCAACGGCTACAACATTTCGAATGTTGCCCCACATTATTATTAATTCCTGCACTCATAATTTGTTGACCCTCATAGATTCCGGATGTGAGGTTACCTGCATAAATGAGGAGTACTATTCAAAACTTAAGGAAAATTCCAACATTCCTACCCTACCTGTAGCCTCGACTCATTTAAGGGGAGCAATGGGTCAGCTGAGTACTCGCGTGCGTTATCAGGTTTGGTTGCAATTTACCGTCCCGAATGTACCACACTGTTTTAGTCATACTTTCCTTGTCGTAAAGAATTTAGTTAGGCCCGTTATTATCGGAGTAGACTGGTTAACCAGAGTACAGGCAAAACTTGATTTTACCACCAATTCGATGTCTATTAAATGTGAGGCACGCGATTTTGTTATCCCTTTTAATGTAAATACTCGCTGTTTATTAAATACAATATCTGACAACGACCCACTGATAAATTGTAACTTTCTCCAAAATTCGTTCTCGTCGACTAAAATTAATAGATCACTACATGTAAATACTGTGGAAGAGCTGTCCGATAAGGTACTAACACTTGACACTATTTCAGATTCGCAGAAAGAACAGTTGGTTCAATTATTACTTAAATACCAGAAAGTTTTTAATAAATACCCTGGCCGAACTGATAAATATCATCACCAGATAAAAATGTACGATACCACGCCCTTTATAAAAAGACCATACCCCATTCCGTTTAGTTTACGGCCGAAAGTCGAGGAAACCATCCAGAATATGCTTAATTTAGGTGTGATTAAACGGGAAGCTTCTCCATACGCTAGCCCTATGACCGTGGTGAAAAAGAAGGACGGTTCTGTACGAATTTGTTTAGATGCCCGTATTATAAATTCACGTATGGTTGCGGACCATGAAGCGCCAATTACACCGGAGGAGATATTTAATTCAGTCACCTCTATAAAATATATGACAACTATTGACCTAAGATCTTCATACTGGCAAATCCCTTTGACATCTGACAGTACACAATTTACCTCCTTCCTATACAATGGCAAGACTTATACATATCAAGTGTTACCCTTTGGGCTGAAAACCGCTGTGGGTTCATTTACAAGGGCCATGGACATTATCCTTGGACCAGAAGTACAACAATTTGTTTTTAAATACATAGACGATTTACTAGTAGTATCAAAGTGTTTCGAAAGTCATCTTGTGCATTTGGAACAATTGTTCACAAAACTAATTGACGCCAACCTGACCGTTAATTTAGAGAAATCTGACTTTTTAAAACAGGAAGTTAAATTTTTGGGACACATACTGACAATTAGGGGCGTACTGACCGACCCTGACAAAACAAACGCTATCCGCAATTTCCCAGCACCGAAAACTGTGAAACAGCTTCGCGCCTTTTTAGGTTTATGCAATTATTATCGGCGATTCAGTCAACGGTATAGTACGGAGATAGTCCCACTAACTCGATTATTACAGAAAAATACTAAATGGCAGTGGGGTACAGTTGAACAGGAGGCCTTTTCAAGAATTAAAACGTTATTTTTAAATACCGTTATTCTACGTTTCCCTGATTTCTCAAAAACCTTCTTTTTACAAACAGACAGTTCAGGTATTGCGCTAGGTGTAGAACTATACCAGGTTGATGAAGATAACGAGCATTTAGTTTTAGGTTTTGCCAGCAGAATATTACGAGGTGCTGAACTTTTGTATACCGTGACTGAAAAGGAACTTCTGGCTATTATTTTCGGATTGAGAAAATTTCACACCCTTATTGCAGGCTACCCGTTAATTATTAAAACTGACCATTATGCCCTAAAATTTCTCAAACAATGCAGACTACTAAACGACCGACTGACGAGGTGGATGATGTACCTGAACGAGTTTGATTTTGAAGTGGAACACGTGCGCGGACGTGACAATATTGTAGCAGACACCTTATCCCGTTATCCCCCAGATTTAGGCGATACTTCATTAATTACAGAAAATTCCCCTCTTGTTGTTTATAATGAATACTTAGTAAATTTATTTGAAATAGACACCTTAAGTGAAATACAGGTTGCATTTAGCGAGTTGCACAAGTATCAGACAAACGATGCCTTTTTCGGCCCGATTTTCAATTTTCTGCTAGAACATGCAACCGTGCTAAATGGTTCTCAGGCTCGTTTAGTAGATCATTTTACCGTCCATCAGAATATTCGACTTTACAGACATCCCCATGACCAAGTACCCAAATTAGCAATTCCAGATTCTCTCGTCGCCCTTCTCATTGACAGTTACCACAAACAACACGGTCATTTTGGAATTTCCAAATTATACTATATTCTAAGGCGAACCGTATATTTTCCCAATATGCGTAGACGAATCCAACTCAGAGTACGTGCCTGCGACCTCTGCCTTTATCCTTTAAGAAGAGCCCAGGCTAAGATCTCCGCTTTGAAAATCATCAACGATTATTCCAAAATAATCCCAGTGAAAACCATCTTATCTGACCATGGTACACAATTTACATCCCAAATCTGGCAAAAGCTCATGAAAAATAACGGAATTTCTCCCACTTTTTCTTCCATTCGACATCCTGCTTCGAACCCCACTGAACGAGTCATGAAAGAACTTGGTCGTTTATTTCGAACATATTGTAGTCGCTCTCACCGGGGGTGGGTTTCCCAGCTCTCCAACATAGAAAAGTTGTTTAATCAAACGCCTCATCTAACGACCAAATATTCTCCTTTCGAAATTTTATATGGAACAAATCCGCCAAATCCTCTAAACGACCTAATTTTGCCATTTCTACCTTTAACAACACCCAAGACGGTGGATATGATTCGCTACGAAGTACGTCGAACGATGCAGGGACGTACCGGTCAACGGGGCCATGACGACCAGCTCATGATAGGTGATTGGGTATTGTTACGGGAAAGCTCCATTTCAGATGCCGCAAACAAAATTATTTATAAATTTTGTCCGCTATACTCCGGCCCATATAAGGTCACGGCTCGGCCACACCCTAATGTTTATACTTTGTGTGATCCACTGACCAATATACGGAAGGGAAATTACAACATAACAAACCTAAAATACTATTATCACCCATAAATGTTTTGTCCAAGTCTTGTTTAGTTTATTATTATAAGTAATTTTAATTTCTTTTAACTTAGGATGTCTTTAGGAATATTCATTTGTATTAGTTTTATGTTACGCAGCTGTAAATATGTTATTTTATGTTAACCATTACTGTTCATCTATATGAATATTTTGTATTAGTTTTAAATTGAATAATATTAATCTTGTATCTACAATTTTTAAGAGCAAATGTGTTATTAGGGCAGAAAATATTTTCTTATTTTGTTACGATTGGGATCATGCAAATCGAAATTGGGTACGTAAATACAAACAAAATTGTTCCTAAAGTATTAATGTCAAATTCAGATCAGGTTGTTGAAAGTTTTCCCAGTTTCCATAGGCGTCACTTGAAAATCTTTCAAAGGGGCGTTCTGAAGGAATCCGGACCCCAATTTTATTGGTATGGGTAGTAAAGTTGCTTAAAACCGGCAGGTCCAACCGATAAGGGGGGTGAACACACATGTGTCTTAAAAACAGATGTGGATTCTTTTTTTTAGGGGCATTCGACTTTTAGCTGTAAGAGCGGTAACCAGTGTTTGTGAATTTGTGTGTAAACAATGTAAGTTTTATTATTATCTATTATTTATCTTATTGTTTTACATGATATTGTGTCCATTTTGAATGATTTCGTATTGCTAAACATTTTGCATTTTTAATTATTTTATCGTTTCTGTGTATTTCTTTCTCAATTTTTATATCTAATTTGTTTTGCATTTAAATTACCTATGTTTAACCCAGCCAAGATGATTTTGAGTTATTTGTGTAATCATTTCACTCTACCTGGATAATTATATTTCTGCTTTGCTACCCCTGGTATGATAAATTCCCCACGATTGTAAGAGCCTTGGAGTATTTACTAATATTTTCTCCCGTGCGTTGAACAACACCCATCGGAACCCAGAATCAGCACTTCAGTGTTGTTCAACACCCTTCAGCTGTAGCCCAGTCGCTCCCGTATGGGACCTTGGGTACCTTCTGGTGAAAACCGGCTAACTAACACAAATTTCTTCAGTTTTGTATGTGTGTGATGAATTTATTTGGCGTTGCACGAAATATAATTGCACAGTTTTTAATTTGCTTTATTTGAATCAGACGTGGTACGTCTGAACTCTTTATGATCTTGGCTGTAAGGGCTGAAATCGAGGGTTTGTCTGCCGTCGCTCTTTCCCTTCGTTAGTCCTAGTCGGAGTACGGCACTTTTAAACTCATTTGTTGATATATTATTGTCCATATTTGCCAAAGTTCATATATTTGTTAATTATACGGTAGGTGAATACAGGTTTGTTTTATTGTCTGTCAACACTCCCTAGATACGTGAGTAACCAGTATACAAAGATAATTCTTATTTTGCGTAAAACACAACGTAGGGGCAATTAATCCATTAATTAATTAAATGCTAAAAGTTAAATAAAACTAAGACGATCACGCCTTCCCTTATTTCGTTAATTTTTAAAACAGGCCTGGGTATGTTACACTACATGGGTAAGGACTGCTACCCGGGTTCGAACCCGGTTCATAAAGCTGTACCCGGGTACCCGATGTATTCCCTACTATTAACATATTCACAGAAATCCTAGAAATCGTAGAATACATTACATTATTAAGAGTAAAATCTCAACTCCTGAAGATGCTGACGTTGTCAGCGAAACACGTGTCGAGTTTAATTACTGTGTCACTGTCTTTTGGCGTGTGGGGTTAACCTATTAAGAATTCATAGTGAATTTACGTCAAAGTTCTTGATCTGGAACTCGATCTTCCTCTTAAATACCTACAGTCTATCCTTTATAAGAATGCAGTAGTGAGGTTTTTTAACAGCATAAATTGCCAGCAGCAGACATTTTCACCACCGCAATCACAACTGAATGCGGCTCTGTACTTCAGATTAAGTTTACATTAGGGGCACTTCTTTATTGGTGTAAAGTCGTAAATCATTCAAAATTCAAAACATAGGTGTAAATCTCGGTGTAAATATTGGATTTACGCCATTATTCTAATAAATACATAAAATAAATACATTGGCATACTTGCCATCGTAGGTCGCATTTTAGATGATACAATTTTGCACCGAAAATCTGAATGTGGTTACACTTTTTTAGAATAAACACTTCTAGGTTCCAGTAGCTTTATCTCTCTAATAGTTGGGGTTCCTGACTATGGTGTTTTTCGTCTAAGTCCGACACAGAATTTAAGATCTCAACAAAAACCCGCTTTCTCCGAATCTGACTATCACGGAGGTCAAGACTGGCATCTCTAATCAAACAATAGACTGAAATGAATTCTAATGCACTTCAACAGATGTAGTGGATATTACATTACATTTGTTTATGACTCTTCCTACATGTAGGCACTTACTTTCTTATTAATAATCCACGTGAAAATGTCAGATACTGCAATAAAACACAGCACTATGGAGTTTCGACCTTCAACTTAGCACTGAAACAATTACCAGAGCGCAGCCTTTGTCTCTTTTCGCGCTTTTTGTTTCTCTGGTGTCATAAAATTATGTAGCGGCGGACGATTTCCCGTGAATAATTTTCTAATTAACTGGTTATTTTCATTTCCTTCTTGGCACAGATATAATTCGGTACAATGCATTGTTTATCTACTTAATCGGAATACTAATAATATAATTTACAAAATAGATTGTCTCATATCAAAATAAGCTCATAGAATTAATTGTGCACTTTCGAATACGAATAGAAGTATTTTGCAACGCGTGATTTTGAAAAGATTACGTCCTTCAAATAAAATTAAACGTTTCATTTTGTAATCCAAATTGGTACATAATTCGATAAAATTAAAAACAACTGCGATTTTCTGTTCGCAATTGAAGATTACTGTCAGATAACGTATTTTTGTTCCAAATGCAACTTCTGTTACAAGTTACGAAACAGAATCACATAAAAAATGGTGGCGTGTGTTTGTTGGTCGAGGATCTCCAGAGGTTATCGACTTTACAAAATATGTGAAAAATATTGTAAATAATTTTGGTTTGCTCAATATGTTAACTGTAAGGTCAATGACGCATGTATATCAAGTACCTAATGAGAGGAAATTGAATATACTGGGTGGTTCATGAAAGCGTATTTCTTCTGTTGCGCATTTATTATCTTAAGAAAAGATTCATTTGTTTGTTTTTGATATTGACCCCAATATTTTTCCAATCTTGCTCGTGAAAAGAACGTTTTTGGTGTGCTGAAAATTTTTCCGGTTTTGGTCGTGGAAAACAATACACACTTTAGACAGAAGCCAAACAAGCAATATAATAGGTAATAGGTATACCTACGTTTTTTTATTTAATAATAGAGGTACAGTTTTATGCATGTGCTGCAATGATTCATCAAATACCGCTCCAGAAAATCACAAAGGCTTTAACTACTTTCTGAATTTATTTTTGTGCTAATTTTGAAAGTTCGCCTTCTTTCGCCGAGCCGCGCAAAAATTGGCACCGAAATTTCCCATTACACCCCAATTAAAAGAATTTGAAACAATAAAACGCCCTCAAAATTGTGTCAAATAAACGACCTAACCTACTGCTTTAGCATTCTCCAAACTTTTTACTAAAGTGCCGATTCACCGATTTGCCAAAGAGAAATCGCA
Source organism: Xestobium rufovillosum (assembly GCA_963966045.1). Classification (NCBI taxonomy): domain Eukaryota; kingdom Metazoa; phylum Arthropoda; class Insecta; order Coleoptera; family Ptinidae; genus Xestobium; species Xestobium rufovillosum. Next base: position 43,371,005 of record OZ014493.1, read on the forward strand.
TTTTTCCCATATTATTTACATAACAAAAAGTTCACCGGCCTACCTTGATAAAGAAACAAAGGTTAATTTAATCCAATAAGCCTCCTGTGACTGATTCTTTTCATTGAAGCAGCATTGATGTTTTGATAGTTTTAAGTTAGAGAATTGATTTTAATGGCCAAAAGAGCGTACCACACCGCATCAGCTCGAAGCACGGACTGCAGAAGAGAATTTCTTACTTCCCGAAGCCGCGGCATATTTAAATTGGGTCACAATTTCACATACGTCAGATGGTAACAACCGTGAAATTATCTACAAACACGCGCCAACCACATATAAAAGCACCCAAGTACCAACAGGATTATTTTCGTGTTTTTGATGAGCACATAAAAATGGGAATAAAGAAATAATAATGTGGGCTGTTATTATTGTGCTGTCTTTTTAATACTTACGAATGTACTTACCGGCCTTGGCCGTCAATTGAATTAAGGACAAGGTTATTTTGGTTTGTGATAAATAAATTTGTGACGTTGGAAATTCCAACACCAGTATAACTTGATAAGAAAGCTACAAGCTAGCGCTGCTTTCACACTGAAGATTCTGGAAATATTTTATAGGGAGGAAAAGGTGCTCGTACTCAAAAATTGACGCAAAGGTACCTAATTCCAGAAATTTTTAGTTTTTCTGCGTAATTCTGGGGTAACTTGGTGAAAAATAACAAGCGCCTACCCATTTCCACATATTTTTTCCATATGTTATGGGATGTGTAGGGTTTTTAATCAACGTTTCGTTCTTTGTCAGCCGTCTTCGAATTTCACACTTTTTCCATGTTCTATCCTTCTCCTGTTGTTGGTACTCTGTTTCTAACGCATTTGGCTTCTATTCAAGTCATGGCTTCATCAGAAATTAGTTAAAAAATTAATTTATACAAAACTCCGAGACGTTTACAAGAATTTTCAATTTTCACAATTTAGTTGTGTCTGCTTGAACCAATGACGTGAATCCCTTGAACTTGTGTTGATGCGGTAGCGCGGCCGCTACATTGACTTTTGAGGACACTCAAGTAATTTCTGCTACTTTCAACAGATGGCAGGTGCGAGGAGCTGCCATAATTAGCGCACTACCGCCATCACACGGGCATTGACAGAACTATCGGAGCTGGACACACACACGTTTTATTTTTTAGTATTGAAAATACTTCTGGGCGCGTGTATATGGGACTCATCTTACGAAAAATGTATCGACACGCGACAGATTCTGTCGGCGGCGCGCGCAGTCGAGGCGGCTAATAATAATATTGGATGGAGAGCGCTAGCCAGATGTAAACTAAGGTACGGCGAGCGCGAGTACCGTTTAAGAGGGATATCGCGTTGCAATAAAAGTCCAAACAGTACAAAAGGGATGCGTTAATATTTTGTTACGTATTGCGTCAGTTTGACTATGTGCCTTGTGCTTGTCACAAATCATTTCTTTTATTTTATTGTATCAATAATATACCAACTTGAAACGGCACAGATCACTTTTGTTGGACATCTTAGAAACCGAGCAGTTGTGTCGGTATTTTCAATACGCCTATGATACTTGCGTAAGATGCGAGGTCTGTGAATTTTTCTCCAATTAATCGTTTATCAACCAAAATTGCAAAATAATGGGCCAATAAAAATTTACACTCCATACATATAAATTAGAATATTATGGGCGCGTGTGTTCATAAATGTTTCAAATTACGATTTTTATTCCTTGATAGTGCACGTGTAAACATTTTTCCAATACTCTCTTATACACTGTGCACGAATGACTCCCTTATAGGTTCGCAGGAAGTCTCTGGCAAGAGCTTGGTGAATGCATGGCTAGCACAGCTGCCTCGTTTCATACTTCATACCTCATCCACATGGGATTCTTTTATTGTTAAATTTTTTTAAACAAGTAATCTGCCTCAACTATCAACTTTAGTCAACATAAATTCCATTGTATACCCTGTCACTGATACACAAAAACGAAGCAGAAAAGCCTAAGTTACTCTTAAATTATTAAGTACCGGCTGGCTGAGAGCGGTTTTCATTAGTTGAGTGGTTGAATGCATAATGCACTGGTCTAGTAATCTGCTGGGTCCAGGTTCGATGCTGGTAGCGGGTATTTTCTAACGTGTTTTTCCGTTAAATTTTTTTCAACAACCTGCCTTTTTACCTTCAATTGAGAGGAATCCTTTAAGCTAGGGCATGTCTCAATCAATTTATATATTATTTTGTGAAAAGTTTCTAGTAATTTTATGTCTTCGCAGTTTGGTGGTTACGATATTTCAGGCCAAACAAACTGCTTTGGTTTTGACACATGTCTACAGTAATACAATTTACAACTATACGAAAAGTGCTGCTGTAGGAAAAGGACTGTGGGTGTGACGGCAGACAAAACCCTATTTATAATATGAAAATAAATAAGATGTGAAATGAAACGTCAGGATGACACCAGCCAGGTGATTTTGTCTGTGCACACTGAGATCTTAACTTACCTCAATGAGTTCTTGATGTCCTGTCTTCGTAACAGGTATCGTAACAATTTTTGTTGAATCTCAAACTTGGGCTAGAGGTAATTCTCCTTATATGAAAGGAAATCCTGTTATCCTTGTACCTTATCCTTTATTTCCTATATCTATACAATATCTCTGCACTTCTACTATCACCATTACTCCAAGTATGTTACCAAATACATAAAGGATCAATTCCTACCTGCCGACACCAGTTAATCATACGAAATTATAGACACCAATTTAATACCAAATAAATACATAAATATTACAAATTTCTCTTAGATCACCCATATTACGACTAATCATAATCCAAGTTTATAATAAATGAGGAAGGAATGTAACCTTTTATCATTTTTCGCATGGAGAGTCCATTTTCTACTTTGATCACCCAGTAATCTAGCTTGATTTATAACTTCGGTTTTCTTGGCAAACACGGTTGCTTGTTTTTCTAAGGAACACAGCAAATCCTAAGGCTCTTTCGTCGTTTAATGAATTGGTTTTGACATCCGTCTGACTGGCTTTTCATCCCTATTTAGCCCCAAATTAAAATGTAGTACTGCTTTCAGGCGACAGTTATTGATATATATTACCCTATTATATTTCCCTAATCAATTACCTAGCCCACTTTATTGCCTTACTTCTGCTTATTGAAGATTTTATGCGATGGACATAAAGTTGTGACTCAACTGTTTCTGTGTATGTGTAACATGATTATTTTCTATGCTTGCAAAACATCAAATGAAACTATAGACGTTATCATAATAATTTATTTTACATAAACGACAAAAAGAAATTAATTTGCTGGAGTGACTCGTAAATATTAAAATATATATAGTCCTAAATAACAAAAAAAAACAATAACTTGGAATCTGTTACAAAAAAATGCTAAAATGATAAATTCGAAAATAAAAATGAGGCAAAATACAAACACTAGAAATATATTATTAAAATAGTGCCCATCTTAATACTAACGAAAACACTGTGATATGCTTTTCCGACTAAGTATAATAATAAAAAATCGAGAGAAATTAATATAATCAAGAGGTACGTAAAAACTAATAACAAAGCGTAAGTTACATTATTATTACAATTATGGAAATGATACAGTTGGCAACAATTACTAACTCACGTAAAATTACGTACAAATCACAAGCGTAAAATAATTCAAAAAGATTACCTCCAAGTTCATTTATTGTCCTTCATATATACACAAATATAAAAATCGATACAATAAATTATCGCAAACTACGAAACTAAAAAAATAAAAACACAAGAGAAATTATTCGGTTATTAGACAGTTGGTCATGGCAAAGAACCTGTCCCGTATCAACTTTTCTTACTGATTGTCTCAAAAATACGAGAAGAAACTTAGAATCTAATATTAGCAGCAAAACGGGAAGAATTTCACCTAAAAAGAATGACCAACATTTTACCCCAACAGATGCTTCGACTTTTTCTTAAATTAAGTATGCTATTCTACGTTTCCCGTATTTTTCATAGTTCCCGGCGTTTATTTCTTGTTTAGGATCCTTATAAACTATCAGTTTGACCACATTTCCAAACAACTTAAATCAGGTGCCACCGATTCAACAACTGAAGTGCACTTATACCCAATAACAGCTTTTTTGTCTTACATCATATAATTTCTTACTTCACTACGTGATTTACACAATTTATAAACTATAATAAAAATAAATAAATAGACATACTCCGTTTTAAGCGTCCTATATTTAAACACGGTCTCAATTTTATTCGTGAATTCCGCAATATACAGCGTCCCGCTTAAGACGCACTTCTCTGTAACACCCTTATTAAGTTTGCAGAAAAGTTATGGGAGAGACCTCCTTTATTTCTGGTCCTCAATTTTATAAAATTATTTTCACTTTCCCGTTTCATCTGCACCACTACTTATTTTTTTTTTTTAATGGAACAAATATGGCCAAATTAGAGAACTTCAAAACTCAATAATTTAATTTTTTTAAATATCGGCCAGATGGTGTATCAGGCAGCCAGAATCTAATGAGAGGTTCGCTCGTCCTACGACAGCGTGGAGCAGTCACAGCATGATTTATTTCAATATTTCCAGTTCGGATGTGACAGTTCCAGGTTTAATCCGGAAATTCCAGAATTAAAGTAGAATATCCAGAATAAAGGTGGAAATTCTAGAAAATTGGATATTTAAGGTATATGAAAACTGGACATTCCAAATACGAACTGGATATTCCAGAATTAAAATCGATATTTCAAAATTAAAGTGAAAATTTCAGAAATAAAGTGGAAATTCCAGAACTAAAGCGGAAATTCCAGAATTAAAGTGAAAATTCCAGAATTAAAGTGGAAATTCCAGAATTAAAGTGGAAATTCCAGAATTAAAGTGGAAGTTCCAGAATTAAAGTGGAAATTCCAGAATAAAACTAGAAACAGGCGCTCTTATACATATAGGTTCGGTAACTTCCACTTTCCGGACTTGAATTCTGGAATTTCCGCTTTAATTCTGGCATTCCCGGTTTAATTTTGTCATTTCCACCTTAATTCTGAAATTTCTAGTTTTATTCTGAAATTTCCACTGTAGTTCTGGAATTTCCAGTTTAATTTTGGAATTTCCACTTTAATTTTGGAATATCCACTATAATTTTGGAATTTCCACTGTAACTCTGGATTATCCGGTTCGTATTTTGAATTTCCAGTTTAAACCTGAAATATCCAATTAAGTTCTGGAATTCCACTTTAATTCTGGAATTTCCAGATTAAACCTGGAACTGTCACTTTCGTGGAAATATTGAAATAGATCATGCTGTGGCCGCTCCACGCCTTCGTAATTATTAATTTTCCTGTAAATATTTTGCACATACGAGGGGAGGTCCAATAATTCGCGGAATCGTGGGGAAAAGGAAGTGGTGGGATTACATGTGCTTAAAGGTTGATTCTGTAGTTGATTCTGAGTATTTGTTCCAAGTTTCAGCCTAATAAGGTCATTCGCATCTGTCATATCGCCGATCAAACAAGCCAAGTTCCAAGTATGGAGAAAATTGAATTTCGTACTGTCATAAAAATTTTATCAAAACAAGGAAAACGTCCTCAAATTATGGCAGAAGAGATGAGGGCCGTTTACGGCGACTACTGCCCTGGAAAAATAATGATTTGCAAGTGGCATAATCCGTTCAGGCAAGGCAGAGAGGCAATTGAAGACGACTCCCGCTCGGGACCACCCATTGAAGTCACTTCCCCACAAATGTTTGAAAAAGTTGAGAAACTTGTAGTGCAAGATGCCCGTTTGAAGAAGAAACAACTTGCTGAAATGGTTGGAGTATCACCCACAACCCACAATCATTTTAAGGATTCTCCATGATCATCTAGGGATGTCCAAAGTAAGCGCAAGATGGGTGCCGAGAATGCTTATACCGCTTCAAAAACTTCAGTGCATCGAGTGTGCACGCGAATTTTTGAACATCTGTAGAGACAATGAAGATCAAGTTTTGAACCGAATTCTCACTGGTGATGAAAATTGGGTTCGTTATTATGAGCCTGAGTTAAAGCAGGAATCTATGCAGTGGCACAAAAAGGGTACAACACCCCCAAAAAGTTCAAGATGTCGCAATCAGCTGGGAAGATCACGACAACTGTGTTTTGGGATTCAGAGGGTATTCTGCTGGTCGATTATAAAGATAAGGGTTCCACAATAACTGGAAGATATTACGCTGACCTGCTGGAACGACTGAAAGACGCTGTGAAGGAAAAAAGAAGAGGAAAACGGACCAAAGGGGTGTTGCTTTGACTACTCTTCACATCTGTGGCTTCCAAACATTGAACCACCCTCCCTATAGCCCAGTCAGATCATTATTTATTCCAACATTTGAAAAAAGAACTTCGAGGGAAGAAATTTCTGGACGATGATGAGGTCAAAACTGCAATTTCGGAGTATTTTGAAGTCAAAGAAAAAACTCTTTTCTCGAGGGCATAAGAAAACTTCTTGAAAGATCTGATAAATGTATTAAGCTTAAGGGGGAATATATTGAAAAGGAAAAATGAAAGCATTAGTTTCTTTGCTCTTCATCCCCTCCATTCCGCGAATTATTGGACCTCCCCTCGTATCTTATACCAAACCTGATCTATAAAAAATAACTAAATTAATAGTTTATTTTAATTTGTTCCCGTTTCGTAATTCATGATTGTTTTGCAATAGAGAACCCTACCCTTCTTCTACAAAGAGCTAAGGGTATTATCGATGAATATATGTTCTACCGGGCATATCTGGAAGCAACGAAAGCGATCGGTAGTTAATAAGCTAATTATTCGATAGGTGCAGTACAAGCGACAATAAATTTATAAAACGGAGAATCAAGAATAAAGGAGCTACAGAGAAATCCTGTCTTAAGTGGAACAGCCTGTACGATAATAAAAAATTTGTAGTTTTTTTGATAAAAATCAAGATATGACTTTATCGTGAAACGATATGAGATCTCAGTTATTTGTTTCCATAATCGTAGAAAAATAAGATATGTTTCTTCGACCGATATAATTTGCGTCACTTACGAATAAAACGATTTACCGTTAACTTTGTGCATTGGAATGTTGTCTAAACTTGCGTTATTTCTCTCATATATTATTGTCTAGACATTATTTTCTTTCACATTTAATAACAAATTTGACTATTTATGTACAAACGTGCAGATAAAACTACGCTGTTTTAGAATTTGATTTCGGTATTACGACGTATCGAGAAATTCCTTTCAAACTAAATTACCCCTTTTACGTAAGTTAGTAATTGTTGCCAAGTACAAACAGCGACACAAATCAATTGCACTTCAGTCATCTTGCGATTCGTACGGTCATATTAGCTTGCTTTAGTCAAAATTTCAGCATTTCATCAGTCAAAAAAGAATGTACTGGAAGATGCGGTCAAACAAATTACATTTTGTTAAAACATCATTTTACAATTTTTTTTGTTTTACATATTTATAAAGTTCTATTTGTTAAAAACCAAATTAAATGCATCGAGATACAGATTATTGCACAAGTATGTAATACTGATTTTTAAGATACAAATAGAATGATCATTTAAAAAAAAAACATTGCTGCCGACATAATCACAATTTTTCATGGCATGGTCAAATTACATATTCACAATAGGTACGGACATTAAGAAAACATAATTCGCAATTTGGTATCGTTTAACAACTATGAGCACCAAAAAGAAATAAATAAATAATCGTGGAATTACCCTCAACCCCATCAATATCATGGTTAAATTACATTGTCGACGAATTTCAGGGCGTTCTTACCTTCTTAACAAACAGAACTTTTAGTTACACACTTAATAACTTGTGAAAGACATACATACAACATGGGACGTAAAAAAATTAGATTTCGGCTCTGTCGTAGACGTCAACAAAACATTGGCACTTAAAACGTCTGTTTATGAAGATCAAGCATCACTTGGTTTCCTGAAGAAACCACATTTTCTTCAGAACAGTGAAATACAAACTTTAAACTACGAAAATTTAATCTTCAAGCAACCAAGTGAAGTGCAACCTTCGTTCAACAAAAACAACCCTACCCTAACTCTAAAAATAATAATAACCATTTCGCCGCTATAATTAATAACAAAAATAGGAGCCAAAATGTAATTCCCATCGTTAAAACTACAAATAATATATCAATTTTTATTTTGGTAGAGGAGATACCAAAATTTTTGGCTTACCAGTTTTGGTGGAATTCTAAAGACTACTTTAAGCAAAGTACATTACTTTTTTGGTGTCAGCGTGTACCGTAATTGCCCTTGCCATCGCACCCGGAGTCCTGTCCTCCGAAGAGCCCGACTGATGAGATCCTTCGCCACTGGAATCGTCAAAGAAAAAATTGTACTTTTTGTTTTTGTACCAAGACATAATGTTCGGCGTGTCTTCGCCACTTGCAAATGAAACCAGGCATAATTCCGGGAGCATATGGAAAGTTGGATATTATGTTTGTCAAGATTAATAAATTGATGGTGTTTTTAAACATTATTCTTAAAACAAAAATCAGAAAAGGTAATTGCATCTCCCGAGGCAAAATGCTGCACCCGGAACTAGTGAGTTATCTAAATTTTCTATGTACCATCGAGATAATTAGTGAATATCCTACCAGAATTATGTCTGTTGCCAGCATCGGCAGGGAGACTCTACTCCTCTCTTCACCTCTAGAGCAGTGGTTCCCAAAGTTTTTTTTGTCACGCCTCCCTACTGTCTAAAATGAAAATGCCCACGCCCCCCGTTGGCACAAACTAGACTCTAGCTCTAGCTGCTAGAGAGCTAGAGCTAGACCGTAAGCTAGACTCTAGCAGTCTAGCAGCTAAACAGCTAGAGGAAGCCAGTGGGCTCGCCATGTACCACGTACCTACTTATAAAATACAACAAGGTAAAACATGTTTTAAAAAAACAACCTTTAATCAAATGTTTTATTTAAAAATAATATTTTCCGTTTCTCGCTCGCGCCCCCCTTTACATTTTATCGCGCCTCCCTAGTGGTGCGCGCCCCCCACTTTGAAAACCAATGCTCTAGAGGGTTATAATCTAATTGTGCGATTCTTTGACGTCAAAAAAATTTATTTAGGGACGAGTTGCTAGCAATATTGCCGTTTAAAGGTAGGCCTCGGGCGGTGGTAGGCAAAGAAAAGGGATTGGTTGTTCACTTTATATTGAAGTAAATTCTAACATATGTTTCGACCGTTCGGTCATTATCAAAGAATTCCTTTTATGTCTAATTTTAACTACTTTTATTTTTCTAAAAGTTGAAACATGTATGTTGAATTTACTTCAATATAAAGTGAAACAACAAAACCGAGTGTTTTTATTCTTATATTAGTTATAGTGTTATAAGTTTTAGAATGTGTAGTAAAAGAACAATTGCAAAGGTACTTAGAAGATAACGGCTTACTGTCGGAATTTCAGTCGGGTTTCAGAAGTGATCATTCCTGTGAAACGGCACTTAATTTGGTACTTATGAACTGGAAAGAACATATAGAGGAAGACAATTATGTTGGCTGTCTTTTTGGACCTGAAGAGCTTTCGGAACAATCGATAGGGGATGGAAAAAATGGAAAGGGGTACAACTAGAGAATGGTTTGGCAGTTATCTGAACAATAGGTCTCAGAAGTGTAGATATGGTGGTTATGAGTCTGAAGAGGTTCTGAATGGATTGGGTGTATCCCAGGGTTCGGTACTTGATCCTCTTCTCTTTGTACTGTATATAAAAAATGATCTGGTGCAAGTGATAAAAGAAGGTAATATTAATCTGTTTGCTGATGATGCCCTTATGGCAAATGCGGACTGTGCAATAACCAGGAGTTATGAGCTGTTAAGGGAAGTGTCAAAATGGTTAAAGATAAACAAACTGAAGTTAAATATTAATAAGACAAAAGTTATGATCATAGGTGACAGAGTGATAAGGAAGGAGTGGGAAGATGACTGTAAAGTGGTAATAGATGATGAGGAGGTGGAACGTGTTAGCGAAACTAAGTATCTGGGAGTGATAATTGACTCAAAATTAAATTTTAAAAGCAATATAGACTTTATTGTTAAAAAAGTTGCTAAAAAAATTGGCTTCCTGGGTAGAGTAAGCAGAAAGTTGAGTCCTTGGGCTAGAATTCTGGTTTATAAAACAATAATCTCACCACATTTTGATTTTTGTTCAAGTATATTATTTTTGTGTGGAGCTGGTGATTTGGAAAGGTTGCAAAAACTTCAGAATAGGGCAATGCGAATAATTCTGCAGTGCAATAGATATACGCCTATAAGATTGATGTTGGAAACGTTACGATGGCTAAGTATAAAACAGAGAATAACTTACAACACGCTTATTCTGATATACAAGATTGTTAACGGAGGTGTTCCGAATTACATGTCTCGTAATTTGATACGTAGCCGGGATGTTCACAATTACCAGGTGAGATCGGTGAAAGATTAAGGGGATAGTGCACCCATGCATTTACAGCACCTTCGTAGTTCTGCTCTTGCAAATCATGGGATTAAAATATTTTCTATTTTTTTGTCCCTACTTATCAAGAAAGAGTTACTCTATGAGCCCTACCAATATTTTGGATATATTTAAATATTTTAATAGTTAAATGATTATTTAAAATAAGTGAAATAATTACCCACATTCTCGACCGGTTTTGGCTTATTAAATGTTAATGATATGTAAAGTCCTTGGTAGGGCTCATTCTTGGTAGTTTTATCTATGATTCAAAAAAAGAATCGTTAAGATTGGATGAATAGTTTTCACACAGGACCGGAAATACAAACTCATGTTTTCGCAAAATTCTTTGGAGTAAAATGCTATTCAAAGAAGATGGACTCCCCACCCTGACCTCAAAACGCATAGCGTAGTACGTCGCGTATTAGACCGTCAATGTAGGGGAAGTAAAGCCTATAATTTATGAGTGTCTATTTTCTCCTTTCAAGTTCTTATAGAATTGGCAAACAGAATAATTTGGAAACCCCCGGCATTTTAATTTTTATAAAAGAGCATTTTCTTGAAACAGGTATTTACATTTACAACTAAAATTAGATTCGTTTGGCGATGGGAAATATAAAAAAACGTAAGAAGTCGAGACGTTATCCTTCTAACCCTTATCCAAAACGGAAATGCAGGTCTGTATGGAAATGTGTTTTTAAATTATTGTATTTTCAAAATTCTTTTTTTTTAATTATGATGATGCACGATAGAAGTAAACGGAAAATAAACGAAAACAAGAAAATGCGCAACCGAAAAATATGTCAAATTTTGTAGTAAAAGACGATGACGATACCTACCTACCCATTATTTTTATGTTTATTGATTGATTACAATTTATTCATCATCATCGTCATAAGGTTCCCAGTCCGAAGACTGTTTGGACGCGTACCTCCATCCTTTTCTATCCTGAGCCAACCTACGCATTTCCCCAAAAGTTGAACATCCTACATCCCTAACTACTTGAGAACAGTAGTCTAATCTGGACCTACCCATACCTCTTTTTATTCCTATCTCTGACTAGTAGTATGTCGCGAACTATTCCTTCGTGTCTTAGGTGTCCTACAATCCTCTCTCCTATTCTTTATTGTCTTCCACACCTTTCGCTTTTCCCCAACTCTTTCTAATACCTCTATCCTTATTGCTAACCTTATCTATCCACGATATCTTTATCATGCGTCTGTAGCACCACATTTTAAACGCTTCTACTCTTTTTCTCTTTCCGCTTCTCCTATTGTATGCCGTACTCCATACGAATACGTGGGAAGTTAAACTGATAGTTCTAAAATTTTCGCACTTATCCGCGCCTTTCCGTTTTGGCAGAGCGACTATGATGTTCCTTTAGTAATTTTCTGGAATCTCACTTACATATCTCGTATATACGGCTAACTAGTTTAAATGAACGCTCTCTTACCTCTTGACCTGCACACTTTAAAATTTCTGCCTGCAATCCGTCTACACCTGGTGCTTTACTGTTTTTAAACTTTCTAATGCTAGCTCAAACCCTTCTCTTATTATAGGACAGCCTATAGGTATATTATCACCCTCTACACTGATTTAATTTCCTAATATATTTCCTAGTTCTTGTACCGCATATAAGATTCCCAAATATTCCTTCCACCTATCCGCCTTTTCCCCTCTTCCGATTAGGATGTCACCTGCCTTGCTGCTAACGTTCTTGCTGCTAGATCCAATTTCACTGAAATTTCTCCTAATTATGCTATACGTTTTTCCTACTTCGAACTTATCTTCCACTGCTTTGCATTTATTGTCAAGCCACTGTTCTTTGGCTTTCCTACATTTCCGAATATTTTCCCACTCGACCGCTTTATACGATACCTTTGTTTCACTCCTTCATCTAGCCTATTTTTATATTTTCGTCTCTCATCTATTAGAGTCACAATTAGGGTTTTCGATCCCGGGAATTCCGAGATTCCGAATCCCGGGATCCCGGTAAAATACCGAAATATTCATTTACGCAAAAGGAATTTTTCTGCATTGCGACATTGTTCTTGTGTCCCACAGGGCGTTACGCCCATGACCTTACAAGTTTCTATTAGCGCCGTGGATCGGTTTCGGCGCCGCACTACCGCGTGCGAAAATAATCCGGTAAATCACCGGCTCACTCCTTGGTCGCCGATTGTATTTGTGAAAATACGTAAATTTGTTTAGGGTGTTTATTAGGTATAAATAGTAGTGTTTCCTATTTTACCTTCTGAATTTCGGGTTCGGGATTCAATCCCGGGATCCCGGGATTCTAAATTTCGATCCCGAAATTGAATCCCGATCCCGAATTCTAAAAACCCTAGTCACAATATCCCTTGTTATCCAGGATTTTCTACTTTCAGTCTGTTTGTGACCCAATGTATCTGTAGCTGCAGAACGCAAACTATTTTTAATGCAATTCCATTCTGCCTTTACGTCCGTCCCTAACAGTATTTTCATTCGCGCCCTTCTTTCCCATTGATCCAACCTCGTAGGTTCAATAATAATCGAATTACCAATGGTGTAAACTTAATTTTGTCCACCCTGTATGAATTTTCCAATATTTCCTCGATACAAGAAGGGCCAAGTTTTTGGAATACTTCTTCAGCCCAAGAATTGGTACCTACTGTTGGAAATTCTTGTTACCCAACTCAAAAGGACAGCCTTGTTTAATTGAAAATTAATTATTTTCACAGTAGTGTTAGTATTAGTAGAAAGAATATGTTCGCTTTTTATAAAAATAATGTTTCTTTGTATTTAGTGAATAATAATATTATTATTGACTTTCTTGAATATAATTAGGTAACATTAATAAATTAATTATTTCTAGTGTAGATGTTAATTTATTTACAGAATTACTAGAAAATTTAGTGTAGCAGCACCCTTAGATAGCAATAAATTACAAGCCGCTGTCACTCAAAACCCTTTGTCGGCGCGCCCGTAGGCAACTGAAGTTATCGAGCAATAAGGACGCTTGTATATTAGCTTCAGAACGTTAGAATGAGAAGGATTGCTGGAGTTAGGGGAAATTTGGAGGGGGAAATGACAGGAAGAACATTCTCTATTTTAATATTAAAAATCTGTGTCATGTGTCTTAGTGTATTTCGGACTAAAATCTCAGAATCCAAGAGCGTGAACTATCCCCTTAATAGTATGCCGGATGAAAACAAGGAAGCCCTGAATTTGAGCAGTTTCAAGAGAATGTGTTGTGTTTTTGTTAGAGGCATTTTGTGACATTGGTTGGTGTTTGGGTGTTTTCTTTTCATTTTTCTGTTTTCTTTTTTTTTTGGGAGTACATATATATTGTTACAATATTGATGTAATATTAGCTTATTGCTAAATAAAGAAAAATTATTATTATTAATATTATATGTTTCATCTAATGCCAACCACGGAATCAATGAATATTTTTTATATTATTTTGAATATAGTTTTGGTGCGAAACTGCCTGCGCTTCTATAATATAAACCACGTTCTTTTTTGAGAGAAAAAACATGCGGAGTATTTCAGATTTTTTCTTCCCTTGGACCTCGATAAAAATTTCCACTCTAGTAAATATTATTTGCCGACCCCTGTACTACTGGATGCTTGCTGCTTGGCCACCACAAATGGGGGCATACAGTCTTACAATGTCACGCTAGCTAGGCCGGTTAGCAAGGCGAATATTGCGCACAAAAAAAGACAGTGCAATTTGCAACAAATAGAATTTTTTTTCTAGAGCCCAAATTATTACATCTTCTGTATTCATGAGACCTATCTCCGTTGAACTATCTCAAATGAAAAAGGGTTTAGGAAGGAAATTTTCTGCTAACAAAAGAGCAGAAGTCATTGGTGGGTGAACGAGTAATGCTAGAAATTTTCAATGCGCCTTTGTATAATTATTGTCAGTAGGAACGTGCAAAATAATCGATTAATCGAAATATAATCGATTATTTGATTATAGATTTTACAATAAGATTAATCAAATAATCGAGTACTCAAAAAACCAATTAAACGATTATCTGATTAATCGAATAAAATCAATAAATAAAATTATTGATTAATCGGCTGATCGATTGCTCGATTATTCGAATAGTTGATTAATCTATTATTTAATTGAATATTTTGTTCCATCTATTAATTAAATGATTACTTTCTTACGATAAGCTATTCTAGGGGTATTATTTTTTATTACTGATATACAACGTGTCCAAGATAAGGAGGGCCAGTATGGGGATATTGGAAATGACAAGAGATACGGATTTGGTTAAATGGGATAAAAGTTGTGTAATTAAAGGACCAACAAAATGGCGCCTAGAAATCCTTGATAAGATTTTCTGTATTTTTTTCTGGTTTTAATATTAAAATTAGAGCGAAACTAACAAAACTTCTTCGTAGCAAATTTTGATGAAATTAAAGATTTAATTGCCAATTTTTTTATTCTACGTTTCGTCTTCGAGCAACCATCATCAACTTCATTTTTTTAAATACGGTCCTAATTTTCTGATGTCAAATTTTATGAGCCCTTTTTATTCTGAATTCAACAATGTACCACACAATATGGTTTAATTACGTTTCGACCCTTTTTTGGCCATCATCAAAGAATTTTTAAGATACGGACCTGTATGTCTCATAGTTTTGTAAAAAATATGTACATACAGTATAAGTTGGGCAATTTTTAAGTGCACCACAAGAGTTTTACGAATCTGTTAGATGATACTAGCGATAAGCACCTACCCTACTCTAAGCATAGCGCATCTTGCAGTTTTGGAAAATCTTGTTCGTTTCTGATATCAGAAGAAAGCTCAACTAACTGTATTTCTCATAATTTTTAGAAAATTAAGAGAAATGCAGGTCCGTATCCTAAAAATTTCTTGATGATGGTCAAAAACGGGTCGAAACGTAATTAAACCATAATGTGTGGTACATTGTTGAATTCAGAATAAGAGCTCATAAAATTTGACATCAGAAAATCAGGACCGTATTTAAAAAAATGAAATTGATGAAGGTTGCTCGAAGACGGAACGTAGAATAAAAAAATTGGCAATGAAATCTTTAATTTCATCAAAAGTTGCTACGAAGAAGTTTTGTCAGTTTCGCTCTAATTTTAATATTAAAGTCAGAAAAAAATATAGTTAAAAATCCATAAATTCAGTTTTTTCAAAATAACTCAAAATCGGAAAATTATATCAAGGATTTCTAGGCGCCATTTTATTGATCCTTTAGTTACGCAACTTTTTTCCCCTTTAACCAAATCCATATCTCTTGTCATTTCCAATATCCCCATACTGGCCCTCCTTATCTTGGACACGTATATTGCATATTATAATGCACAATATAAAGTCTCCGTCTTTAATGCATTAAAGACCTTATATTGTGCATTATAATTAGTAGAAAGCATAGTAATAAATTTTGAAAACTCAGTATGTCCGACCGACTAGGTATTTGATTAATCGATTAATCAAGTAATCGCTTAGTCGATTAATCAAACACTTAATCGATTAATTAAACAATCAATAAGGCGATAGATCAAACAATCGATCGACGATCGACTAAATGATTAATCACATAATCGATCAATCAAGTAATCGATTAATCATGTAATCAATTAATCAAAAAATCGATCAGTCGATTAATCAAGTTATAGGAGAATGATATAATCGATTAATCTAATAATCGATCAGCCGATTAATCGATTAAACAATCAATAAGGCGATAGATCAAACAATCGATCGACGATCGACTAAATGATTAATCACATAATCGATCAATCAAGTAATCGATTAATCATGTAATCAATTAATCAAAGAATCGATCAGTCGATTAATCAAGTTATAGGAGAATGATATAATCGATTAATCTAATAATCGATCAGCCGATTAATCGATTTATCAATTAATCAAATTTATCGATTACCTACTTTACAATAATCGAGAATCGATAACATGTGTCGTTAGAGGCAGTCAGAGAATTTTTCCATAAAAAGGGGAGGGAGACATTAACGGGCCACCGGAGAGCCCTGACTTGGCCCCCTTGACTGTTCTTGAGGGGTTTATCTTAAGCACCATGTTTTACCTGGATCCTCCAGCTACTTTGCGACAACTCAAAGCTCGTATACGAGCAGAAATGGAAGCGTCAAAATGTCAACACAATATCTTTCGCTTACCTGTCGTGTTCCTTTTCTACAAGATGATATCGGGCCCTAAAAGCTACCAAGTGGGCATAATAAGCTGGTGCTGGAATGGAGACTGACCGCGTGCAGCGGACGTAAGTGTGACATAGCTGATAAGTGAGACATTGCAGCTCGTCGGAGTCTAAATGGGAGTCGTCCCACAGCACATGGTAGTGCGATGGTCTCGATGTTCCCTTGACAGAAAAGAAATGATTTTAAAGTACGAACTCGCTAGAATGAAACGCCGGTTACCTGGATGCCCTGATGACTGCACAGGTAAAAATCGAACTCGGTAGGATGAGTAATACCGACATCGACTGTTGTACCAGCAGGTATGTTCCCACTCTTTCCGCTCTGCTCTTTCTTATCAGCGCAGAACAGTCGAGTGTGATGTCTTTTTTGTACTACGATAAATGTAATTCCCGGCTTATAATCCGCCTCCAATTTAATGCAGGCCTCTCGGATGGCGGTCAGTTCGTGTTGCAAGAGTTGCAAGAACTGACCTTCCGAGACACCGTCTCTGTAAAGGATGATGCGGTGGGGCTTGTAACCGCCAGTGGATTTGTAAAACATGATCAAAAGCTCGCTACAAGGGAATAAAAAAAATTGTTGCACAATCTAGAAAAATGTTGCAAAAAGTTTAGAATGCTTACCGAACCATGGAACTGAGTTCTTGTATAATCTCTTGCCGATGTTGCTGAACACGGACAGTGGCAGCGTACCGAGAGGGGTGGGCGTCCATGGAACCGACCACAGCTGCGATGGAGGGCTTCTTATTATCACCAGCAGGTGGGTGCGTTACATCCGCACCCAGGAATATTACGGGTTCATTAAATATCTGCAATATCGGGAAAATGAAGCGAAAGAAAAACGCAGAAAATTAACCATCTACCTTTGGTCTAATTGATGGCACTAGAATGCTGTTTATTCCTCCCAACTTAACGTTAATTTTGAGGCATAAATTTGACAGTGTTTGTGGTGAAGTCTTGTTTACATTTTTAGCTTGAACACATTGGGTGGCCATCCCTAATACAGTGTCGCCTACCCTTTTAACTTCAGCTGGAAAAACAGTCATCGTCACTCACAAGCACAATCCAATTTGAAGTATCTTACCATAGACAGGAGTTTTCCCAGGCAATACAACGACAACTAGTTGCAAAGCCTGGAAAGTGGACTTCAAATATCGGAACATGGGTTCCACTTGATCTGGCCCGGTGGCGTACTTGCAAAAGCAAGGTTGTCCGATGATTGGCATGCCTGCGTCGTTTGAGATTTTCTGCAGTTGTTGAGTGAAATTCCTGAGGGCGTCTTCTCGGACTGTACGTTGAGGAGCGAAACAGGCTATCGCCCACACTCTAATTTCCACGCCGGTGAAAAATTGCTTGCCCCGCATATCCCACACACCTTGGTTCGGAAGAGCCTGCTGCTTACTCTGCAACGGTTTTAAAGCAAACGGTAATCGAATTGCAGTCCATGGTGCTTCGTTCAGATTATTTATTTTATTGATAAATAAATGCAGACCTGTCGGTCATTTGTATATTTCGAAATAGTCTTGCATTTAATAAAGTTTAGATCAGTGATGGGCAAACTACGGCCCGCGAGCCAATCCGGCCCGCAGGAGTACTTTATCCGGCCCGCGGCTCAGCAAAAATACCTTATTTTATCCGGCCCGCGAATAAACAAAGAAACCTTATTTTATCCGACCTGCGACTATACAGACTTCTTTTCACACCTCACACAAATTGCATATTTCGCTAAGTTTGACGTATTTGACGTCTATACTTCGATTAGAATTAATTGAAATGCATAACTGCATTAACTGAACTCAAACAGGCGATTTTACTCAAAAATAAGCTCGATTTTTATAAATTACTGCAGAAGGAAAAAACGTACCCAAACATTGTGCAAAATGCACAAAAACTCATGGCAATGTTCGCGTCGTCGTACATCTGCGAACAAACTTTTTCTAAAAGTAATATTCGCAACCAGACTAACAGACGAACACCTATCATCAACACTCAAAATATCATGTTCACAAAAAGTCCAGTATAGGAAGAGATGATGAAATTACGTAGCCAGTTCCATAGCTCACACACTCCCACTGTCAACAAGGAATGGTCAGCCCTCATTACGTCATTACATGTACCAGGTTCACAAAAAAGGTTGAAAAATTTTAAAAATTTTAATAAACTTTAAGTTAAATTTTCGTGTTTCATTTACTAAAATCCATGATTATTACAAATATGCGATATGTAAAATAATAATAAATACGAGTACATTATTTTATTTGAATTATCGCTAAAATATGAAATTTGCGTAAATTATTTCAGTTTGGCCCACCGCAAATTTTCTTTTTTCGATTCGGCCCGCAACCGAAAAAGTTTGCCCATCCCTGGTTTAGATAAACACCAAGAACATATAAAGCAAACATGCCGATTGCATTTACCATAGTACTAGGCTTTCAATATGGATTCCTTAGCGTCATATATTTCATTTGAAAGTTTAATTTTCATATTAGACACAAGACATTACAAATGGTAAGTACAACAATAAATTAACATTTCATCCATTCAAACAACCGTTACAGACGATGACAATATAAAAAAAAAAATCGAGACAGACTTAAAAGAATCATGCTGCACATGAAACTGACAAAAAATGAAAGTACATACATTTAAACATGAATGCAGTAATAAGATAGCTAGATATACAGGGTGTTTCAGAATAACTATTCATAATTTTCAGACGTGATAGAGGGCATATAATTAAACATCTTTTGATAATAAGCTAGTGTCCGGAAATGCTTCGCTGTCGAGATAAAGTGACGTCAACGAAATAGGGCGTTGAAAATAATTTCAATTCGGAAAGTAAAATTTTTGCTTATTGTCGGTTTATTATTTATTATTCATGTCAGGAGTGATACAAAGGATGTAATTAAACATTTTTTGATAATAAACTAGTGTCTGGAAATGTTTCACTGTCCAGATAAATAAAGCGACTTAAAAGAATTTATGAGGTACTGAAAAAATTATCTCATTGTGGTAAGTAAAATTTATGTTTATTTGCAGTTGATTAATACTATCGAAATTGAATTACTTGCAAAATTATAAATATTGTTCAAAATTACGGCCCCCATTTTCCCTACATATGTTGTAACGACTGCCGAATTATTCGAAATATTTGGGGATTATCACGAAGAGTATCAAAAGCAATGACAATTCGGGCCACTAATAAGAAAAACTTCAAACATTTCCGTCGCCATAGTAATCAAGCAAATACAAAATCAATTTGAGCAGCTTTTGTTTAACAATCATTTTCAATGTCCCATTTCTCGAAGTAAGCATTTCTGGAAGCTAGTTTATTAACAAAAAATGTTTAATTACATCCTTTGTATCACTCCTGACATGAATAATAAATAATAAACCGACAATAAGCAAAAATTTTACTTTCCGAATTGAAATTATTTTCAACGCCCTATTTCGTTGACGTCACTTTACCTCGACAGCGAAGCATTTCCGGACACTAGTTTATTATCAAAAGATATTTAATTATATGTCCTCTATCACGTCTGAAAATTATGAATAGTTATTCTGAAACACCCTGTATAAAACAGAAAAAATACAGTATACCTCAGTTATGTATGTAAGTAGAGAAAAAACTGAGATTCTTAAATTCTCCATGTTGGTAAATTAACAAGGGTATGAGTTAGCATCGAAAGAAATTTAACCAAATTGAGGGGGGGGGGCGTCGAGGTAGCAAGAGCAATATTGAAGGGCAGAGCTAAATATATTTTTCTGTCATAAGAAAGAGCGGGCGCATTCTTGGATGCAGATCTGAAAGAGGGACAGTTACAAAATCGCATGTGTTGGTGGATTGTAGAAAATTAATTGATTGGAAGGAATATTTCACTTCGATTTTTAGGTTTTACAGACCGTTAGTCTTGACACTTGAAACTGTCGAGTGTCTGGTGAAAATGATTGGACTTTATAAATAGTATACAGTGCGATTTTTTTGACCATCTATTAGACATACACTGGCGAGCATAAAATTAGGGTCACTTTGAAAATTGCCAATTTTTCTAAAAATTCAAAATATTAAATTTAATTAATTCTTGAAGGCTAGAACACTTGCATTTCTGAGAACTGTTATAAGCTTTTTGTGGTTTCTTTTGCACAACAAAGATTCAATATTTCCGATTTCTAGGAAATGCTTGCAGGTACGCTACTTGGAAGCTTATTTCTCGGCGTCTATTTTTCAATTTCCTTCATTTATTCACTAACTTTCCTGTGTATAACTTGACGGTCGAAAAGTGTAGTCTTTGTTTATTTCCTTATAATGGCTTTAAATCCTGTCACGGCGGCCAGAATTATAGCGCTGTTGCAAGATGGTCGAGGGCAACGTGTTACGGCAAGAACGGTTGGTGGAAGTCTTTCTACAGTTCAGCGGGTATCCCAACGATTTCAGGAAACTGGTAGGCTGACGAGAAGACCAGGATCAGGGCGGAAAGGAACCACCACGCCAAGGGATGACCGTTTTCTTGTGTCCATGGCTTTGCGAAATCGGACCGCTACGGCAGTTTCACTTCGAAATCTCCTCCAAGAAGTCAGAAATGTTAACATTAGCGAATGAACAGCTAGGAGGCGACTTCGTTCTGTTGGATTATCTTGTCGGAGAATGGCTACGGGTCCTCCACTTCTCCGTCGCCATAGAATTGCAAGACTGAACTTTGCTCAAGATCACTTGGGATGGACAAATGACGATTGGGGGAGGGTATTATTCTCAGACGAGTCCAGTTTCTGTTTAAACGGGTCGGATGGACGTCGGCGGGTATGGCGAAGACCCAGAGAAAGATATGCCCAGGCTTGTATTGATGAGCGACTTCCATTTGGTGGAGGCTCAGTTATGGTGTGGGGAGGAATTTCTTCAGACGCACGTACCGAATTAGTGTTTATCGGCAATGGATCCCTAACTGCGCATAGGTACGTAACGGACGTTGTAGAAAATCATGTCATGCCTTTTATGACGGTTCTGGGAGAAAATGCAACTTTTATGCATGATAACGCTCGACCCCACGTAGCAAGGATTGTCAGCGGTTATTTGGATGAGGTTCAAATTACGCGATTTGATTGGCCAGCACGGAGTCCCGACTCGAACCCCATAGAGCATGTGTGGGATGAGCTAGGACAACGTGTACGAAGTCATACGCCGTCTCCCACCAACGCACAGGATCTTAGGGAGCTCCTAATACAGGAGTGGAATAACATCCCCCAAAATTTGATACGTAATTTAATTGAGAGCATGCCACATCGCCTCCAGGCTGTCATAAATGCACGGGGGGGAAAAACTCATTATTAAATGTCAAAATTTTAATAGTTCCTTATTTTATTCCAACATTTTTCTCACTACACATTTTAAGACAATTTTGTTAAAATTTGCTTCTTTACGAATTTTCAATAAAAACGTTAGAAAATGAAACGTTTTCTTTTTAAAACATTCCTGTTTAGAGATATGTATACAACGAAATCCATTTACAATAAAAGATACAATAAATAACCAGAAAAGTTGAATTTTTGAAGTGACCCTAATTTTATGCTCGCCAGTGTATCTGGAGAACTAAAAGAGATAGTGATTTGAAATTTTGGTTGTGGTCGTAATCGGGTCAGATATATTTAATGAAAATATTTTCAAAATGGTGCCATTTCCGGGAATACCGGAAGTTGACACCAACTTCGTTATCTTAAATGGAATGCTACCATTTTATATTCTTTTTTAGATTCCACGGAAAATTTTAATGTTAATTCAGTAAAGGTTCGCTACGTCTAAAATTAATATTATCGAAGGTATAATTTTTTATTAAATGTGTATTTTGACAGTTGTGGTAGATTATATAAAAATTAATTAATATCTCGATAACGTCCAGCAGTAAGATGTTCGATTTTTTATGGTGGCAAGACGAGGTGTTGGAATTACTAATCAGGCAAACAAATTTTCAAAATCTATTACATATATAAAATTTTCTAATCAACGACATATGTTGATAACACAAAAGTAGCAAAAAGTCATTTTTCTTAAATAGAATGATACCTATTTAAAGAAGGAAAGAAAAGGAAAAAATGCGCATTTAACGATGTATGGTGTTTCTCTACCCAAAATGAATAGTATTTTAGATATTTGCTGTTTTCTTATTTCATCGATCAAAATTGAAGAGCGCCGTTTTCTAGTAGGCCTTGGTTTGTAGACAAAACAAAATACGTATTCACAAATAATTTTTCTTAAGAATTCAGGATCTTCTAGTATGCGGATTAATATCATTTCACAAAGTTCTATTCTTCTAGGGGGATCTTCTGGAAAAAGTTCTTGGACACTGATAAACTTGGAATTATGTATGAAGTTTATGATTCTTCAAAATCTTCCGAATAGAACTGTAGCAAATCCCCAAATCTAATGCGGCAGAGCGAATCGACGAATCGGGATATTTGTTTCATTATCTTCAATGGACGTGATACTAGAAGGTGGCGCTCTTCAATTTTGATCGATGAAATAAGAAAACAGCAAATATCTAAAATACTATTAATTTTGGGTAGAGAAACACCATACATTGTTAAAGGGAAGTAATTATTTGGGCGATTGTTTTAACATCCAGGCAGTTTCATCGGGCAGTTAAAAATTCACGCGGGCGGTATTAAACTTTTTTGGCGGTAATTAACTTAATGTGGCAGTAGAACGTGGCCAGCAATATAAAAGAATTTGGTCGGTTATTTAATCCTACAACGGCAGTTCCAAACTTACTCGAGCGGCAGATTAAATAAATGTCCAGTGCAATTATTATTTGAGCTGTAAAATGATTGAATGGGCAGTATAATGTATTAATGGGCAGTTAAATAAGTAGTTCGCCAGTTCTCGACGTTTGGCAAAATCGAACGTCATTTTCATTGAAAAGAGCGGCACACT
This sequence comes from Xestobium rufovillosum, assembly GCA_963966045.1. NCBI lineage: Eukaryota > Metazoa > Arthropoda > Insecta > Coleoptera > Ptinidae > Xestobium > Xestobium rufovillosum. The sequence goes on from OZ014493.1 coordinate 43,394,590, forward strand.
TCCGTTAAAAGGGGCACAACTTACGCAACAGTGCACTGTGGGCAGCCAATTGGAAAAGATTTGCCTATAAAAATTAGGTCGTTTCACTCATTACCTTATCACTGAGTTGCGAGTGCTTGGATCTATTACACTAGCATTGCACCATTAAATTTATTCAACGCATCCCTCCCCGTTTTCTCCTAGAAATGTTTAAAATACTGAACTCAGCCCCTCACAGGTAAAAAAAAATATTAATTTTGCTTCATTCCTTTGCATCTTCTATTGCACCGCATTGCACCACAAAGCATTTTTGTAATGCTGCATCGAATAATGCATCATTTGCTAACAACTGAGACTTGCAACGCTCTGCTCGCTTCGCTCCGCTTGACCTTAACCTGAGAGACTTTTATATTAAAAAGTGTCAATCGTTAGCATTTATATTATTTTTTTCAAATATTATTCACATGAAAATGCGCACCTTTGAAGAGAATAACATTATAAACGCTTACTACTGACACTTTTGTCCAAAAATCTGTCAGGTTAAGGTCAAGCGGAGCGAGCGGAACGTTGTAAGTCTCAGTCGTTAGCATTGAATAATTTTAATGGTGCAATAAATTTAATTTTTTTCTTAATATCTACATTATTGTTAATCGTTATTTTTTATTTCGCTGCCTAACTTAAATAAACATTATATGTATGTATCATTTAACAGACGGATCATATTTTGTACTGTGTAAATATTTATAGGACTACTTGTCCCACGATTTCTAACAGACCCATTCTGATTTCATGACTGCACACGCGTTTCTGCCCCTTTATTCATTTTACTGCCCAATTGAATTTTCACTCATTCAAATATTTATTGAGCTACTCATTTGAAGATATGTTACTCCTCGTTTCCACTTTTTTTACTGCTCATATTTTACCACTCAATCTATTATTGAACATACAATTTGCATTTTCACACTGACCAAAACTGTTATATAGTACCGCCCCTTTAAATAATAGCCATTGTTAAATGCGCTTTTTTCCCTTTACTGATTGGTTTCTTTAAATAGGTATAATTCTATTTAAGAAAAATGAGTTCTTTCTACTTTTGTGTGATCAACATTATATGTCATTGATTAGAAAATTTTATGTAATAGATTTTGAAAATTCGTTTGCCTGATTAGTAATTGAAGGCATTGGTGCAATAACCGGCTAAACGCCAATTTGGCCGAAAATGAGCTTTACATGCTATCCCATGTAAAAAAATTCGCTCTATCGATTGGTGCAAGAACCAGCTATGTGTCTTATTTCTAAATACGAAAATAAATGTTTTTGGTGCTAAAACCAGCTATGTGAAGCACATAGCCTTTTATTGCCCCAAAGAAACAATCCTACAACCACAGCGCTTTAAAGAAATTTGGGGCAAAAACAGGTCATGTGAATCACATGGCTTATTATTGCCCCAAATTTTTAAATCATATGGCATTTATTTATGTGAACAAACATAGGCGTTTTTAGTTGCATATTCAAATTCGTTTCTTCTTGGTGGGTTGGGTATTGTTATTTCATCAGCATTGTTAAAAATGGAATTTTGGACAAAATTGTCCATCATTTACCAGAACCTGGCCATAGCTTTCTTCCGTGCGACAGGGATTTTGCCCAAATTGAGAAGAAGAAAATGAAGAAAGAAGTCGTTTATCAGTCTAATGATTTTTACTCTTTAGAAGAATCTTGCAACAAAAAATTTAAAGTCAAGAGAGTTAGTCAAAATAATATTCGGGACTACAAGAACCGTATTTTAAGAAATCTTCTGTAATTAAGAAGAAACCATTCACTATATCCAAGAATCCAAGTATCGAATTTTTGAATATAATAAGGACTGCTCTAATGAAATACTTGTCACAGAAAGTCAATCATATGAAAATTTGATAAAATATCCACTGTTGAAAAAATAATTTATCAATAATATTATTGACCTGGCCTTGGGCTTATGAATCAGATTTGCCTATAAAAAATAAAAAATACGACAGCATGTCTATAGTTGAGAATTTTCTAGTGGCATACAAAACTTACTACCAAAATCTAAAGCGACAAGAAAACGAAGACGATGATTCTGACTAAACATTAAAATTTTTTTTTTTATTACGCTTATAATGTCTTACTTTCTTTTCATATGTTTCCAAGTTCATATTTCTCTTTATTTGAAGAAATTTGTTTTTACTTTACTATTTTCACTATTTTTACAACCAGTTTGTTATGCTCTAAAAAAATTACTTTCATTTTGGGTGCAATAATCGACTATGTGCCAGAATTTTTTCCATTTTTAATGGTCGTGGCTAGAAATTTATGAAAAATATATGGAGTGCATGTTTATTAGTCATCCGCAGACATTGTAACAATTTTTTTCTGCTGAAATGTTTCGAAATATCCTATCAATATGTTTTTCATGAATACTGAAAATTCAAGATTTTGCACATAGCCGGTTATTGCATCAGCCTCTTCAATTCCAACACCTCGTCTTGCCACCATTAAAAATCGAACATCTTACTGCTAGACGTTATCGAGATATTAGTTAATTTTTACACAATCTATCACAACTGTCAAAATATCGAAAAAATTATATTTCCGAAAATATTAATTTTAGACATGGCGACCTTTACTGAATTAACATTAAAATTTTCTGTGGAATCTAAAAAAAAAATAGAAAATGGTAGCATTCCATATAAGATAACGAAGTTGGTGTCAATTTCCGGTATTCCCGGAAATGGCACGATTTTGAAAATATTTTCGTTAAACAGATCCAACCCGATTACGGCCACAGTCAACATTTCAAATCAATACCTCTTTTAGTTCTCCAGATACTTCTAATAGACGATCAAAAAAAAATCAACCTGTATATTGTAACAAAGCATAATTAACCGCCTGTAGATCTAACAAACTTAGATTAGGCGTTATCTATTTTGTTCGAGAAACATCGCGCATCAGAAAAAGTGCACAGATGAGAGAAGACATCACGACGTCAATGAACCGAAGATAGTTGAAAGAGAGGGTAACGGGACCGCGTGCTGTCAGCCGTTCATGATGTTTGGTGGAAGATTTAATAAAACACGGTGTCGCGGACATTCACTCATCATCCATCCGACCGACATTCATCCTGCATTCTCATACCAGACATTCTCCGAATAACTTCCAGTATTATCGCGAGTACCTGACTAGCTGACTTACGTCGTGCGAAGTGATTAGCTGTGCTACTATAGTTAAAAGCCGTTATTTAATGATTGAAGCTGTGAGGCTGTCAATAATTAAATATACGTTAATTGGTCCGGTGTAGAGGTATAACAGGCTGGTAAAGGCTAGTTCTTAAATTCTACGGGTAGCCGTGGATGTTCAAACCATAAACTCGCACAAGCCGAAGGCAGATTGAAACATGCGGTGCAAATAGCATATGCTGTGAGAATAGCACGTCTGCCTTCGACCGATGCAGTGAGCGATTGAACATCCCGTCCGGTTGAATTTCGGAGCAATTATACATCTGCTTACGTAACAATTAATGGCCATCTGATTAAGGGATCGCCGAGAGTGGCTGTTACATATATCCCCGATCTACACATCACCTGGTTGCACACCTGTGCGGCAACGTTAACCAGATACACAGTATAAGTCATCCCACGGGACGACAGTCAGTTACCAGAAAACCGTCCAGGAGAGAATCGCTTGCGATACCTGGCTATCAAAACCCAGTACCGTTTGCTATTCCCGTATGTATATAATTACCGTTTAGATTTTACCGTATGGACCATATTTAATTTCCTGTAAATATTTTATATAATATCGTTTGACCAGTTTTAATGTACATAGCTAACTATAATAGAATCATATTTATTTGTTTCCCGTGTGTATTATTATCTCCGTATAGCAATAGAGAACCCAGCCCTTCTTCGACTGAAGCGAAGGGTACATATCTTTCAACGAATAAGTTTTCCAACCAACCGACAATGTGATCGTTCATAAGCGAACGACCCGAAATAATCTAGTATACAGTGTGTCCCAGGACGCACGAGGGAAAGTTCGTCGCAATATTTATGAAACATAAATCACGATTGAAGGTAAAAGTTTGAGGTTGTTTTATTCTGAATTTATGCACGATGGAGCAGATAACTGTTATCAGCAGAATCTTAGATGCAGAAACCTAACTTTTATTGTAAGATATGTAATGATGTACCGTTGAGTTATTGTGATCTAGAGCAATGAAACGTTGCTGTAGATACTAGTGCTGGCAAGCAAATTTCGATTTTTCGATTAATGGCAATTTTGTGAAAAATTCATCGATTTTTTAAAATCGATTTTGATATCGACTTTAAAGATCGATTTTTTAAATCCCTTTAAAAATCAACTTTAAAAATAGATTTTTAGTCGACTTTAAGCCAATTTTTAAAATTTTTCGTAATTATTCCCAATAGTTAGGTAAAACATAATCTAGGCAATTTCTACGATTTCAAACATTTTACCAAAGTATACTGTAATTCTTCCAACATGAAATCCAAAACTTATGAAAAAAATGTTCATACACACCAACCACACCGACTACAAACTAAATAAAATAAGTACAACGTGAAACTAACGTGCCAGCCCACCTGTCCGCTGAGAGAGGCCACGCGACCCCCGTACTGCAATTTTGGAGGTGGCAGTACACGACCTCTCACCTCCATCATATTATTACTTATCGTCAAACCGAATTCTTGCACGTAAGCGTCATTGTTGAAATCGGCCCTCCGCACCAAGTTGTTGATTTCCCTCTCTCTGTCCGGGGCAGACCTGCGCAAAACACAAAAGAATTCGTACACCGGTCGTCAAACACGAATTAATTGCCGTTACCTCGCCGTTGCTTTAATCATAGTAGAAGTTTGCATATCGGTCAACTTCTTGATACACCGTTGTCCAGCTACTATATTGCACACTTCTAAAGGCAAGTATGTGTGTTTGTGCTCTTGACCAACCTTCACACACGAAAATAAACAATTAAACAACGTAAAAAACCGAGAAAAAATAGCTTTACCTGCAAACACGGCAAGTGAGGATATCTCAATTTCATTTTGTACTTATCCATGAAATATTTAGCTACCGTACATTCTACAGTCTGCCCGTTATCTAACTGCAAGGGAAATCTACACGAAAAAATCAATCAACCAATTCTAAAAATAACAACAAAAAACTTACGATTGCATCTGAGCCGGTCTTCTCGTTACGTTGCAAACCCTGTACTTCCGACGCATAGACCCGCAATGAGTTATCTCAATTTTCAAGCCCTTGATTTCCTTCGTGAATTTCACCCTTTGACTGTCTGTGAGTGGTTTCCTTTGCTCGTTAATATCTCGGATGTCCAGAACCTCGCACATGAATTCAATCACTGGCTGCGCTTTGTAAAATGCGGTGGCAGATACTGGAAGTAAAATGTCGCAACTATGTAACAATTACATAATCGATTTCATAATCGATTGTTGTAAAGTAATCGATAAATTTGATTAATCTATTATTTCATAAATCAATTAATCGGCTGATCGATTTTTCGATTATTTGATTAATCGATTATTTGATTATCCGATAACTTGATTGATTGATTGATGGATTTTTCGAATAATCAATTACATGATTAATTAATTAATTAATTAATTACTTGATTGATCGAATAATCGATTAATTGATTAATCAGTTAGCCTATTGTCAATTAATCGGCTCTTTGATCTATCGGCTTATTGATTGTATAATTAATCGATTAAGTGTTTGATTAATTGACTAAGCGATTATTTGGTTAATCGATTAATCAAATACTAGTCGGTCGGTCGGTTGATGGAACAAAATATTCAATTAATCACTTAATTAAATAATAGCCTAATCAAGTGAACAATTGATCAAACAACAATTAATAAAATAATCGAACAATCGATCAGCCAATTAATCGTGTTTAAGCCGATTAATCGATTATCTGATTAATCAATAATTTGATTTATTGATTATTCGATTAATCAGATAATCGATTAATCGTTTTTTTGAGTAATCGATTATTCGATTCAATCAATCAATCATTTATTTAGCCCGTCATAGACAGAAAACACAATACAGAATACATAGATAGAACACATAACATATCAAACAAAATAAATCACAAAACAAAACAAAAGAAAAAAATATATAAAATATATCAAAACCTCACATGAGGAAACTGGGGAACAACACTCTCAACCCCCGAGAAAATCATCTACACTATAATACAACTTATCAAGCAATAATCTTTTTAAAGAAGCCTTGAACATTAAAAAAGTTGGAATGGATGAAATTGATGCAGGTAGCTTATTAAATATTTGAATGGACATATATATTACACTTCTCTTAAAATTTTCCGAGTAGGGCCTCGACTGATACAATAAAACTGCAAACCGCGTAAAATGCTCATGAATCTGTTCCCCCGTGACACAATTATTCTTAAGCCGAAACTGCAGAACAGCTATCTCATAAATGTAAAAACACGCAAGTGGCAATATTCTCAGTTTCTCAAAAAGTGGCCTTGAAGGGGTACGAGGAAGACGCCTTGAGAGAATTCTCACTGCCTTCTTCTGCAATCGAAAGATATAATTAAAATTTTCGGCAGAGGAGTAACCCCAGAAAGGTATACCATATCGGAGATGTGACTCAAACAGCGCAAAATACGCATTTTTAGCCACAAGTAAATCGTAATCATTCATAAGAGTCCTAAGGCAAAACAGGATCTAGACAACTTTGTACTTAGGTGTTTAATGTGCTCCTACCAATTCAATCTATGGTCGAGATGAACACCCAAAAATTTAGTAGTATTTACAGATGAAATTATAACACCATCTGAAGAAAGGACAAACAATACGCCAGGCCTGAAATTCATAAGACAAGTCTTATCCAGATTAAGAGTCAACCTGTTCGCCGCAAACCAACATCTCAAGAGCGACATGTCCGAGACAATCCTGTCATGCAACTCATGACCATCACTACCGAACCAAGTTATATTGGTGTCATCAGCAAACTGAACGAACTTGCCACTAATGCGCAGAGAAGACATATCATTTATGTACAACAGAAAGAGAAGTGGGCCCAAGACAGAACCCTGAGGCACCCCATACATAGACTGAGCAGAGTCAGATGTAAATTTCTGACAATCAGCGTTGACAATAGAAACGGCATGGCATCTTCCCATCAGATAAGAACGAATCCACCCCCTCAGAAACACCCCTGAATCCATAATATGAGCACTTCTCCAACAAAATAGAGTGGTCAACACAATAAAAAGCCTTAGAGAGGTCGAGAAACACAGAAACAGGAATATAATGGGAGTTGCAGTGAGTGTTTTTTGCCTCATATACATGGTCCAGAAAAGAAAAAATGGCCAGCCAAGTACTCTTATTATTACGGACACCAAACTGCAAACTGGACAAGGTAGAGCATTTGTCCAAAAAGCTAACAAATCTGGACTTGACCAGCCTATCAATCAGCTTAGAAACGGTTGAGATTGGCCGAAAATTTTCTGGCCCAAATTCACCCCCCTTATGCAATGGCACGATAAACGCTTTTTTTAAAGATGAAGGAAAAATGCCTTCACAAAATGACTTATTTATAAGATCAGCAAGACACAGATGAATATTAATAGTTAAATAAGAAAAAATGATGGCAGGGATCCGGTCCCTATAGGAAACTTTTCTAGATACAAGTCTCAAAGTACGTGCAACTTCACCGACATCAGTTGGAAAAAAAACAAAAGTATCATTCTGCTTGGCAACATTAGCGGTCAAGAAATTAGATGCAGTAGTTGCAACAGCTGGTATTCGACTAACCAATCTCTGTGCAATTGTTGGAAAGTAATTATTCAGGCAATTATCTGCCTCAACATCCCTAACCACTGCATCGCCAACACATAGGTGAACGTCACTATGAGACTCTTTCCTCCCCAAATTTGTATTAATGATATTCCAGAGTTCTCTGCCTTTATTATTCGAATTATTAACTCTGGAATTAATGTAGTTGGACTTGGCCAATCTGACTGTAGACTTGAAGATTTTTTTATATTTAAAATAGTAATCCTTGATAAATGTTGAATCAGTGAAAAATTTCCTCAAGACATGTAGACAAGTTTTATTTCTAGATGAGACACGTATACCATGTGTGATGCATGGTTTTTCACTCACTTTAGCATGACGCTTCAAAGGAAAACACCTATCATGGGAACTCTCTAGGAAAGCAAGTAGGTGATCAAACTGATAGTCAACAGACATATTCGGATCACATCTCTCATACTTCAGACACGCGTCCTTAAATGAATTAACACTCTCAGATCTTTTATATGCCCTTATGTATCTTATAGGTTTATGATTCAGTGAGCCACATACATTGACAGAAAAGGTCAAAAATTCATGATCAGACAAAAAAGTGTTGTTTACCAGTGCTAACGGACTCGCACCAGAAGGAAAATTACTAACAACATAATCAATAATACTAGAGCTGTCGGCAGTGATACGTGTAGGAGTCTTCACATGCATCTCAAGGCCAAAAACATGAAACAAATCGGCTAGTTTTTTTTGTTGTACTATTGTTCTCCCGAAAGTCGATATTGAAGTCCCCAGTTAATACAATTCGAGAGCGTTTCCCCATCACAGATGACAACAAAATGTCAAGCGAAGCAAAAAATACATTAAGATCCTTTTGAGGCGAACGGTAAATACAAATAATATAAATATCTAAGTCACTACTAAAAACACAGGAATACTCAAACACAAAATCAATAGACAAATCAGGCACAACAAACTCTGAAAAATTTAAGTCCCGCAGGCACAAATCAATTATTGTAAAATCTATAATCAAATAATCGATTATATTTCCATTAATCGATTATTTTGCACAGTCCTAGTAACAATATCAATGTAATCAATTTTTAATGCGGTTTTTTCACTTACCATCTATGTTGAGCATCATTTTCCATTGGCTGGGTCGCACAGACTGGTGGAAACCGAACCACACTTCCCGCCCGCCACCTAAAGGATGGTAGTACCCCTCGGGAGTGCTGAAGAAACTTCTGCCGACAGGGGTGTAACTCATAGACGGTAAATGTCGCATGACTACGTCTAAAGCAAGTATCGCTTCATACGGAATCTGCCTCGTGCGTCCCTCTAGAGCTTCCTCCAAACCATAAAGCGACACCTGAGATACCCACTTAATAGAAACCCTGAATAACCTATCCTTTCCTTCTCCCGGCAAAGTGACTTCCAGTTCTTCCCGACAATTACCGATCGGCAACAAATCTCTCGTATATAAATTATTTCTACCATCAAACACGGGTTTCAAAGACCCGAAAATCTTTCCATAAGAATGTACCATGGTTTCTATAATCTCCCTGTTGACTTTTCTGGGACACTTATCCGGCTGGATATTAACGTCGTAGTGATGTACGAAACCTCTGGGCATGGAGATCTGGAAATGGTTGGCTTTGAGACCAATGGGCCGTCCCTCGCGACCCAAATTTGGCCGTCTGGGACACTGGAACACCGGCGGCTCTGTTTGTGGCGACACAGATGCTACTGCAGTGCCAGCTGCACCCGGTAATGCCACTGCCGTACTTGTACTTCCCAGGGCACCTCCAGACGCACCCGCTGCAAAAACAAACGCACACTGTGACCGAAATTTTAATCGACAAGACCATCTACCCAACTTCTATTAACATTTTTTACTTTTTAAAATAAATGAACGTGAAATTTACCTGACAGAGGATCTGGAAATGTCGTTTGTGTAGTTGGACTCGCCGTTTGACGTGGTGGGCTGGTCTGCCATGACTCTGTAGAAAAAACTTAATATGTTACGACAAAAACAAAAGTACAAACTAAACACAACTTAGTTCTACATATTCGCAATCTACTTAAAGGGGTTACGCATCAGAAACCAAAATTGTAGAACAAAAAATTGTATGAACAAAAATCCAAGTGTCAAGTGGTTCGAAAATTAGACGCTCCAGAAACTGCTTTGCTTAAAATCGTGAAGTTAGTGTCTTAACTCTGTTCGATACCAGATGATAAAGCATTGGTAGTTTTTATATAAACCGCATTTTCTCGTATAAAGCAGCTAGTACAAAAAAAGCACAAGATTTTACAGTGCAGTATATATTTATATCACAGAATTTCATTTGCAACAGGCGTAAAAATGAAATTTGAAGTTCCTGCAAACATTGTTTTTGCGAGTTACAAATAATAGTATATTATACACGAGTTTATAATGAATGCTATTATTACCGAGGATGAAGTTTACAACACGAGGTAATAATAGCATCATTATAACGAGTTGTATACTATACTTTGTCCACGACTATCAAAACAGATTCCTAGAAAGAATTTACCTTCATGTCCCTTCTCCAGTGTAAGAAAGATTCATACATACGCTCTCAGGTATAATTTAACGAAATAACGACAGAGTTATAGTTGTGGGCGACTTCAATGCAAAATCACCGCAATGGGGCATGAATGCAACGGACCAGAGACGGACGCATTGTAACAGAATGGATGGCAGAGTGTGACTTGATATGCGTGAATGAGGGAAACACACCGACATTTCAGAGAAATAATTGCTCCTCCATACTGGACTTGACTCTGGCCACGGCTGACATGAAAAGCAAGATTGTAAAATGGCAGGTGAGCGAAGATGAATCCATGAGTGATCATAATTATATACTATTCGAGGCACTGGATAAGGGTCAAAAAAGAGCAAGGGCAATGCAAAACAGAGGATGGCAAGCGAAAAGTTTGAACAGGGAAAAACTGAAGCAGGCGTTGGAAGTGATTGTGAGGGAGGAGACTGACTCCCCCGCGAAAGATTTCTCCATAGCACTGACCGAGATCTGCGACAAATCAATGTCAAGAAGAAGGTATAGTGCAAAGAAGCAACCGATATATTGGTGGTCGGATGAAATAGCCGAACTCCGCAAGGAATGCACACGGAAAAGGCGAGAGTGCACAAGGAACGCAAGAAGAAATCTTCCGGCCAGGAACCAGTACTTGCAAGAAGAATACAAAAGTAGCAAGAAAAGATTGCGGAATAGCATCAAGATAGCTAAAAAAGCATGCTGGAAAAATATCTGTGATAACGTGGACTGTGATATCTGGGGAGACGGCTACAGGATCGTGATGAAGAGGATGAATGGTTTCCCCCCAAGACCCCAAATGACAATGCAAACCATGGAAGAGGTAGTGAGTCACCTCTTTCCTGTGCACGATCGTGTGGCGTTTAATTGTGATAGAACTGTGATATTTTTAGATTTTACATTAGATGAATTGCAAATAGCATGCAGTAGACTCAAATCTAACAAAGCCCCTGGACCAGGAAATATTCCAGCTGAGGTTTTAAAGTGTGTGGTACATAATGAACCCGAATATGTACTAAGGGTGTATAACGAGCTGGCACGCAGTGGAGTATTCCCCAAAAATTGGAAAGAGGCAAGGTTGGTATTACTGAGAAAAGGTGATAAACCTCTAAATAGTCCGTCATCATATAGACCAATATGTCTCCTTGATGTAGAAGGAAAGCTGTATGAACAGCTAATCCTGATTAGACTCAAAGCGGAACTGGCACGAACAGGTGGTCTAGCAGAGAAGCAGTATGGTTTCATGGAAGGTCGACAAACGGTGGACGCAATAAGAGATGTAATGCAAGTTGCCAGAGAAGCTGCAGCCTACACGCACCAACATAGAAGACTGTGCGCTGTAATAACTTTAGACGTGGAAAACGCATTTACTAGCGCCTCCTGGCAGATCATACTAGAGAACTTGAGAAGGAGGGGAATAGAAGAGAGTCTAATACAAATAATAGCGGCATACCTATCCCAAAGAGAGATCATCTTGGAGGCAGAAGACAACACAAGAGATAAGCAGTGGCGTGCCCCAGGGATCGGTGCTGGGCCCAACATTGTGGAACATCCTATATGACGATCTATTGACGATTACAATGCCTGAAGGAGTCACGTTAATAGCTTTTGCGGATGATGTTGCCATGACAGTGGTTGCAAGAAATGAGGAGCTACTGATGAATGTAGCCAACACTGCCTTACTGCGAGTTGCAAATTGGCTGGAGATGAAACAGTTAAAACTAGCGCCTGAGAAGACAGAGGCAGTCCTCCTTACAACGAAAAGGAAAATGCGGCAGATTCACTTTACTGTCCAAAACACTTCAGTCCAACCTAAAAGAACCATAAAATATTTAGGAGTTTGGTTAGACACAGGACTCACTTTTGCTGAGCATGTCAAGAAGACCGCTGAAAAAGTCGAAAAGACAATCACAGCATTGACAAGCCTTATGCCTAATGTGGGAGGACCGAGGGCATCGAAAAGAAAAGTAATGGCAAGTGTGGTGCACTCGCAGATACTGTATGCGGCAGCGGCCTGGCATACAGTTACGAAAAACAAGAAGTTAACTAACAAGCTATCCAGGTTGCAACGACTGACGTCTATTAGAGTATGTAGTGCATATAGGACTATCTCGACAGAGGCAGTGCGGGTCATAGCGGGCGTCCCACCCATTGAGCTGTTGATCATGGAAAGGGCAGCAATTTACGACGGGGAAAAGAGAGAGACAGCCAGGGCAAATGTTGTTGCGGGATGGCAGGAGGGATGGGAAAATGGAACCTATGGACGTTGGACTTTTAGTCTAATACCGAACATTCAGGCATGGATAGATAGGCCTTACGGAGAAGTAGACTACTAACTAACCCAAGCTCTTTCGGGTCACGGCTACTATAAGAAGTACTTACACCAGCGGAAGAGAGCAGATTCGGACCAATGCTTATATTGCGGAGAGGTGGATGATGCTGAGCATACACTTTTTATTTGTCCCAAGTGGGAAGGAGCCAGAGAGACATATGCTCTGCAAACTGGGAAAGTTTTCAATCCTGAAAACATGATGGCCGATCTTATGATGTCGGAAAAAACATGGAAGCAAGCCTATGGTATGATAAGACAGATACTAGAAACCAAAGAGATGGACGGTAGATAGTGATGCAAGGGCGGCCTTCACCCTGAGGTAATGCGAGAGCGGATTCCAGTGTGAAGGGCGAGATGAAGAGGAGGGGTTTTAGTCGGTAAGAATCCGACACTACCAGCCGGGCACGGCGGGTGTCTCATGTAAGATTTCCCCTCCTCCCTAAAAAAAAAAAAAAAAAAAGGGTATAATTTTCTTGGTTTTTTGGGCAATAATGAATCTAATGAGGCAAGTTCTGCAGCTTCTATTATTGCTGGTGCTGCTAAAGAAACCTCGTTTTCACTCTCACTACTCATTATATCTTCTTTTTTAGAATATGCATTTCAAATTAAAAGCAAACCATGCTGATTTGACGTTTCAATTTGAACTGACACACCGCGATCGCGGCCTACTAAATAGGTAAATGTAAAAAAGGGTCAAAGCGATGTTCCTATTGGTGTAGTGAATAATATTCATTAATCACTGCAGTGAATAATGTATCTAATTATGATTGAAGTAACACAAGTATAAAGAGTATATTATAAGATAGTCGTGGACAAACTTATTTAACAATCTGAAAAAGCTTAAAATACAGCAAAAATTTGTTCATAAAACACCATTCGTGCGTAATTTACAAAAATACAACGATGACTAACATCAAAATTCAATAAACAATATAAAAAAATTTGCAAAAGGCAATCATCAAACAACCTAACCTATAAAAATGGAACTGTCAACTAGCTCCCCGCGATATCAAAAAAATGTCGAATGTCCTGAAACTTATTGATGAATCCGATGAAATTTTCCAAGAAAAAAAGAAATTAGACGTCGGGGAAATTCAGGGACCCACCAAAATCGATATTAGTATACAAAACGCTAGACAAACTACGGGTCGACGAACTCTCAGCGGTACCAAAACTGTAAATTCTCCCCGTCACTTGACCTAATTTTATCTCCGTACACGAAATTCTAAATAGGACGCTCCTAATATTTAAATGACCTCATTTGGGAAACAAATATTCCCTAAAGGTCATTACAGGAAATAATTATGTAATATTCAAAAGCGATTTTTACGGACAGTTCCTACAAATTGAGAGAATCAGGGAAACTTTGGACACGCAAATAAGATCGATATAACATGATACTAGATTAAATAACATCAAGGTTAAGTTCAACTAGTCTACTTCTGCAACAAAAATGCACTATGCACACGATATGTGTATCAATTTTCTTCATTATGTCATTCCAGCACAATTAGCATTTAAAGTGCTCGTTAGTAATTTTGAGGTTTCCTGCTTATCGCGTCATCCTAACCTAAACCTATCATTACTCAACAAAATTTAATTTCCAAATAAAACAACCGAGAATCACAAACCACCAGCTAAAAGCGGGCATACAAAATCAGACCTCGTTTCACTGTGTACAAAACAAAAGTACAGCGATTACGAAAACCAGAGTTTTTCCTCGAAATCAAAAAAAAATTCCACAAAACAAACGACTTACGGCCTCCGGGTCCAGGATACATTTCTTATTTTAAAAAACCCACTACACAAACACACAAATCACACGACAGTCTCAAAACTGCCTAATTCAGTTACAAAAGCAGGCAGACATTTGCAATTTAGGATATGACGTCAGTACAGATCAAGCCACGAGGCACCTTGCGCATTCGTTCTCTCTCGCGCGTGCTTAGAAACAGCTGTTGCGATGCTCGTCTGTCATGCCGTAACATTTTTAAAGTTCACTTCAAATCTGCGCCCTGCGCGTGCAAAATTTGCACACCTGGAATGAATGAAATTCGCAACGTTTTCGCTCGAAGTGCCTTAAAAATACTACGGACATTTGCAATCGCTTTAAAAACGACCGAGTTATCGCGTACTTGCTCTACTTTTATTGGGTGAGTACTTGATAAATGATAATGCTTTAAGTGGCTATTTGAGGCGATAATGCTGGGGAAATGTATAAATGGCATTGATTAATCGCTTTAAATAAAAGGTAAATGGTTTGATCTGCGATAAATCGAATCGAGGCACGTTGAAGACGGCGTTAAAAGCGCATGTCCCTTACTAAAGTGAATTTTCTGCACATCATATTTTGCGCGACATACGTTCATTGATCTATTATTTCTTCTTCTTATTCGTCGAACTAAAATAATGTTTTCTGATGATTTCGTGCAAAAATGACTCACCGCCACTGGACTGCATGCTGTTATGATGTTGAGGGTGTGCAGTGACACCCTGCGGATGACTCCGATGACTCAGTAAGCTTAAAGTAGCCAAATCTGGAAGTAACTGTTGTATTCCAGCCTGCATGTTTCCTAATTCTGTTTCCGTGGACATATTATCCTGCAAACACAAAAGATGGTTGTAAAATAAAAAAATATGTTTCCACCAAAACTTCCAGAAACTCATACAGGGTGTTCACGGAATCAGCCTACAATTGAGCATCTTGTTAGCGTCAAATTCCTTATTGAAATTACTTCATTCAAATTAAGAAATGGACATCTTCATAGTTGAACATACGTAAGTAAAGACAAATAAGAAATAATTACCACTTCAATAAGAGATCGCATCACTGATATTACGTCAGGCATTTTGTAAAATATGATTAAAGACAACACTGGGTAACACACCACACTCCAGAAAATAAATCGAAGACTTTCGAGAAATTTGGAAACTACCCCTTTTATAGATTTGCAAATAGGTACTGTAGTCTCCACCAGAAAATTCTTGGTTAAATAGTTATAGGAATAGGGCTAGGAACTTTAGCTTAATCCTGCCATAAAACTATAGATAAGAATAACACAAAGGGATATTATGGTATATACCTGTTCTGCCTTAGAAAATGAACTCATCAAATAATGCAAATATGAGTTAGTTCAGGGCAGAATTTATCAAAAAAAAAATTACAGGGTACATATTTGTAATTTAAATTTCCCGCGCAAACCAGAGGGCGAGATCTAAGGACTAATAGTGATTTGGGAAACATATCTTTCTGCTTGTTGTCCATGTCGGTAACGAAAAGTCAAGAAGAAATAAAGAAAACCTAAATGTGACCGGAAAAATGTCCCAAAGGCCGCCCGCGTTACGTGCATACGTCCTCTTTATCTGCTCGATCTAAGTTTGGATAAGCAAATCGGAATAAAATTCGGGGGTCGTAATAACAAATTACAATACATATATTCAAATTGATTTTCTAAAAATGTTGACCATTTATGACTTCAACATTCAAGTGCCGAAAATGATTGCGGATAGAACAAAAATACCAAACTATTTCAGGAACTACATACCTACTTTGTATTAGGTCCACATGTAAAGATATGTAAAGATATTTTCTTTTTATTTGTTTACCTCACATAGCCTACTAAAACTAACTGATCAATCTAATTGTTTCTGGTCGAGTGTGCCGTGGGGAAGATAATGTTATCAATATTAATTAATAAACTGCAATTTAGAACGCGAACTAATAAACAAGGTCCAATACAGGGAGCATCAACTGACCAGTTCAACATCTCTGAGCCATTTCAAAACAGGCACAAATCCTTCAACATTTAATGAACTGATTTGCCTTTTAAGAAAAATACGCTTTTCACGATGGTTGTTCTTGGTTTCGGAAAATTCATAGTAGGCGGCGCATGAATGTTTGGCGTCGCTAAGATTGACACTTAATTTCTAAATGTCAATTGAAATGTTCCCATTAATTTATCTGACATTTGGTGACAGATACGTTATGCAGTAAATAATTATTATTGTTTGAATTAGTGTGGCAGTTTTTAGCTAGGGTTGGGTACGTAGAATATTGACATGCAGAATACGTATATTCTACGTGCAGAATATACGTAAATTTACACGTTAGTTTTCTGCATATTCTACACGTACAAGAATAAAAGCTTGTTACAATGGAAATTTAACAGCTTCTGATTTTTTCATCGAAGCTTTAATGACATCAACATAAATGTAGGAGAGGGAGTTTAGTGTTGTTCAGCAGTGCCTAAGGGACGTTTGAGCCAATTTTCAGGCTTACAATATGTTTTTTCTGGGCCAAAACCTACAAACAGTTTCTATTTTTACATTTTCCATTAAGAAATTTTACCTTTTGATTTGTTAATCTGCATTTATACAGTTTTCTTATTTTTTTCGGGGCTGACCACTTTCAAGCACTGGCGACATGGTTACAGGGTGCAAAAGCAGGTTTGTAATAGTCAATGTTTCATTTTGTACCTTCGCCGTATAAAACAACATGGAAATAAATAACACATTGCTAATAATAAACTGTATTTCGTGCATTTACTACAATACTCCTTTTATTTTTGTAACGGGTTAACATGCGTTTTATCTTGTATTTAGGTACGCTTATCGGAGATAGCAGAGGACACGATTACAAAAAAACATTATTCAAAACAAAGCACTTTACCATAAAAAAAGTATCGAACGCAGGCAGGTAACTAAACGTAAAAAAATAGTTTAATTTTTTCTAAATTTAGAATAAAATACTGTTCTATAGTATACAGGATCGATCAACAAAGAAAACTTTTGGAAAAGTTTTCGACGGTGTAAAAGGCATTCGAAGTGAATGCAGTGAAGAAATAGAAGAACAAAAGAAAAATAATACACAATCTTTGCAAAGAGCAATTATTGGCATTTGCAGAATTTGAGCAGGACGTAGAGAAGCAAATATTCGGAGTAGGGTTAGGATACGCGTTGTAACCGCTAGTTTTTAGTATAATCGAAGATGCGGTAAGCACAGGATGTTTTATAACAGGTGTGAAAAAATGAAATACAGAATGGTCAGATGAAACAGTGTTTTCAAGAGACGGTATAACTAATAATCAAAACAGCCATTTCTGGTTGTTGAAAAATTCGCATTCAACCAAGCCAAGAAGATTTAGTGTTTATGTGGAGTGGCAACTACTTTCTGTTCACAGAAATTCAAATCGTATTGATGCTAATGAATATTTGCATTTCTTGCAAGACTTTCCCATTGCCTTATTAAATCGGATGTGGTTCCAGCATGACGGTGCATATTAACCAAATCTTGGAAGGAAAGTGATTGCCTGGGTGAATGCAAGTTTTAATGGTAAGTGGATTGGCAGACGAGGAGGCCCAAGGTCTCCCGACCTAACTCTGTTGGACCTTCCATTTAAAAAATGAAGTTGGTAGCAATTTCCGGTATAGCCGGAAGTGGCATAAGAGACAATGGAGTTATCAAAAACTACATCGGAAATTTTTTGTTGCCCGGCAACGATTACAACAGTACAGGCTGTCCTATTTTCGTTGTGATTTGAGGGTTTCTCATAAGAAGCAGCAGAGATAGAGCCTCGGGGTTTTCGCGAACCTGAGCTACCTTTTTGAGGATAATAGAATGCCGAAACCAGAATTTGGATATCGTTTTTAGTTTTCGAGAAAAAATAATATTGTTTTTTATCGATTTTCAAAAATTCTCAAAAATTCTTTTTGTACTAAGCAAACTAAAACTGTTATGATTGACTCCTATAGAACTTTTTCCAAGGAATTCAGTGGCGTACATAGTTTTTTCTATGGAGCGTATTTTTTGAGTTATGACAAAGTTGAATTTTTTAAATGGAAATCATAGGAGGCTTTGGTCTAGTTCGAAAGGTCTTTTTTAAGCTATCAAAATATATACACACATATACAGTAGTGGCCATAAATATAGCAACTTCCTGAAATTTCGAATTTAATTTTTTTTCTAAACAAAAATATTCTTTTATTTACTTTTTGTTCTTAAAATACATACACATTTCTAGTACATAATGCGTATTTATGTGTAATTAAAATAAGTATTATTTTTAATATTTTTTAATTTTTCTGTTGGACATAATTATAGCAACTACGGAAAAAAAAATTTTTTGCCAAGTATTAATTAAAAATAACAAAAGCGTTTAATATTTTGTATAATAACCTTTATTTTTAATAACCTGGGCACATCGCTTGGGCATCGATTCTATTAATTTAGTAATGTATCCATCATCAATTATTTCCCAAGCATTTTCCAGTGCAGTATAAAGGTTTTCCAAATTAGTATAATTATTTCCTCTAATTTTGCCATCCAAGAAATCCCACAAATTTTCTATTGGATTTAAGTCGGGTGACTGTGATGGCCATCGCATAATTTCGAAGTGTTGCTCGGCTAACCAATCCTGCACAAGTTTCGACGAGTGTTTCGGGTCATTATCTTGCTGAAACACACAACTTAAAGGCATTGTTTCGTCGATGTATGGGACCAGATGGTATTGCAAAATATTTTAATACATGAATCGATCCATTTTACCATGGATTCGACAGATTGGGCCCATCCCAAACTTAGAGAAACATCCCCAAACCATAACTGAACCACCACCGTGCTTAACAGTTGGACATGTGCACTTCTTGTCAAATCTCTTGCCCGTTGGTCGTCTAACATAGAGTAGCCCATCACTTTTAAACAAATTAAATTTTAATTCATCGCTAAAAACTACATTCTTCCAATTTTCTGGGGTCCAGTTAATATGATCTATTGCGAACTGGAGACAGGCCTTTCCATTTTTCTTTGACAACAGCGGTTTCTTCGATGGTCGGCGACCAAATAACCCGCCGTCAACTAATCTCCTTCTTATTGTACGAGCACTAACATCTTTTGATCCAATTTCCTCCAATTTTCCAAGAATTTTGGAAGAGGACAGGAATGGGTTTTCTTTCGATATTCTTAACACGTGTCGATCAAATCTTTCATAAGTTTTTCTTGGTCTTCCTGGATTTGTAATGGGTTCAACATAAATAGCTTCAAAATTCTGGACACAACGGATTTATTTAAATTAAAACTTCTTGAAATTTCAGCCTGTTTCACACCGTTTTCATACTTTTGTGCAATAAGGTTCCTAATCTCAATTGAAACTGTTTTAGCCCGACCAATTTTTTAGTTACTAACCAGAAATAGTGCCAATGCGATAAATACTCGGGATAAGTACAACTTAACTGGCGTTTTAATTACTTTAAACTTATTTATGACAGTTGTTGCTATATTTCTGTCCAACAAAAATTTGAACAAATGCTGGGATTAATTTGTTATTCACAGAGCTCTAATTTTTATTGCAGGAAACACTTACCATAGAAGCAATGTGAATGCTGGAATGCATTTCTAATCTTAAAAATAATGTTGTTTAATATTACATTGATTTTTTAAAAGTTGCTATATTTATGGCCACTACTGTATACTTTTACATTGTTATTTCAAAAAACGGCAACGATTTTGGTACTTTTTAATTTTTAACTTTAGAAAATATAAGATAGGTAGGTACATATATCCAAGATACCTGTGATTTTATGTTAACAACTGAATAATTATCTGTTGACATACATTAGCAAAAGTTGCATGCAGCTAGTTTTATTAATATATACTTAGTATGCAGGGTGATACATAATGGCACTTCAAAATTATCAAAATTTCGAAAAATACGACATAATTGCTGTTTTCAATGAATGTCGTGATAATGTAAATGAATCAATGGATCTATATCTCAACAGGTACACAAAAAATTTCTAGATACCCATTTCCAGTATACCGGATGAGTTTTTTTTTATTTTCACTACAGGGATCTTGGAAACCAGCAGAGATAGAAGGTAGGTTAAATGAGGAAAGAAGTGCAGTTCGTTGAGCTTAATAAATAAGCAAATTCAAATTTTCGAAAATTTGCATAGTTTGCTAGATAAAATGGAAAAATCAAATTTTGCGAGATTTAAAAATATTTTCTAGCCGGCTTGTAACACAAAATATGAAAAAATGCTAAAGGAAAAAGTTGTACAGAATTAGATTTAGTACTATCTCAAATAATCAAAAGTTGTATTATACCAGTCGTGTCCGAGAAATAATGCAAACTTATGTTTTTTTAAATGGAAACCATATGCAACTATGGCACCATTAAATAGGATATTTTTGCTGATTTCTGCGATATAACATTGTCCATACTTATTTGAAAAAAAAAATCAGTATTAGGGTATAAAATGGATGAAGATAAAAAACAATCGGTAACTGCAAGTTGAAGGTTTACTACGTCACCGTGATTCACTTGTAGATAAATACTTACTTTATTTTTTTAGGTTTTGTTTGTTTTCCATGGATAACTTGCAATTTCATTAATTTAAAATTGAAATATGCTTATAACTCCTTCATTTTTTAAAATAAACATGGAATATGATATATCGCCGAAATCAGCAAAAAAATTACTATTTAGTCGCATATGGTTTCCATTTAAAAAAACATAAGTTTGCATTATTTCTCGAACACGACTGGTATAATACAACTTTTGATTATTTGAGATAGTACTAAGTCTAATTCTGTACAACTTTTTCCTTTGGCATTTTTTTATACTTTGTGTGACAAGCCGGCTAGAAAATATTTTTAAATCTCGCAAAATTTGATTTTTCCATTTTATCTAGCAGACTATGCAAATTTTCGAAAATTTTAATTTGCTTATTTATTAAGCTCAAAAAACTGCACTTCTTTCCTCATTTAACCTACCTTCTATCTCTGCTGATTTCCAAGATCCCTGTAGTGAAAATCAAAAAAAAATCCTCTTTTATCCTTTATACATATAATATCTATCCATCGATTTATTAAATTTAGATACCCAGAAAGAGGACAACCAAGCAAAATGATGTTTTCGAGATTAAAATCAAATTTAATTCACTATGGGTCATTCAATAAACGTAGAAACAAAATTTATAATAAAGAAAATATGGAAGAGGAAGAAATAAATGTTTTATCGTTGGTTGAGGCGACGCCAAAAACTTCTTGTCGCGAAATCGAATCACAAGTTGGTGTTTCCAAAACAAAAGTTCAAAAAATATTCCAAAAAAGGCAAAAATAGGCCATATAAAATTCAAATTATTCACCATCTTTTCCCGGGAGATCAAGAAAGAAGGCTTAATTTTTGTAGGTGGTACTTGAATAAAATTCAAGAAAATACAGAATTTGGGCGGTCTGTCATTTGGACAGATGAAACTCACATACGCAGAGTAGGATTATTTAACAGGCATAATGTGCGTCACTGGTCTGATACAAATCAGCACCAAACTTTTGAACGTTTCGTGTTTTATTTTGGGTGGTCATGTCAACTAGCATACCAAATTTTTGATGGAAACTTAACGGGACTGAGATACATTAATTTATTGAATATTAAAGCAGAGGCGATAATAGAAAATGTTCCGTTAATAATCATAAACAGGGTATATCTCCAATAAGCAACAAGCTGGGTATTTAATATGAGAAAGACAAACGGGGAAGAATCTAAAAAACATGCAATAAAAGTCCTTTGGAATGTTACTGCAAAGTTACTAATTGAATAGTATATTTCATTACCAGTCCGGAAATAAGGATTTTTCCGTGCGCGCGCGACAAATTCTCGTGTTCGGCTGCGCCTCACACGGGAAGTCGCGGAACTCTTGCGGGACTGTCACGGGACTATCTCGGGACTGTTACAGGACTGTCTCGGGACTGTCAAGCAGTGGCGGTTTCTCCTTAAGGTCAATTGGTCAATGACCCTCCTAAAATATTCTAATCAAAACCATAATTTTAATAAAAATATTTTTTGTCTAACAGTCTCAAATTTAAAATCTTCAGCGGTCTGCATTCGCAGCAATACTAGAAATAGCCAAGCGTCAAGCCGCGCTGCGCGCTCGCTAGCAAGCCGGGACATTATTCAAATTGACCCTGCACAGCTCTTATGGCTTATGGAGAAATGCATGTAAAGAAGAACAGTAACAGCAGATGGCGAATTCTTGAGTGGAAGCGAGAGTCACCTTTTACTCCTATATCTCCAACGTGGTCAATGTCCCGATTACAACTGCGCAGAATCGAGTTTAGTTCTACAGTATTCAGTTATATTTTCTCTGGACTCTGGATCTCAGTTCTTCTTAGATAGCAGGCGGGAAACCTTTCTTTATTGTTGCGGATGTGAACTGTGATCGTTGTGAAGTTCTGATCGTTGAGAAATTTTGTGTGTTTAGCAAAACAAGATGAGTGTTGTTGAGGATATATTTGCCTGAAAGTCAGCTGGAACATTAAATTATGATCGCCGGCTTGAAAAGAGGGAAAGTGGACGGCCGAAACCAAAACTGAATTTGAAGCAGACAACAAAGGATAAAGGTAAAAATGTCCAAAGATATTTTAAAGAATCGATGTACAATTTGTGCGACTGGATTTGTGGATGCAGTGTTAAAAATGTGTTCTTTTGCTATCCGTGCTTATTATTTTCAAATGATGCTATATGGGCTAAAAATGGAGTAACCGATATTAAACATTTAAAAGACAAAATTAAAAAGCATGCTTCTTCTGCTTCTCATATAAATTGTTCAATGAGTTACGCCAGTTTAGGACGTGTAGACATAAGACAGCAACTTGATAGTGCGTATCGCAAATCAGTGCACGACTTTAATGAATCGGTTTCTAAAAATAGGTATATTTTAAACAAAATAATTGATTGTGTAAAATTTTGTGGAGTCTTTGAAATTGCATTGCGCGGTCATGACGAAAGTGACATGTCCAATAATCCTGGGATTTTTCGTGGCCTTATAGATTTTGTCTCTGAACTAGACTTAATATTTAAAGAGCACCTTGAAAAAAATACAGTATTCAAAGGAATATCAAAAACAATTCAAAACGAAATTTTAGATTCAATGTTGGCCGTTGTACACACACATATAATAAAGGAAATTGACCAGACAAATTTTGTGGCAATTCAAGTTGATGAGAGCACAGATAGCTCCAATAAAACGCAAATGATTTTTATCTTTCGATATGTATTAGATGGTATTGTGCATGAAAGATTTTGGAAATTTGTCAACCCTCCAGGTACCACAGCACAACATTTATCCGATGCAATAATGGAAGAACTCCAATTATTAAAAATTAATGAAGCACCCCATAAATTGATTGCTCAAAGTTACGATGGTGCATCAGTCATGAGCGGTAAGCTGGGAGGAGTACAAACAAAAATTAAAGAAATGTACCCAAATGCACACTTTATTCATTGTTATGCCCATCAACTTAATCTTATCCTCCAAAAAGCGGCGAGTCAACACAAACCGATAAAAATATTTTTTGCAAATTTACATGCATTTTCGTCTTTTTTCGGACGATCCCCAAAACGTACGGCGGTATTGGATAGGGTGGTTAAGGTGAGATTACCTAAAGCTGCACCCGCTCGATGGGCTTTCAATACAAAGTGTGTTGAAACTGTACACACTTATAAAGATGATTTAATATGTTGTTTGGAACAAATCATTGATGAGGAGGAAGACGGAAATAATATAAATCAAGCAACTGGTTTAAAAAGGCATTTGGAAGATGAACTTTTTTTATTTTGGTTAAATTTTTTTCATAAAATAATGCCTCATGTAGACATATTGTTCAAACAATTACAAATGCGAGATATTGATGTTATATCAGTCAAAAACTACATAATGTCTTTCAACAGCAATATCCAAAAAGTGAGAAGTGCTATTTTAGAATCGGAAGAACCAAGCACATCATCAGCGAAAAGAAGAAAAGTTAATGCAGGGGATCCTAAACGACTAACTGCACTTGAAATTTGCGACATTATTATGTCTGAAATTCATCATAGATTTGGATTCAATGATCATCTCATGATTTCACAGTTATTTCAGACGGAGAAATTTGAAGCATACACTACCAATTTTCCCCAAAATATTTTAAATATGGTGAAGGCTAATTATGCTACAATATATATTTCCAAACTAAAATCAGAACTTGAAGTAATATATTGTCGTGAGGATTTTCGTAACAGTGCCGGTGCAGTCGCCATTCTTCAACTTTTTATTAACATGAATTTGTTCGAAACATTTTCTGAAGCAGTGAACTTGTTAAATATCTTGTGTACACTACCAATGACAACAGTGGAAAGTGAGAGATGTTTTTCAACTTTGAAACGGATAAAAACATTTTTACGCAATACAATGGGACAGTCTAGACTTAGTGCCTTGTCTATGTTGAGCATCGAGAAAATGCTTGTCAAGAGCATTCCAAACTTCAACGAGAAAGTCATAGACCATTTTGCGGAACAGAAGGAGAGGAGAATTGCCTTGAAATATAAGCACGTTTAAGGTATGTTTTATTTTAACAATATGTCCCCTTATATTTTTGAAGATTTGGACATACAACGTGTCCTATAAAGTTCTCTACATATGGGAAACTTTTTTATTATCCGTTTGTGAAAAAATAATATTCTTCATAAAAAGCTCTGAATTGCTCAAAAATCAAAATGTTATGGACTATTATGAAATAACAGCCACCTATGATCAAATTTATGTTTCGTGAATTTAAAGCAAGAACAGCAATTTGCATTGAGAGAAAAGGTGGATATTTTGAGGCAATAGTTTAGGAAGTGCTCTAATTTAAATTTAAGTTAATTTAAAATAATTTTAGTTCTTTATTAGATATTAACACGTTTGTAATTTAGAAAAATAAATTTGATCATAGGTGGCTGTTATTTCATAATAGTCCATAACTTTTTATACTGAATAACTTTCCCGAATAACATTTTTCATTATTTTCAAAAATAAGGGTACTTTACTCTTCAGTCAAATTATTATTTTTTGATCTCTCCTGTATATTATCCGATATTTTTGGAATGTTGCGAGTGCATTTTGATTTTTGAGCAATTCAGAGCTTTTTATGAAGAATATTTTTTTTAATAAACGGATAATAAAAAAGTTTCCCATATGTAGAGAACTTTATAGGACACGTTGTATATGTATACAGGGTGGTCACTTTTACAATGTACACCATTGGAATCTTCTAAACCCGAAGAGATTCAGAGTTGGTCAAATGGTAAGAAAGTTGCACATTTTCATGCTCTTTAAGGATCTGAAAAGAAATTCTGGATAGCTCTCGTTGTTCCTGAAATATCCTGAAAAAATTGAAATATTGCGTTTTCTTATTTCTTCCATATATTATTTATTACTCAAGCGAATGTGATGACCTTTGGCAGGTTTACATAAGTGGATATGGGCTTTCCACTGGATGTTTCAAAATTTGTCTAAGCCTACTACATCTTCAAGTTTTCATGGTCAACTTTTGAATTTCTTATGGGCGCCATATTGGATTTTCATAAGGTTGAATAGAGAAAAAAAATACAATTTCAACGATGTATCGCACACGGGTCATCTAACTTTCTGGAACACTAATTTCACTCCTTATCTACAAAATCTAGTTGCCATGATTATGAAAACTCAAAGATGTAGTAGGCTTAGACAAATTTTGAAACATCCAGTGGATAGCCCATACCTACTTATGTAAACCTGCCGAAGGGCATTACATTTGCTCAAGTAATAAATAATATATGGAAGAAATAAGAAAATGCAATACTTCAATTCTTTTCCGGATATTTCAGGAACAACGAGAGCTATCCAGAATTTCTTTTCAGATCCTTAAAGGGCATGGAAAAAGTGCACGTTTTCTGTAATTTGACCAACTCTGAATCTCTTCTGGTTTAGAAGACTCCAATGGTGTACATTGTAAAAGTGACCACCCTGTATATTTTTAGTATTAATTATAAGTTCCAAAACCAAAATGACCCCCCTGGTTATTAACCCACGAGCCGCCACTGCTGTCAAGGGTCTATCACGGGACTACTATGTATACCAGGGCGATTCAAAATGTGACGGCACTCAACTGGGACTCGAACCCAGGTTTCAGAAATGATATGCGGCACACAGTAGATTAGTGGCAAAAGTACTCGCCCGGAAAGTGGAAGACCTGGGTTCGAGTCCCAGATCCCAGTGAGTCACATTTTTAGTGCAGCTCATCGCGAGTGTAAGTAGCAAATATACAAGGTGTTTCTAAATTGAGTACCATAAATTTAGGAATTTGTAGAGAAAGTTAAAATAACACTAAAACCTTTATATAGTTTTGTACAAAAACGCTTCCCTTCCAAAATACAGAGTGTTGTAATGTCGACTGGCGTATCAGTTATTTAGCTACATATATCTGTAACTAAAGCAGCCTGAGAAATCTAAATTTTTGTGGGCAAGTCCTACTCAAAACTACAGATAATCCAGCAATATTTTAAGTGTAATACGACAATTCAGTGGCGTAGGAAAAGGGGTCGTGTAATACCTTTTTGTTAATAAAAAGTTTGAGGTTAGGTTTTTTGGAAATATCGTTTTATTTTTAGATTCTCTAATCAAAATACTCCAAAAAAGATTCTCTTTTTAAATATCTCTAAAGTCGTTTGTTTTTGAAATATTTGTGGTTTTATGTAGCAGTGCTCATGAGGACTGGGGTATTACCTATTTATGGTTGATTTGCGAAAAAAAATCGCATATGATTGCTACATGTTTTTGTAGGTACCTTCGTAATTTATACCTTTAAGCACTTCTAAATGATTTTGTTATCAAGTTTTACATAACTAATGATAATACAGCCCCGAATACAGCAAAACAAAGACAATATTTTAATAGCACTGCCACATAAAATCATGCATATCTCGAAAACGAAAGACTCTAGAGATGTTTTAAAAGAGTGTCTTTTTTGCAGTATTTTGATTAGAGAATCTAAAAATAAAACGATATTTTCCAAAAACCTAACCTCAAACTTTGTATTAACAAAAAGGTATTACACGACCCCTTTTCCTACGCCACTGAATTGTCGTATTACACTTAAAATATTGCTGGATTATCTGTAGTTTTGAGTAGCACTTGCCCACAAAAATTTAGATTCCTCAGGCTGCTCTGGTTACATATATACGCCAGTCGGCATTATAACACCCTGTATTTTGGAAGTGAAGCGTTTTTGTACAAAACTATATAAAGGGTTTGTGTTATTTTAACTTTCTCTACAAACTCCTAAATTTATGGTACTCAATTTAGAAACACCTTGTATATTGTACGTAGGTATTTGTAATTCGAAGCACATATTCAAAATTACATTTTACTTAATTATTGACATTCCTATAAAAGCAGTTGAATGATGTTGAGCAACTATAAATAAAATTCTTCATTGTCAAATATGACCTGTGTTTTCCCATGATTTATGCGTTCTACGTTAATTTGTAGTTGCTTTCGGAAATTGTATACCTATCTAGGATAAAGTTAACAATGAAGCGCATAATTTTCGAGTTGAATTTTCGTGTTTGACTGTAGTTATTTCCACGCACCGGTAAGTTGTAACATGGATACTTAACTTCAAGAACAATAAACTTGAAAAGACGGCAACAAAAACAGGTGGATTAAAATTATCATGAATGGAATAAACGCGCATCTTACGTCAATTTTATTGACAGATAAAACGGATCATAGGTAGTTGGCTATGAAAAAGAGATAAACAAGTTTATGGGTCCCGCGAGTTGCAGGTACACTAAAAAAGGGAAGATTTACCCCGACAACCCCACGCAGGGTGAATGTGAATTCAATGTCACTCTCTGACTCATATAATCGCATCTCTTCGCGATTCAACAGAGTTTTTGACGTTGATTATTGAAATTTACTCGATGATAAATTAAAATCGTCATTACCCATGTCCTAGGCTAACAATATCATAAAATAAACTATTTTTCAAGGCTGTTAGCTGTACCGGGTAAATCACGAATAAAAAAATATCCTGCACGTACCTCGGCAAAAGTAAAACGTCGAATTTCCCATCTGACAGATGTAATGGCATGTATTAAACTGCTTGTTATCGGTCAGTAGATCACTTTCATAACAGGTCATATCACCAAACTGTTTTTAAGAACCAAAACAGATGAGTTTTTTTGTTAACAGCACTTGTTTTGGGTACCCTAAAGTCGTCTGGTTTTCATACTAAAATTATGTCTGCGCAAGTCGTCGTTCGAAACAGGTTTTATGCTGCGTTACGTAAACACTAAACAGGGAAATGGGTTGGATAAGATTACGGAATTAAAACAATAGCTGCTGATAACAAAAATTTAATCACCGACCGTCAGAAAGCTGGGAATATACGGGGAAAATGTTTTCAGCCCCAATTTTTATCGATTAAAATTTAATGCGGACCTAACGTAAGTTTCGCCCGATCGTTTTGTTTCGGAAAATTCATAGCCATATACGTAGAGCTGCCATTATTTGTATACAAATGCATCATTATATTATTTTCTGAATTGCCCTTCAAAATCACCCACATGAAATTACGTAAACTGTCAAAATTCGGTAGAGCATATAAATGCATATTCTGACGTTAATTCGTTAATGCATGATTTTCCGTGCATATTTTTTGGGATTTTGAAGCATGAATGCATATTTTTTTTAAATATTCATCTAAATGCAAGAAAACGTGTGATGCTTTAAGGTGATTTTCATGTTACAAAAATATTTTGACTGATAAGTGATAAACGACACTAAGTATAATTTATTCTAATTTTTCAAGTAAAAATAATCGAGCAACAATAATGTTATCGAAACTGAATAACTAAAATGCTACTACTAGAAGAGGATGAATAACAAAGCAGATGTTTGTGTCACCGTTTGGCACCAAAAAAGGGGCGTAACTTAAACTTAGTCGCTTTACGCCGAGAATTGAATGAAAGTTCTTAAAATGATATGACTGGTTGCACTATTGCAAACGTTGTTTCGTTATTTTGAGTTAAATTACATAAACTCTAAACATCACCACTTTGTTTGGCACCAAATCTGTTCAAATTTTGGTAACACTCACGTGTGTAATGTTGTTTATCCATGCTCAGCCCTCCAACAGAAAATGGCGGCCTGTCAAAATCAGGCCATTCTAAAACAGTCTATAGAATTTTATTCATGGAAACTTTATATTATAGGTTATGTCCTAAAATTGAAGCGATCTAGTTCTATACAATTGGCGCCTAGGAAATACGGACTACAAATGTTCTGTTTTCATGTTAGAAGAAAACTGTATGCGCTCGATGAGACAGAATTTAACGAATTTGAATATATTAGATCTCACACCAGATAATTCTAAAAAAAGCAAATTTTGTAACGTTACCATTTTACACATCAAACACTTAAAATGTAGTTTACTAACTCGACTTGACAATTATTGTCAGGTACGAAACTGTCAAGTCATAACGACAGTTAGAGTTGGCCTACCAATATAAAAATATCGATAGTTCCCCGCCTCTGTAACTTTTGTTTCCAAATATGCAGTAGGTAATCTCTACTAGAAGTCATGCAACTATCAAAGGCTTCACGGAGCAGCACTGTGACCAAAACTTGGGACAAAATATCATAACAAACTTCAGAATTAAAAATAAGTGAAAGCAAATTTCCCGCCAATTTAGTTACGTAACAGCAAACACTAGTAGCACCAAGTGAACTTCAGCACGTGGTTCTCGGTAGCACTCCATCAAAAACAAACCAATACAACAACATTACAAGTAAACATTGGACTTTGCCCAACCAAAAACCTTTAACAAACTTCATTTAGCCCATCCACCAACACAAACCGACAATATTCCGCCTAAAAACAGCAATTAAACAAGAGATTCTCGCAAACGCCTACGTAATTTCTAAAATCTGTCTCCATTTTATCCGTGCGAGGGGAATTTTCAGCTGTTTTCCATGCGCGAGTGCGCCAACGCTTCGTTTTGATGCGGTGCAGGCGTACGATGATCGTTTTGTTTTATTGATCTCAATGGCGTGACCTTGAAATTGGAAGAAGCTCGATCGGGCTGCCCTTGCGCGGTAACCTTGAATTTAGGAAGCAAAGTTTATCTGGGCCGGGAGGAACTAATCGATTCAAAAACTACCGGCAAACTTTTACTTTGCTGGAGAAGTTTTATTTCGACATATTGCACTCTTATGGGATTTTCTGATGAGATCATGAGATACCTGGGACCAATATCCTGTTCTGTGCAATAAACCGTTCAGAAAATAAAACTAAATTGTTACAGATAAAAAAATTTACTTCACATACATAATTATCCTAATACACCTAGATATTAAAAAAATAATTTTTAATTAATTCTTCCTCCATTACCTGGCATCGAAGACAATTACTAAATCAAATTAAGGAAATTACCGGTAGGTAGAATATTATAGTTGGATTTATAGTTTGACCTGCTGGAAGCGCAGATGGAACAGAAATTGAAGAGTATGTATTGTAGACACGAGGTAATTTACGATTCAGAAATCCTCTGCTGTTCTTTGGTATAATATCCATGGAAAAAATAGTATTGGAAGAAACTTCTACTATGTTCCATCTATGTATGTCTAATACGTCAAACTACAAATAGCGCTTAACTTGTTACGTTAAATGCTGGTGAAAAGGATACATTTCTTTGTTCGTTTTTTATACATAATTCGATAACCACATTCTCTACATCTTATAGGATCTCTTGGTCGAATTTCATTCTCATTATGACAAGCTAAAATAAGTAATTTACAGAATAATTAAAAATAATTCCAGAACCATGATCATGGTTTCGGCGTAACATAACCTCAATTTATTACAAGTAGCTTCTTACCTCCGCAAATATACACCATGGGTGTTCTTGCAGCAGCTGAATCTTTTGTTGCAGTTGATGGCTCTGACATTTTACAATTTCAACTGCTATTTTCTTAGCAAATACTTAATTTGGGATTACAATTCAGCAATGCATTTGTAAACGTCAATAAACAACATAAAATTAAAAATCAATTCTGCCAATATCAGCCCTAGAAGTATTTATCTTTATTGCGTGTTCAAAATGGTTACTTTCGTTTTATTCCATTGGTATTGCCGAAGTTTTGACAGTTGTCTTATGTCATTATAACCTTAAATTTTCACGTGTTTTCAGAATTTTTAAGAGAATTCTTGATGTTATAAAATGTCTTTCTTTATAAAACCAAAGAAGCAGAATGGTTTCACAACGAACAAGGTACCTATTAGTCTTTTTATGTATTCAGCCAATATTTATGAATTTATGTTTACAGTTGAATGGTCAAAAGAATTTGAAGAAGCGTAAAAGGAAAGTTACAGATCAAAAGAGAAAGGATGAAGAGATCGAAAGTAGTAGTGAAGATGAATTTACTAATAGAAACGAAGCAGTTGTTCATTACTCTGAAGAAGAAGACGAAAATGAAACTGCGCAAGAAAAGAAAGTACGTTTAGCTAAAATTTACCTAGAAGAAATCGCTAAAGAAGGTATTTATTGATCGCCCATATTGTATCATTTGTTATTTATGGCTTTTTATAGAGAAAAATAGGTTAGAAGATAAGGAGGAGTTAGACGATAATATTATATCGAAACGTTTAAAAGAAGACTATTTGAAACAAGAAGGTAGATTAAAATCTGCTGTTGCGGACAAATATAGAGGAGCGGACGTAGAAAATATACGCTTATTGAAATGCAGAGATCATCGTAGTAGTGTAACTTGTTTATGCGTGTCGTCAGATAATGAACACATTTATTCTGGTAGTAAAAACAGTGGTATTGTAAAATGTAAGTCAAGTTTTGCAATTTTACCACTGAACTCGGTAATTTAATTTGGTTTCAGGGTCTATTTCTGAGAAAAGGCGAGTAAAAAGTATTGCTCATTTAAAAAAAGGTGGACAACCCACACAGGGGCACAGTAAACGAATTTTGTGTATAGCAGTTTCTGCAGATAACAAATTTTTGGTAAGTTGCAAGTTCCATTAAACAGTTGAAGTATATTCTCTTAAATAAATGCGTTGCATCTTGTGGAACTATTGTAATAAATTTTTACAGGCCGTAGGCGATGAATCTAAAGATATAATCATTTGGAACCCAGAAACGATGGAATATTTGAACACTCTGCGAGGGCATCGAGACTCTGTGACGGGTCTAACATTCCGAAAAGAAACCCATACTTTGTATTCTTGTAGCAAAGATCGTTCTGTGAGAGTCTGGTCTTTGGACGAGATGGCATACGTGGAAACATTATTTGGTCATCAAGATGGCATTACTGCAATAGATTCTTTAATGAAAGAAAGGGCCGTTACGTCTGGAGGAAGAGATACTTCTTTGAGGTTGTGGAAAATTGCTGAAGAGTCGCAGTTGATTTTCAATGGGCACACCGGGAGTATAGATACTGTTAGAATGATAAATGAAGAGCATTTTATATCCGGTGGAGATGACGGGTGAGTTGAGGGTTTAGTATTTTTTGGAAGAAAACTGCCTTTATGCGGTGAATACGGTCATTTAGTGTAATCCCTTAATTGCACACTGTTACATATTTTATAAGTATTCCGCCTAAAAAATTTCAAGTCAATCGTGCAAGAATTAATAATAAAGCCTTTATTAGATATTGTGGTGGCAGGCTGGGGCTACTCTTACACTCAAATTGCAAACCAAAAAAAAACAAAAATACAGAAGAGAACAATACTAACTACAAAATAATTGTCAAAAACAAAAATATGTGGCCAGCTGGATATAAGAAAAAAAATGCGAAAGAAAACAGCATTAACAATTCATTGAAAGTAAACAAAGTAAACACGAAAAACAAAACTGCGAAAAAAATTAACGAAAAACTGCTGCGAAAAAAATTGCAGAAGATATTTGCAAAAGTGGAACATCCCACATCCCCAACTATTTGAAAACGGTGCCGTCTGATCTGGACCCACTTTTACCTCTTTTTATTCCTACCTCAACCTCTAGAATGTTGTGAACTATTTTGTCGTGTCTCGGAAGGTGTCCATCATCTTATCTCTTGTAGTTTAATTACTAATAAATATGTTATTAACTACCAGTTTTGGAGTATACAGTTCGTAGCATCGACATTGAGGTGGAGAACAACATGCATCATTACAAAAAATACACAGACTAAAAATGCTGCTAACTCAAATGAATAGCAAAATTTCTTTATACCAACATGTCAAATATTTATTGTCTAAATAGAACTACTATGAATTCTGAATAAGTTAACCCCACATGCCAAAAGACAGTGACACAGTAATTAGACTCAAGTTTAATTACGGTGTCACTGTATTTTTGCTTCTAGTTTTAATTAGACACAGTAGTTGGATCAAAAAACTTTGACGTAAATTCACTACGAATTCTGAATAAGTTAACCCCACACGCCAAAAGACAGTGACACAGTAATTAAACTCAAGTTTAATTACTGTGTCACTGTCTTTTGGCGTAATTAAACTTGAGTTTAATTACTGTGACTGTCTTTTAACTAAACTCAAGTTTAATTACTGTGTGGGTGTCAAAGTTCTTGATTCAACTACTGTGTGTAAGTTAACCCCACACGCCAAAAGAGAAAAGATAGTGACACAGTAATTAAACTCGAGTTTAATTAATTAAACTCAAGTTTAATTACTGTGTCACTGTCTTTTGGCGTGTGGGGTTAACTTATTCAGAATTCATAGTGAATTTATGTCAAAGTTCTTGATCCGACTACTGTGTGTAAACTCAAGTTTCATTACTGTGTCACTGTCTTTTGGCATGTGGGGTTAACCTATTCGGAATTCATAGTGAATTTACTTCAAAGCTCTTGATCCAACTACTATGTGTAAATAGAACTGGACGAACAATCTTCATAACAAAACACATAAAATAAACTAAAGATTATCAAAATTCTCAAAATGCAACAAAAGATAATAACAATAAAATATAATTGACACTTTCACCAAGCCAGGGGTATCAGTTTGCAGTTTCACTCGATATTATATACTCTGTCGATGGTATGTTTAAGAAATGGCTATTTTAACTATTTTAAGAAGTACTACACAGCACTCCGTATATGACTTCCGATTCGATTTTTCTTCGACTAACTACCTTATGCTTGTTTTCCATTGAAGTTAGCCTTTTATTTCCCTTTAAGTCCGATTATCAAACCCAGTACAAATCTGCAAATGTGTGCAAAGTTGGCATTTAATTTGTTCATTTAAACATTGTGCTGTAGTTATATTTGCATTTTAGCATTTTTGCGTGACACTTTCTGGTGGCTTGATTACTTAATTTTGTGAAATACTCAATTAACATGATTTCCATTAGCAAAGTCGACTGAGAGGTGAATCGCCCCATGGCGACTCAGGTCATAACATTATTTTATCTTCCCGAAGTTTTTCTAATACCTCTATTGCTAACCTTATCACTACCACAGTATCTTCATCATGCATCTGTAGCACCACATATCAAATACTTCTAATTTAAAATCCCGTGCTCCAAAGGTATGTTATTAAGAGTCTTTTTCAAAAATAATAAAAACTTATCATTATTTTCAGTCAACTTTGTGTGTGGAGCATAATGAAGAAAAAACCACTCTGTGTGGTGAAAGACGCCCATGGCTGCGACCCGGTGAACGTACAACCTTACTGGATCACTTCGGTTGCTTCTTTAGTTAATAGTGATTTAGCTGCTTCTGGTATTTCAAGTTTTTCTATTATAGAAGAGCTCGGTAATAAAAGAATTGTGTTTTTAGGGTCTCAAGACGGCGAAATAAGAATATGGAAATTAGGAGAAGCTTTTCGAACA
The DNA here is from genome assembly GCA_963966045.1 of Xestobium rufovillosum. Taxonomy (NCBI): domain Eukaryota; kingdom Metazoa; phylum Arthropoda; class Insecta; order Coleoptera; family Ptinidae; genus Xestobium; species Xestobium rufovillosum. The sequence continues at coordinate 43,429,985 of OZ014493.1, forward strand.
ATCGCATTACTGTTTACCATACCTGTTGATGGTTTTGTTAATTCTTTATCGTTCACGTCAGACGGGTCGAATCTTATAGCGGCAGTAGGTCAGGAACACAAATTTGGCAGATGGAATGTTATTAAATCGGCTAAGAATGGAATTTCTGTTATACCTTTGTTACGATCGAAATAAAAATTTTATTTTATTTAAAAAATGCCTTTTGTTTGAAACCTTTCTTGCAGAGATATTTCATAACCACTAGGCCTGTACGATTATTACATTTCATAATCGATTATCGATTGTTGTAAAGTAATCGATAAATTTGATTAATCGATTATTTGATAAATCGATTAATCGGCTGATCGTTTTTTCAATTAATCGATCATTTGATTAATCGATTACTTGATTAATAGATTTTTTGATTAATGGATTACATGATTAATCGATTATTTGATTAATTGATTACAAAATATTCATTTAATCGCTTTATTAAGTAATAGATTAATCAAGTGAACAATTGATCAAATAAACTATTCATAAAATATGTAATCGATTTATCAAATAATCGATTAATCGAAAAATCAGCCGATTAATCGATTAATTAGATAATCGATTATTTGATTAATCAATTGTAAAATCTATAATCAAATAATCAATTATGATGCCGCGATATTAAGTGGACTATAATTACTTATTTTAATAGTGTCAAAGACCTACCTTTTTTTTTCTCCCCTTAGGTCCTGCCTGCCCGAAGGCTCAGATGCACTGCAGCCACAAAATGGGCTTATTGTGCTCACCCTAAATTCTAAGCCACACCCATTCCATGATCTTGGTGCCTTGGACCAAACGGTACAAGTATAACATTGAATGCGTGGAAAATTATTCCGGTTCCATCAGACATCGCCCGAAAATTCGCTGCCTCTTCTGGTCTAGAGCTTCACATCTGCACAGGATGTGCATAGCTGTCTCCCGTTCCTTATTACACAAGCGGCAGTTAAGGTCTCCGTAATATTTGCCAATCTTCCACAGGTGTTCTTTAACGGTCGTGTGTCCCGTTAGGAAGCCTGTTACGATTCTAATTTGCATCCTACTAAGGCAAAGTAGTTCTGAGCATCTTTTCCTGCAAGGTCCCTTTATATAAGACTTGCTGTGCCTGTGTCCTGGAATCACGTTCCAGTAATTATGATGTTGAGCGCGAATCCATCCGTTTACTTGGTGTCTGACTGCACTCTTAGTTATGCCTAGGGCAGGTTCCGGTCCAACGCAAGGATCGTTGGAGCCCCGCTTTGCTAGTTTATCGGCTTCCTCGTTCCCTATCAGCCCACAGTGACCTCGAATCCAAAGCAGTCTCACTGCGTTCCGCATGGCTAGGATATTAAGTTGCTCGAAGCATTCCCACAACAGTCTGGAAGACATCTTTGGGCTCATAAGAGCCTTCAAAGCTGCCTGGCTGTCTGATAAGATCCGCTGATTTTTGTAGCCCCTCTTAGTGTTTTCCCGCGTACATTGTAGTATCGCGTAGACCTCTGCTTGAAAGACAGAGGCATATTTGCCCAGAGAGGAGCTGAGTTTCACTCTTGGTTTATCACCAAACAGTCCTGACCCAGCACCTGTGTCGGTCTTAGAACCGTCGGTGTACCAGATCAGACTGCCGGAAGGTATGCTGTTCAGAGTTTGGTTCTCCACTCTAGGGTCATCGATTGTGACCTGAAAGAGTGGTTGTGCGGTGTTCTTGGGGACCATGTAATCCATCCTCATGTCAAGCATGGGATCCTTTATGTCCTCAATAATGCTAATATGCTCTGTACCCAGACGGACACGGTAAAAAGAGTTTTGCAGTCTGTATAGTGCCAGTCTCGCCTCCCCCTGTATCACGAAGTGGAGAGGGGCAAGGTCCAGAAGAGTCTCTATGTCTGCAGTTGGCGAAGTCCGCATCGCCCCTGTTATCCCTAGGCAGGCAAGCCTCTGAATTTTGCTTGGCCTTAGCCTAGTAGTCACCTGTTTGACTTTGGGCCACCATGCCAAAGCTGCATACATTATTCCTGGTCTGAGCACTCTGGTGTACAGCCAGTGCACCATTCCTGGCCTTTGCTCCTTTGTTTTCGGTGTCACCAGGTCGATTCCAAGCATAGAAGGAAGGAACAGGATAAGGAAGAGTGGAGGATAATGTGGTCCAAGACACTAAATGAAGCGGTTGCAATACTAAAGCACAAAACACAAATGTTTATACGCGAAATGCTTCACTTCAAAAAGACAGACACTCCTTACTAAAAATTTCGAAATAACAATAATGCCGTTTATAAGCTATGAACTGCTGGAGTACGACTCTATCTTGCTACTACTTTTTAACGCTGCTGGCCCAGGAAGGCGCACAAAAACAACCCAACGTTCAACGTACAAAAAAACTTGCAATTCCATAGAAAGTAAAAATAAACTAAAATATCAATAAAATGAGATTTAACCCAAGAGGCCTCAACAGACTATATTTCGATTAATCGATTATATTTCGATTAATCGATTATATTTCGATTAATCGGTTATATTTCGTTTAATCGATTATATTTCGATTAATCGATTATTTTGCACAGCCCTAATAATCATTGGGTTCTCAAATTTATTCATTTTGCAAGGGCTTGAATATTTTTTAGTTTAGTCATGCAATTGCTGATACCCTGTATATTGTTTTTTTTGCTTTTGATTATTTCAACGGTTACTTCTAGATGTTGCTTTTGTTCCACCAAAGTATCACACAATGTTATAGCTACACATTTAGTTTTTTCAGTCTATCGAAGTCGCATTTTAAAATAATTTGAATTGCTGGTGTACTCAGCACATTTGAATTTTGTGTCCCAAATTTGCTGCATTTAAATCAATAAAAATCAAAGATCTCTATTTTCTTTCTTAATTGTCACTCTTATGTCTTATCTAAATTAATTTCAATTCAATGTGATATGCCAGAATCGAATCTTATCTACGCTTTTCAGAAAAATCCAGATTTGAAAATCTCTGCAAAAATCGAAAATTATCAAGTGAGCAATAGATTACCGCCACATATCTCGGCTGTCACTTGACAAATGGCATTTGTTTATTGGCGAGTTTGACACAAGCCAATCAACACAACATTTTCATCATAATCATAACTTAAAAATAAATTTTAGTGTTTCTCGCTATAATAAAATGTCGCTAACTACACAATACAATTTAAAAAGTCCAGGTAATTCTCCTAAATTGATTTATAACCTCTAAGTAATCTTCAAATTACGTTTGTTTACTTTATCTGTTGACACATCAAAAACCTCAATTTATTGTTGTTATTTAGGAGTAAAACGACTTATGAGAGAAGCTCGTGAGCTAGCAGAACCTACTGACGAATATTACGCTTGTCCTCTAGAAGATAATTTGTTCGAATGGCATTTCACGGTAAGGGGACCGCCTAGCACCGAGTTTGATGGTGGGTATTACCACGGGCGTATACTTTTACCTTCCCAGTATCCCATGCAGCCCCCAAACATCATTCTTTTAACCGTAAGTATTAAACAAAGTAAACAGTGGCTGTTGAACACGTAGCGTGTTTTAGCCCAATGGTAGATTTGAAGTGAATAAAAAGATATGTCTGTCCATTTCTGGACATCATCCAGAGAGTTGGCAGCCGTCCTGGTCGATAAGAACAGCCCTTTTGGCTTTAATTGCTTTCATGCCCACGCCTGCGGCAGGCACAATAGGCTCTTTAGACTATACACCCGAGGAAAGGCAAATTTTGGCCAAAAAGTCGAAAAACTGGGAGTGCCCTACTTGCGGGAAGATTTCTGCAAAATTGGCGACAGCGCCCGGTGCTGGACAGGTGCTGTCTGTGGAAGAATCGTCGTTAATCAAACACATAGCTTTAAAGGTACGTTTGCGATTTTTTTTCTAAAGATAACGTGGAAATTTTTTATCACGATCACCTTAAAGTAGTGCGTATGATAAGATTTTAATTTTTATGAAGTGTTCTTTCACATCTTCATCTCTTAAAACTAGTGATTGCATAATTCATTGCGGTCGAGTAAGAATTTAGAATAATTAACGATGGTATGTATTGGTGGTAAATCTTAAAATACCTATCGTCTAGAACACTGTAATTATACTGTATGCTGTTTTAGGCTGAAGAAGAATCGAGTGGAAAACCAGCCACAGAGGAAGTTCCGACAGAAAATGGCTCTGTTTCAGATCTCGATTCAGAAAACGTAAGGCAACGCTTGACGGGAAATGTAATTGCAGAAACGATCGAGAATCAGCCCATGCCCGACATACTTTTGCAAGCGTCGATAGAAAGAAGTTTCAAGTGAGTTGTCTGTGATTTTTCCTTACGCTGAAACTATGTTTGAATGTTTTTTAGAGACAGAATTTGGTCTACCGTTATATGGGTGATACTGTCTTTAATAACGCTACTTTTAATACGAAGATTCTTTCTCTTGTAGTCAAAAAATGATAGTGTAAATGAAAAATTAGTGTAGAAGAGAGATTTATTTTGATTTATCAAATACATTATTGCTTACGTTCCTTAGGCACTATATATTGTTCAGTATAGACGGTTTAATTCCTGGATGAATTGAATAGATTTCTAGGTGGATTTGAGGTCATTATTGAGGTACAGGCTGTCCCAAATTCAATGTGAGAACACTGGATATGAGATGGCCTGTTTCTGACGTAAAAATGAACGAGAATTTGTTTTCCGTATGTGATGGGTGCACTTACTTTTAAAAATTTGGTACATGTTAATTTTAGTTAAAGGCCCCGTCACCTTAAGAGTGTTTCACACCGCATAAAAAAAGTTTTCGTTGCAGTTTTAAGTTTGCAGGGCCTTTGAGTTTATTTACTGCTCACTTCAGTTTATAAACTTTTTACCGAATGGTATTTTATGGACATTTTTCTTTAGAGATGTCTAGTTTTTGTGATATCAACATCAAAATCCTTGTTATTAAAAAATATATTACATAGATTATTACTAAAAAAATAAAATATTTATTATATAGTGACTTAAGTTTTAATAAAAAAGACCTGTTTGCAAACAAAGAAAATACAACATTTTTACAAACTACTACAATGAAAAATTGTGCTGTTCCATACAAAAATATTTTCTACGGGAGCAGGGTGAAACCGTGGCGTAAATACACATAGTGGATCTAAAACCGGCGATTACCATCCAGAAATAATGAATGCAAGTGGTTGCAGCAAAAGTTGATTCCTAATTTACCAAAGAATTCCGTCGTCACTGTTAGTTGTGCATGATAGTGATTTTTGATGGTGCTTTTCGTGTTATAGTGTATACCAGGGCGTTTTGAGGCGATATTAACTGTTGTATACTGGGTGTCCGGTTAAGGTTGGCGACCGGGTATGTCTTAGGAACTATTCATCCTACAGCTTTCGGAAAAAAAACCTTATAAAAGTGGCCATGAGAAATCCACCAAAAATATTTATAGCTTTCAATTTTACCCGCTAGGGGGCACAATTTTAAAAGAAAATGTAGGGTCCCTGTATTTAGAGAGTACCGCAATCAATAGCTCCACTATGTTTCAGAACTGTGAGTAAATATGGCGGACTGCCGTGTCAGCAGCAAAATGTCATTCTGACGTTCCGCCACAATTCAAATTTGGCGGCTGTTATTGTGAGTAAATATGGCGGAGATTGCGGTACTCTCTAAATATAGGGACCCTAAGAAAATGGACAATCCGCATTTTCTTTAAAAATTCAAATGGAAATGTGGGTATCCTTTAGCTTTCTCACAATCTCTTCGTAATACCCTGTAAATTAGTTAAATAACTTTTTGATCTAACTTACGAAATAAGGGCTGGAGGGGAAGAAAGAATTCCCTTACACCAAAAATGCCATATCTCGGGATTGCTTGAACCAATTTTAATGAATTTGGTCTCGTTGGAAAGGGAATTTAAAGCGTAATAGAAATCTGCATTTATACTTGAATTTCATTTTACGAGGGAGCCACCAGATGGCGTTATTTCGAAACTTACCTTAATTGCCAAATTTTCTCAAAAATTTTAAACGGAATGGTATATTTTTTATAACACGGTGTCATTACACACAGAATTAAGAACAAAATGACGCAAACCGGAAGTTGTTATCTTTTTTCAAACGGAAGTTATCATCAAGAATATGGTTTAATCAAATCTCAGTGCATAGGTACCAGATTTTCTCAAAAATTTTTGAATGGAATGCTACATTTTTATAACATGCTGTAATTTCACATAGCATGAAGAATATTATGCCACAAATTTCTACTTTTTTCAAATGAAAGTTATAAGTATTCAAAAATACTGTTTAATCCAAAGACATTCTATACTAATAGACACCAAGATCCCATGTATTCGGCATACGTACCTTATTTCCAACATAAAAGACGTGCCTTTTTCTCTCCCACTTTTTCTACCTAATTTTGCCGTGTTAACGTCATCTCTCTTTGGGCAAAAAGTCAAAATTATTTTTTTGGCGTAGCGCGCTAATTAAATTGCATGACATTTAAACGTCAAATCGCCTTGTCATTTGAATTTTTATTTTTCGTACGGGAGAAGACATTTTTATTACTGTCTACTGTTTATTGTTCTGTTTGTTGTTAAGTGTTTCTATTTTGTGTTTTTCTGAACTGGTACCTAGTTTGAGAAATGGTTTCATATTGTTGTGTTTGTGGAGCCAACTCGAAAGATGGTACCCTCTCATTTCACAAGTAAGTTTCTTCAACACATACCAAAATGTACTAAAATACGGCGATTGTCACATATAAGTAACATCGATTCTGACAAGAAGCACCCAAAATACATTTCATTTTAGACTTACTTACTTACTTACTCGCTTAATAATTTACTTCAGCAGCTTCCTACTTATTTTAAAATACCTACGCTACATATTAATTTCTAAGACCATTTTCAACATGCCTACAACTCGATGCTTACTCTCCTAAAAGATTTAATTTTCTCGTATCTAATTTGACAACTAGCACTGACAACTCGGAAACTTGTGAAATGAAGGTTACCCAGTGAATGTCATATTTGACTTTTTGCCTTAAGAAAGATGCAAAATCAATTTTTGCGTGCTCCAAACGAAAACAGAGAATATTTTCTTGTCGCACGCATGTTTTCAGCTATATTAAATTGCATCTTGGTATCTATAGAAATAGAATATCTTTGGTTTAATCATATCTCATTTCATGGGTTATTTTTTGCCGTTTCTATTTTCCAATAAATGAACAGTATTTTTGATCACGCGTTTAATTCTGACCAATTAAATCATTATTATAGTGAGAATTTTTTACCTAACTTATCCCAGCGGGAATTTTTTTTAGTATTTTGTTTTTGTTGATAAAACGACTTGTTTTCTGGTTTTGACATATTGTCTTATATGTTTTAATCGCAAATTGTGACATTGAAAGAATAATATTGACAGTTGTTTCATATTTGAACGTCAAAAAATAACCTTTCGAATACCACACGACAGTAAGAATAACTTGGAAAATAATTCTCCACATTTTACTCAAACTTGTCGCCATTCGGCAATAGCCACTCGAGCCCTACGGGCTCTCGTGTCTATTGCCTGGCGACAAGTTTTCGAAAATCTGTCGAATTATTTTCAAGTAATTCTCACTCTCTTGTGATATTACATACGGTAATTTTAGGAAAATACAATTTTTCAAAAAATATTGGGGCGTTCTTGTATCTCTCATCATCTCAGCAATCCATGGAAAGTAAAAACAAATACCTGGTCATAGTTTTGTTACATTATAATAACTTAACTATTAATTTATTATTAGTTAATTTAAATTCGATTTCAGTGCTTTTCTTCGATAGAATTTATCATTTTAAGTAATGTCTTAGTTGCTGAAGCGTATGACATGCTCGCGGTGTTTTTTCAAAATGAAGAAAATGCCGTTATTGCCTCGCGAGCATACGCTTTAAGGTATCCGAAAAGAAGGCATTTTTCCTGAAAAGTTTTCGCTCGTCTGGCAAGGTGTTTGAAGGAAACTGGGCAAGTTAAACCATTACAAGCTAACAACCGACATAGAAGAACTCGTAATGAGGAAAATGTAATAAATGTTCTTGCTTACGTTGAAACTAATCCCCGTTTAAGCACAAGAGAAATTATAAGAGATTTGGGAATACCTCGGTCTGTTGTGCAAGAGATTTTAAGAGATCAAAGACTGCATCCATACCATGTACAACTGCACCAAGCCCTAACGCAATTAGATTTTGATCTAAGGTTGGAATACTGCCACCGGATGCTCAACAAGATACAAGAACGCCCTAATATTCTTTCAAAAATTTTATTCACGGATGAAGCTACATTTACTAGTGCAGGTGAGTTAAATCTTCATAACACGCATTATTGAGCAGCAAACAATCCGCACTGGATGATTGAAATTGATAATCAGAACAAGTTTATTGTGAATGTATGGTGCGGCATTGTTGATGGGAAGATAATTGGTCTTTTCATATTTGATCAAAATTTAAATGGCGATAGATATTTAGACTTTTTAAGAAACCACTTGCCGATACTTCTGGAAGAAGAGTCATGAGAAACCCTTTTAGGCATGTGGTTTCAGCACGATGGCTGCCCTGCCCACTTCGCTCGTAATGTTAGAGAATATTTGGATAGTACGAGGTAGTCAATTTCCGTGGCCTTCCAGATCTCCAGATCTGACTGCATTGGACTTTTATTTATGGGGAAGGGCAAAAGACCTTGTTTACCAAATTCGACCAACAACCCGGGAAGACATGATTCTTCGAATAAGAAATGCGGTACAATCTGTTTTAGCGGCAGAAGTCGAAGGTGCTGTATCTTCTACACGTCTGAAAATCATTAGATGTCAAGAAAATAATGGCGGTCACTTTGAACATTTACTAAATTAAATTAATATTCATTTCATTCATTTACGTATTTTATTTTTCTCAAATTTACCCATGCAATGAGATATGATTAAAAAGTATTTTTGATCACAACTTGAAAAAGATTTGAAAAAGATATGAACTTTCGATTTGCGGCTTTCTGTTCTTCATGCTATGCGAGATTTGATTAAACTATATTCTTGATGATAACTTCCATTTGAAAAAAGATAACAACTTCCGGTTTGCGGCATTTTGTTCTTAATTCTGTGTGTAACGACACGGTGTTATAAGAAATATACCATTTAAAATTTTTGAGAAAATTTGGCAATTAAGGTAAGTTTAGAAATAACGCCATCTGGTGGCTCCCTCGTAAAATGAAATGCAAGTGTAAACACAGATTTCTATTACGATATAAATTCCCTTTCCAACGAGACCAAATTCATTAAAATTGGTTCAAGCGATCCGGAAATATGGCATTTTTGGTGTAAGTGAATTCTTTCCTCCCTCCAGCCCTTATTTACAGGGCATTACGAGGAGATTTTGAGAACACTAAGGGATACCCACATTGTCCATTTTCTTTTAAAATTGTGTCCCCTAGCGGTTAACATTGAAAGCTATAAATATTTTTGGTGCATTTTTCATGGCCACTTTTATAAGATTTTTTTTCCAAAAGCTGTAGGATTAATAGTTCCTAAGATATAGCCGGTCGCCAACCTTAACCGGACACCCGGTATACAAGTGGATTTAGAAAAGTTCTTATTTACTGCTAATTATTTAATTGTTATTGCTTGTTGTTTAATTGTTTGTTGCTCATTATTTCGCTGCTTTTAATTGCAAATATTTGTAAATTAGTCACTGTTAATAAAACTGCAATAAATTGAAATATACGTTACAGTATAAAAAATATTTCACCCTCATGTGATGAGATCATTTTTTAACAGAACACTGCTGGCTGTTTTATAGAAGTTTTACTGCATCTTGGGCGAGGGGATGAGCCAAACAGCCTGGGAAGTGACGTCACTGCACGCGACTGACTAGAATTTGTTGTGCTATGCATCCACCACGTGCATTTATGCCATGGGTAAAGCCATGATGTAAGATATTTGTCAAAATGTACTTGTCATGGTGCAAAATTAGTATCGTTAAATCCTAAATTGACTTTTGACTGGGCCATAATATCTTTAAGAAGCCTCAAATGGAGAAGGGTTGTAAACCAGTCTCATAAAATTGTGTTAACATCTCTCCGACAACAATGTTACATCCCTTTTCTTCAGAGCTCTAAAAGCAATTAAAAGTGGAAAAATTATGGCGTTTTAAACAAGCTTTCCTTTGCTTAATAATTTTTTTATCTGTTACCTTGCCGGCTATGCAAATTACTGGTTCATATTCAGCAGCACCGTGTGAAGATCTATCATACATCATGGACAAAACTAATACAACATAACGAAACTTCTTAATAAATAAAAAGCTTTTGATTAGAGCTATACATTCAGAAAAACTTTCACCGTCCTTAAAACTAATCAATTTCCGTAACATTAACAGCCTCTTTCTCACTATTCAAAGTCCGATGGTTCCACGGCACCCCGTTACTGTTTTTCGCCAAATGTGGTAACTCTCTGTTATGCACACTTAGCTGAAAGACTTCTCTACCCAAATCGCCATCAGGGCCATCCATAACGACATTCGGTAAGTCGTACGGTACATAAACCGAATCCCCAGCCGATTTCAAGTTCCTTTTATTTTTTACGTAAACCTTTCGCCTTTCGCTTGCCGAATGGGGTATTTTAACTTCGTATAGGTGTACCGGACTAGTTCTATTAGTAAACAGGGGTTTTATGGTTAATCTGCTTTGATTCTGTTCAAGTTTTAATTGATTTTTAATGATCTGAGTAGCAGATTTTGGCCGATCAACTACACTCAGATCATTTTCTGTGTTACCGTAATAAATGGGAGGGATGGATTCTTCGGATCTGCTGGTAACATCACTTTCACTGCTCATAAAAGACTGCTGAATGACCAGACCGTTGCTTTGTGTATCAACGACCTTATCTTCCGTATTCCTTGTATTGGCATTGCCGTTTAACTTTCGGTTGTAATCCGAGTAAGATTCAATGGCGTCTTCATCGATAATTTTCTGTTCCTGTTCTTGAATGGCGCGTAATCTGGCCATTCTTTCTTCTCGTAATTGTTTTTCGATGATTTCTTGTTGCCTCATGTCCACGTCTACTCTTTGGTCTAGTTTTTCATATTGTCTACGATTTTAGAAAGAAAATAATATTTGAACAGCGAACCAATGTGGAAAACTTACCTATGAATATAACCTAAAATCCAACGATAGCCTCTCTTTATACCAGGGTCCATTTTTGACTTACTCATTGATTCGGTGGCGGAACAAGATTCTACCAAAGTAGGACATTGGTATCTGTTAACAATGGCTTCTAAGTTTAATTTTTCCACCAAATCAATTTCATCTAAAGCAGTCTCTTGATCTTGCTTGTTCCCTAAAAGAAGCACGGGCTTCCCCGATACCTTATCATTTGACAGAACATTCTCTAAAACTTCTTTAGCTTCATCTAACCTCGATATATCACTTGCATCAACAACGAATATTATACCATGGGCCTAAACATGAAAAAATTATAGACGAATAACTTCTTTTAATAAAATACATACATCCACGAAATAGCGAGGCCAAATTCCTCTAATTCCAGGACCTCCGCCCAGATCAAAAACTCTAACAGTATAATCGCGATAAGGCAAATTTATCACAGAGAAACCAACTGTAGGCACTACAGTCTCAAATGGCTCACCGGCCAAACCTTTTGCAGCCACTGTTTTACCCGCATTATCAAGACCTAACAGTAACAATACGATTTTCCTGTGATACAAACAAAAACATGCATAAATTAAAAATAGAAATACGCATTTACTTCAGTTTATTGATTCTAACAATTTTTTACTTACTTTTTCGTCTTCTTTCTCTTGCAACAGGTATTCCCCATATTAAAAATACCATAGTTTCATGTTATTATATTTTGAAACTTAATTTGACAGTTCTTCATCTGCCATTTGTAAACAAAAATTATTCTGCTTACAGTGCCATCTACCGACTCGAATGGTTTGAGTAGCGAATAAAAGGCGGCAAATTTAAATAATGAATTTATTATATTTTGAAGTTACAGAAGTTTTTTTAATGACTAGGTTAGTGTATAAGTGCACTTCTATGCTCAACAAAAATATATAATACACTTAAAACGACTATAAATTGTTGATATATCGCCCAACAAATAATATAAATGCCCCTCTGATAATTAAATACTGTAAATAATTTTTTCACATTATCTCACTTTAAATGCTACATATCTAAGAGTATCCTAAAAATATGATTGAAAGAAAATTATTTTCGAGTTTGTTCTTCAAAATCTTAACATAACTTTTAGGATACTCGGTCAAACAATTTTTTACCGTGCCTGTTAAAACATGTAATAGTCATAAGACATACCCACAAAAATAAAAGAGAAATATCAAACCACCGATATAAGCGTTCATTTTTAATAATAAGCCAAGTATTATCGTTTTTATACTTATTTAAGTGTAAATTACTTTGCAACTTAAAAAATCAAAATCACTAAATAAAATATACATAAATGGTAACGATAGTTGCGAAAATGGCACTAGATTAAAGCGATAGAAGCAATGGAAAAGACTATCTAAATTTACACATATAAATAAATTGTACCTGAGATAAGACGCCATACTCCTCTTTAAGCTTACAATTAAAGCCATAAATTAAAAAATTACTCCCATTCCACCTAAACTATGAGGCACCGATTGTGCCATAAGTATTTGTAGTAAAATAATTAAAAAGATGACAAAGAGAGAAGAAAAATGTACATGACAAAAAATAAAATGTGTATTAAGGAAATATTTTTCAGGAATAAAAAAAAATCGTGCGGAAATATTTTTTTCTCTGGGAAAATTTTTGTCGCTGGAAATATTTTTCTTAAGGAAATATTCTTGCACGCAAGAAAAAAATATTTCCTTGGCTGTGTAGATTTCATGGGCTGGTGAAATATTTTTTTCAGCTTTCGTTTACTCACGCATGATGGCGCTAATGTGAATCAGAGATCGCAATCGCAATTTGAGTCTATTCGGTGATCGCAATCCAGCAATGTTGCCACATTTGCTGGTACTTACAATGCGATCTACTGTTATAAAATTTAAATGTTCTGTGTTGTAAATAGTTCAAGTGATTCAGATGATTCACATAGGTCTCATAACTATGTAAGACAAACATACCTACCAAAGTCTGTTGATTTTTTTCAGTTACGGTGTATGGACCACATAAGTGGCGCGTCACAAATGTCAGATTTTCATTCCAAACAAAACAAAGCCACTGGCTTTCTGACGTTTTAACCTAACCTCAATATAATTATAGTCGTTTTCAAGTTTTTACACGTAAGCCCAACACAAAAATTGAAAATGAACTGTTTTCACTGCAACACGTCTATAATTATATTGCAAAAACTAGTTTAAGACGTTGTAAATAATATCGATAAACGTCAAATGGTACGTGCTTATGTTTTGTTTGGAATGAAAATCTGATGTATGACGGAGGCACTTATGTCCCCTATTCAGGTTAGTTCGTAAGTACGACATGTGCAACTTAGCTACTAAGGCAACTAGTAAGTTGCTCTATTAATAATGCACCTATCGTGTTTATATCCCAACTAGGTTTTGCCAATGCGCAAATTTAAAGCGTTCTGATTGGTCAGCTGCATACGTAGAATGATTAAAAAAATGGAATTGAGCTGCGTTTAAAGGTTTCTAAAAATGATAATGAGAAACTATACAAACCGTTAAAAAAGCAATATGTAATACTATTTTTAATCATCATTCTACTTTACTTTGTCCAAATTCATCACAACAAACTGTAGTGGTAAAATTGGCACTTAGTTCTTAGTACCCAATGTAAATCCTCTTAACTACCTAAGTAGGTAGGTATTATTAATTTATTTTAGCATGTTAAAAATGGGAAATTTATAGTAACAGTATTGAAAGTTCGCACTATGTGGGAATATATTTTTGTTCTTTAATTTAAAAATTTATTTTATTGTGAAAATGTCCTTCAATCAAAATATCAAAATATGGTAGGTAATTTGGTAAAATTATTGCAATATTCCAGAGATTGGCAAAAACCTACCGTCCTTTATCTCATTTTAGAAAAAAAATATACAGAAAATTTGTTCCTAATTAAGAGTTATGCTAAAATTTCAATGAAAAGCACAATCTAAAAAACACAAAATAAGTAATTGTATTATTTTCTCATTAAGCAAATACAAAATATTAAAATTGTGGAGGTGTCAATTAAGCAGATATTTTAAAATTAACAAAAATGAATAGAATTAATTACTTACAATACTTTTTATTTGAATTATAGTTGTTGTCAATAGAAGGTTGAAGCGAATGGGGACGTTTTCTCTTTGTCTCTCCTTTCTTCTTAAAATATGAATGATCATAGGATTTCTTGAGAGGTCGACCACTCTGCAGACATTTTCTTCCACCGCACTTTATCCTTCTTCGTATCGTAATATGATATTTTGAATGAAGGACATTTTTACAATAAAATAAATTTTTAAATTAAAGAACAAAAATATATTCCCACGTGGTGTGAACTTTCTACTGTTACTATAAATTTACATTATTATGTTTTCTCATATGCGTTTCCATATGAGTGATTTTCGAGTCAGTTACTGACAGTCCTTTTCCGAAAAAAACGACTATTTCCAAATGTTCTTTTTACTATGTTTTTACTTATGAATAATCTCTTGCGAAAAATCATTCTGTTTGAGTTGCCAAATGCTGACTGGAAAATCGCTCATAAGAAAACACATATGAGAAAACATACAATAATGAAACTAAATTTATAAAAACAAAATGCCATAATCCTTGCATGTGTTCCTAGATTAGGGAGTAAGCGTTTTTTTTTGCATTGTATTTCAGTTCTGGCGCCACGCCGCTACGTATGCAGATGCACCTGACCAATCAGACCGCTTTAAATTTGTGCATTGGCAAAACTTAGTTGAGATACAAATAAACGCGTACCTATCGGCAATCGAACGTGTTCGGTGCTCCATTCCATGCCTTGATCTTGATTGCTGCATTGCTTATATTTTGTGTTCCCTAGTGCTCGCTCGCTCGCTCGCTCGCTCGCTGGTGCATTAAACCTACAGAACAGAGCACTGCGCAACTGCGCTTATGAACTAAACTGAATACACTATAACTACTAAACAAATCAAACATAGACGTTGGTATTTCTGTCATACCTAGTTAATGCGATGTACGTGAATTATCTAGTACCACCTAGATTATTTACAACACAGTAAAAATTTTGAATTTTACAGTTTACAGTCCCACCCAACAGAAAATAATGGCAACATTGCTGGATGGCGATCCCTGAGTCACGTTAGCGCCATCATACGTAGGTAAACGAAAGCTGAAAAAAATATATCACCAGCCCATGAAATCTACACAGTCAAGGAAACATTTTTTTCTTGCGCGCAAGAATATTTCCTTAAGAAAAATATTTCCAGTGACAAAAATTTTCCCAGAGAAAAAAATTAATTTCCGCGAAATCTTTTTTTGTCAGAGGGTGAAATAGTATATTGTATAACAAGCGCGAAATGATACTCATTTCCCACGAGCAGGCACATGAATAGTTTGTAGCACGAGCGAAGCGAGTGCTACAAAATTCATGTGCCTACGAGTGGGAAAGAGTCATTTCGCGCGAGTTGTACACTATACTTTTTCTACGATTACTTTATTTACTTATTTTAAAAAATTTCAAAAACATTCCAAAACATTTGTTAGCAAATATTCATTATCAGGAACTTCTTTGATAAATTTGTTTATTTCTTCTGCTGTAAAAATTTTTGATTTTTTAGGTTGATACCATCCGACTGCCTTTTCAGAAAAGCTTTTAATTTGTTACATTTAGATATATCCAGAACTTCATTTACTCAACATTTAACATTGACTATTGGCTCCAGAGAGTGATGGACTTAAATTTTTTCGACATTTCTCCTAAATATGCTAATAAAGTATTCTCCGAAAATGAATGTATGTGCTGGTCTTTGCGCCAATCCATGAAATTTCTGTACGAATTTTCGTATTTATTCTTTGATATTTGTGGAAGTATGTACCTACCTAAATTTAAACAGTTTACCTTCGCCATTTCTGTGATACCTGGCGGTGTTAAATTTAATATTTTTTCATTGTCACTATCGCTATTCATATTTACTTCTACTTAAGAATAGTGTTTTCATGTACAAATTGACTGAATTTATGGCGACTTGCAAAGTGACAGTGATGTTTTGTCAAACTGACAAAGCCTCCTAGAGGCGGATGATTCTATGTACATGATTGGATATGATTCGCTAATCATTGAATTATATTGACTCAATGACAGTTTAGTAGCCTATGAAACCCGTAGGAAATGAATATTTCCGTACAATTTGGCCGTAGGAAATGAAAATCCGTACACAAAGATGTAACTTTCTTAATTAATGGCGCATATGAAACTTGTACGTTTCTTTATAATCGTAGAAAAAAAATATTTCCGCGCGATTTTTTTTTATTCCTGAAAAATATTTCCTTAATACACATTTTCTTTTTTTCATGTACATTTTTATTTTTTCTTTGTCGTCCTTTTAGTTATTTTACTACAAATACTTATGGCACAAACGGCGCCTCATACTAAACTGTCACAGTAGCGAAAAAATGCGATTTTATACAACACATTTTGGAAGTCTGGAGTATACAGGTTGTCTCATTTTTGCTACACAGAGAGCAACAGGAATAAAGTTATTAAATTTTGTGCCGACTTACAATAAGAAAAAGCTCGAGATTTCTTTAGCTGTTTCCTTTTAAATCGAAAAGAAAAGAATTGTATTTTTTTGTTTTGGCCCTAAATTTTTTGTTTGAAGGCCAAACACAACCTTTTACTTCTTTTCAGATTTCAGAAAAGTGAAGTATACTCCATCTGTTGAATCAACGAGATTCCAGTGGTGCATGCCAATATGTCAAAAATCACACAACCTGTATAGGTACTTCAAGAAAAAAAGCGAATTTTTTTCACTCCAATGTGCAATCGTACATAGAAATCAGAACATAAAAAGTACAACAAAAATATGCTTCATATTTTTTTAGTCTTTTGTTAAACAGATCTATGCAGATTAATATTTTTGAATAAGGAAATTTCCTAAACGCAAAAATAATTACTGCTCAAGCCATCCACAATTTTTGTTTATAAAAATCACCAGCAACATTTCTAAATTCATATCTCACCCAAAACAAATGCATCCATTACCCTCAAAAAATAAATACGGACTCATTTCCCACAATTCTTCGGCAAAAAAAATGCATACTTTCGCATAAAATAGTATATAATTCGTATATATAAATATGTAGAGAAAAGTACCTACGTACAATCACGCAATAGTTTGCACAGTTTCCTCCTGAGCTGCTTCCTTCGGCTCCGGAGAAGTATACAAGATGTTAGCGGAGATAACCAACGGAAAAGTTAAATCCCTCTCAAACCGCAAAAGTTCCACCTCTTCACCTTTCACCAATGTCAGTTTTTTTATACCCGAACATTTAGAATACGTTATTTGTCGCTGCTCGTTCAACGTCACTACAGTCACCCTAAAATAAAAAATGGTTACTAACTAAACTAACTCTAAACCTAAATTTACCTAATGGCGATATGTCGCATTTGTTGAAAACTCAGTAACTGCTCGAATTCGGGCCTATGGTTTCGTTTAATAGAAAGTGTGCAACCGTCTGTTATCATTAGCAGATCTACACCATAATGAAAGCCTGTCCACCTCCAGATATGCTTCTCTTTGAGTGTTAACATACGGCCGCACCTTAGACTAGTGGCTAAGAAGGCTTCTTCCAAAAATTCATTTGGACTGAAACGAAACAGAATTTGTATAAGAAATGTTAAAATTGTCGGTGCGTGATATTGGAGGGTGTGGCAGCCCTTGCCGACGGTGACGCTAGTGATTTGTGTTCTTTCAAAAGTATGAATAGACTTTTATTATTTTATGCTAATGTGCAGGGTATTCGGGGGAAGGAGAGTAGCTTGTTTGTGACCCTAAATGACGTGGGTCTGCCTCACATTGTTTGCTTTTCGGAACACTGGCTTCACAAGTCTGAGCCTCTTGATATAGAAAGTTATTCTCCGGTCTCCGTTTACTCTCGGGATTGCAGTATTAGGGGGGGCACTGCTATTTTGTGTCTTGAGGAAATTTTTCACTGATTCAACATTTATCAAGGATTACTATTTTAAATATAAAAAAATCTTCAAGTCTACAGTCAGATTGGCCAAGTCCAACTACATTAATTCCAGAGTTAATAATTCGAATAATAAAGCAGAGAACTCTGAAATATCATTAATACCAGTTTGGGGAGGAAAGAGTCTCATAGTGATGTTCACCTATGTGTTGGCGATGCAGTGGTTAGGGATGTTGAGGCAGCTAATTGCCTGAATAATTGCAACAATTGCACAGAGATTGGTTAGTCGAATACCAGCTGTTGCAACTACTGCATCTAATTTCTTGACCGCTAATGTTGCCAAGCAGAGTGATACTTTTGTTTTTTTTCCAACTGATGTCGGTGAAGTTGCACGTACTTTGAGACTTGTATCTAGAAAAGTTTCCTATAGGGACCGGATCCCTGCCATCATTTTTTCTTATTTAACTATTAATATTCATCTGTGTCTTGCTGATCTTATAAATAAGTCATTTTGTGAAGGCATTTTTCCTTCATCTTTAAAAAAAGCGTTTATCGTGCCATTGCATAAGGGGGGTGAATTTGGGCCAGAAAATTTTCGGCCGATCTCATTGTTGCCGACCGTTTCTAAGCTGATTGAGAGGCTGGTCAAGGCCAGATTTGTTAGCTTTTTGGACAAATGCTCTACCTTGTCCAGTTTGCAGTTTGGTTTCCGTAATAATAAGAGTACTGGTCTGGCCATTTTTTCTTTTCTGGACCATGTATATGAGGCAAAAAACACTCACTGTTTCTCGACCTCTCTAAGGCTTTTGATTGTGTTGACCACTCTATTTTGTTGGAGAAGTGCTCATATTATGGATTCAGGGGTGTTTCTGGGGGGTGGGTTCGTTCTTATCTGATGGGAAGATGCCATGCCGTTTCTATTGTCAACGCTGATTGTCAGAAATTTACATCTGACTCTGCTCAGTCTATGTATGGGGTGCCTCAGGGTTCTGTCTTGGGCCCACTTCTCTTTCTGTTGTACATAAATGATATGTCTTTTCTGTGCATTAGTGGCAAGTTCGTTCAGTTTGCTGATGACACCAATATAACTTGGTTCGGTAGTGATGGTCATGAGTTGCATGACAGGATTGTGTCGGACATGTCGCTCTTGAGATGTTGGTTTGCGGCGAACAGGTTGACTCTTAATCTGAATAAGACTTGTCTTATGAATTCAGGCCTGGCGTATTGTTTGCCCTTTCTTCAGATGGTGTTATAATTTCATCTGTAAATACTACTAAATTTTTGGGTGTTCATCTCGACCATAGATTGAATTAGCAGGAGCACATTAAACACCTAAGTACAAAGTTGTCTAGATCCTGTTTTGCCCTTAGGACTCTTATGAATAATTACGATTTACTTGTGGCTAAAAATGCGTATTTTGCGCTGTTTGAGTCACATCTCCGATATGGTATACCTTTCTGGGGTTACTCCTCTGCCGAAAATTTTAATTATATCTTTCGATTGCAGAACAAGGCAGTGAGAATTCTCTCAAGGCGTCTTCCTCGTACCCCTTCAAGGCCGCTTTTTGAGAAACTGAAAATATTGCCACTGGCATGTATTTACATTTATGAGATAGCTGTTCTGCAGTTTCGGCTTAAGAATAATTGTGTCATGGGGGAACAGATCCATGAGCATTTTACGCGGTCTGCAGTGTTATTGTATCAGTCGAGGCCCTACTCGGAAAATTTTAAGAGAGGTGTAATATATAATGTCCATTCAAATATTTAATAAGCTACCTGCATCAATTTCATCCATTTCAACTTTTTTAATGTTCAAGGCTTCTTCAAAAAGATTATTGCTTGATAAGTTGTACTATACTGTAGATGATTTTCTCGGGGGTTGAGAGTGTTGTTCCCCGGTTTCCTCATGTGAGGTTTTGATATATTTTATATATTTTTTCCTTTTGTTTTGTTTTGTGATTTATTTTGTTTGATATGTTATGTGTTCTATCTATGTATTCTGTACTGTGTTTTCTGTCTATGACGGGCTAAATAAATGATTTGATTTGATTTGTACATGTAGAGTTCTGAAATTGGTCGGATGAATGAATGTTCGAGATATTAATTTTTGAACATATTTTTGATGACAAAAACAGACAAAAACTACATTAATTTCTTTCTGGAATTCGTGGAATTCTATTCCCTTTCAACATGGGGATCTCGCTTATTAACAGAGAGTTAGTTAAATAGATGCAGGAGTTCTCAAAACATACCCTTTGTCCTCGTTCTGATTTATCCTAAGCATCAACTTCCACTGCTGCAAAACAATTGGATTTAGCCAACTTCTAGGTATAATATTGTCTCTCAGGATCAACTCCACGTCCATATGATGCGATATTAAATTATGGATTCGTAACTGTTTATAAACACATGCAAACTTAGCTCCTTGAATCGTCGACAAGAATGCCACTGTTTCTACAAATAATATAACAATCGTACGAATTAACACAAAACAAAATTTTCAATAAATCGAACCTTTTCTGGAACAAAAGTACAGATTCATCTCTTTCGTAGAGGGTTCCTGTTCTTCAGGATGCAACGCCATGTACATCCAGTACTTCAACATAACGTATATCGAAAATTCAGTTTGCATCACGAATAAGTCTGGACTAGCTACCAATTTGGTCATAAGCGGAATAGGTATTTCTCTAATGCATCCCGTGGGATTATTATAGTAATGCGTCATCAGGTTAACGTGAAACCAACGCACGCAAGTATCCACTAACTTTTTATCGCCATATTGGCAAGCTGCATCGTAATACTCTAAAGCTGTCTGGAAAAATATCGGCAATTTCAAATAAATTTCGAAATCAGAATCGTACACACTGCAAATATGAGGTAGAATAGTAGACTACGGCAGAATCTATACTCAGGTACTAATTGGAACGGGAAAAATTAATTTGGCAAATGGTGTTTAGAGCCTCGCTGCTTAATTTATTGTGTATTTTTGTTTTAACGTCGAATATAAGTACCGTCGTGTTAATAAGTCGGTCGTCGAGATATTATCTCAATGGTAGACTTGATATCCCAACGATCGACTTAATACCTCAACCGAGACCTCAACGGTACACTTAATATCTCAATGACCGACTCAATATCTTGAAGGTATTGGTTCTAATTTTATCCACCCGAGTGCGAGCCTCAGTGTATATACAACAACAAATTACAGCTTACCTTAGGATTAATGGTTTCCATCATAACTTCAGTACACTTTTCTATTATACTGTCCAGTTGAAGCATAGTAGCAGTAGCCAAAGTTGCGACAATCTCCATGGGGTCTAATGTAATTTCGTCGTTGTATAATGATCCAAATACAGTTCTTAGAGCTTCAAATGAGACAATAGTATAATGAAATTCAGTTATAAACTAAGGAGCTGGGCATGCTACAATGCTATCGCTATTGACAAAAAGTAGCTAAGCTGATTGAATGTTTGCAAAACAGCTACAAGCTTCCAGAAATGTAGCTGAACACTGCCCAGCTCTGAACAACTATCGTAACTAGGGTTGCCAGATTTGAGCTTAAAATTCCGGGCCACGACACAGAGTAACAAATTCCGAGGCAATTCCGGCCACCTGGCAACCCTAATCGTAACTTACAATTTTTAGTTATCAAATTGTCGATAATATCTATCGAAATATATTTCTTCGTTGTTTCTAACCAAGACCCTCCAAACATACTTGCGAAATACGGACTTTGGCAAAGGTAGACTTTGTGTAAATGGAATTCTTCTCCAAGGGCTCTAACAGTAACATCAGAATTCTTTCCTTCCTTATATAAAGCTTGATAAATATATTTAGCAGTGCTCATAAGCTTTTTTCTACGAAAAACTAACATTTATTCGTGTTATAAGCGAAAAAAAGCCTACCTTTTGGGAGTATGCAGAGCAATATCAATAACCTTACTAACATCATCGTCGTCAGCATCACAATGTTTTCGTTTCTGTCCCGTAACGAACTCGGTAACATTACTCACTAATCTTTTCGTTGTAAGAGTGCCCCCCATAACGTTATTTTAAAAATAATTGGTTTTCCAAAAATAGGTCAGTTTTAAAAATGACACAAGTTTTAACCTCTTTGTTGGATGACTAATATAAACATAAAATATATGTTTCTAAAGTATGCAGCTGATTCCGTTTTATAATTTTTCATATTAATTTCTGATCACCAATAAAAATCACAACGTTTACGCCAAAAACTGTGCAACATAAACAAATCTGTTCATGACACTTTCACTGGAAGTGTTTACCATTTATCGAACGCCTCGTTAACAGAGGGCGGCTAATAAATTGTTTGTATAATTATGCTAATATTCTGCGTAAAGTCACTAAAATACACGTTAATTGGGTGAATCATTTATTTGTTAAAATTGTACTTTACACATAATGCCACTTGTTTGAGATAAATTCGCGATAATTATTCAACTACGCCTATGGTTGACGTTAAAAAATTTGAAATATTACAGAGTACTTCTTTGGTTATGACATAAGAGCATAACCTATAAACGTCATATTTAAAAATAGAGTTGCCTTAGGTGCTTTCAACCTAATTTTATGTAAATATGAAGGATTTTTCATGCAACTGAATAAACATGAGCGTAAGGTTATTGAAACCTTTCAGTAATTATGTAGTAACATCGATTTTAAGTACCAGATGTACATCGGTTAGATGTATAAGTGCTTTTAATTTCCCTAGAAAACATAAAAGAAGAAAATCTGTTTGTTTATTACAAAATCGACAGTTCTCTTTAGAACCTGCAGTAGAATCGATAGTGAGAACTCAAACAGGAATTTTTCAGACCATTTCAGAGAGTACGCCGGTAGGATATTTTCAAAAATTTCTTTTAACTTTACACGAAACAACTGGATTACCATGGTGGGGCACTATCATAACAGCGACTGTATTGCTGCGGACTTCTGTTACACTACCGTTAGCGATTTACCAGAATTATATCATGGCAAAGGTAGAGAATTTAAATTTAGAAATGCCGGAAATTTTAAAGGAATTAAAAGTGGAAATGGCTTACGCAATAAGACAGTTCCAGTGGGATGAACGGACTGCGAAATTTCATTTTAATCGAGCAGTGAGTATATGAATAGATTCACCCATAGATTCCTTCGTTTGTCTCTGGTCTATAAGTGACTGATAATTCCCTGTAATTATCGCAGATTATAAGATACAAGGTTCTAAGAATATCGTTGATGTTTTTAGGCAAAAAAGCAGTGGAATAAGTTAATAGTTAGAGAGAATTGTCACCCATTTAAGGCTGGTTTATTATTGTGGTTCCAAATACCCATGTGGGTTTGCTTGTCTGTTAGCCTGAGGAATTTGGTGTATATGCTACCTGTTCCCGATACTCAAGCACAAATAACGCTGCTTGAGTTATCCGTAGGTGGTTTTGCTTGGATTCCAAATTTAGTGCAAACTGATTCGTCTTGGATATTACCGGTAACATTGGGCGTTGTAAATTTGATGATTATAGAGGTTTGTTTTTCCTGCAGTAAAAAAAATCGTAGAAATTATTCTGTTATTTACAGCTACAAAGTTTATCGAAAGTGACAGTGCCTACAAGGACCCAAAGGTACTTCACAAATATCTTTAGAGGCGTCAGCCTTTTGATGGTTCCAATAGCTGCGTGTGTACCGTCTGTGTGTAATTTATTGCGTTGTTTTAGTCTCGATTGATTAATTTTGTTCTTTTAGTGCTTAGCATTGTACTGGACAACTTCTAGTGTTTACGGTTTGATTCAAAATTTGGTTCTCATGTCCCCGAAGGTAAAGAGAAAATGCCGCATTCCCAAAACAGCGAGTGAGCTGGAAGAGCCTTATAAATATGTTTTGGCCGGTTTAAAACGTAAACTGATTTTTTTGCAAAAAACTGATTGAAAATAAATAAAACTAGTTCGATTTAAAATAATTGCTTTATTGATAATCCTTAAAACCTGCGTTAGACTTTGTTTTCTTTAGCTTGGTGCACCCCAGGGCAAGGAAAATGATAGTGACTGAATATAATTTACGAGACTAGTATTCTAGTTTCATTCAAATAACGTGTAGTTGGCGCTACCGTTTATAGATGGCACTTAACCTATTCACATTTTTCTTTATTCTTTCTAACTTTGATAGCTCTTTTATTTTTGTGACATAAGAAATTTAGATATTCTGATGTATTTCTAATAATGAAAATACGTACTATACCCAAGTAAACCTGATAAACGGGTCAGCTCACTACCGCCATCACGGCAGGCGCTCTCCAAACCAACGGATCCTGGCTCCCAAAATGAGCGACGCCAGAAAGCATTAGTAATATAAATAATGTTATTTATATGGATGGACCGTCTAAAATTGACTGAATATATTAAATTTATTCAGTCAACGATGATAAGAATGAGAATGAAAGTAACGGTTAAATTACACTATTCACGTACAGATGGCAACACAGAAAATCGACAATATGTGCTGTAAGTGTAGAAATCTGTACAGTCCCTGTGACGTTTTGTTTCCGTCTTTTTGTGCAGAAACTTTCATATTGCGTAGTAAACAAATGTGGGCCATGTGTTCAAAAGCAGCATAATGGTTAAATTTCAATAAATTCTTGAGGTGCCTATGATTTCCGTATAAATCATGTCGGAGACAGTATTCGAAAAAGCTTTGGATTCGTTGCGAAAACCCCAAAACAGTGAGAGATTACAGAAAGTGTTGGTGGCAGTCAGGAAAGAGATAGAATGGCCTAAAGACAGAGAGAACGTAAGAAAATTACGTGTTAAAGGTTGTTTGAAATACATTGTGGAGAGTTTACAAATTCGAAATGGAAATCTTATTGGAGTTTCACTAAGTATTTTGGGAAATTGTTGTATGGAACGGGATAGTGCTAGAGACTTGGTAAATCAAATATTTGATGTACAAAATATGTTTATGTGACCAAGAATTGTTGTAGGTCCTGCAGTGCAGTATTCTTCCCGAGTTGTTAGTACTTCTGAACAACTTTACGAAACATGACAGCGTTAATGGACGGGTTTTTCGTATAATAGGAAACATTTGCCAACATTGGGATAGGTTTTCGGATACAATAGTAGAAAAAGTACCCCAAATTGTCGACATGATTGTTTCGAATTTGAAACTTAGTGTGGACGATGAGGAAAATAGTGATATTACGGAAGCTACAGTAAATATGGGTATAAGAGCCTTAAGGTAAAGTTAATTTGTAGTTTTTTTTATAACCTGATGTTATAATTGCTAGACAAAAGCCAGTATTTAGTGTATGGTATACACCAGTTTAGTCGTTTGACAGATAGTGCCCAGTGTTGTTTTTCAGTTTGTCTAGTTCCCAAATAAATGAAGCACTCACCGTTTCGTTTTAAAATTTTTCATTTCAGCACTGAAATAGTCCAAATTGGATAAATAATAATTGTCAATCATTTCACTGCTAACTAACGGTAAATTATATGAATCGGAGAAAGAATAAATTTCCAAATGTCAAATTCTTATTCCTACCATTATTGCTCCCTACTTTACCGACTCAAACTCCACGTAACGTTAGCTTTCTTGGTATCAAAACTTCATTGTGCATTATTTGATTAAACAGGTTTAGGTAGCTCACTATTTGAGAATTGTTAAAGTAGTTCAACACATTGAAAAGTTTGGCCTTTGTAAGTAACGGTCTCGTGATATTCTGTCCAGAAATTGTGTTGGTTTACAACACTGATCGGAATACAATTTCCGTATTCTCATTTATTTTACAGAGAATTGTTGAACTGTAATACTGTTCAACCGTTGGTTAAAAACCACCAAGTATTAAATGCGCTGGGCATGTTGCTAATATATTACACTAATAAGTATACGAAGAATGTAAAAAATGAGGGCATTTTGAATAATATTGTGCGAACTCTGCACGAGTATTCAAGATATAAATATTCCGATTCTTTAATGCAAGTGAGTTGCTGTAAGTTTTCTTGTTGAATGTTTCTTGATTTTTATTTCGGTTCTAGTTAAAAAGCACGGATAATGGTAATTCTTTAATTTGCTTGTGCGAACTGATACCTTTATCGCCAAAAAGGATAGTAAAAATGCTTATGAACTTCATCAAAGTTAGTTTTCACAAATCGGACTTGCCTACTCCGGAAATTTGCGAAAGCTTGATGAAATATTTGAAGGACACCGATGTGAACACAGATGAGGCTCTTTTTAAAGAATATCTGCAATGCTTCTGCTTGCTGTTCGATCATCCCAGTAATCGAGAGGTAATTAAGAACAAGGAAGGAGTTCCTCTGCTGATCGACATACTTAAACAGTTCAAAGCTGTCACAGAATTTGCTGTATGTATTTATCTTTGTTTTTTTTGTGATTTTTATATTAATAATTTATTTATTGTAGTTGAAGTGTTGTTCGTTGATTCTTTCGTCGTTGCTGAAGTGTCTTTATGATGATAGTTTGGTGGCGGTGCAAATAAAATGCGGAATTATTGAAGCGTTGATTGAGAAATTGGAGTGGGTCGTTGGTCCATCGACTTGTTTGGATATTAAGCATGATTTGAAGAAGCGGAAGTACGACGCTACTTTTCTTTCTGATAAATCCGATTGTTGTGGAGATGGCTGCAATAGTGACGATGCACTGCATCTTCAGGTAAGTGTTCTCACCGAGGGGTGAACCGCAGAGCAAAATCTTGTACACCAATTCCTCTATTTATGTGTAATTCCTTTTAATTCCCCGCAATTCCTATCTAATTCCTGCAATTGCTCAAGTAATTCCCGCTATTCCCTATGTAATTCCTGCAATTCCCCATGTAATTTCCGCAATTCCCCATGTAATTCCTGCAATTCCTCATGTAATTCCAGCAATTCCTCATGTAATTCCAGCAATTCCCCTACTAATTCCTGGAATTCCCTTACAACTAATTCTTGCATTTCCTGTACGACCGATACTGCAATAATTTACAGCGCATGCGCAATCGTTAGTATAAGAGGGGTAAACATTTCTGCAATTCCCTTGTAATTCCTGCAATTCCCCAAACAATTCCTGCAATTCCCTACAAATTTATGTAATTCCTCAATCTTGTACACAAATTCCTCTATTTATGTGTAATTCCTTTTAATTTCCCGCAATTCCTATCTAATTCATGCAATTCCTCAAGTAATTCCTGCAATTCCCCATGTAATTCCTGTAATTTATATTTGTGAAGATGATGCAATAATTTACAGCGCATGCGTAATCGTTAGTAAATATTTCTGCAATTCTCTTGTAATTCCTACAATTCCTGTGCAATTCCTCTAATTCCTGACTAATTCCTGCAATTCCCCAACAATTCCCCAAATAATTCCTGTAATTCCCTACAAATTTATGTAATTCCGTACTAATTCCTCTGCAATTCCTCAAGCTTGTACACCAAAATTCCTCTGCAGTTCACCCCTCGGTTTTCACAATAACAGATCCCTACTCGAGTGTAAAATTTTTACATGCTTGGCTGCAGTACTAGAATATCACTATGTATTATCGAATGGTCCTTCACTATCGGATTCGGGTAAATCCACTAGTGTACTAGAATATGCATCCTTCATAGGTAGTTGTTCATATCATCTAACTTTTACTAACTTGGCACTGTTTTAAGTGCCAACACGAGTTATTTCATTTCTCAAATAGCACAAATCTGCGACTTACTCCAATTTGTCGCTTCTTATTACCAAAAAATGTATTTGCAGTGTGTTTCTAATAAGAGATCCTCTTCCCCATCGGCCTTTGATGGTCAAATGTGCTACAGTCCGATGACTCCAGGTTCACCGAGAAGGTGCAGTAGTCCGAGTGATTCGTTATTTCCCGATACTTTGAGAGAAATTCGTAGTGCCAGTCCTAGCTCTAGCAGTGAATTGTCTTTTTCTGATGGGGCCAGCCCGAATTTATCCTGGTCTGGGACTCTTACCAGCGCAGGAGGTATGTTGAACTTATAAATACAGTCCAGCAGATTTAAGTATTCCTAATGATTCCCAATTTACCAAAGAAATCATGGCATTCGCTGTACCTCTTATACCAATAGAATCCAATTTACTCAACAATCTGCTATGGTCAACCAGATCAAATGCCTTGGATAAATCCAATGATACACTCGCACAGGAAAATCCCGCGTTCAAATGGGCAAACACTTTAGACATCATTTCCGGCAATGCTGATGAAAACTCGAAAACTTTGGAAAAAACAGACAAAATAGAAATTGGTCGGTAGTTCTCTACCCACTTTTTATCTTTACTCTTAAATAAGGGTTGTATTTTTGCAGTTTTAAATTCATTAGGAAAATAACCACAATTGAAACATGCATTTATCACATCACATAAAGGATCAGCAATCAACCCAAACACACCCTTAAGAATATTAACAGGAAATCCATCAAAACCAGTTGACTTAGTATTTTTTAATTGCCTTATAACACTCTGTAGCTCTACCGAATCCACCGGTGTTAAGAACAAACTGTGATTAATATCAAGCCCATTATAATTATCGTAAATCGGAATTTTTTCAATTAGTTTACTTGCAATTGAGGCAAAATATGCATTGAAATAATCAGCGAATTCAACTGGGGAATCGGTATTAGCATCATTAATATCCAGAACAAAAATTTATACAGTCCCAAGTTGCTTTGGCTATATTACTTGACTGAAAAATATTTCGTTGAACAGCCATTCGTTTTGCGCATTTCAAGACTGAATTATAAATTGTGCAATACTTCCTATAATAATTCATCAGAGTTTCGTCAGGACAAAACAAAGTCAGCTCAAACAACTCCCTCTTTGTTTTACTAGACTTCCTGATACCCCTTGTTAACCATAATTTTTGTTTTCTGCATTTTTTCTTTTTTAATGGGAAACACTCAAAAAATTAGAATATATTTCTTCAAAAAACAAACTAGACTTCTTCTCAGACCCAACTCCATTATACCGGGTGGGGATTTAGTGTGTAATCGGCTCATATCTCTGGAACTATTTAAGATATCAAAATGAAATTTTGCACGAATGTGGGGAACCACATGGAGCATTTCCCAAAATTATTTAGGTATATACAGGATGTTCACATTCTAAGTACCAGACCAAAGTTCTGTTTCTTTAAATGGAAACCCTACATGTCCTTGCATAATATGGATTCCCCATAAAATTCCATGAAAATTGATATACTACATGATGTGGTTTTGATTAAGGAATTTTGAGATATTGACATTTTTGTGCCATTATGGACCCAAATTTATGACTCTACTGACGCATACTAACCAAAGCCACCTAAAATTTCTTTATTGAAATAGGTTCACACACTGCTGTATTTTTGAAGCCTATAAATAATTTTATCATAATACTTGAGATAATACAGGGTGGTTAAGTTATGCGAAACTGAATTTTCCTCAAAAATTTCAAATGGAACACCTTGTATATTATTTGTACAAGTGATGGACATTTTACTAAGCTTTTTATTGATGTGGATATTGTCAAGTCTACCAGTAAAAGTTTCGACATAATGTACAATTGAATTATAAAAATGTAGAGTTTCGTTAGTATTTACATTATTTTTGACGATCTCCCCTATTTTGGCACCCAAAACTCCAAAAAAGGTTTGCATTTTGTTTCTATAAAATATTTAGCAAATGAAGTTTACATTAACACGAAATCCCATTGCAAGATTATTTCTTAAAGATAATATTTTCTTCCATGGCACATGGAACATTATAACCGACTTTAAAAAGACATTATGCATTTAAGAATATAACCATCAAGAAACAATTTTACAATAAGATTGATTGTCTTTATATTGATACCAATTTGCAAATACAAAATATAAACTTTATTGTGAGTTTTGAGGAACAGAATAGGGGGAATTCGCCAAAAAGAGTATAAACTAATAATGAAATTCAAAAATGTTGATGTTCAATCGTAATATCTGCCGAAACTATCAGTAGTAGACCTGGCAATATCTACATCAATTAAAAGCTTAGTTAACTGACTGTCAGTTGTGCAAATAATATACATGGTATTCTTTTTGAAATTTTTGAGAAAAATTCCCTTTTGCATAACTTAATCAAGTATTTATAGATTTCACAAATACAGCAGTGTGTAAACCACTTTCAATAAAAAATAGTTAGGTGGCTTTGGTCATTAAACGCCAGTAGCGTCATAAATTTGGACAATAATGACACAAAAATGTCAATATCTTAACAGTCCTTACTCAAAACCACATCATGTAGTATATCAATTTTCATGAAATTTTATGGGGAATCGAAATCACGCAAATACTTGTGGGGTTTCCATTTAAAGAAATATAACTTTGGTCTGGTACTCAGAATGCGAACAACCTGTATATATATAAATAATTTTACGAAATGCTCCATGTCGTTCCCTATATACGTGTAAAATTTCATTTTGATATCTTAAGCAGTACCAGAGATATGAACCGATTACACACTAAATCCCCACCCGGTATACTGATTGCTGAATCCCAGTTTGTATCTTTTAATTTAAGTTTAAACCTTGCAATAGATTTTTCTGGAAATGACCTATTGTAAACCACACTCCCAGGCTCCATTCTAGACTCTCTGGTACTCAGAACCAACAAATTATGATCCGAAAAATCAATAATCTCATTGAATACAGAAATTTCACTAGCCTTATATGATTTAACTATATTATCTAAGGAAAACATCAAAATCACCACTTGGTGCACGATATACACAACAAATCATCAAACCACAAGAAGGAACCCTAACAGCAGAACATTGAAAATCCTTTTCAACCGAAATGTCCACACCCCGGACCACATCACATATCTCCAGTTGTTCCTTCACTATTATCAGCGTGGCGCCTCTACCGCTCACCAACTTAAATCTGTTGGGCTGTACTTCTCTGTGGGTCTGCAGCAGACAAATAGTTCTGTATTGTGAATATTTGTCTAAAAGTCGTACGCCTAGTTTTAAAGATTTTTTTGTTTGGTATTCTGATTAGATAATTCTGATTGGGATTCGGATGATTACTCTCCGGTTTGTAGCGAGATAGACGAAGAAGATGATTACAACATGGTTCCATCAGATTTTGTTTTAAATGACGATCACGTCGAAGAGTTAGTGTCTGATAAAGAAGATAATGCAAATGAAGGTAAGAAAGAAAAATGCTAATTCTTGTTGCGCATTTTGAAGTTATTTTAGGTGCAAATTACGCCCAAAATTCCATGAATGTTCTCAAACTCGCGTTATGTGAAGACGCTCTACGAATTTTACGTTGGCTTTCAAAGGTTACGCCTGTAATACAAGAATTGGGTTGTCCGAGGCTTCTAATCGTTCTCATTCGTTGTTCAAAAGATTACAATAGTCAAACCACTTTACAAACTGTAGGAATCATCATGAATATTCTCGAGTGAGTATCCAAGAAAAAACCATTATATAATATGTACCATAAAAAATTTGCTTAGGTCGCAGGATCATTTGCTGCCACTAATGCAAACCGACTTTATTCCGATGGTGTATGATTTGACGTTAAAGGTGCATGGGAATCTGTGCGAAAGATGCAAACAGTTGGATCGAATTGGACAGCAAATACTCGCGAGGCTTTGCAATCTCGCCGAGTCGGGCGGAGGACGTGGTGATATTGCCCACCATTTAATCAGAGGGAACATCAGTGTTAAAAGGAAATTAGTTCTCGTTCTTCCGTACATTATTCGGTAAGTTAATTGATTGAGAAAAGGATGTAAAACGACGTTCTGTGTGTATTCTCAGAAACAAAAGTATTCTGAGCAAGTTGATGCTCAACTGCGGAGGCCTGCTCATCCTCATGGATCTCCTCACTGAGAAGAACGACCTGCGACAATCGACAATCAAAGTCTTGTGTGCTATGGCTTTCCGAAAGTTGGGAATCAAAAGCCCCGTGCATTTGAGGCGGCGTTGCGCTAAAGTGTGCATCGACTTGGAACCGTATCAAGTTAACGCAAATTGTTTGAACGTCGTAACGTTTAAATTAGACGATGGGTCGTTTATAAAAGCAGATAGGGATTTCTTGAGCGAGAAATCGGACTATTTCAATAAGTTGTTGAGTGGCGAGTTTAAGGAGTCGCAAGAGGACGTGATAGTTTTGCGCAATGTAGCTAATAAGTCTCTGAAATCGTTGTTTAGTCTGCTGTATCGAGATATTAGTAGGACGGAAGTTTTAGAAGTAAATCTGGATTTACTTACGTTGCTGGACCTTATTATGTTAACGGATAGGTATTTACTGGTTGATTTGTGCGTTTCTTTGACTGGGTGCGTGGAACAGTTCAAGATCTCTACGAAAACGGCTCACACGATCTATCAGTGGGCTTTGGAATCGGGAACGAATATCTTGAGGGTGGAAACGATAGCTTTCGCTTTGGGAGCGAAGGTTTTAGATTCGGAAAGGTTCGTTATGTTCGAAAATTTTTTTGATTTGGGATATTCGGAGCAAATCGTGGAGGATATTCAGAAGTTGCTTAAAAGATTCTTGACTGTGCGGTTTCGGCATGTCGATTAATATTTTTAATCGTAAAATGTGTACATTATTAATTTTATTGACTAATATAAATTATGTGATTTATTTGTTGTTTTTATTTTATACTGTTGGGAGTTATTTGGCTCTGAAGACTTTTTGTAGGTAAGTGCAAAGATTGACTTTTATTTGGACAAACGGAATTTATGTTCGTCCACCCATTTCTTCCATTCCTTTCCTCTCTGCTGTCACTTCCATCCTGTCTTCCATGGTTCTTTGTGGTCTGCCTAATGCTACTCTCCTTTTACTGTACCTTCTCTCTTCAATAACTTATTTTGCTAGTCTTTCCGGTGTCATTTTCTGTACGTGTCCAAACCATTAATTTAAGTTGTTTTTTCCACAATCTTTCTGAAATATCTCATCTCCGCTAGATATAAACCAATAAATAATAATAATTTTGCAAATAATAAGTTTCCTAATTTCGGCAGATCCATTTTTTCCAGTAACTAGTATTCTGTGAATCTGAGCATATTTAATCGTTCGGTCATGTACAATGACTTTGGAAGCTATTCTGCCACCCATGAATGGAGGTTTCTACCTCCGAATTTTTTATGTAAAATTTTGGAGGTCCCAGATCATTTTACACTCTTTGAAAAGCAATTCAGGGGTTATTGGTAAAAAGTACAAAATTCTTAAATAAGGACTGTCTTGACCCAAGTAAGGAAAGGTGGCAATCCTACCTTCTATCCTTGTACAGAGTGAGGCATTTTCGATGGTATTAAAGGGAAAGCACCTTTATTATTGGAGACGGAGAAAATCTGATGGATGGGTCCAGATGTTTTCATAATGTGAAAGCAGAAAAATCTGCCGTTTTGAAAATTTGCAATAACTCGCTTATTTAAAGAGGCATTGGCAAACGGGATCAACATTCTTGAGGCACTTTTTTAACTAGAATCCGTGGCTTAATTCAGATTTATTCCAAAACTGGTATTTTTGAAGTTATAGTGAAAAGTTGCATTTTATTAAATTACATCATTAAATTGCATATTTTCTTTAGTTTTCCAAAAGTGTAAACATAATTTTAACAAATTTAAACCATATTAAGTCCACAAGTTCCCATCCGTCTGTTAGGAAATCTTATGGTTAAACAGCAGGTTGCCTGTTGTGAGCCATGCCCAGGAGCACCGTTTTGTTGAAAGAGTAGATTTTGGTGATGAGCTAAATGGAGGTTGTCCAAAAATTCCTTCAAGTTGTTCTGCAGTATACCCAAATGGTCATCATCATAAGGTTCTCAGTCCGAAGACTGGTTGGACGCGTACCTCCATTCTTTTCTATCCTGAGCTAACCTACGCATTTCCCTAAAAGTAGAACATCCTACATCCCTAACTATTTGAGAGCAGTAGTCTAATCTAGGCCTACCCCTACCTCTTTTTATTCCTATCTCTGACTCTAGTATGTCACGAACTATTCCTTCGTGTCTTAGAAGGTGTCCTACCATCCTATCTCTCCTACTCTTTATTGTTTTCCATACCTTTCGCTTTTCCCCAACTCTTTCTAATACTTCCCTATTGCTAACCTTATCTATCCACGGTATCTTCATCATGCGTCTGTAGCACCACATTTCAAACGCTTCTACTCTTTTTCTATCCGCTTCTCCTATTGTCCAAGTTTCGCACCCGTATAATGCCGTACTCCATACATACGACGTTAAGAGTCTCTTCCTAGTCTCTATATTAACCGTTCTCGAGCATAACAGTTGTTTCTTTTTGTTAAACGCAACTCGGCCCTGCGCCATTCTTTGTTTTATATCTTTAGTGCTCCTACCGTCTTGAGTTATTTTACTTCCTAAGTAGCAGAAATCCGCGACCTCCTCTATCTTCTCATTTCCAATTTGTATTTCCATTTTAGTTCTATTTTCACATCCGCTACATACCAAAATTTTAGTTTTCTTTTTATTGATTTTCATGCCGAAGCCCTGTGTCAAAACTGCTTCCATTTCATTCAGAGCCGCTCCTAATTCTTCTTTGCTAGATGCTAACACTGCTATATCATCCGCAAATCTGAGCATGTTAATAGTTTGGCCCTGTACATTGATCCCTGAGGCTGTTCTTTCCTTAACAATATTAATCGCATCTTCGATATATAAGTTGAAAACTAGAGGTGACAATGCACATCCCTGTCTCACTCCCTTCCGGATATCTACTTCCCTTTGTTCCTGCTCACATTCTATAACTGCCTTTTGCTCTTTGTAGAGATTATGTATTATTCTTCTGTCCCTGTATTTCATCCCTACCTTTCTCAGCACTTCGAACATCTTCCCCCATTTTACGTTGTCGAAGGCTTTTTCTAAATCTACAAATCCTATATAGACGCTCTTTCTCTTTTCTATCGTTTTTTCTATAATTACTCGTAAAGCTAGAATGGCCTCGCGCGTTCCTCTATTTCGTCTAAATCCGAACTGATCTTCTTCCGCCTTTTTCTCCATCCTTCTTTGCACAATTCTAGTATTTCTCAAGATTACAAAAATTATTAGGCATAATTAGGGAATTATAAAAAAATAATCGAACCATCCATCAACAACCTCAGTGTCCTCTAGATGACAACAGGAGACTATCTAAATCAAAATATGCAAGTTTACTATACATGATCCGTCTATAAACCCAAATATTACACACCCGTATTCACTATTCCACCAAGTCACGATTGAACCAAAAAATACTATTCCACCAACAAATATTTAGGGTACACACAACTACGGTCACCACTAGTTTTCTTCTAATTTAAAATGTCAAATGAGACATTTTTATCTGAAATTACTAAAAGACCCAAGAATGTATCGTATAATTCTGCATAACGAGTAGCTTAAGTTTTCAAAATTTAATGTAAAAATAATTAAGTAGGTACCAAAGTTGTTTAGGGAATCTAAGAATTACCAACACTTTTTCTCAGGGCAGTCGGCGAGAAACTTGCAGCTTTTAAATACCCAAATTAATATATACTATTTCATTGAATTGTTTTTCAATTTTGTGTACTACCTACCTATATGAGAATGTCCGAATGGGTCTATGAGAATGTCCGAATGGGTCATATGGGGAAATGTGAAAATCGTATTTATTTAAGAGTCCGGCAAAGCAGGTCAAAAGTTACACCTGTGGGGCATCGGGTCGGTGAGGTATCCGTTAGAAATCGGAGCAAACTATCAGCTGTGTTGCAACACCGTCGAGCTAAACACATTTATGGACACAAGAACAACGTACATTCAAAGCCCGCGCTTTCGGTACCTAGTGAATGTGACAACGCCGCTCTGAGTTTACGCTCAGTCGACACCGGGCGACAGCACATACCAAGGCATATTTTGCGTTTGCAGTGCTCTCGCTGTACCACGATTAAACCTTCATCCTAGTAAATTTAGCAACACGAAAGCCTGATTATGATAGAAGAAGGTGTATTTTATGTCTCTATTGAAACAATTTTTCGAAAACTGTAAATCTCTTGGGGCTATGCACGCGTGAAGTTGGTCAATTGATATCAGCAAGAAATATCTACGCACTTTCATTTTTGTCTTGTAAGTACCTAAATCAATAGTGTTATCAAAGATAATATAGTTACGATTCAAGGTATAAAATGAAAGACCAACACCGGCTTAAAGCTGTGATACTGCCTTAGTGATTGGTTGCATCATAGCAACGAAGCTGGTTTGAACAACCGGATCTAAGTATTTTATAACTATTAAAAATACCTCATAATGAATTATTTAAATTCCTAAAAACTTGAAAATTATTAAAATTAAGCCCAATAAATTACCCATTTTTGGAAAGTTAAAAAATATACATTTTAATGACGTCATAGCCAGCCATGATTTACATTTTAAAAAATGCAACTTTTCACTATAACTAAAAATTCCAGTTTTGGGATAAATCTGAATTAAGTCCTGGATTCTAGTTAAAAAAGTGTCTGAAGAATGTTGAGCCCGTTTGTCAATGCCTTTTTAAATAAGCGAGTTATTGCAAGTTTTCAAAATGGCAGATTTTCCAATTTTCTCCTATAATTTGGCCATGATCAAATATATTCAAATTCTGCTTTCACATATGAAGATATTTTTGAAAAAGAGCCCTGGACCCATCTATCAGATAATAATAAAGGTAAAGGTAATAATAAAGGTAATAAAGGTACTTTCACATTTGATATACAGAGTGGCTATACTTAATTTTGTTTTTTAGTATAGGTACCTATTTTTTTGAAAATTTTGTAATATGTCAATTTTAATTTTCAAATACACAAAAAACATGAGATTCAGAGACAACGCAAATAACGTAACATCTACAAAAATTCAAAACTTTTCAGCTGAGATCATAGAAGTTCGGAAATTGTATAAAGTAACAAATCAAACTAAGTAGCAGATATAGTAGAAAATTGCTACTGAAGAAAAATTATTGTTTTGCATTTTTTGAAAGGGAATTAATATGATTTAACATTTAACCCAATTTATGTATACACACAATTTCACCCCCACTGAGATACAGCCCTCTGAATTGCGGTCAACTTGGTTCGATTTGAAATTTTGTACAGATAATTTTCTATTCGAATGTAGTTTGGAAGAATGAGTGATAAAATTTAACATATAGGGAGTTTATTTATTAAGAACCGCCACCCCTGTTTCATCCAGAACTTTTTATCTGTACGCCAATGACCATTTCTTGTAACAAAATAAAAAGTTCAATTTTTTTACGATTTCTCTTTACTCTTAATCAATTTTCCTATTTTGAACCATTTTGTTTTAAAATGACACTGCAATACAAAACACTTGATAGAACAAAAATTTTGTAGTAACTGATAACAACTTTAGCAAATACAGGGTGGAAGAAAGTAAGGAATATCAGGAATAAAATAGAAGGTTTGTGGCTGAAATGCTCGAACATGTCGATTTTTGTTTTTAAAAACGATGTTCCACAGACACCTTTTCATATTTTACCCGTGTTTCTCTGACAACATCAGCATCCTCAGGAGCTGAAGATTAAATCTTTAAACGAGTACCTATAAGTTTGTTTATCCCACAGTACCAAAAATGCTGCGCAAAATTTTTCATTGTATAAAATTCTAAAATATTAGACCCTATTTCAATATTCACTGGCTTACATTTCTTTTAATTTTTATAATTATTCAAGATTCGTTATTGTAAAGCATTTGATATAATAAATCATTTAGACAGATTTGGAACATTAAGATAAATTGATAATATTAATTTTTGAATAGAAACAATAGATGAAATAAAGCACAAAAAATTATTCCAAGGTATAGAAAGTACGATTGGTTCGATAAGAACATATTACTAATCTCTCGAAGGCTGTATGAAAACTAGATAACGGCTTTGAAGTAAAAGTTTTACCGATACAATAAATTATGAAATTTATAAGTAATATTTTTGTTTGCGTTATTTTCTTCTTACCTTATTCAAGTAAGTTATTCGATAGGATTTTTCTGTTTATATGTATAGATTTTCTTGTTCCCCAATGCAGATTCCTTGCTAGAATTCTCTCCGGTTTCTGGAATAGTGGATGTTAACGAAGGAGAGTCGTACACTATTGGTTTTACAGAAACTGACGATACAACAAATATAACTCGTTGTTACTATATTGCTGATAATATAGAAGGTTCGTTTGATGTAGCGAAAAGCTCTAGGACAAGTCAGATACGTAATGAAGTATGTAGTCCAAAGAAAATAATTCGAAAAACTTGCTTTAAGTAATTTAGGTAATTTTGAGATCTGATGATATTGAAAATTGGGGCAGAATTGGTTATTGTCGAATTGACGTGAAAAATGCCCAAGAAAATGGTCCTCGCAGTTGGAAGTTAATAGCTTACGCTGAACTTGCAAATTTGAATATAACGGAAGAAGTTATTGTGAATTTTTTTTGTAAAAGCTCCAGTACCTAGATGCACCGAATGTTTATTAAAATATTTCGATTTTAGACAATGCTTTGCTTCTAAACAACAAAATCTACGCATTGGAAGGAAGTAGTTTTTTTCAACACATAATTGCAGAAAATATTACGTTTGTCAGTTGCAATTTGGCCTTTGGTGGAACGATTTTATCTCTCGATTTACATACTTCAGTAGTTTATGTTGTTTCTACAAACGAAACTGTATGTCGAGTGGTAGGAGGACTCTTCAGCTTTGTTGGAAGATTGAATTAATAAATAGATACTGAAAATCTTTGATTTGCTAAACTAACTTACTACTGGTGCTGGTGTACTCAAGAATAGAAAAAACTAAAAACAAAATAGCAGTCAAATTGTTGATTTTCATATGAGGATAAATCATTGATGCGTTGCCCTCGTATATGAAAATATATTCAGTTCTATATTTTGACTTCTCTCAAGCATAAAGATTTCCTCCTGCTTCCTCTAAAAATTAATATTTTTCTTTGAAACAACTGCTTATAGGATGCACCAGCAGTTGTCAATCGCTTATGGAGTTTAGGCCATCAAAACCTATGTGGATTTTTACTAACAGATATTACATTAAGCGACCCTACTTTATGGACAATATCGGCTGCAGATAACGAGAATAAAAATTATAGAGCAAGTGCAGAACTGTTACATTACGGTATGTTTGATTTAAAGAATCTCGACTAGAAAGGAATAACGGAAACCTCCTTTTAAACTGTGTTATTTTGAAACACGCAGTTTGTAGCTGCAAGAAAGTATATTGATTCTTTTAATATGTTCTTAACTTAGCACGTTTACCAACACACACTACAAAAGACGTATACGCAGGAGGGTCGGTTATCCTTCAGTGTGGTTCTGAGAAATACTCATTCCCGGAACAGCAATATTGTTACTTATACAACCCTCGAGGAGCACTAGTATTTCAAGACGACTACTGTTCGTATACAATAGGAATTGTAAGTTTAGAGCACATTGGAATATGGAAGTGCGAGGTAGGAACTGCGTACTCGATGGAATCTTTGGAATTCACTGTCGAACTGATAAAAAAGGGTAAAAATTTCCTTTATAATTAAAATCAGGTTAATTTGTAAACAATTTAAGATGCTGAAAGTGTGGTAACATGGGTAGAAGACAATGACGATTACATCAGCGTAGGTTGCCAACTGAAAAATTACGAACCACCCACAGCTTCGGCATCGTTTTGCGAATTTATGGCACCTGATAAAGAGAGTTTCATAATTCACACAGGCTCTGCTACTGAACGTTATACTTCTTTAAAAACAAATCTTTCTGCACGTGTTTGTGCAATCGAGGTAAAATTATAGACACTACGTTTTAAAATTAACACGAACCGTATCGTATTCTCGTATCACATTCATGGAAAATTTTCCATTTTTTGCAGATAGAGAAACCCTTAAAGGATATTGAAAATGGAATTTGGAAATGCCAGATGAAGGTTATCAATTTCGTCGTAGGGGGTTTCTTGCATGTGGGAGATGTGGGTGGTAAAAATGATCCTAATTCTAAAATTTCGTAAGAAAATGTAGTTTTCTTTTAGTAATCAAATATGATAGAAGTTTTTTAAAGACGATACAGTTGTATGATGCCTTTTCTATAATATGTAATGTACCATATTCGGCGGGTTATTGTCATATAGAATCGCCAAATGGTACAACATACTCAACGAACGACAGATATGAAGCATCATTAGGACAATGTTCATTATACGTTCCTATAAGCTATGAAACTGATAACGGAACTTGGATTTGTTCCTTCGCTAGAGAAAATGGGCTATCAGATGAACGAATCACTATTGACGTAAGTATTGGATAAGTACAACAAACGATAATCAATTTTTGTATTATTTGTTTATAATAGGTGATAATAGCTGAAGTTTTGGTGTATTATGAAGACATTGAAGTATTACAAGGTAGCGATGTAGAATTAATGTGTAGTTCTGGAGGAGTACCTATGCAATATTGCCGATATATTTCACCGAGTGGGGACGCCTACCATTTGAAAAATAATCAGAGTTCTAATACGTAAGTAATTGCCTTTAGTAGTAAAAAGTTGTATTTATCATATTTACGAACTGAATTAATAAGAATTACAATTTCAGAATAAGCTACAGCGGTAGAGGTTTAGAGTACGGAGAATGTGGTATAGAAATTACGAATGTAAACACTTCTGAACACGGGAACTGGACTTGCATCACCCGATTAGGCTTAGGATTTCAAAATAAAGAAATCAGAGGAAATATTAAACTTAACGTTATTAATTCAGGACTGGGTAACAAAAGTTTCTCAAACAGAATATTAAATTTTATTTGCACAAATTTTCATCTTTAGGTGCAGCTGCAGCAGCATCGATAGGAGTTTCAGTAGGTTTGATCATTATTCTGATTATTTTCGGAGGAGTAAGGTTCTACAAACGTAAAAAGCAACCAGTTAATACTGAAGAAGTGGAGCTAACTGAAACACAGCGGTCATATAATACCATAGAAAGTGCTGGAGTAACCAATAATGCGTTAAAAATTGAATAGTTGAAGTTATTTTAAATAATTACATACATATAAGTACTGTTAGATTTTTTGATGTTCGCTTCAAATAAATAAAAATAAATACTCTCTAGTTTGTAACTTCCATGGCACATATCCGGTTGTCTGCCAGGTCATCTAGCAGATACACTAAAATGCTTATTTAACGATTCAACAGTCATCATCTTCTTCAGAAGATGCTCTAGAGGATCTGGCCTGCAGGAAAATCAAGAACAAACCCGGTCAAGAAAGTAGAAAGGACAGTTGTTGCCAGGGTTGTTGCAGTTATCCAAGCATCATCAAAAGTAAGATCAGCCATCTATCCCTTAGCGTATCACCTGGATTCCTCGAGGGAAACAAGGAACACCACGTTTGGAACTCATTGAGAAGATTCAAGTAGGTATTCTACTTGCAACCAGAGGATAACATCATATCTCTATTCACCAAGTTGTTGAAGTAGGAAGCCATGACAGATGTTTGGATGTGGAGAACCTCGATGGTGGCCTAGCAGAAATGCCACTTTCCTCGCCTTCAGAGACCAATTCTACGAATAAACAGAAGGAGCAGCTATAGCTTCTCTCATATCTCTACTACACTGGCTAACATGTACAGAGCGAGGCATTTTCGATGGTATTAGAGGTAAAGCACCTTTATTATTGGAGACAGAGAATCTGATGGATGGGTCCAGTGCTCTTTCTCAAAGATGTTTTCATATGTAAAAGCAGAATTTGAACATCTTTGATCATGACCAACTTTTAGGAGGAAATTGAAAAATCTGCCATTTTGAAAACTTGCAATAACTCGCTTATTTAAAAAGGCATTGTCAAACAGGATCAACATTGTTGACTAGAATTCAAGCCTTAATTCAGATTCATTCTAACACTCATATTTTTAAAGTTATGGAGGAAAGTTAAATTATTTTAAATATAAATTGCATATTTTTTTTGCTTTCTAAAAATGTATGGTTTGTTGGGT
Source organism: Xestobium rufovillosum (assembly GCA_963966045.1). Taxonomy (NCBI): domain Eukaryota; kingdom Metazoa; phylum Arthropoda; class Insecta; order Coleoptera; family Ptinidae; genus Xestobium; species Xestobium rufovillosum. Next base: position 43,472,077 of record OZ014493.1, read on the forward strand.
TTAATTTTAATAATACTGTGTTTTTGAAGTTTTTAGCAAATTTAACTAATTCACATCATTATTGGATATTTTTAATAGTTATAAAATACCTATGTAGGCCCATTTATAAAATAAAATAACGAAAAATGTGAAATTTAAGAATCCCTTTCATTTTATATCTTGAATCGTAAAATATATTATTATTATTATATGTAGCATTATATTTCAAACGCTCCTAATTTTTTCCTATCTGCTTCTATTTTCACGCTTCCCAGACATTATGTACAGGGTGACCCAAATTGGGTGCAAGTATGGGGTATCTTGGTAAATATTAGTGATAGAGATAAAGCACTTGCGAGCTCTTTTTTTACGTTCAAGTCAATGGTGCAGAGAAACTTTTGAAATTGTTTTTTATTTTCGAGCTATGGACGAAAATTGAGTTTTTTGACATTTCCAGTAATGCTTGTATCTCGCTTATTATAGGAGTTGGTGGGATGCAATGCAGACATTCTTAATGCACTTTTTTAAGTAAATTACAGTGGCGTAGTCAAAATTTTTATATTATAAAGGGTTTGGCAACTGCAGGCCAAACTTTGAAATTTTAAATGGCGGCCATATTTGATTTTCATTTCTTTGAATAGAGGAACTTTTTCTGCTTTCAAAAATGTATAATTTGACATATCTGACTTCAATAATTGCGGAGTTATGACGTTGACTGACGTTGACTGACGGTTATGACGAATTTTCTGTCTTAAGCATTACCTATAAGTATAGGCTTATTTCACAGTCATAGCCATCTTATGTTTTCGACAGATATAATAATTATTGTCCACATCGTCACTACTTTTTAAATTGGCATGAATATTTATTTATAACATCGAATTAAATTATGCATGTAATCATATCAAATTTTTATCACAAATAGACACACAAAATCATACCATTATTATCCGAATTAATTAATGAAACAGAAAATTCGATATAGCTCCGTTAATATTGAAGTTAGATTTATCAAACTATATATTTCTGAAATCAGAAAAAATCCTCCATTCAGCTGTGTGAAAATCAAATATGGACGCCGTTTAACATTACAAAAGTTTGGCACGCAGTTCATAAACCCTTCATGTCATTAAAAATCTGACTACACCACTGTATTTTACTCAAAAAAGTGCATTAAGAATGTCTACATTACATCTCACCATCTCTTATAACAAGCGAGATACAAGCATTCCTAGAAATGTCAAAAAACTCAATTTTCGCCCATAGCTCGGAAATGAAAAACAATTTCAAAAGTTTCTCTTCACCATTGACTTGAACATAAAAAAAGAGATCGCAAGTGCTCTATCAGTTTTTTTCTATCACTAATATTTACCGAGATACACCATACTCGCACCCAATTTGGGTCATCCTGTACACTGTAAGAGTAGGGTTGCCATCTCTAAAATATAAAAACCAAGACAAGGCTACTTGAAAATCCGGAAGCCTACGAATTTTTAAAACTCAAATCAGAATCACTTGTAACAAAGAAAAATTCATTTTTCTATATAAATACTAGTGGTCCCGACAGACGTCCTGTCCGACATTAAAATATTTTTCGTCAAAAAAATTCCTAGAACCCGATTGCAGCGTCACCTACTGGGTCCAGTTGTGGACCCAGTCGAACACACAAAAAATTTCATCAAAATCGGCCTCAACATGCATGATCATGCCCGACATAAAAAAATTACGATTTAGATGAAATTGTGTTTGTCACTGAACTCCTAAATGGCTTGACCGATTTTGATGAAATTATGTGTGCGTGTTTGAATGGGTCCCTGAATGGTTTACATTCACAATTGGAGCTGGTAGGTGGCACTGCAATTAAAAAAAATCCTAGAACCCGATTGCAGCGCCACCTACCGGATCCAATTGTGACTGTAAACCATCCAGGGACCCACTCAAACACACACACAAAATTTCATCAAAATCGGTCCAGCCGTTCAAGAGGAGTTCAGTGACACACACGTACAGAAGAATTATACTCATCTATGTGTAATAAAGATAACAATAACTATACATAGGTATATATCACTGTATAGTATACCCGTATGTAGAATTGTAAGTTGCACAAACCAAAGGAAAACTCAAATTTTAAAAAACGAAAAAAATAAATTCTCAAAAACTAATGAAAATCCGGACCAGTTCTCAAAACCCGCCCAGACGTCCCTAAAATTGGGACATGTCTGGGGAAATCCGGACTGATGGCAACCCTGTAAGAGTAACTTTTGAATTTCTGCATTTACTGTTTCGAAACAAATACATAGTTGTATTTTGGCAAGTTATTTGGCTTTCATGGTTAATTTCTCACTTCTGAATTGAATTTTAGTTTTAACCCTATTTTGGTTTCATCATTATTAATTTTTATACAGCAGCCATTTTTCAAAACTGTTTCTATTTCAGGCTAAGCCATTTCTACTTCTGCTTTGCTGGATTGCTGGATACTAATACCATTATAAAGTCTGCGATTCTATGTTTACTAATAGTTTGTAATTATGTATAACTCTTCTAAGTCGGCCTCTCAAAAACTACTGAAAGAAAATTAAACAAAATTACGTATTGGAGATTCATTTTTGTTCTTTTAATTTTTACACACGCCAAAAGACAGTGGCACAGTAATTAAAATCGACACGTGTTTCACTGACAATGTCAGCATCCTCAGGAGTTGAAGATTAATCTAAGCTTACTCTACACTGCTATAAATACCAACCCCCTCCACTAACCTCACACTGCTGAAGTAAAATGAATCGATAAACCCATAGGGTTTCTTAGAATTTTTGGAACATAAGAGCAATAAAATTGATTTATTAGAACTGGAGGGTAAGTATTTATGGCTAGTCTTAAATCTATCTACCTGATAAATCTATACAGGGCTGACTTTGGAATCTGACCATAATTACTGTTAAGACAACTGTGTTTATTTTTCTATATGGCTATACTTTCCAAGGGGTATAAATAAAATTTTTTATTTCTGGGTTTTTAGAGTTTCAGATTATTGATATTGAATAAATACTTACCCTCCAGTTCTAACTTCTAACAAACCAATTTTATTGCTCTTATGTTCCAGAAGTTCTAAGAAACCCTATAGGTTTATCGATACATTTTATTCAGCAGTGGGAGGTTGGTGTTTATAGCAATGTAGAGTAAGCTTAGATTTAGATTAATCTTCAACTCCTGAGGATGCTGTAATATACCGAATAACCCAAAGGCTCATTTGACAGAAAACAGTCGAAAACATAATTCATGATCGTGATCGTCTAAAAATTTTATACCCTACGTTGTGTTAATTTATTTTGTCTAGAATTGCACTGATTTGTTTATTCAAGCTCCAATAAATTAAAATAATGGATAGGTATTGGAAATACTTGACGTCGTCGCATGGGTCTGCCGTAAGAATTCATAGTGAATTTACGTCAAAGTTCTTGATCCAGCCACTTCCAACCAATTCTTATGGATGCATTTGTCCGATTTTTGGCTCTCCACTGTTAGATTCGGCTCACTGAATGTAATTTATTTTTATTTGCTCGAAGAGTAAATTTAAGCAAAAATGAATACGCAGATTAAACAAATGCTCTTTTATTTCACATTTTACTTTTAAAATTATCACCTAGTCACTCGCCTATCTACATTTATTCATAAGTTACTAAACTGGCCGACAATATTTAAAAAGGAAAAAGTACCTATTTCGAACAATTTATTGGACATTTCAAGTACTATACACAAACAACAAAATTCCTTACAAATACTGTAAACAATTTCAATTAAAAATTCCATCTAATACATAAAAAAAACAAAAAAGAAAAATTCCTAAGTTCGAATTAAATAATAGTGCAGCACATGTGATAAACCGAATCAATCCGACATTGCCTCACGTCAACAAAACCTTCAAGGCTGACGCAACGTCCAGATTAACTCGGTCTATTCTACCATATTATAATTATTAAGTCCGTAGGCTGTAAACACATTTATGTACAGATAATCACTGGCCACCCTTAGTCAATCTTCACGTTAGAGTATATTTTACGAACAAAAACACTCGTACCGACGTAACCGACCGCACCGCACATAATTCCCAAAGCTCCGCTGAAGAGAGCCATGTAACCGAAATAGAACGCCGTTTGGAAAAGCCCATACATCCTACAAAAAGCAAATTTAGTTCGAAAATAATTCCAAATTAAAAATACACTCACTTGGTCTTGAAAAAGAAATAGTAACAAGCATACAAGTAAACGTAAGCGGCGGTAGAAGCGGCTGCTAAGAACGAAGTCCACTGCCAACGATAATCTTCTGCGTTCAGCAAGAAATACGTGCAGACAATCGTGACGCACACAGTCACTATCATCAATATAATAAATACCAAAAGCATGAAACCGTACACATAATAAATCTTGTATGCCCAAAACGACGTAAAGATGAAATACCTGAGAGGAAAAACATTACAGAATATTATACAGGGTTGTACTTAAGCATGCTATAAAATCTTATAGGGCAATTCATGACAGCTGTGAATTTCAAAAAAATTAATTTTAATTGCGTAATTATTGTTTTTTTTCATAATTCTGACGACAAGAAGAGTAACTTGATTTCTTCAAAATGCGACCATGCAATCTTTCTTTATATCATTTACAGTTATATTTTGTATAAATAAGTAACTTAGGTTGTATGTTTAATTTTTTCGACAAATTCTGGAAAGATAAGTTTTGGGAAAACTATTTCCTTGCAACATAACATGTGAAGTCGCATATTTAGAACAGAAAACCAATTTTTTTCTACAACTTTTTCGCATGTACCGGGTAGCCAGATAAGAAAGTGCTGTATCTCGGAAGCTATTCATCATAGTCTTGCGGTAAAAAAAATTATTACTAAAGTGGCCAAGAGAAGACCGTGGAAAATATTTTCAGATTTCCAAGATGGTCGCCAGGGGGTGTAACCGCCATTTTAAACTTTAAAAGTGATTTTTCACTGAAATCCACCTAGTAAATGTACCAAAAAAATGTGTTTTTTAAAGATAAGCTTTATTCGAGTAATTCTTGTTTACCACTTTTTGACGTATCTATTAAAATGAAGTAGTGGGGGGGTGATTCAATGTTTTTTACATAAACAGCTGTAACTCCTAAACGACTGAACGGATTTTAACAAACTTGGTCTCGTTGGAAAAAGCATTTATTGCTCCATCAAACCCATGTTACCTGTGATATGTCTAATTCTTAGTGATGCCGCTAGAGCGCGTTTTTTGATATAACAGAAAATTGCAAAATTCTCTAAAAAATTAAATGCAATATGACTTTTTTTCATAAAAATGTAGTGAAATGAAACCTAAATAGGCTAGTGAAGACCACATCTCGATATCTTATTCCTAGCCAAAAATATCGAAGAAAGAAAATTTAGTTATCATAAAATTTTAGAGACGCTATTACACCGGTATTTATTCTTATTTATTTGTCTTTTTTCAAGATTCAGTGATAAAATTTCATAATTTTATAATTTTTAAATAATAAAAGTACATATTCTTAGTTCAAACAATTAAAAAAAAACGTGTAGGGGCATAAGAAGAAAGAAGGACCGATTTTGAAATAAAACTAATGCCTCCTTAAATGCTCGAACTGACTTCCATCACACTCAATGCATTGTTGGAGCCGCTCATGCGTAGACATTACAGCAGCTTCAATTTCTGCTCTTGACAGGCTACGAATGGCCTCTTGTATTCGTATGTTCATGTCGTCTCTCGTTATTGGTGGAATTTGGTAAACAATATCTTTTAACCGACCCCATAGATAGAAGTCCAAACAGGTGAGGTCTGGGGATCGGGGTGGCCAAGGAAATAGACTTCATCGTCCAATCCACCTCTTCTTATGCCCCTACACGTTTTTTTTAATTGTTTGAACTAAGAATACTTTATTATTTAAAAATTATAAAATTATGAAATTTTATCACTGAATCTTGAAAAAAGACAAATAAATAAGAATAAATACCGGTGTAATAGTGTCTCTCTAAATTTTTATGATAACTAAATTTTCTTTCTTCAATATTTTTGGCTAGGAATAAGATATCGAGATGTGGTCTTCACTAGCCTATTTAGGTATCATTTCACTACATTTTTATGAAAAAAAGTCATATTGCATTTAATTTTGCAATTTTCTGTTATTATATCAAAAAAACGCGCTCTAGCGGCATCACTAAGAATTAGACATATCACAGGTAAGATGGGTTTGATGGAGCAATAAATGCTTTTTCCAACGAGATCAAGTTTATTAAAATCTGTTCAGTCGTTTAGGAGTTACAGCTGTTTATGTAAAAAAAACATTGAATCACCCCCCACCACTTCATTTTAATAGATACGTCAAAAAGTGTTAAACAAGAATTACTCGAATAAAGCTTATCTTTCAAAAACACATATTTTTTTGGTACATTTACTAGGTGGATTTCAGTGAAAAATCACTTTAAAAGTTGAAGATGGCGGTTACGCCCCCTGGCGACCATCTTGGAAATCTGAAAATATTTTCCACGGTCTTCTCTTGGCCACTTTAGTAATACATTTTTTTACCGCAAGACTCTATGATGAATGGCTTCCGAGATACAGCACTTTGCATTCTTATCTGGCCACCCGGTACATACAGGATGGGCCAATAGTGCGTAGTCGGTCCATATCTCTTATTCTATTCAAGATATCAACATGAAATTTTAGGTGTGTGTGGAGAACCACACGAAGCTTCTGTTAAAATTATTTTGATGCATACAGGAAGTTCACGTGCTACGTACCAAACCATAGTTTTGTTTTTTTAAATGGAATGCCCCACATTTGTTTATATATTTGGATTCCACATAAAATTTCATTGAATTTGTTATGCTACACGGTGGGGTTTAGAGTAAGTGATGTTAAGATATGGCATATGGGCATTTTCGTACCAGTGTGAACCCAAATTTGTGGTGCTAGTGACGTCTGCTGGCCAAAGCTAACTATCATTTTTTTAGTGGACTAGGTTCAGAGGATACTCTATTTGTAAAATCCATTAGCACTTTTTTCAAAATAGTTCATATTGTACAGAGTGGCCAACTTGGGCAAAATGGAGTTTTTCTCGAAAAAGTTAAATGTAACACCCCATATATTATTCGCAGACGTGATAGCCAGTTTATTAAGCTTTTGACTGATGCAGATATTGGCAGGTCTGCTACTGATAATTTAGGCAGAAATAAAGAGTGAACCTTAAGGATTGAGATTTTTGCCGTAATTTTGTACCATTTTTGGGGAATTTCCCCCATTTTGTCACCCAAAACTCGGAAAAATGCTTACACTTTGTGTTTACAGAAAATTTAGCGAACAGAGTTTACACCGGCACAAGAAATCTCATTGCAAGATTACTTTTTGAAAGGACGGTTTTCTTCCATGTCACTTCTTGTTTCAAATTATACCTAGGTTTAATAAATTACCATTTATTTCAGAATATGACCATGAAGAAGCAATCTGGCGATGAAATCTTTTGTCTCAACGTGAAATCAACTTCCAGAAACAAAATGGAAATCATATTTTGTGTTTTGGGCGCTAAAATATGGGAGAAACGAATGAACTACCGGTCAAATTACCACATTTTAAAGTTTAATTTTCAATTATGCCGAAACCGTCAGTCGCAGACCTAACAATAACGACATCAATCAAAAGCTTAGTAAACTGTCTATCAAATATGGAAATAATATATGAGGTGTTCCATTTGAAATTTTTAAGAAAAATGCATTTTGCGTAAGCTATCCACTCTGTACGATATTAAGTTTTGACATAAAACAGAGCAGTCTGTGAACATAGTCCAATAAAGAAATCAGAAATAGCTTCAACCAGTTGACGCCAGCAGCTCCTCAAAGTTGGGTCCACACTGGCACTAAAATGGTAATATCTTAAAATCGCTCACTCTAAACTCCATCGTGTAGTATACCATCTTTCATAAAATTTTATTGGGAATTCAAATATGTAAACAAATGTGGGGCGTTCCATTTAAAAAACCATAACTTTGGTTTGGTGCTCAGAGTGTGAACACCATGTATACATCAAAATAATTTTACCAGATGCTTCATGGGGTTCTCCACATATGTGTAAAGTTTTATTTTGATACCTTGAATAGAACCAGAGATATGGGCTGACTACACACTATATGATTTTATGATCTTTTTTTCTTTGAGTAAGCCAACAAATTACCCTTAAAATCAGTCTGCAATCTAAAAGAATTCACTCACATTTCAATAAATATACTGGCAAACGGCAAGACACCGCCCAGAAGTATGATCACCCCAGGCTCCATGAACCATTTCTTCTCGGGTATAGGCCTGGGCACAGCATTTATGCGGCAAGGATAATCGGGCTGCCCTGCCAAATTGCGACCCAAAACTGTCCCGACTAACGTCAACGGCAATATCACAAACAGACAAATGCAAGCAACAGCAACCTAGAGATGGAGATTTTGTAGAAAATTCCTTTTTTACACCCGCTAACTTACCATGGTGCCGAAAGGTATAGCTCTAGACGCATGATAATACCAAGCTATGAAATTAATGCAGAAAGCAGTACCGCACACAAACGCGGGCAACAAGAAAGCCGAAACAAGCATCTGTCTAATCCACAGCTTCCCCCCCATACGAGCGTACAAAGATCCACCAAAGTAACCATTTATCGGTGATGTAGCTGCATAAACGAATATAGCGGTGGACAAAAGTGACCCTCGTCTAAAAATAATAAAGACGGTCAGTCTCGTTCTATCTTATTTTTCGTTTATACTCACTCCGTGTAAAGTTCGCCTAATATAGCGAACACAATGACGGCGAAAATAACAGTCGTCACTTGATGGCCAGCACCAATAAGAGCTGAGAACAATAGGGAATGCGAAGCTGGGCGGAAAACATCACCATGGACCTGTTTCCACCCGTATTCGTCACCCAGATCACGCTCCTGAAAATATAATTTAATAATCCTAAATTATGTTTATTTCACAAATAATGGTTGGATCGGGAATTAATTTTATTCTTCATAATTTGCTGCAACATCCATATGCAAACATTGATGCTTATATACATATATTTTTTTTCTTATTGTTTTTCTAGCTTAAATTTTGTTATGGGACTGAGCCTTTTACCGTCATATTCTTGTTATTTGTTACAAGTATTATAAATGTAAATATTGCAAGTATTTTCTAGGTATGTCTCGTATATTCAGTTATTACGAACGTAATTTTAAAGTACTTGATGAAAATCCATAATCACTAATTTAAATGAGACAAAATTGTCTAGGTTTTCGTAAATTTATTATTAATTCAATATAATTGTTTCCCCTACACAGTGGCTTCTTCAGATGTTGGTACTCAACTAAATGTTTACAATGCTAAACTCCTATTTATACCTGTTTTTACCTGGCTGAAATTTTGTTACTACTTGTGAAAGATATTTAACAATGGTGAAAAATTTAAATCTCTTTGATTTTTTAAGTTTATTTATTTCTAATGCCTCTAATAAGTTTAATTTAATTCCTTTATTTTCTAAATGTAAAAATTTGTATCAATTAATAGACAAAATTAAACTTTTATATACCTACTAATGCAAGATTTGTCTCATTTGACGTTAAATATTTGTTTCCAAGCATTCCTCCTCGACACCATTCAGTTAGTCAAAAAAAACGTAGTACAAAATTTAGAAATTTTAAATCTGTTATCCACTTGTTTAGAACAAAATTATTTTCAATTTGATAACAAAGCAGGTCTTATTATAGGAAACCCTCAGAGTCCCTTATTAGCCGAAATATTTATGGACCATATAGAAACCCATATTTATAGCAATAAACTTAGTAAACAATTCTTGTATTGGTTTAGGTATGTGGACGATATAATAGCCTGTTTTACAGGAACGGACAGACAATTAAATGCATTCTTAGATTTCATGAATAACATAAATCTGAATATAAATTTCACAACGGAATTAGAAAAAGATAATGCGATAAATTTCCTAGAACTAACAATTAACAAAGTAAACAATAGACATGAGTTTTCAATTTTTCACAAACCTTCGCACACAAATGTAAGAATTCATTATAATTCAAACCACCCTGTCCAACACAAATTAGCTGCTTACAAAAGTATGATACACAGATTAACAAATATCCCACTTAAACCTGATAAATTTGAAAAAGAATAGGCAGGTTCGGTAATTTTCAAATTTCATTAAAATTGATAGAGTTTATTATACTGAAGGCAGTTATGTTGTTAATTTTTGTTAAAAAAAAATTCCTTCGCCTGTGAAGCCGTTGCAAAGTTTTCCGTCGGTGCGAGGCTAGAAATCGTACCTTGCAGCGAGAGTAGGCCGCGTGACGTCAGAACTTAGTATAACGTACAAGTCCCAGCTTCAGCGCGCAGCAGTCCCATAAGTATTATGCATATGCATGTGTAGTTAAATTGTTAAATATTATTAACTGGTTCTAACTGGTGTTTTCTGTTTTGTACCCAGACTAATACATCGTACAGCACACCAATAAAACGGAAAAAGTGGTTCGTTGGAGCCAGAAGGAAAATCGGTCAGCATTATCGATATTTTCGCGAGTTAGTTTATCATTGCAAAAGTTTATAAAATTATCGGCTGCCCCATTGCAGCCACTCTAAATAAAATCGAACATAATGTAATTTATCGACAGTTTTCTGGGACCCCTTGGTACTTGGTAACGTGTTACCGTTAGCATAATTTGAAACAGGATGCTAGGAGCATGACGGAGCCAAATACTGAATCGCCGTAGCGTTCCCTCCCTGAACTAAAAAAGGAAATTTTATTAACTATTTTACAATAATAATTAAATAGTACGTCATCATAAAGTTCTCTTTTGAAGACTGGTAGGACGCATACCTCCATCCTTTCCCTGAGCTAGCCTACACCTACATTCTACATCCCCAACTATTTGAGAGCAGTAGTCTAATCTGCTCCAACCTCTACCTCTTTATTCCTATCTCTGACTCTAGTATGTCGCGAACTATTCCTTTGTGTCTCAGAAGGTGTCCTACCATCCTACGATCCTATCCCCTATTCTTTATTGTCTTCCATACTTTTCTCTTTTCCTAAACTCTTTCTAATTCCTCCTTATTGCTAACTTGTCTATCCACGGTATCTTCAACACCCGTCTGTAGCATCACATTTCAAACGCTTCTACTCTTTTTCAATCCGCTTCTCCCATTGTCCAAGTTTCGCACCCATAGGTATAATTTCGTACTCCATACATGCGTCTTTAAGAGTCTCTTCAGAGTTTCTACATTAACCGTTCCAGAATATAGCAGTTGTTTCTTTTTGTTAAACAAGTACCTAGTACCTACGTAGCGTAGTTTTTTCATTCGCGTGAGTTGTATTTGTTTCCGTTTTTTTTTTAAATTTCCAATCCGTTATAAAACTGTTAACTTGATAACTTGTCAATCACTTAGGTATACGTACCTACATAAATGAGTAGGTATGTATTGTATTGTATTAGAGAATATAGGTAGGTACCTATTTTACAAACAGAAGTAAGTAGGTATCTACAATCTACATACCTACTTATACTGAATTATAAAAGGCATGTACAGTTAATAAATTGTTGACTTTGTTTTACTTATACCGGTCTGCCTTTACACTACTCTTTTGAGGTTGAATGAAATTGGGGTTAGATGCAAGAATCACACACCATTTCCACATTTACCGGGACATTTACCTACCTACTACATAAATATGGCAAATTATGTGAATCGGACTTTTGATACCCTTGTTGCATCATTATATCGATTATGTTGTCTTTGTTTTATGTTTCCTTGACACCTTACTTTAAACATTCACGCTCGAAATAGTCCCAATAAGTATGTTATGAGATAGGTACCGCTTCAGGGGCACTTCAAGAGAAGTGGGAGGAGCGCCTTGCGAATCTCTGACGTCAAACCAATAACAAAGCGAACTAGCATGTGGGCGTGATAAGCTAATTTCTTTCGCTTATTACGCCACAAAAAAATTTTTTAGAAAAAAAATTTCGCCATAAATCAATTACAATAACAATTTTCTGTCATTTTCATGCCAAAAATAGATATCTTATTTTCTCGAATTAAACACTGACAGAACAATTGAATCACAGAGAGTCTTTTTGGCGTTGGTATTTAATAACTCTTTATTCATATAAACTATTCTTAAATTGCAATATGCGGACTTAATACATTTTGATATATGCTGGCTGAACCTCAACCTCTCATCCATATACAGTCCAAGATTACGCACACAATCAGAAGGCAATATCTCCATATTATCCACATCCACAGCAAACACATTCTTTACAGAGGTCCGAGCCTCGTCCCGTCCAAACAAAATCAATGAAGACTTGCTTGCATTTATAATAAGATTGTGCTTCAGTGCGAGAGAAAGTAAGGATTTTATGTCTGAGTTAATTATATTAACTGAGTTATTGACATCTTCTTTATAAAAGGAATAATAGAGCTGGGTATCATCAGCGTAAAAGTGAGCAGTACAATTATTTATAGCAGTGGAAAGATTGGCTGTATATAACGTGTATAAGAGAGGACCCAGCATAGAACCCTGGGGGACACCAGAAGGCATATAACGAGGAGCAGACAGCACATTATCAATTCTGACTCTCTGTGATCTCCCAGACAAGTAATCACCCATCAACTGCAACGATAGTCCATCGAACCCGTAATGACTAAGAATACTTATTAGCAAGCTATGGTTGATTGTGTCAAACGCTCTACTAAAATCCAAAAGAACGAGAGCAGTAATTTTGTTTTGATCCGTCGCACACAATATATCATCTGTTATCCCCATTAAAGCAGTCGCGCAGCTGTAGCCAGGTCGGAAACCGGATTGAACCTCTGGCAAGATGTTACGATCTGAGACATATTCCCTCACCTGCATGCCCATCACTCCCTCGAGAACCTTGGACAGTGTTGGCAAAATGCTTATTGGCCTGAGATCTTTGAATTCAGAAGGAGTAGAAGATTTAGGCAAAGGTACTATATGCGCCTCCTTCCAGCAAGTTGGAAAAACACCTTCATCCAGGCAAAAGTTAACAATATGCGTCAAGACAGGTAACAGAACGGGACAACATAATTTCAAGAACTTGATATTTAAATAAGTTTCCTTTTATTTCACCTTTTTAGTCCTTGTCCCACCGAAAATGCGACACTTTAGACGAAGCAGTGTAATTTAGCTTGTAATTAACAAGAAGGCCATGAAATTACAAGAGCCAAAGAACAGTTTTATAAAATGTGTTGAGGAAATGTTTGAGAAAGAAGAGCAGCAATTTTGTAAACAACTGTAATTAATAAATAAAACAACAAATAACAGTATAAAAAATAAACTGAAAAACCAAGTTGGTTAATAGAGTATTTCCTCCTCTGATTCTAATTATAGCTTCCAGGCGTCGTGGCATGCTTCTAGTCAAATTTGTGATGTTTATTTGAGGAATATTTTCCCATTCTTCTATAAGAGAGACCCTCAATTCATGAAGATTTTCTGGAATGCGGCCGCTAACGCGTTGTCCCAATTCATCCCATAAATTTTCGATAGGATTCTATCCGGGCTTCTAGTGGACCACGGCAAGCGATTAATTACAGTTGTTTACGAAATTGTTACTCTTCTTTCTCAAACGCTTCCTCAACACATTTCATAAAACGATGTTATTTTTTGGTTTTTGTAGTTCCATGGCCCACTTGTTAATTACAAGCTAAATTACACTGCTTCGTCTAAAGTGTCGCATTTTCGGTAACACAAGGAATAAAAAAGTGAAATACAGTAGAAGCTCGATAACGTGAACAGAATAAAACCAGGGGTGTTCAACCTTACGAATGTGTTCACACTAATGAGGGTCTGATTTTTTATTGCAAATTTCTATGAATAAGACACAAACAATGTAATTTTTGTTACAAATGAGAATAAATTCATAATTTATTTAAAACGGACATAAAATGATATACAATAAATCAACAAAACCCTGTATTCGCAAAAAGAAAAAAATAAATATGTACGTATATATGTAAAACATAAATGTATGTTTATCCATATTTTAAAGAACAGAACATGTATTTTAGCGGTTATCGTGTTGAAAATACAATGTAAATGCTTTTCTGTACTAGCTTCGTAGACATGCCTGCTAAGAGAGCTGTCTCTTGCACACGTTTCAGATTTAAAATGTGAGAAATATCCATCTGATTTTGTTCGGCCCATTTTATGGTAACGTTTAGAGCTTCGACTGCTTCCCAATGTGTAATCTTGTTCTTCAATAATTTCCGGATTGCATGCGTCCGAGATTTCACCATCATCAACATCACTGGTGGTTAGCGACAGACCTTCATTTTCAGTTGCAGGTTCAGCATCTTTATTTCATTCCTCAACATCATGTGAAGTAAAGTTACCCTAAATATGTATTCTGTTCTACACTGTACACTGTACTACAGTGTAGCTATACAGGTTGTAACATGTCCATGAGATCTCCATGAGTCATAGTTTGAAGAATTATTTTGTTCACATTATCGAGAGTGTGCACTGTTCACATTACAGAGATGTCAATATAAATAATTGGATGTTCACGTTACTGAGCTGTTCACCTTAACGCATGTTCATGTTATCGAGCTTCTACTGTAAAAGGAAAACTATTGAAAAGGAAATGGCGTATCACGTAGTAATGAAGAATTCAATAACCTTACAATTTCACTCCATTGCGCCAATAAAACTTTGCGTAAAAACATACTCGGCTTCTAAAGGCACTATAGAAAAGGCAAAAATTTTTTTGTAGAAAGCAAAATACACCATAGTCATTTAGAACAGTCACCCTTTACAACAAAAAAATAATTATTAAAATCGATTGCCTTGTTCAAAAGTTATTGAACTTCGAACTTATTGCAAAATCTAGGTGCGCCACATTTTTTGTCCGTCAGTGTAGTTGTATATATATTTGTTTCTTAAACCTCCCAACAACTGTGTCGCATCATCATCACAATGTTCTCAGTCCGAAGACTAGTTGGACACGTAAGTACCTCCATCTTTTTCGATCCTTAGCTAACATACGGTAGAACATCCTAAGGGCCGATTCTAGAATTGCGGCCGCCACTTGCACGAAAATGTATTCGCTGCCCCTGCTCTTTTTTTTGTATGGCAAAATTACCTATATTATGAACAAAATAAAGTGCCATCCATAACGTTTTAATTCTTTTTATTATAGTCAGAGATATAAATAAAAAGAGGTAGGGGTAGGCCCAGATTAGACTACTGCTCTCAAATAGTTGGGGGTGTAAGATGTTCTACTTTTAGGGAAAAGCATAGGTTAGATCGGTATAGGAAAGGATGAAGGTACGCGTCCAACCAGTCTTCGGACTGAGAACTTTATGATGACGATATTTTTTTAAAATATAACTACCATTTACTACTTATTTACAATACAACTATCGTAAATTAAAGTATCGTACAATGTTGTATATACTATCAATGTGACCACAACAATTATCTTAAGAAATAATTAGTAAACGAGAAATTAAAATGGTACAAATGGTAGCAGAAAAAAATTATTACATAAGTATATTAAATAATGATACATATTTATATTTTAAATTAAGGTGGCCTTTCTCGGTTAAGCCGTGGCAAAATTATCTATGACTTCAAGCTTTCCCAAAATTCCTATTTTAACAAAATTATGGCCAAATTTGATAACCTTTCCTGCGCCATTGATGTTCTCAAGTACGTTCCTATTAATTTTAGTTTATAAAATGATCTTTCACTAAAAGCAATACTGACCGGTAACGTTAAATATATTCTGAGCAATAAAAAATTTGAAAATGGGGCAGTTAGATCATTGTAAATTGTAATTGTGGTCGAATCAGGGAATATATCTACTATGTGTAATGATTTCAGTGTGTAATTCATTTGCATTGATATCTTCTGTAAAATCATTTTCAACTTTTAAAAGGTAGGTACCTTATTCAAATCTAGCCAATTTTTTACTATATTTTCATTTGATAAGGAATTAAAATTATAACTGAGTAAAAAATAATACAAATGATCAAAATCTCTCAATAATTCGAATCTTTCATTCAACGGTGTTAACATATGATGAAGGGTGAAATAAAATTCTATTTTATACTCATTTCTTGTATCTAAAATATGATCATCTTCACATTTATAGTGAAAATGAGCTGTAGTTTTCCTCAAACTAGAACTAAACTCTGCAACAATTTGCGATTTTTGCCAACGTATTTGATTTTGTTATGTAATCTGCAAATGCTTCATCACTTCTTAGATAGGTAGCAAGGTAGCTAATCAAGTTGTCTAAAGCTTTTACGCATTCTATGTTTTGTGTAGCATATTGCCAAATTTTGACGACATTAACTTTTGTTACCAAGTCATGCGATACCATACGACACTCGCTTATTTTTCTCCGAACCTCCCTATTGAATGTGATTAAGCAAATTGCAGTCAACAACGGCTATAATTTGGACATGGTCAGTGGCATTTTATCAAAGAAAAGAAAATATAATGCAATAAAATTAGTTTACCCAATTTTCGATAACTCAACCAATAATTATAAATCTCTGACATATTCCGGACCAAAAATTAATGAACTAAACCTACTTTTCAAAACATTCAACTACAAACTAGCTTTGAAAACAAATAATGCCTTAGGAAAAATCATTAAAAACAACAAAGGCAAAACAGATAAAAAATTTAGATCGGGAGTTTACAAGTTAATTTGTGGTTCTTGCCCTAAGAGTTACGTAGATCAAACAGGACGACCATTTATAAAAAGAATCGCAGAGCATTTAAATAGTTTCAAAAATAGGAAGACAAACTGTACTTACGCAAATCATTTAATATCAAAAAACCACACATTCAATGAAAACTATGAAATTCTAAATTTAGAAAATAAAGGAATTAAATGAAACTTATTAGAGGCATTAGAAATAAATAAACTTAAAAAATCAAATATTATATTAAATGATCAAATAGATTTAATTTTTCGCCATTGTTAAATATCTTTCACGAGTAGTAATAAAATTTCAGCCAGGTAAAAAAAACAGGTATAAATAGGAGTTTAGCATTGTAAACATTTAGTTCAGTACCAACATCTGAAGAAGCCGTTGTGTAGGCGGAACAATTGTCATGTTTAATTAATAATAAATTTACGAAAACCTCGACAATATTGCCTCATTTAAATTAGTAATTTTAAAGCATCAACGATTTTACATTCCGTCGAAAATATAAGTAGGCAGTATTTTGAAAAATAGGCTGTTCCAACATTTGCTATAGAAATCTAAAATATTTAACTTGCAATAATGGCAACGAAAGCTGGTTTCTATTTAACTTATCTTAAGAAACGAGATAAGAAACAAATCAAACACAAGTAAACTTGCAATTTGATAAAAAAGTGGGAAAACAATGGTGTTAATAAGCTGAAAATCATAATGTTTGCCTACCATATCATCCACGTCTTCGTCTTTACTATATCTTGCGTAATCTTTTCTCAAAGTTCGCATTAATATCATTGATACTAATCCCACCAGGAAATTAACCATCATGAAACTATTGAAGATGCTAAACCAATGAATCTGAAATGTCAACAAGTTCATTAAAATGACTTTCACCAATTTCATGCTCTTGTACACGCAAATGTTTGGGTAAAGTAAAGGATCACTCACCCTATGTTGGAAAAAGTTGTGATCCAAGTATTTATCGAAACGATCCTCAAATTTCACATCAGTAGGCTTCCAAATAACTTCATACGTGAATGACAATTTACCGTCCGGAGTCAGTCTTATTTTATCTTCCGAGGTCAGATTAACATCAACGATTTGTTTGCCATTGTAACCGATTTCAAATTTCTTGTGCGTCCATATGTAGTAGCTGTTATCTTTTACTTCACCTACTACGCCCCAAATAGGCAAATCATCTATGTACATTTGGTACCAGTAATGGTTTTTAACAGCATACGCAAATGCTTTATATTTCTCATCAGTCAACTGCACTCCGCAGTATTCAGATTTACGCACAGGGTCTACAAGTGTAAATTGAAAATGAACCAAAAACAGGATAATTCACTTACCTTTATATCCTATCTCGATGCCACTTTTCTCTAACTGTACCCCTTGTAAAGCTTCGCTAAGGGTTTCGTGATAATGATTAATCTTGCTTTTGGGACCAGTGCAAAATGGTAAAGAAAAATACGCATACGTTTCTTGTCGGTTGTGGTACGGTCCAACTGTATTCATCCACAATATGACTTCTTCATTTTCGTCGTACTTAAAGAACAAATAATGGCTAAATTACCTCTTGAAGACGTATTTTCTAGTTACTTACAACGTGATCGTGTTCGTTGGCATTTACAACCACCAGCACAAATAATATAGATACTTTAACGAACGTATGCATTTTTCGTGTGGAGATATTGTTGTCTTGTAATTATATTGTAAAATTGCAATGTTTCTTGCCCATTAATTGGCGAAAATCTACACACTACATTATCCACACACGTAGACAGCAATAATATATTTGACAGTTCGGATTTCCGAAAAGTTCACAAAATAATTGTCGGCAAAGTCAATCCCTGCGCTTGCTTATCACAGGTACCAGTCGATAGATTGCGCAACACGCGTTTAAAAAATTAAATAAATTCACTCGCACTACTACATATTTATCGTAATTAGAAAGTAGGGTTTTTTAAGTTAATTATTCGTTATTCATTTCCGACCAAGAACGTCTTGATACGTTATTTGGTTCAGCCGGCGTGATGGAATGAAAATTATTTTGCAATCTCTCCATTTTGTGAATATTTGGGCGAGTTGCACAGTAAACTGGACGTTTGACAGTAGTAGTAGTGTGGTGCATTGCAATGCAGATGGCGGTGGCGCTTCAGTTTATCTAGGGTCCCTGTATTTAGAGAGTACCGCAATCAATAGCTCCACTATGTTTCAGAACTGTGAGTAAACATGGCGGACTGCTGAGTCAGCAGCAAAATGTCATATGTCAGTCAAAGTCCAGCTGAAATGTTGGTTTGTTTGGTGTTTATGTTTTATCGTTTTTTTTTGTGAATCAGTGATATATATTTCCACAATCTGGTCTGTAGTATTATTCCTCAACGTATTACAGTCAAATTTTATTTGTTTATGGATCAAAAATCAGAAGGCAAATCCGCAATTTGTAACAAATGTCAAATATAAAATCTGACGTTCCGCTACAATTCAAATTTGGCGCCTGTTATTGTGAGTAAACATGGCGGAGATTGCGGTACTCTCTCAATACAGGGACCCTAAGTTTATCCTCTTATTTCTAAACAGAATATAATAATTTAAAGATAGGACCGCCGACTAATCCTCCCATATTTGTTGGGTTTCCGCTAAAGCAAAAAACCTTGAAAATTCCAAGCTGTAGAGGTTCCATCTGAAGAGTTTGCAGCTGTGATAGAAACCAATCATAATAGATTGTGACTATATTTTGTATTATCCTAATCACACTTTCGGGCGATAGATGGCAGCACTTTTAACAGCTGATATATCGCAGCCTTAAACAGTGGCGGCTCGTGGTTTGTTCAAGAGGGAGGGCTCTGCCAAAAAATAAATATTTTTTTGGATAACATTATGGAGCATTTGTTTTATACCAGAAATTAGGGCAAAACTACCCTATTTAAGAGTGAATATTTCTGTCAGTTTCAATTTTGTGGACAAAATAAAAAATCAAATTTTAACAAAATATTTATTACCTTTTAGCTTAAAATAGTAGTATAATATATAACAAAAATATGTGTAGTTTATTAATAAATATGAACAATGGTAAACATTAATATAAAGTATTCTATTTAATTAAACTACATAAATAGAACATGGAAGTCAAAAAATTGAGCTCATGCATGATAAATTATACACAGTATACATTTAATACCTATTTAGTTTACCAGTATTATCTAGGGCTGTTAACGAAAAGAGGTTAACCGGTTACATTTTAGCGGTTTTAGTTATTATACAGAAATTTGTTTGTCATTATTCTGTGACTAGTATTTCACCAGTCACGACCACGATTCTACGACATGTTAGTTCTTAAAACCGCTTTCCCTTCAAAACCGGTTATACCCTACCGCAACCGGTTAAACCAATTTTTCCAAAAATTGGCAGCCTTTAGTATTATCCTAATTTTAAAGCACCATGTAAGGCAATTTAATAGTTTTAAGGCACTTTCAAAATAAAACAAATTAATCGAATATAACCCTAATAAAGAAAAAAAAATGCATAATTTATAGGCTACCTAGTAAAAAGACACAAAGTATAATAGTATAATAAGGCACAAAAAATGCCAGTAAAATTATGGAAAACAAATAGATTAACAAAATAACAGTATATTTTATTTAAATTAATACCGCTGTTAGAGTGGCCTTCTGAGTGATAGTAAGGCATACAATCAAGGATTTTTTACCCTGACTGGATTGGCAAGGTTTATGTGCAACTGCAATGAACTATTGAAGCCGTTTCAGGGGTATAGGCTGAGCATTGTCACCTCTTGCTTTCAACTTATATATCGAAGATGCGATTAATATTGTTAAAGACAGAACAGCTTCAGGGATAAATGTACAAGGTCAAACTATTAACATGCTCAGATTTGCGATGATATAGCAGTGTTAGCATCTAGCAAAGAAGAATTAGGAGCGGCTTTGAATGAAATGGAAGCAGTTTTGACACAGAGCTACGGCATGAAAATCAATAAAAAGAAAACTAAAATTTTGGTATGTAGAGGGAGTAAAAATAGAACTAAAATTGAAATACAAATAGGAAATGAGAAGATAGAAGAGGTTCCGGATTTCTGCTGTTTAGGATGTAAAATAACTCGAGATGGTAGGAGCAGTAAAGATATAAAACAAAGAATACCGCAGGGTCGAGTTGCGTTTAACAAAAAGAAACAACTGTTATGTTCGGGAACGGTTAATGTAGAAACTCGGAAGAGACTCTTAAAGTTGTATGTATGGAGTATGGTATTATACGGGTGCAAAACTTGGACAATAGGAGAAGCTAATCGAAAAAAGAGTAGAAGCGTTTGAAATGTGGTGCTACAGATGCATGATGAAGATACCGTGGATAGATAAGGTTAGAAATAGGGATGTATTAGAAAGAGTTGGGGAAAAGCAAAAGATATGGAAGACAAAAGAATAGGAGAGATAGGAAGGTAGGATACCTTCTGAGACACGAAGGAATAGTTCGTGACATACTGGAGTCAGATATAGGAATAAAAAAATGTAGGGGTAGGCCTAGATTAGACTACTGCTCTCAAATAGTTAAGGATGTAGGATGTTCTACTTTTAGGAAATGCGTAGGTTAGCTCAGGATAGAAAAGGATGAGGTATGTGTCCAACCTTATGATGATGATGATGAAAACAGATAGATTTTTAAGACAAAATTTTCATTTACCGAGTGATCATACTGTAAGAATGTGGATGTCAAATAGAAGTGGTGACGTGGGGTTTTTGGACGATGTATTAATTTTTCTTCAAAACGAAATACCAGCGGGAATGTACCCTAATATTTGATACCCGATTGGATGCCATATTTATTCGAAAACAAGAATGTAGTCACTTGTTATATGGAAGTTGTCACAATGTGTATATGTCGCAGCCTTCTGGTGTATAATTGGCCGTTTCATGGAAAGTCTGGACATTTAATGAACCGCTGCCAAATATTGAAGAGCATAAACGTTACACCAACAGGCTAAACATTTTAGACGTTACATGAAACGTCAACATGTTTCTGCCTCTTGATGAAAACGTACCAAATTACGCCAAGTGGCCGACTTTATTGGTCTTTTCATGTAATGCAGCAAATCCACTTTGCGCTTACTGTAATAAAATGAGTATGTAATACATAACCTACATACATACAGTTTTGGTGTTGCTCAACAAGCGCAGTTTTATAAGAAGTTAGAAGAGTTCTATTCAGAGAAACCACTGCGAAAGCCTTATATCGTTGATTGACTATTGGGAAGATGTCTAACCTCCACTGGTTAAAGCGCGCCTCATCCAGCCGTGAAAATATTTTATACCAAAACTCTGTTCATCTCTCTCAAGAGCTCTGTTTAGCCATCATGTGTCTCAAAACGTCCGATTAGCCAATATGCAGCGCTCTCACAAGCAGCGGCATACCGTGGAAACACAATCGCTAACACACTGGCAAACAAATATTAATTTTTAGTTTGAGAAATAATGTTCCCTGGGTTGGTGTCACCAGTGTTGCCAGACCTACTGATTTGCCATTAGAACTACTGATTTTGGTTCTAACATTGATTTGAGTTCCAAGTCTACTGATATTTAAAAAAAACTTGGCAAAGACGCGTTCGCGGTTATGCATATTTGGAGTTTTTGTAACACCGCCAAACGCGGTAATCCGACAGCTTCAAACATAAATTATTACTTTGATAGGCGCCGACCGCCTGCATCAATGGCAAAGATCCAGGGCGGGCTGCAGAAATTTTATTCAGACGCATCCGACCCAGTCCCGACGCCCGACAGTCCTTGTGTTTTGGAAGTGTAAAAAAAACTAAAGCTGAGAACGCTTTTTTAAAACAGACCCTTCACTTGCCCTTTCGCACCAGCCACACGCATTTTTTGGCAAAAAGATGATGTAGAAACAAGCAAAAAACGCGGACCCTTGCGGGCGCAGAACTCGTGTAGCCGTAGGAGAACAATATGACAGCTCTGTACCATACCCGTACACCCACCGAGATTGTTGCCGGTGTCTTTCAATAACGAATTACTTAAACGTCATTTTACTGATATTGTGTAATGCGGGACTCGGGAAGATGTGTCTGAATAAAATTTCTGCGGGCGGGCTCCTGTTTATGAAATCTTAATGGTCAGGGAGGGGCAAGCAACAACTCACTTTATAATTTCAATCAAACAACCAGAAACCGAAAACTCCTAATTTGGAAACATTTTTAGATTTTTTTTTTCAGAAAAACAAATCTTATTCGTATACATACTTATAAGAAAGTATAAGTGGATATGCAACTTTTATGTGTAAATGAAAATTTTTATATTAAGGGGGCTCGTCGAACTTTCTTCTGTTTCGCTCTGACGCATTGATTGTCCTTGAGAACTATACTTCGGCTGCCCAACAGACGGAGTGATCACCCTGCAAGCATGAGCTCTAGACGGGACCACTATCAATTTAGGACGACAGAACCGCAGTGATGCGCTTTCTTTAGACCCAACGAAGTCGCATCACTCCAATTCGGTCGTCATAAATTAATATTGGCCCCGCTAGAGCACGTTCTTGCAGGGTGACCACTCCGTTTGTTGGACGGCCCAAGTATAGGCGTTCGTTTTTCAAGGATGAAACAGCCAACTTTAGAAGAATTTACCTGAAATTTTGGGTACTTATTCTTTTTGTTATGTATAAATGCGCTGGTTCTCAGGGACAATTAACGAGTCCGAGCGAGACAGGAGAGAACGGTCGCAAGCCCCCTTAAGTGCAATACATGTGAAGTATGAGAACTTGTATTTTATAACAGCACAAATTTTAATATTAGATTTTATACACAATTCCAAAACTGCGTTGAGTCGAGTTCTGTTAGATATTATTTACTTATTTTACTTTTATTTGTTTTTATTAATAATAATTAATTAATAACAGAATACCTTTAACAGCTGTTTATATTTGTCATGTTTCCAAAGTAAAAATAAAATTTGATTCAATTCTGTGGTGCCCTCAAAATTTTTACATACGGTCCTTGCTGGTCTGCCCAGCTGCAAACTGGCTTCCATACATCAAAGCAGCCGATCGCAGGTGTCCCGGCATCTTGTTTGGGCTATGATTCTAGATAACTACCGTGTTACCGACGCTATTCAATACTATTCATATTATTAAATGCTTTCAACCACCGCTAGGTGGACGACGCGAGAAATCCTAGCGACCGATACGTCTTGCAGGCATCATTTACAGCCGTATACTTGTGCGTCTACCCAATAATCAGTCAACGCTTATATAAAGCAGAAAATTGAAGCAGTTATACAAGAGATTGTAGTGGCCAAGCAAAAACAGTAAGTGAACCTTTTAACGCATCATCTTATTGTTAAGGTTAGGTGATGCCCGGGATTCCCCGGGGAATATGTGGTATTGCACCTACAAGTGGTATGTGGAATTAAATAATTCGTGAACTGTACATACCTAGGAATATTTTAACAGATTTTTCCTATTACATATTTCGAAGGATCAATAATATGCAAGATACCAAAATAAATACCAATTTAAAATTTTGCTAAACCCCAGTTATGTCCACTCATTCTTCTAAAATGGGTTTGGATTAGATTGGATTCCCGACAAGCAATATAAATGGATAATGAATTATCAAGACCATGCCACGAAATTCTTATTCTTACGACCAATGGCAACTAAACGTGCCGAGGAAGTTGCCTCTAACTTACAAAGTATTTTCCTTTTAATAGGAGCCCCTAAAATTCTTCAGAGCGACAATGGTCGCGAGTTCGTAAATAAGGTAATACTTGAATTAAAAGCTTTGTGGCCTGACTGCATCATTGTACACGGTCGTCCTAGACATCCCCAGAGTCAAGGAAGCGTTGAAAGATCCAACCAAGATGTTGAAAACATGATACGATCGTGGATGTCGGTAGGGCTTCAGTTTGTGCAATGGCAAAAGAATATCTCATTTCATAGAACAATAGGACGGTCCCCATATAAAGCGCTCTTAGGTTGTGAACCTAAAATTGGACTCTCTTTTAGTAACATCCCATTAGTGCTTGCAAAAACATTGGCTACAGAAGAGCTTATGAAAATTATGAACGAAGGAGAAGGTTCAATTGTCGAAATATCGGATCTCGCTGGTGGAAATAATCATAATGCCAATCTTGTTTCTTTGCCGGAGGAAGCAAATATAAACAGCCCTGAAAAAACTATTGTTGGTGCAACGTTTATGCCTTTCAGTATTTGGCAGCGATTCATGAAATGTCCAGACTTTCCATGAAACGGCCAATTACATACATTGTAAATACATAACTTGGTGAGGAGGCTAATGACGTCCGCTACATACCTGCTCGAAATATTATATTTTTATATAGAGATCACCACCCTAGATCACTAGATCTACAAACTTTGATGAGCCCAAAAATGTGATGTCTCGCAAAAAATTGTAGTCAAAATAAAACCGAATATTTCTTTTCAGATAGTATACCGAATTAATATCAAACATTAGAAAAAATATCTATACCTGCTCCTTATCACACTTAATGAATAAAACGCCGTGGTACTTTTTGCTGTGGTCGTTTAACTGAGACACCCTCCCGAAACTCTTTTGGCAGTGAGCGCAGTGATGAGGCTTGTCGACTGAATGCGTAATCATGTGCCTATTCAACACATCGGAACGTCCGAACTTTTTACCGCACACTTCACACTTGTGCAGTTTCTCATTCGTGTGAATGATCAAATGTTTGGTTAAGTTATGAGCTTGCTGGAATCGTTTATGGCAAATTATGCAATCATAAGGTTTTTCTCCGGTATGAACGCGAGTGTGCCGTTCCAAGTCGCACAATTTACGGAATTCTTTAGGGCAATTCTCACACTTAAAGGCTTTCACTTTCGGGTAATTCACTTTAGCTAAAACGTGCACTTCTTTGTGCTTGTTGTAAGCTTTGTACGTTGAGAAATCGTCTTTGCAAATTTTACATTCGTACGGTAACTTGCCCTCGTGACTTCTTATGTGGGCTACGAGTAGGTCGAGAGTTTTGAAGACGCGCTGGCATTTTGAACACGAGTAAGGTTTCTTTCCTGAAAAATATATAAATAAAAAATTATCCACGATTTGAGTAAGCGGCAGAATAAATTTATAAGTTTTCAAACACAAAACAAAAAGACTGGCATAATAAACAGAACAAAAACTAATGCGAGATTGGCACTGATACACAGTATTTCTACTGCAGATTTGATTAGAGCAAAATCGTTTGATAACCATGCTTATAGACGTTGTTACTTTGGCTAGGACTGTGATTTTTATTGTTGTGTAAAATGTTATTTAAACACAATTTGTAATATTGTTGCTTGTAATTCTATGTAGCATTTACGAATTTGTGCAGTTCTTTATTTGTTCTCTTGTTCAGTTCAGTTGTGCCGGAGTGTAAGCGCAAAAACAAACTTACCTGAATGTTTCTGCTTGTGTTCCAAGAGCGCTGTTCGATTTTCAAAGTCTCTGCCACAAATTTTACACAGTAATCTTGCTGGTTTGTGCCCATTACGATGAGCCAAATATTTGCTCTGATCTTGAAAACTTTTAAGACACACGACACAAGTAGAAGTTTTACTTTTCTTTTGAAGCTTATTTTCTTTTTCCTTATTGGCGTATTCGGCTTTAAGGGTATCGCATATTTCTTTAGTATTTATCCGGGTCACTGGGGAGTTATTGTTGTTTTTGATTTTTCGCTTGCCCTCTAGGTTGTCTTCTATTTCATCATCTATTGGCAACAAGTGTAAAGCTCCGAGGAACGTAGTTTTAGTAACCTCTTTGTAATCTTCCTCTTTTATTTCTAAACTATTTTTAATCACTATCCTTTTTGAGTATCTATGAGCTTTCTTAAATAAGGAAATCTTCATGTTAGGGAGCATCACTATTTTTAGAGGCACTTTCTGATTCTTTAAAACATATCTAGCACAGGTGAAATGATATTATATAAACACAAACTGATTTATAAATTTAAATAAACTGAACGAAAAAAAAACTAAATTACAGTAAAATGAAAACTATTCCATGCCACTTGTTGCTGGAAAAAAATTTCCTTTGTAGTGGGATTTTTGGTAATTATCTGTCAAAGTCAAAAAATATAATATTGTAGTGGCGACATCTATTAGCATAGATCTACCCTGGATAACATAGGTTTCTAACTGTCCATCCAAAATGACAACTGTCATAAAACCGTTTGTAAGCTTCAAAGTTTGAAGTTTGAAATATCTGGCATTAATTTTACAATTTAAATTAATTATGGATGATTTTGTTAATGTAGCAGTGCGATTAAGGCCTTTAAAATCGGATAGTTCATGCAGCTGCGTTCAATTTATAAGTAAAGAGCCTCCAGTAAGTAAAATAACATGTTTATTTAAATTTATTTATTTATTTATTTGTTCTTGTAGGTTGTTTTTGTGTCTGAAAGGAAACAAACATTTGCCTTTGATAACATATTTGCAGAAGATGACGACCAAGAAACTGTTTATCAAGCGATGGTTAAACCGTTAGTAGATCGTGTCAAAGAGGGCTATAACTGTACAGTGTTTGCTTATGGTCAAACAGGCACTGGTAAAACGTACACCATCGGGAGCAATCCAAAAGTATTACGGTCCATTTGTGTATTAATTTGGATGTTGTTATTATGTTTCTTTAAAGATATGCAATGTTGACGAAGCTGGTTTTATATCACGGACACTGGACGATTTCTTTTATAACACAGAGAATGTCGAAGTCGCCATATGGATCTCATTCTATGAGATTTATAATGAGAAAGTGTTTGATTTGTTGGTTAAAGATAGAGTTCCATTACAAGTTAAAGGTGAAATATTTTACGTTATGTTCGACTATACTAATAATAGTGATGTGCTTTTTTAGAATTTAAAGTCCAGGGTCTCATTCAACAACAAGTTTCTAGCGTCTATCAGGCACACCAAATTTTAGAAATCGGCAGTAAGAACCGTCATACGAGTGGTACAAATCAAAATAGCAACAGCTCTAGATCACATGCGATATTTACAGTTTATTGCAATGTGAAGTATGAGTAAGTTCGAAATTATGTTACTGAAAAGCGTGTTGTGCAGCAACATCTTTTTGTTGTAGGGACAATGAGACCTTTGCTAAACTGAATTTGGTAGATTTAGCAGGGTCTGAGAGTGTAAGGAAGACGGGCAATCAAGGAGCCCAATTTCACGAAGGGGTGAACATCAATAAAGGGTTGTTGTGTATTGGACAAGTTATGAATGCATTATCAACTAATAGGAATCATATTCCGTATCGTCAGTCTATGGTTACGACAATTTTGCAAGGTACAAAACTCCCATGAGTCGAATTTCTTTCAGTCGAATTTTTCCGTAACTCGAATAAAAACGTACAAATCTCGAAGTTCTAGAATTAGTAAATTTCCATATCTCGAAGTATATTCAACTGTAATCCTACGAATTTTATCCCCTTTATTCAATTTTAGCTGACAAAACCATTTCTGCCTAAAACTATGTACCCGGTTTGTTCACATCTTTTCCCTTTCTCTGAAATCGGTAATCGGTATAATAAACAAATGGTTGGAAAACCCAGTTGAGATTCTAAAATTACTGCTTTGCTGCTCAATTTAGTTTTGTTCGAGGTTTTGTTGCTGATTGTGTTCAGAGCTATTACTAAAAATGTCAAGTGCGAAGAGGAAATTAAAAATTTTGTCGGTAACCAACAAAATTCGTTTAATCTAACAAGTTTATCAAGGTGCAAAACGGAAAAAAGATATCGCAGCTGAGTTTCGAATTCCGCCAAACACATATCCACAATTTATAAGAATCGCGATGCAATTCTTGTAAGAATCGCGATGCAATTCTTGAAAAAAGTTCCGACGGGGTCAGATGTTCGAAAGGCAGTATGTATTATTACAGCAATTTTGTGAAAATTAACAGTTAAGTCATCAAAAACAGTGCAAAATTACCGACTTTTTTATTAAACAATTATTTGTTTGGTTACAGAATTGTAACAACCTGCATTTTGTATGGGTATATTGTGTATAGCTACACGTTATACGTTATGAGTTATGTGAATAACACAAGGTACGGAAATTTTAATAAAATGTTCTTAAACTCTTAAGTTTCTTTATCGCGACTTTTTTTTTGTGGCCCTTGAAATTCGACTTATGGGAGTTCCACTGTATGTATTATAAAATGAACGTCAAGTGCAATGAATACTCTGAAGAGTAAAGGGCAGTAGAGACATAGAACAAAAAAAGGCAGGGCCAAGTCGTGATTAACAAAAAAGAAGCAACTTATGGGAATAAAAAGATGTTACTGTTCGTAGATAGTTGGGGATGTACTTTTGGGTTTCGTTTCATTTCTATTACCGACTATTGTAAAGTTGAAGTTTCTGATTACTTTTAGACTCCTTAAACAAAAAGAATTACGTGACTTTAGTAGCTTGTGTCAGTCCTGATCCTGACGATACAAACGAAACGGTTCAAACTTTAGATTTTGCGCAGAGAGCGAAGAGGCTGAAGAACAAACCTGAATTGAACAAAATAATAACCAACTATAAAGTAAGTTAAGGCTGAGGGTTTGTGGTGGCTGGGGTTGTAAAGAATTTTCATCTTTCTTTTCAGAAAGAAAATCCAGGGATGTTCGAAAGAGCTTTGATCCACAATACCCCGTATAAATTAACAAATTCTGCTTATAGAACGCCGTTAGTGAATCGAAATACAGTCAGCTGTTTTAGTGCTTTTCGAACTCCCATTGTGAATAGCTCTTCCATGAGCAGCTCTGTTAGTTCTTTTTCTACGAATTTTTCATCAGTTTCGACTAGTACGGAAAATATTAGTAAGAATTTAAGTCCTCCAGTGAAAGGAAATACTTCTTCTCCTTTGGAGAAAGAGAATATCGAAAAGTAAGTCGTCAATTAAGACCGCAGATTCGCAAACTTCACCTTGTGGTACAGTTTATTTATTTGCGCAGTTTAGCAAATCACTAATTTTTCTTTCCAATAAAGTTATGCCAAATATACTAGCAGGTGTTTAGAAGTTCGTTTTGTATGAAAATTTATGTTTCTTTATAACTATACCACCACCTGGGGTTTGTGTATCTATAGTAAAAATTATATAATGTACCTACATTCGTTAGTTGCCCATCGTATTCTTGGTCATTTCAAAAATGTCGACATGTTTTTTAGGTCGATGTTACTAAACCTAGAAAATACAGTCGAGAGAATCGTTCAAAAAGAATTGAAGAAGTTGTCCAGTCCTTTGAGGCGTCTGGAAAGGCTGATTCAAATCGGAAGTGAACGTGTAGAGCCGGAAACCCCAGTTGCAAAAAGGATACTGGTAAATTATTTTTGTTTATACACAACTAAAACATCTAATAACAATAACCGTGCAATATTACACATTTGGTATGAGCAACAGCTAATTTTTTTGCCGAATTATGCGGCAGGAATGAGTGGTACTGGACTGTTTGAGCAACTACTCCTCGGGCGAGTACCCCAGGCATTGAATGATTTGTACACCATTCTAACGTATTATGCAATTTTTATAATTGTAGAATTTTGAGGAAGACAGTCCTCAGTCGGCAGACAAACAAGACGTGTTTAAAGTGCCAGATTTACCATTGAGAAATAAGAGGAGAAAGCCCTCAGCTGACGAAGGTGCAAGAAATGAGCCAAAACGTCGAAGAAGTGTCAGACTTTCGTTAAAAAATGATTCGAAAAATAATTTTGAAGAAGATTTTGCTGACGATAGTCCGTATTCAAGCAATAAACCTGCAGAAAGGCGCAGTGTTCGCTTGTCTTTGAAGAAATCAAAGACGAAACAGCAAGATGAGAACTTGGATGACACTTTCGAAGATTTTGATATTAGCATGACTTCTAGTTTAACGAGGAGAAGAAGCACGAGAGTATTAAAGGAGATTGATAATATTCAAGGCATTGAAAATGTTAGCAAAGCTAACAAAAAAGTGTAAGTATTTTTTCAGACATCGTAAACATTCTAAAAAATAATTTCCTTGTTGGCAGACCCTTGCCGATTCCAAAGCATATCAAAACAGGTTCGTGTGCCAAAGACAGTCCTCGTACATCACACAATAAGTATGTTCTAAATATACTTAATAATGGATCCTCGAAGGACCTGGAATCCTTGTCGACAATTGGCAAGAAGTCTGCGTCGCTTATTCACGTGCATCGGTAAATAATACTTCGTTGTTTGTTTTCAAGATCTTACCATTTTGTTTCAGGAAGTTAAATGGGAGGTTTGATAAGATTCAAGATGTTGAGACGCTCCCAATTTTTCGGGGAAGAGGTTTCGAACGGTTTTGTGCCGCAAATTTTTTAAAAATATGTTGACATTGAAAGTTCTAATTTAATTTTACTGTACCATTTACCAAATATTGTTTTTGATAAAACTTTAAATGTATAGATTTATGTTTTTAAATATATCATTTTTCTAGTGAACTATCTGTTGTGCGTTATTTCCAGCATATAGTGACTTACCGTGGAGACATAGAAGAGTTATTATTAGTTTTATTTCAAGTCGGTGAAGAGCCTAACTGATTATTTGAATTTGTTTTTTAAATAAAATTTAAAAGTGCCTGTTTCTAATATTGAAAGCAAAACTTCTAATTTCATTATGCATTGTGAATTTCTCAAGTGGCATCGCTCTGGTAACGAAAGAACGAAAGATTGGGTTAAGGCTGCGATATATCAGCTGTTAGTCTATAAAATGCTGCCACCTATTGCCCAAAAGTGTGATTAGGATCATGCAAAATTTAGTTACAATCTATTAAGATTGGTTTCTATCATAACTGCAAACTCTTCAGACGGAACTTTTACAACTTGGAATTTTCAAGGTTTTTTGCTTTAGCGGCAACCGAATAAATCTGGGAGGATTAGTCGGCGGTCCTATCTTTAAATTATTATTTTCTAATTAGAAATATGAGACTAAAACTGAAGCACCATCTGCATTGCAGTGGCCACACTACTACTACTGTCAAACGTCCAGTTTACTGTGCATCTCAGCCATATATGCACAAGATGGAGAGATTGCAATAAAATTTTCATTCCAACACGCCGGTTGAACGAAGCAACATATCAAGACGTTCTTGGTCGAAAATGAATAAGGAATAATTAACTTATACAACCCTACTCTCTAATTACGATAAATATGTGTACAAATAGTAAAAAAGGTGTCAAGTTTATGCCGGTTTTGTAAGTACCAGGGTGATTCACGGAGACGGTCGGTTAGACAGCGAATTAAAGTCTGAAAATTTGCACACAAAAGTTCTTGGCTTAGACCATTCTAATTAAAATATTTTCAACGCCCGACAACTTCCGGTTATACTGGAAACGGGTACCTACTCTCTTATTTTAAATGGAATGTCCACATTTTTATTACGGATTTAGATTTTCGGTCGAATTTTAAGGTCACTTTATGCAATACATCATAATGTGTAAAGTGCACCCTCTTCGAGATATTAGACGTTAAAAATCGTAATTTTAAAAATTTCATCAATTATAACTTGGAAACGGTACGAGATAAAGAAATAGTATAATTATACACGAGTTTATAATGAATGCTATTATTACCGAGGATGAAGTTTACAACATGAGCGAGTGAAACGAGTGAGTTTTGTAATCATCCGAGGTAATAATAGCATCATTATAACGAGTTGTATACTATACTTTGTCCACGACTATCAAAACAGATTCCCAGAAAGAATTTACCTTCATTTCCCTTCTCCAGAGTAAGAAAGATTCATACATACGCTCTCAGGTATAATTTTCTTGGTTTTTGGGCAATGAATCTAATGAGGCAAGTTCTGCAGCTTCTTTTATTGCTGGTGCTGTTAAAGAAATCTCGTTTTCACTCTCATTACTCATTATATCTTCTTTTTTAGAATATGCATTTCAAATTAAAAGCAAACCATGCTGATTTGACGTTTCAATTTGAACTGACACATCGCGATCGCGGCCTACTAAATAAATGTAAAAAACGGTCAAAGCAATGTTCCTATTGGTGTAGTGAATAATATTCATTAATCACTGCAGTGATTAATGTATCTAATTATGATTGAAGAAACCCAAGTATAAAGAGTATATTATAAGATAGTCGTGGACAAAATGATTTTCCTACGACCCCCTAGGAAAGCGGCACGTTGCATACAGAATAGTAGGCCGGAAACTTGACAATTGCGTTACCTGTACAGTAAACTCAAACCTGTGCTGCAATTTTTGAAAATCGCACAGTTCATTCATATTTTGTAGCCGGCTTTGAGGTTTTGACGTTTACTGAATAAATATCCTGTCTCGTCTCCTTTTAAATCTAATAATTTTTTATCGGAAAAATCTCTTGAAAGGTGCGGCAGTTGAACATTTTAATGGCTACTCCGTGGAAGACCTTAATATTTTATATAGGTACGAACTGGTCATATTATGAATTAGCGGACAAGAGAACAAATTAACGTGTCATTCATGAGCTGGTCGGAATTATTATAATATTATGTTCATAGTAAGTTAGTAGGCTACTTGGAAATTTTGACATCGGTTAATATCGACAACAAATCCTTAAATAAAGTTACTGTTTTATGAATAAATTTATTTTATTAAGGGGTCGTAGGAAAAATAGTGTACATAACTCGATGGAAAGTGTATTTCCTATAAACTCGCGTGAATTTCTGCACTCGGCTACGCCTCGTATGAAATTTGTCACTTTCCATGCTCGTTACGTAAACTACTATTACATGTCCCTATCCTATTTTTTAATTCTCTATCTAATGGGTCTGGAAAATACTGCTTCCTGATTGGCAACTTGTCATTTTTTGACCAATGGAATAACCAGTATAACTGAAAATAATTTACAATATGAAGAACTTAAAACGAAGAAACTTCATTTTTCTGGTATCTCTTCAAATCTCAGAGGAACGAAAGATACTTCAATCCTCCTAGTTTCAAATGCGGATAATAACCAAACTCACGCGAGAGCGGGACACCTTGCATAAACATCCCCGCCGTACCCCTTACCCTAGAAATTAAAGCGAGGTGTTTATTTGGTACCTTCTTACTACTTAGTATAAAATAAAAGCTTCTATAAGTAATTTTGATTATGGCAGACTAACTGTATGATGTTCTTGAGCTCTATTTCAGCTTCAAGATTGCAAATTTCCAAACAGAATTATGGAGAAGCTGCATAATTTATATAAAACCCACTTTATTATTTTTTTTTTAAAGAAATGCAGTCATTCAAATTTCGCGCTGACGCGGAAGTTAGAGTCAAATGAATTCCTTTTCCGTTAGCGTCTCTTCCGGCGTCATCTCTGGTTTTCGTGGCTTCATCCGGCAACCGCCATTATTCGTTGGTGCTTCGTCGAGTGAACAACACGTCCACCGCCTTCGATGTATTTTTCCAATTTTTTGTGCAAAAATGGCTAGCATAATGGAAATTATGCAATTGTGCAGACTGTGTTTAGTTAAGGACCAAGTGAATATACCAATTTTTGAAGAACAAGGTGATATTAGGAATATTCTGCTGAAAATCTCGGCGTGCCTGCCGGTTAAGGTAAGTTGGCGTTCTCCGCCATGTTTGCATTCACATCCTATTTTGTTGAAATCCGATTATTGTTCTAGTCCATGTTTAACTTGCTTCATTTTTGCTGTTATTGAATCTATTTTAAGATGTTTTCGTTTTGCAACGGGTTTTTTTTTGTTCAGTCTTACGAAATTACGTTTTTTTTTGCCCCCATTATAATTAACATTTAGCATGTTTTATAGCCATTTGCAGTTGTTTTACGTGCATTAGTCGGTTTGGCACGGTAGAAGTTGTTTTCAGTGCAGAAATCGATATACAGGGCGTCGGTTTCCGCCGCGCGGGGAGGATGCAACGACGTGACCTTCAATTAAAAGTACAGCCATGCATAAAGTATTGTTGCCTCTGGTTAAGTTAAATTAAATTAAATTAAATTTGGAACCCCAATTATAATTTTGTATGAATTTTTCTTTCGCAGTATCAGTTAGTACTGAAGATAAATGATTTGTTTTTTGTTTACTGATATTTCCTTACAACGTTAAAAAACGAACCAGTCTTTTTGTTTATTGAAGAATTCTTACACTGTAAGAACGCCGCCGAAATTTAATGGATGCTATGGCGGCAAGATTTTGTTAAATTTTATTGTGTTCCCAAAAGACGCCTCGATTATCCATTCAAGATGGCCGCATACCACGCTTTCGGTCTTATCAAGCAAAACTTCTTTGGTCTGACAGTTCAAGATGGCGGACGGAATGAATTTGTTAGTTTTATACAGAGTGAACAATAAGTACTTCCATGAAATATTTTTATGCGTTAAGGGGAAAGAAGTTTAATTCTTTAATTACGTGGACATGCCAGTTTTGGATTTTTTATTTGATGGGCGCACTTCGGCGTTAGCAATATGTGTTGCAACTGCTTGCATCCGCCATGTTTGTGGGTTGCGGCGTCGGTACTCCAACAGATTTTTTTTAAGTTGCAATCCATACTTTACGGGCGGTTGTTGACGATTATGTCCGTCTGAAATCCAGTGCCACTTCAATCTACAGTTTTTAGAATATTGTTGGAAAATTACGTTAGAAAAAAAATTTCTGAGTGTACGAATTTAGGGGGTTAGCATGGAAAGTTTTTGAATTAAAATTGGCGCTGTAGCTCTTTTTAGTTATAGTTTTAGGGCGTCCGTAATTACAAAATTAGTAAACTACATAAATATGCACCAGTTGGTAGGAAATACCTTTTTTTATTGAGAGAAAAAAATAACTTTAAATTTAAAGTTCGCTGGCAGGCCCTTGACTGCCTTTGCTGGCCGACAAGAACGGGTGTCTGCACAGTAGCAGTTCAGTTAATATCGTTTACGATAATTTCTGGACGGCCGGTCTGTTTTGGTTGGTCATTTTTGACCAAAAAATTAAAAAGAAAAGGTCTGGGTCAAAATGCAGTACATTTTATCCCGCATGGACTTAATTAAGGTTAAGGAACAATGCAATCGAGTGAGTGATTTACAAAATATCGATGTATACAGTGTGTCCCACGCTAGCGCATTTCCTGATTTCCTCCTTAACTCGACAGGAGTTTTAGATATCGAAAAATGATTTAAATGAAAGTTGCATCCAATCAAACTCCTCACATTATAAAATTATTTTCACTATACAGGTTTTCCCATTTCTTCTGCACAGCACCTAACTTTCTTTTCTTCAATGGAACAACCTGTATCTGATCGAATTTTGGAATTGTTTGTTGAATTTAAGGGCCACTTTGTTAACCATTCTTTGGGCCTAAGTCTTGCGATTTCGGCGTCACTTGGCGTTAAAAATGTCATTTTTCAAATTTCATCAGTTATAACTTGGAAACTGTACGAGATAAAGAAAAATGACTTACAATGTCCCTGTCCCAGTTTTTAATTCTCTCTCTAATGGGTCTGGAAAATACTGCTTCCTGATCGGTAACTTTGTAATTTTTTGACCAATCAGGCTGCAGTATTTTCCAGATCCATTAGATAGAGAATTAAAAACTCAAACTGAGATAAGGACATATGTCATTTTTCTTTATCTTTTACTGTTGCCAAGCTTCAATTGATGGAATTTGGAAAATGACGTTTTTTAACGTCAAATAACGCCGAAACCGTAAGACGTAGTCCCAAAGAATGGTACACAAAGTGGCCCTTAAATTCAACAAACAATTCCAAAATTCAATCAGATACAGGAAGTTCCATTGAAGAAAATAAAGTTAGGTGCTGTGCAGATGAAATGGGACATCCTGTATAGTCGAAAATAATTTTATAATGTGAGGAAGTTGATTGGTTCCAACTTTCATTTGAATCCTTTTTCGATATCTGCAACTTTGTTGAGTTGTGGAAGAAACACGCTACCGTGGGACGATTGAGTTTCGCAGTTCGTAAAATTTTAAGCTTAAATCCCAGTTAGGTACGTGTTACCCTCATGATCATGACGTTTTGGTAGGTAATTTAATTGTCTAAAGTTTTTTTTTTAAATTTTTGATATACATATTTTTATGAAGTCTATCGTTTTGATTTTAAGCTCGATTTGGACTTAATTCGAATTTTATTTTTTATTCCCATTACCACCAATTGTTTACAATTATTCCCTTTTCTCCTTTAGTCCAACTTGCATTTCCTAACGATTGGTGCACATTTTGTTATCTTGAAATTAAATGAAATTAGGGATAAATTGTTGCTTTTTTATCACACTGCCTACAACTTTCCGTTAATCAAAAAGTGACTAGGAGACAGAGGGCCTTTTAGGTCATGCTTTAGAGGTTCTTAACTCCTGTAATTTTCTGAGGCGGTATTTTTGCTCGAATGTGCAAAAATTTTCTAGTCATGTTCAGTACATTTTGCTCGTCCTTTATGGAATTTAAGCATCTTGTATAACTTTTTGCCGGTCTTTGTAATAACGACTGTTTAAAATTATTTATCCGATTCGCGTTTAAAAATAAAATTTTCGCGTTCCAGGTTTCGAAAGAAGACAAACTACCTAAGAAAATATGCGATGGCTGTTCGTACAAATTAGACTTACTTTATCAGTTTTGGAATACTGCTGCGAATGCGGAAAAACAACTTATAACATGGATAGCCCAGGCTGGAGCAGACAATAAGAAGACTTCTGACGTAACAAAATCTCAGGAAAACGCCCTTGCCGAAGTAGGAATCGTATTGAAACAGGAAGTCTTGGATCCATCGGAAACTAGAACGGAAGATAAAATTTCCGACGATACACATAGCTATATTTTGCAACAGCAGCAATTGCCGTATCAGCCTTTTGCGTTTTCTGGCACAAGTGCGGCACCCACTGCAACTGTTACTAGCGAAGAAGTTGAAGAACCACCTGCAAAGCGGCCCAGAAGGGTTGCCGCCGCCGCCGCTGCTGCTGCAGCAACCTCAATGGCTGCCGACGAGTCAGAGTCTGAAGATGACAATTTGGACACGGAGGAGATGGGAGTTACAAAGGTTTGTATAAATTTTTTTTCCGAGCTCAGACAATTGGACAATTGGATGTGTTTTTGCAGACTGAAGAAGACAGCGAAGCCGAAGTTGATGATCCTGAGCCTGCTTTTGTAGACGTACCTTCAACTAGTGCCGATGTCGACCAGCCCGGCCCTTCGGGCATAGGGAAAACCCCAGCCACCGATGCACCGTGAGTAATTTTTCTTTTTTCTAGTTTATCGTCGAAAGTATCGGATTAAGTGTACTTCATTGAATTTTGTTTGCTCACTGTGTCTTCAGAAGTAGACGGAAGTAGTTTTAGAAAATGTATCGTAAAATTATTGGGTTGTTTGGGTGGCGTTTTTGATATTTCAAGGTAAGTGGTATGTGGATACGTGAGCTGTTCAGGGTCAACAAGAGATCGTATTTTTTTTTTGTTTGAGAATTTTGCAAATAGGAAATAGAAGCAGGAATTCAACAATAAATTTTAGCTTGAATAGTGGATAAGGTGTGATTTTTTAAGGGAGTTAAAGATATTTAAATATTAAAATTTTGGAGATGTGCGTACTCAGATCTTAATATTTTTAGATGTAATATTTTTTCTTTAGTTTCATTGGCAGTTTTAGCTTTTATTCATCGTAATTATTTACAAAGTTCTAGGGCAGGACAAAGAAGAAACAAATTTTAGTGTTCGGCTTCGTAAAGTTAGTTTAAAATACGATTTCTGAAAGTAAAAGTACACTTAATCCTATTGGCCAAAGCAGAAGTTTTCACAAATATATGCTGATTAATAATTTAATTTCTAAAAAGTTTAAATTTTTTCCTGCTTTGGTCATTCTGTATTTGAATATTTTTTAACTTTTTGAAGTACTATTTCATTGATACATTTGTTTTGCATATTTTGTTCTTGTATTGTATTTCACTTGCTTTACAAAAAATAGTGGTGAAGGGGAAAACACAAGAATCGAATAACATTTCGGGTAACAATATTGCTACTCTTATTTGGGGCCAGCAATATTATTATCGCAAGTTGCACACCGAGGAGTTTGCGGATGATTACTCCACATGCTGCTTTGTGTGTATGCACAATTTTTGGGGATTTTCAGTGATTTACAGGGTTAAAAACTAAAGAGGAGCTAGTGATTGGTGATGATAACTAAGGTAGCCGAACAACCAAATAAATTATTTTTTATTTGGAGTTGTTTCGGAGGTATTTCAACATTTGGACCATAATTTTGTTTCAAATGTAAAGGTAATAATCGGTAAACAGGAGAAATTCGAATTTTTCTGACTGCGGAGGTGGTCGATAACAAATCGATCAGTTTTGTAGCCAGAATCCAATTCGTTTATTTTCTTGCATTTGAATTATTTTTGGCAATTGTCAAAAATAAATGGAAACTCAAATTGACTTATCGATATTCTAAGAATTTTTAGCCTCGTAGGAGCTAAAAATTTGCATGCAACTTCCAAATTTCTAGGTATCTAGAAATTTCGATGATGTGTGCATTTTTCTTTTGGAGGACATACTTTTCTTTGAATATCAATAATTCTGACACACGGATCTTCGTCTCGTAGGTAAGTTCTTGGTTGGCAATTGCCGCAACTGTTGGTACGATTGACTTGGGATATACTTTTATTCTAAGTTGATCCAAATTCATCGAAACCTGTACGTGCAACAACATTTTTCTTCATGTTGGATGGTGCTTATGTTGTGATAAGCGGGTTATTGGCAATGATGTTAGCTGCAGGTGTTGGACAATATGACGTACGGGGTACATTCTACTTTTTGGCAGTGAAACATGGCGATACACATTTCAGCGTTGAACATATATAGCTGAATTTTTTGTCAGAATGTTTATGCAAATTTCAGAGCATACTGACAAAAATATGGCTGTAATATGTAAAACACTTAAATTAGTGTTTGGCCATGGATGATTCAGGCATGAGTTTTTGCACTCATGGTTTAATCGCTGAAAATGGACTGTATCTTGGGCATGTTGTGGAGTACATGCTCTGATTTTGTTGCCGGTGATTTGTTCTTGCAGCGTTCAAGTACGATTTAATACGTAAAACGTAGAACGTGTTTGTTCAAAAAAAACTACGGTAAGTATGTTGGGTTTGTTGTGTTGGCGTTGTTGTTTCCACTTTCTGTCGTAACCCTGACTGTATCCAAGTGGTGCGACGGTTATTGGAAACTCTGTGAGCACGCAGCGGACTTGATACTTTTTTATTGGTTAATTCAAATGACGAGGTTTTGATAAAGATAGTTTTGGAAAGGACAGAAGATGCTGGATCGTGTTTTTATAAAAGAAAGTTTATATTATTTACCTGGTTAGGGTTTGGGCGATGTCAATATTTATCGATATATCGAGATTACATCGATATTTTCTGATCTATTGACAAAATTTTCCAGACCCGGTTGCGGTGCAGCATCTTCTGTTTCTAGCCTGCCATGGTCTTGTTTTATTTATCGAAAAGAAACTAAGGAAATTTTTTTCAAAATATTTTGATAAGTAATGATTCAGAATTATGGGATTTGTTGCCTCATAATGAGCACAAACAATTAACAGGAGATAAAAAATAATAACCAGGTTATATGTCCCAGAAAGTTGGTCTTTCCATTTTTTATCAAAATTAATTTCCGATTTAAAATAGCAGGTCGGGTAAATTTCAAATTTGTGGTTCTTCCTAAAAGATGTTCTTCTATGGGTAAGGTATGTAATTGAATGCGGTAAGTACATATTTCATTATTATAAAGAAAATTTAAAGATGGTCATAAATTTTCCTATCGAACGGAAATTATATTTTTTTTCACGTTTTTTTTTAATTGCCATGATTTAAATGAAGTTCACACAGCAAGTACTTATGAAATTAGTAGTAGAAAATTCAGATGAGAAACTTTTAGAAACAATTCATAATTTAAGAACTT
The DNA here is from genome assembly GCA_963966045.1 of Xestobium rufovillosum. Classification (NCBI taxonomy): domain Eukaryota; kingdom Metazoa; phylum Arthropoda; class Insecta; order Coleoptera; family Ptinidae; genus Xestobium; species Xestobium rufovillosum. The sequence goes on from OZ014493.1 coordinate 43,512,703, forward strand.
TAAAATTGAGTGAATTTTGGTCCTTCATCAGTTTTATTCACTAAAAGAAATTGTGTATAAGCACCAATCGTGGTACATAATAATTAAAGTTCTGGCTAAAATTCCAGGGATATAATCTTGAATTTAGACAATTTAAAGTGAATATTCTCGATCAAATCTCCTGCAGTGTAAAGAACTGAATGGGTTCGTTTAAGAATAAAATTTCGTGGTAAGAATGTTGAGTTTGCAATTTAATGGAATTCCAGTTTATGAAATTTAGAGGTTATTTCAAAAGTTGAGCGTTTCATGAAAATTTTGCATGCACGAGATTTGGTTTTGAAAATGAAGTGTTTGTGATCGAATTTAGAGAAGGAAGACTGCGAAAAAGGTAAGTAGATCTTTTTATTACTTGAAGTACATGAAATATTTAGCTAAAAGTCGTGCAGTTAGAAAAGAAGCAGTTGATTTCAATGTTACTTCTGACTGGATTTGTAAAAATTTCCAAAAAAGCATAGAAGCTGTAGTTTATTTGCAAACCTACCCTTTAACTCCTCTGCATATGAGCAAAGTTCAAAATCTGATTGAAATTGTATAATCTTTGTAAAGCTAGTTGTGGAACAGCAATGTGCGCATGCGAGACCAGCGAAACTTCGTCAGTCTCAAATTTGTAAATTTCACATGCAGTTAAGTTTCAATGTAATAAGTGATGCTTCCTTACGGTCGGATAAATTCAAAAGCTTAGAACAGTTTTATAATTACGGTTGGTTTGTACCCTAATTCGTAAATATGAATAAACCATACTAAAGTGCGGATCAGTTTGGATGGGGTTTTCAAAAGTAGGGTTATGTTTTAGGCTACTTGTGAATTTCCTATTTATCTGCAGGATTTTTTTTTGAGGTTAAGATTGTCCGTGCGTCAAAAGGGTTGTGCTTGTATAATGCAGATGGCGCCAGCGCGAATGCGATCTTTCCGGAAAAGCCAGGTTGCCAAGTCTAAATTTTGTTAGCTTAAGGTGGACTACTAACATTTTGTTAGGGTTTTGTCCACCAATTTAAACTTTCCAGAGCTGTAGATATAAGATAATTTTTATGTACGTCCAATAAACTTATTTGTACACGGTGTTTATTTAATTTTTCCGGGTTGTATATAACGGATAGGCGGTTGTAGGATGTTCCTTTACTTTCAAATCTAGAGCTTTTTAAATCTGAACGTATTCAAGCTTGTTAGAAACGACATTCCATCAAATTTTGAAATGTTCTTCAGTTAAGTGAAAATGCATATTGTATAGGGGAAATTTATGGTTCTACCCTGCCCTGTTCAAACTCTTCAATGAACCTATTGCCTATAGTCATTCCTACTTTGCAGAAAATGTTGCTAATTAGCAGGTTTTTCAAAACTAGATGGAACCAAGTAATTTTTTTGCTTCACACTTCCCCTCTCGGTTGTGCATATACGTGTTGTAAACTTCATAGTTTTGAAATAATCTTTAACATTGAAAGAGTACTTGCGGCCGTACTTACATAATTGCTGTTAAAAACAAACTGCCATAAAAATTAGGGTTGAGAATACAATAGTAAGAATTGTGTTATTAATTTGTAGTTGATAGGCACGGGCAATAATGCTTTCGTCCGCACGAAGGCATTGGCACAGGACATCTTAAATATAGTAGACCGCTGTAGGGACTTCATTTATTTTAGAGAAAAGGTTTAAAAAGCATTATCGATATCCAGAGTTCTAAAATAGGTACCTACCTACTGTAGGTAGGTATGTGTCCGGATGGGGTTACAAAGGGGAATACATGTTTTATTTTTAATTCCTCACTGGTAAAAGACCATACATGTTTTTGAATTCTCGTTGCGCGTATTATTCTTTGTCTTGGAAAAAATATTTTATAAATTTTTTGTTTTTTATCTGAAAATTTTGTAATTTCACTGGATTTTCAGTAAGTGTCTTATAGTACCGAATTAAATATATTTTTCTATGGGATCAACATTCACGAAAAGCGAATTAAAAATTCCTAAAATATTTCCTGGAACATTTAAATCAAAAATAATATGCACAACGGTAGTTTAAGAACGAGGGTTTTTTTATGAAACATGACTGAGAAATAAAAAAATATTTTTTTCTTTGTAACTCCATCCGGGGGCATACTGTATATTCACATGTATAAACGGAACACACTATGTATTTTTAGTGCTTCTTTGAATCCAAATTTTTCGTATAAGAATATACTCTCACTTGAGTGACAGAAGATTGTGGAAAATGAAAAACTCGACGTATATAGGAATTAGGAAATTCAACCTAATAAGCTTAAATCCAGAACCCAGCCTACTATGATAAGAAATGTAGGCCAGAATTTGCGAAAATCGGTTAGGCATTTTAAAAATGTTTTCTTTTGTAGGAGGTCGTTCACCAAAGGGTACGATGGTAAAGTTACCTACATAGGTACTTACCTATTTAAATGGTGTGTTACGAGTACATACATATTTGCGGTTTTGAATTCTGCATAAATTTTTGAACATTTTGTGTAGGGATGCAATACTGAATAAATAATTTTCCAAATATTTGCTTTTTTCCGAAAAATACGTTTTCCCGCATGCCAATACTCTACGGTATTTTATACAGGATGCCCCAATAGTGCCGCGGCGGAGTCTTGCGCCTCTGTTACGTTTTTTAAAGAGAAAAGTTACATGATGGAACTCCTTTTTTTAGTTCCTCACTTTAAAATTGTTTCCATTTATACACGTTGTTTCATTTCTTCTGCACAGCACCTAACCTTTTTTTTTTAATGGAACACCTGTGTTTGATTGCATTTTTGGATTCCTTAACTGACTATTGTGAGATCGTATAATAGTATATTGCGTAACGAGCATGAAAAGTGAGGAATTTCATACGAGCGTGAAATTTTATAGGAAACACTTTCCATCGAGTTATGTATATACACTATTTTTCCCACGACCAATTAAGAAGTGTAAATGGAAATAATTTTAAAGTATGGAGAACTAAAACTAAGGACGAGGCTCTTATATAACTTTTTTTTCTAAAGTGCACAATAAAGGCGCAAAACCGCTGCGGCAGTATTGGCACACTGTATATAGTGCATGTTCCAACCAATGATGCATAGTCGGTTTATGTCTCTGATTCTGGTCAAAATGGCGAAATAAAATTTTACTAAGTACCTAGTCCGGGGAACTATGAGGTGTCTCTTAAAATTATTTTGGTAGGTATACAGGGTGTTCACACGTCGAGTTCCAAATTCAAACTGGGGTTCCATTTATTTTCAAATGAAACCTCCCACCTTTCTACATAATTTGGATTCGTCATAAAATTACATGAAAGTTGATGTGGTACTCAATAGGGTAATTTACTTTAGTGCCACCTGTGGAGCTACCCTAGCGATCTGAGATTTATTTGTTGGACTAAGTTCATAGACTACAGTGCTTGTAAAATGTAGTCTATTAGCATTTGCTGCAGTACACAGTAGTCAACGTGGTAAGACAAGTTTTTTTTTTGAAGAATTTCAAACTTATTTGCAAATTCAATGCAGGGTTTAAGATTCAATCCTGGAAATTAAGAATTTCGTCATTTCAGTCTTGAGTTTTCCTCAGTTCTGAAACTGTTTTAGTACACAAGAAATAATATGTGAACAGTATATTGTTTCAGGGGCTAAACGGCGAATTATTTAAGTTGTTTTTAATTTGTAATCAAATGAGTTAGAACGCTTCTGTTGATGTAGTTTCTAAACTGCTAATGGGGAGAATTTTCTTTTTGCAGACGCAAGGCCTTTAAAAAAATGATAAGCGTGCCTCTACGACTGCTTCAAACTGGTCGGTTAATAAAACCGCATAAATGCCGGACCTGCAAACGACTTTTTCCAAACACCACTGCAATGAGGAAGCACAGGGAACAGGTTCATTATAAGAAAAGGCACGATTGCGTTGTGTGTCGAAGACGGTTTAAGTCTGAGGAAGAGAGGGACGCGCATCGACGGGAAGTGCATGAGGGAAACTACTACGAGTGCGATTTTTGCGGGAAGAAATACACGGCGAGGTCTTCTTTAGTTGATCACATTGAAACCCATGCTTTAGAATCTAAATTTCGGTGTAAAGAGTGTAATAAATTGCTGGGAAGCAGTAATAGTTTGAAAAATCACGTGAGAAATTTTCACGAGGGAGTTACATTCAAGTGTCAGCTTTGTGGGTCTGTTTATCGCATCGAAAAGAAGTATAAGTTGCACTTGAAGACCCACGAACCGGATTATTCCAGGGTGGTGTGCGAGTTTTGTGGTAGGACCTTCATGAACAGCGACGTGAGGAAAGCGCACATCAACAAGAAACATTCCGATAAAGTGAATAAGAAATTTCTTTGCGACATTTGTGGTTTGGAGACGACTACCAGCAATGGTCTTCGTGATCACAGGATCAGGAGACATACGGGAGAGAAACCGTACGTTTGTGAGCAGTGTGGCCGTCGCTTTACTACGGCTAACGTACTCAAGCGCCATTGTGCAGTACATTCTAGGGCGAAGTTTACGTGCGAGCAATGCGATAAGTCGTTTGTGCGCAATAAGTCGCTTGCTGCACACGTCCGGTCTGTACATAAGTCATAGAAGGCAACAGAGACAGATTATGGCTAGAGACACTCTGAGATAAACCAAATTGTTAGCACAAGAAACTTTACTATTAAATATAAAATTGACAATACTTTATTTTTTTGTACCTATGTGTTTTGATGTCCTGAAATATAACAACGGAGCCATCCATAGCATGTATGACGTCAAACTAATAGTGCGCTCTGGGCGGCATATATCGAGTTGCAGGATATAACTGCGGTTTTCTTCTAAACTAAGCAGAATCAAAACATTGTACTTCATTAAATGTTGCCAAACAGGCAAATTTTACAAAATTGAAATAATGGTATAATTTATGGTTTAAACACAGCTCATTAGATTAACAGGGTTAGATTTTCGATTTTTGTTTGATCGAACACTAACGAAATTTTTAGGAAATTTTGCTCTTAAGCCAAAGATTATACCCATTTAACACCCCACATAAATGTAAAATGATTAAAATTTGAACGCTTAATTTCATGAAGCACTTAAACGTTGTAATTTCGTCACAGAATTTATTCCGCGCCAAGTAATCAAAGTGACGTCACGCTACTCGCAGCTGCATGCTACACGTGTGTTAAACAAAGATATATGCCGACTTTTATTACCTACGACAGCCACATACAAGGGGCAATTTTTATTATTTTTTTTAGGTTAATGTGTGCCCTAGATGAAAAAGGAAAAAATACGGGTCAAATATTTTGACAAGTTTTTTCTAATGGGCGACATAAGTGGCGCGTCACAAACGTCAGATTTTCATTCCAAACAAAACAAAGCCACGTGCTTTCTGACGTTTTAACCTAACTTCTGAAATATAATTATAGTTGTTTTCAAGTTTTTACACGTAAGCCCAACACACAAATTGAAAATAAACTGTTTTCACTGCAAAACGTCTATAATTATATTGCAAAAACTAGTTTAAGACGTAATAATATCGATAAACGTCAAATGCCACGTACTTTTGTTTTGTTTGGAATGAAAATCTGACGTATGACGGAGGCACTTAGGTCCCCTATTACGAAATAAAAGAAAGTTGTCCGATTGCCCATTTTGTATTTAAATGTACTGGTAAATGACGTACGAACTACAAGTCAATACGAAATAGGTAATATGGGGCCTATATTACCGACATTGAAATGACTGTCAAAAGCTACTTTGTGTTGTGAGGTTACATGTTTTGTGTTATTTATTTCCGGTACCGGGTTTCTATTACATAATTAATTTCCGTACAATGTGATAATTTTGCCATCAGTTGATATGGTTAATAACGTTTTTGTAAACAAATGTGAACTTTTAAGTGCTGAAGTAAGAAATGTGAAAGTAGGTAAGCTGCTAAGCTGCAAGTTTGGTTTATAAAGTTTGGAAAACACTTGGCAGAAATTTTATTTGGGATGTATTCTGACAAGATAGAACGCACTTTTTTAGACTCATTTTTGTCTAGTAACATGATAGGTTACTAATCACGACATACCTTTGGAGCTTTCTCGTTAAATTAGAAGGATACAGAAACAAAAGCATGTCTTTTTATTAGCAGTTTCATTTCATGAAAGTTTCAATAGGCATTGAAACTTCAAGTTTTTGTGAGAAGTTTAACTTTGCCACACATGATGCAAACATTGTAACTTTTAGGTTATACTTTTAGGTTACTTTAGACAGTAAATCATTTTTGTTGAGCTCTGTACTCTGTAGAAAGCAGGAGGTGCGAGACGACCGATATAGTTTATACAGTGTGTCCACAAATGGACTTAACTACACTTGTATAAAACTTTCATTTTCAGTTTTTCGAAAAAAAGTCGTTCTTCAAAATGTCTTGCTTGTTATGTAAAATGTAAATACGATTCACGTTGAGAAATTTTGACTTTGTTGTAGGCACAGGTGCGCAAAAAAATATAAAAATGTAGATTTGCGGAATTACAAATTTTTGAATTAAACTTTTTTGAAGTATTAAAATGAAAGAACTAAGAAGGAGAAATCGAAAAGTCTAATTAAAGCGTTTTCATAGAAGTTATGGTTACAACGACTGCAATTTTGTGTATCTCCAGTGATTTTGTGATTTATTTAAAAGTTAAAATTTATAAAAAAGTGACAAATTATTCGTCTAATAAAATTTTAAAAAATATAAATTATTTGTAACCTAGGCAAGTACATATATAAATTTGAGAAATAGGAATTACGATTTAGTACGTTTTATTTTGATAACATTTATTTTTTTTAATATAAAGAAATTTACATATTATTTTTAATAATAATAATAATGATAAAGTTAGTAGCAGAGAGCAGGATTTATTTTATTATATGGCTATAAATTTTGAATATCTGTTCTATCATTTATAGAATTTTTGCATTTTTTATATGCAACATCAATTTCTAAAACTAGCTTAGATTTTAATTGTTTTCTTGTTCCAAAATTGTGTCATTAAATTCGAAATCGTAATTTGTATTTTTGATATGTTTACTTACGATTGAATTGCTATTTTTATATTATTGTTTTAATCCAGTTATTAAATGGTTTTCTGTTTACCCAAATATGATTTGTCACATATGCTACATTTTATTTTATAAACTATACTTATGGGTTTTCATCAATTTTTAAATGTGAATATGAAAATTGCAAATTTTTGTTTTTTGTGTGCATTTTGAAAATTGTATTTTCGTAGTAAGTTATAAATGCCATGTGATACATTTTTTATACAAGGTTTTGAAGTATAATTTTGTTTTTAATAGTATACCTAATGATTATTATAAAATTGATTTATTCTGCTATTTATAATTTTCTTAATAAAATCTTTAGGGTAGTTATTTTTTATTGAGCAGTTTAAAACTTTTTCAATAGCAGATTTTCTAAACTGTGGGCTGAAAAGTTTCATTGCACGGCCAGATAAACATAGGTATTTTTTTGTGACATTAAAGAAAATGTAATTGCCAGAACAAGTTAATTTAGTGTACCATTCAGTTTGTATAAGAATTTTCAATTTTATGTACTTAGAGTTAAATCAAAAAATATTGATTTTTGAAATTTCAATAGTAAATTGTAATCGGGGGTGGCAGTTATTACAATGAGTAAGAATTTCATTATATTTGTCAGAAGGGTCTGCAGTGAGACAATCATCTACATATCTAACAAAAAATGGTAAATTGAAAGATAATTTAGGAATGACTGTTGTTTCTAAATCTTATTGTTATTGTTACAATTAATATACATATGTGCATTTCTTTCCAGGTGTTAAAAGAACAAAAACTGATCCTAGTTTTTAAATCTATTTACATAAATACTTACGTTATAAATTTTATATTTCAATAAATCTTGAGAAAGGCCTCAAGTGGGGCCGAAACGTCGAATTTTATTAAGTTTTTATTACTAACTTGTATTATACTACATGTCAGTAATTCATGAAATTAAAAAAAATATACATACATTGTGGAATTGGCACAAACAGAAAAATAATTTAACAATGGAGTAAGCATTATTTGTGAATTTGTCTTAAAGTATCTAAAAACCAATGAATTGGGTATTTTGCACGCTTAATGGTAATATGCTTCTTCAAATTCCATTTTGAATTTCTCTTTGAATTTCTTGGTATATAACTTTTATGCTGCATTGAGTAAAGTAACTCTAGTTTCATACTTTCCTAACCCTTTTATGAATTAGATTATTTCCTCTCCCGCCTCTCCAAATCTAAGTGGCTCATACACGATCAATAAATGTTACTAATGTCATTTTAAAAATCAAACCTTCCAAGACAAGGACCTCCAGTCTGAGTAACAAAGTGGATAGTTGGTTTGTTCAGTAATTGGGCCGCTTTCAGTCTAATAATTGTATCTCTATTGCTTACAGATTATTTGGGAGCCAAAAAATAGGGCTAGTTCCCCTGCAAACGTTATTACAAGGTAACCCTTCGACCTGTCGGACTTGCAAGGAGATATTTCCGAACTATAACCTGCTACGGCGTCACACCAGAAAGGTGCACCACCCAAAACGGCATCATTGTTCCATGTGTTCAAAAAATTTTAGTTCCCCTGAGGAAAGAGAAACGCACAAGAAAGAGGAGCATGCCACGAAAGGCTTTCCTTGTCAATTTTGCGAAAAACAGTACGCGACTAGGACTGGTCTAGTGAATCATTCAGAGATCCATTTAGTGAATCCCAACTTTAAATGCGAACAATGCGACCAAACAGTGGGTGGCAGACAAGCGCTAAAGCGACACATGCAGAAAGTTCACAATGAAATGTTATACGCATGCGAAATTTGCTACAAAGTGTTTACCACCGACGGTAATAGAAAGAAACATTTGAAAAAGCATGATTCCACTTATTCTAGAATACAGTGTGAGTACTGCGACAAGTCTTTCTCGGATAAACCAACTAAAATGAAACATGTTCGTCGTACCCATTTGGGAGAAGAGATGTGTAGGGGGGTTGTTTGTGACGTTTGTGGTCTTAAACTAACCGAAATCGATAATCTGCTTAAGCACCAAAGGACGCACACTGGCGAGAAGCCGTTTGTTTGCGAGCACTGCGGCCGTTCTTTCGCACGATTTCAGCAGCTCAAGATACATTCTGTAGTGCATACGAAAGAGAGGAAACATTCTTGCACAGAATGCCAGAAGACTTTCACGCAAAGAGGGTCGCTTAGGTTGCACATACGATCTGTTCATCAGAAGAAGAAACCGTTCGAGTGCCTCGTATGCCAGAAAAGATTCCTAACTAGTACCTTGCTAAAAGTTCATAAAAGAAATACTCATGGTATACCTCTAGCTGAGGTTGTGATAGACAGAGTAACGGTCTAACCTGTATTATTCAATATTTAAAATTTTTGTAACATGATTTTATTTGATTTAAGTTACAATGGTAAACATTTATGTACTATAAATTCCAAAAGTGGTGTTCCAGTTTGCGATGCGAATCGTTTATGCCGGACGTTGTTATTAATAAAATTGAGGAGAAGGGTAACCTTGAAATGGTTTTCAGGGATTCATGTTTATTAGTTTCATGTTTTATAATTACATGTTTTTTTTATAATAATTTTGATTCGTGTCACACTGCAAATTTTGTAGTGAAATATGTAAAGCAATTAACAATATACAGTCCACGCATCTTTCAAAAACCAAACCTTTGGTGCAACATTTATGGCGCCCGATCAGGAACCATATAACAAAATAAACTTCTCTGTTTTAATTCAACATGTGGTCCCTGCTCGGGCGCCACAAATGTTGCACCAAATGTTTGGTTGTTGAATGATGCGTGGACTGTATATTATTAATGTTTTAAATATTTCACTACAAAATTTGCAGTGTGGCAAGAATAAAAATTACTATAAAAAACAGATAATATTAAAACATGAAACCAATAAACGTGAATCCCTGAAAACCATTTCAAAGTTACCCTTCTCCTCAATGTTAATAATTTAAAATTACTGCGCGAGAAATGTCAGGAGACCCCACTTTATAGAATACCTGTCTTAACTTATAAATATAAGACGCCTACAAGGGTTACAAGTAAACAGAAAGGTAACAAACATCCTGTTGATACCAGGACCAGTGTTAGCAATTTATTTTACTTCATTAATAGAATTATTGTAATAAAACGGGATATTGCCCTGGTTTGTTACAAATTTTGACAAATTAAAGTGCAGTGCACAGGTGCACATCCGTTAATTTGAATTGGAGCAGGACAAGTAAGAAGAATCGAAATTTTGTTACTTACATAATACGTAAGCACCATGGAAATATTAAATAAGAAACAGCAACATAATATGATTAGAACATAATGGATAAGAAGTACATTAAAGAATACTAGATGAACCCGTGGGCTACGCTCCACGACTTTTACGTGGTGGTGAATCGGTGTAGTAATTATACTTAAAACGTAGGTGCACCACAAAATATTCCCATAGAATATTCTTAAATAATTAATTGCGTTTAATTTAATACGGCAAAAAACCATTATATTTACGGGTGCGACGTTGAACCCCATGTTGAACTACGACTGCTAACAGCGCTGAGCAGATCCAAGCTTCCATCGAAATGATGCCGATGCAATTTTCTTATTTGCCTTAAAGAAACACCTGATAGTAGTTAGAAAATGAGAATACTGGATACGAACCCGTTCGGAGCACATAGCGCCATCGAGTTCTCGAGGTGCCATCGACTTCTTCGGCAGTGACCTTGAAAGAGACCAGAGGCTGCTGAAGGAGTCGTTGAGGCATCCGAAGAAGTGTCTTCAGCAGCGGCATCTGCAGCAGCCTCTGGTGTCTTTGAAGGTCATTGCCGAAGAAGTGGGCATGTCTTCAGCAGCGTCTGGTCATTGCTGAAGAAGTGGTGTTCAGCAGCGTCCAGGCGCATGCGCCGGGGCTATTCCTCAGGTCAGTCCACCCAGTTCTTCGGCAATGAGCAGGGGCTGCTGAAGGAGTAATGTCTTCAGCCTCTGGTGTTTGGGGGCCTTTGGTTGCGGCTCAGGCGCCTGCGCCGGGGCTCAAAAAGTGCGCGTGTTGCTCATTGTTGCGCAATAGAAGAATGTTCTGGAAATGCTGATGCAATAGTACACAGATGTTGCAGAATTAATGTTTTTACGCTGAAGGAGTCCTCGAGTAATGTCTTCAGCAACGACTTCTGCCTCTGGTGTCTTTGGGGCCTTTGGTTGTGGCTCAGGCGCCTGCGCCGGGGCTCTCTGAGAGTGGGCGGGGCAACAGCCAATGATAGAGGTTGTGGGCGGCATCCAATGGTTGTGGTTGTGGGTGGTAAGGTTCAACTACTGCTAGATGCCTTTGGATGTGACCCAGGCGCCTGCGCCGGGGTTTTCGCAAACGTTCTGGAAATGACGCCGACCGGGATTCGAACCCGGGTCCCCGCGCACCGGAGCCCTCGCTCCAACCAACTGAGCTAATCGGCTGCCTACATGCCCGTCTTTTAAATCATCCATATATACTTAGGATTGTAAACAGAAGTTTCTCGGAAATTCCAATGGTTGCAATTGTTTATACTAAATAAATATTGATATCAAAGTTTAAGAAAAAAGCACGTTCGCCGCCGATAAGAGATGTTATAATTGTTTTTATTATGGGTAAAAAACCTTTCAACTCGCCGACAGGATTATGTTTGTTTAGGTTTGCTCCCACGTTCTGTATATGCACATACTACGTTGTAGACACTACAAGGTGACCCGTTTATTTGTTTGTATTATTACAATAAAATAACATTCTAGTTTATTATGGGTAAAAAACCTTTCAACTCGCCGACAGGATTATGTTGGTTTAGGTTTGCTCCCACGTTCTGTATATGCACATACTACGTTGTAGACACTACAAGGTGACCCGTTTATTTGTTTGTATTATTACAATAAAATAACATTCTAGAACATTCGTCAGTTTGTTTATTTTGATACGTACTATGTTTTGAAATTACTTGTTATCTTAATGCGTTTCGGACACGTGTGGGAACCATCTGGTGAGTGCTGGAAGTACTAATTGAGTGTCGGTAATATAGAACACATGTAGATTTCTGTTACACTTACTGGAAAGTGCAAATTGAATGTCGGTAATATAGAACGCATGTAGATTAGGGCCCACTGCACACGCCCCCTTGCCCCGCCCACTTAGGTCATGGAGGGTATCAAATTAACCAGCTCGATGAGACAAATAGGAATCTATAGTTATTCTCCTACTTCAGAATTCTCATCAGATGTCTGTCTGTCTGTCTGTCTGTCTATCTGTCTGTCTGTGTCTGTCTGTCTGTGTCTGTCTGTCTGTCTGTCTGCCTGCCTGTCTGTCTATCTGTCTGTCTGTTACATCAGCCGTACGTGTCAACAACAACATTCAATGCCAATGACGAAATTCGCATACCAATCCACCAACAAGACGTTTACGTACTGCCGCATCTAAGCTGCATCTACATAGAGGGGTTTTTCCTCTTTCTATTCTTGCTTGTGTCATCAGCCATGGTGTTTGCGAATAGAGCTGTCTGTGTCAACAGACAGCTGTGTCAACAGCTGTCTAGGTCAACAGCTATCTGGTGTCAACAGACAGCTTGTCAAAAAAAATCACGCTTCTAGCATACATTTATTGGAAAGCACACAACAAATATTTCTAACATAATGGGGAGTATTATTCAGTAATCAATTCATTAGTTTAGTTAGTTCCCATGGAATACGGTAAATTATATAATATAATTTATTATATTAAAATACATTTTGTCAATTAAAATAATATAATACTGTTCATAATATGATATTATTATATTAAAATACATTTTATTCATTAAAATAATATAACAGTGTAATCAAACTCGTGACGCTGCTTATACATCGTTGACTGCAACAAGAGAAAAATACCATAATTAAGAAATTATACTAGTAAACAAACAAACAAACAAACAAAACAAACAAACAAACAAAACGTACAGACAAACTGACAGACAAACAAAGATAAGAAATTGTACTAGTAAACAAACAAACAAACAAACAAATAAACAAACGGGCGGACAAACAAAGAAATAACTTCATTCATTATAAAAACAATTAATTTTCCACTACTAAAATTGTGAATCCAAAACTGGCACTTTTTATCTACTATCACTGCATATTAAAAAATCTAAATACTTTACTTACGATTTACAATATTGACCCAAATGACCACAAGTTCACTGCACGATTCCAACAAAATTATCTTGGTTTCTTTCTCCATGAATAGTCCAGAAAATAAAACATTTTCGGTTTCCGTTGCCATGTGCGATACATTTCCGCACATAATCATTTTGGATTGGTTCTAAAGATAGAAAATAGTTTACAATTATGGAACAGATACGTGAGCTTTTTAACTACATATAATGAAATTATTATGAATGAGTTTTATTATGAATGAGTTTTATTAACAGAATGCTTGAACAATAAAAGAAATGATTACTGCAAATGGACTTACTTTTAAATTTTCCGGTAAATTTTGGAGGATAAAATGGTACAATAAAATATCTCCAACATCATCTTGGCCAATTACAACATCCATATTGGGAAACTAACTTTTACCGCACCTATTCCATGGGAACCAACTGAACTATTGAAGTGATTACTAAATAATAATTCTCGCAATTATATTCGTTCTATTTATCTCGCAGCTTTTGCCGAGCTTGCAAAATTTTGGTAACATGCAGAAGTTATCAAAAACAACAATCAATCGAGTGTTTATGTTTCTGGCGGTGGCCTTCAAACTTTTTATGTTCTAGAATGATTTTATTATAATAATACAAACAACAGGGTATAAAATAATCTCGATCATCTTGTAGAGTTTACGACATAATATTAAGTGCACATGTACTTATTAGCATGCAGAACGTGGGAGTCAAACCAAACAAATATACATATCCTGTCGGCAAAGTTGAAAGGTTTTTCTAGAACATTCTTAGCTATTAATATTTCATCATAATAAAAACAATAAATCATAACATCTCTTATCGACTTCGAATCTATTGTTTCTTTCTCAAACTTTGATAACAATATTTATTTAGTGTAAACAATTGCAAATGTTGGAATTTCCGAGAAAAAACATTAATTCTGCAACATCTGCATACTATTGCATCAGCATTTCCAGAACATTCTTCTATTGCGCAACAATGAGCAACACGCGCACTTTTTGAGCCCCGGCGCAGGCGCCTGAGCCGCAACCAAAGGCCCCCAGACACCAGAGGCTGAAGACATTACTCCTTCAGCAGCCTCTGCTCATTGCCGAAGAACTGGGTGGACTGACCTGAGGAATAGCCCCGGCGCATGCGCCTGGACGCTGCTGAACACCACTTCTTCAGCAATGACCAGACGCTGCTTAAGACATGCCCACTTCTTCGGCAATGACCTTCAGACACCAGAGGCTGCTGCAGATGCCGCTGCTGAAGACACTTCTTCGGATGCCTCAACGACTCCTTCAGCAGCCTCTGGTCTCTTTCAAAGGTCACTGCCGAAGAAGTCGACGGCACCTCGAGAACTCGATGGCGCTATGTGCTCCGAACGGGTTCGTATCCAGTATTCTCATTTTCTAACTACTCCTGATCGAGTACACGACCTCGCCCATACGATCTCCGCCAGTTGAAAAGAGACCGAGAGACCGATATCCCCACCCGTATTTTAAGTGCTGTGCCAGTTCGCTTTTCTGAATGAATGAAGCTTTCTAAGGCATATTTTTAAACAATCAAATTCTTCACGTTAAAAATGTAAAAAGTTGAAAAGGAAAAAATTAAGAGGGGTTGCGAGTTTCATCCACTTATAACAATATGGATAGGTCAAGAGGAGCGTAACTCCTAAGGGAGGGACATAGGATTTGTTTATATCAAACACCCCCTTTAATTTTCAACAAGGAATCGCCTCTTAAATTTTTTCGCACTTATTCGGATACACTCTGTATAGCATGCGACCTGAAGCTTTTAAATTGTGTAAAAATGGCATTTCCTAATAGAGGTCGCTCTTATTTAGAGTGACAAGAACATGGGGCCCATCAATCTCAAAACTAAAATGAAAATGACTTCAGACTGGATGGAATTGATAAAATGAGATCGAATCGATTGAAGTTGTTCAAGTTTCACAAGAAATGGTTTAAGGTTGAGTAGCATTTCTTGAAAAACGATTTGTTAACAAATGCCCGTTCAAAACACAGCGAATCTATTACATTCTCTGTATTTACAAGTTTTTATTGTCACAGATTTTCTCCAACTTTCTTTGGAAACATTCTGGGATTTAATGGACCTTTTCAAATTTTATGGACTTGAAGTTGCATAATTCTATCAGCCTTTATCTCATAAAGGATTAGGTCTGCGCGTGAATATACCAGGTTCTTTCAGCTTTTAATAGGTACCTACCTATGTATTGTATTTTGAATAAATTCCAGTTTTGCACTCTTCATTGTTTTATTTCAACCCGTGCCAAATAACATTCTTAAATTCAAAAATAGCAAATAATGAAAATTTGTGTTTTTTGGGGGTTCTTGCCGTTTTCATAATATTCTTCAAATCAGGGTAGACATTATTACCTCGAACCAAAATGGCTAACAATTATAGTGTAACAATGGAATGGATATACATATTTAAAGTATTCGAAGAGTCTTGGTGCATTCCAGCTGCACGTATTAAAATTTGGTCAGGCCACGAAGGCACGACCAGGTTACCTTGATAAGCTGCTCACCTCATGCGTTCGAAAAACATCGTAAATGTTGGAGGAATAGGTCAATCTGCTTCAGGACTATCTTGAATTGTATTAGGTGTATGATATTTAGGATGAAATAGTCATGGAAGCTTCTTTAGCATCGTCACCCTTATAGTTTCTCTTTGAATTTCTCTGTAAGCATTGCAATCTTGAAAGAGAAAGTGCCTATCATTGAGCTTGCTACTGATGAGTCAGAATGCGATTTATTCTATGAGTTTTAGACCCATGGCTCTATTTCTGAGACACCAAACATTTGCAGTGATACTTCATGAGTAGGTAATCAGTTCATACTGTAAGTAAGAGATCTTTGAGTTGCATGATGTGATTGAGTGGTTAAGAAACAGAACCACTATAACTTGTTGAAGTTGTAAATTATTTGTTTATAATAAAATTATTAGAATATCGTCTGGTGTATTTCTGAATATTTAAAGTACAGTGATTGGTTTGTACAATTATCGTATCCATTCGACTCTAACTGTGTTTATGTATGTTTTTACAGATCGTTTGGTCCACAACAAATCGTGTCAGTTCCCGTGCAGAAGAAAATGCGCGGCTCAACCTGTTCAACTTGCAAGGAGGTATTTCCAACCTATAACCTACTGCGGTGTCATCGCACAAAGGTACATCTCCCAAAACGCCATTATTGTTCTGTGTGTCCAAAAACCTTTACTTCTGCCGAAGAAAGAGATACGCACAAAAAGCAGCATGTCGGGAAAGACTTTCAGTGCCAATTTTGCGAGAAGCGGTACAGGAAGAAGTTTAGTCTCAGGACTCATTTGAAGACCCATTCGTTGAATATGGATCCTAACTTGTCCGAAGCAGATGTCAAGCGAGCTCGTAGACGACCCGTTGGAATGAAAAAGTATTCGTGCGAAATTTGCGGTCAGAAGTTTACTACCCATCACTCTAAGAAGCAACATCATTTGAAAAAGCACGATTCTAATTATTCGAGGATAAATTATGCGTGCAAAGTTTGCGGCAAGGAGTTTACCACAGAGTATTACAGAATGCAACATAATTTGATAAAGCACGATTCCAATTTTTCAAGGGTACAGTGCGAGTATTGCAACAAGTCCTATTCGCATAACTCGACTAAAATGATACATGTTCGCCTTGAACACTTAGGAGAAAAGACGAATGTGGAGAGATCCGTGTGTGATATTTGCGGCGTAAAAGTCCGCAGTACGGATCTGCCGATTCACAAACGGACGCACACCGGCGAAAAACCGTACCTTTGCGACCTGTGCGGCCGTTCTTTCTCAAGATCTCAACGACTCAAGATGCATTCTTACGTGCACACCAAAGAAAAAAAACATTCTTGCACGGAATGCAACAAAACGTACGCGCAAAGAGGTACGCTTACGTTACACATACGATCTGTTCATCAAAAGTTGAAGCCTTTCCAATGCTTTGTATGTCAGAAAAGGTTCTTAACTAAAACTCTGATGAAAACGCACCACAGGAAAAGCCATGGTGTACCTTTAGCTGACATAGCAGACAAGGGTAACGTTGATTGAGTGAAACTAAATATGTCGGCACATGCTAAGGAGAAGTAGACATTTAATTTGATATTTGTGATTTACTGCTGGTCTTCATTTATTCATTTTACAGTTTTGTTATATATTCATTGATTAAATTCTTGTCCTTAGGGAATCTGGGTTGTAAAAACGTTGTAGATACTTTCACTTCTTTTCATTAAAAAGTGTATTACCTTGTATCTGTGTTTCACTGTACTTCCGTACTTGGAGTGACTTCAATTTGAAAAACATGACGCTGCCTATATTTTTTGTGCGTTCTAGGACCACAGAAAAGAGGAGTCGAATTTGCACTTCTAAATCTGAATGGTCAGAGTTGAACCTGGTGCAGCTTTGGGTACAGAATAGCTATCTTTACAACTCTGGACACTCCTCGTATACCTATCGCTTGTATCACATTTATAAAAAGATTAGCTAACCCGGATGATTGCGGTTCTTTATCACGAAACATATTTTTATAAGATTCTCAATTGTTCCATTAAACTGTATCTCCAGATGCACCTCGAAACATCTGGGCTTTCGATGATTCACTTGTTTGCAATATAAGGTCGGTGCCACGAAGAATACACGAGATACATATGGAACGAATACATTTATTCTAACTCACTTTGTTTATGCGACCCTTTTATTCATCAATGGAGGCTTACTTAATACACTTCATTCATAACAACATTTATTCAAAAAGAAAATTTTTCTAAAGAAATTGAAAATGTTGCGCGACGTTGATTGCAACTTCTGTCATCTAGCTTCTGTGATGGCATCTAAGTTTTATAAGGAATCTTAATAAGTTTAATTAGGTCGAGCGAAATTCTGTTTACTCTAAAAATAATTTATATGTCCAACAAGATGTGTGTGAGATCCTTTATGTGGAAAACATGCAGTGTGCTTCCAAAAAGTAAATTGAAGATGAAGATCATTTCGTCCAATAATCAGCCCCCTTCACTCTAACGCCGGCTCCACACATGCGTTGTTCGCGAACGAATGTTTGCTTTTCGTACGAACTTACACATGTGTGGAGGGAAAGTTCGGGTTTGCGTACAAACATTCAGCATTCGCGCGAACACTGAACACTTTCCCACTGGGAGTCGGTAGTGGCGACACTTCAAAAGAAAATACGGGCACGAATATTCGGTGAATGGTTGATACATACCGCCCTCCACGCATGTGTGGATGACATATTCGTCAACAAATATTCTCGCACAAATGTTTGCCGAATACACGAATGTTTGTGGATGCATGTGTGGAGCCGGCGTAATTGTATTTCTGTACAGATTATTTGGTGACCAACAAGTCTTGTTAGTTCCAGACAAAAAGCCAATACGCGATAAACCTGCAACCTGTCGAATTTGCAAAGAGGTATTTCCGAGCTATAACTTACTGCGTAGTTATCGCACAAAGGTACATCGTCCAAAACGGTATTACTGTGTGCTCAAAGAATTTTCTTTCCGCCGAAGAAAGAGCTACGCACAAAAAACAGCATATCAGGAAAGCTTTCCTCTGTCAATTTTGCGGGAAGCGGTACACGACCAAGTTTGGTCTTACGAGTCATTCGAAGGTCCATGTAACGAATTCTGACGAAATATGTGATGCTCAAGTAGCAAGCTTGCGCAATGAAGGAAAAAAATATGTATGCGAAATTTGCGGCAAGCAGTTTAATGCCAATCGTTACAGAAAACTGCATCTCCTGAAGAAACACGATTCCAATTATTCAAGGATAAATTGTGAGCACTGCGACAAATCCTTCTCAGATAACAAAACTAAAATTCAGCATGTTCGCTTTACTCATTTGAGAGAAAAGAGGAATGGGGGGTTCGTGTGTGACGTATGCGGTGTTACACTTTATTGTAATCAAAATCTACGTAATCACCAGCGAATGCATACTGGCGAGAAACCGTTCCATTGCGACCAGTGCGGCCGTTCTTTCGGAAGATATCAGCATCTCCAAGTCCATTCTTCAGTGCATACGAAAGAGAGGAAACATTCTTGCACAGAATGCGAGAAAACGTTTTCGCAAAGAGGTACGCTTACGTTGCACATACGATCTGTTCATCAAAATATGAAACCATTCGAGTGCTTCGTGTGCCAGAAGAAGTTCTTAACCAGTACTCTGCTTAAAATTCATAACAGGAGAAATCAAGCTATATTTATTCGTTTAATAATATTTTCAATAACATTTTTGTTGTCAAATAATGCAGGGTTGCAAGAAGTTGCGTTGCTCCATGATTATTAAACACTATTTGACTAAACTGTTTTTTTTATTAGTCCTTACACTATATATAAAAGACACGAAGTAGAAATCGAATCTTGCAATAAATATTTGCTTTGATGATGCAAGTGTAAAGCAAATTAATATTCCGTTGAAAAAGTTAACAGTGCATACATAAAGATTGGTAGATATGGCTTTTGAATAAATACTGATGCTATCTAATAGAGAAGTTCCTAACTGAAAGACGATTGTTGCGGTAATAGGAATTTTTGTAAACAAAAATTTTCCTGCCCTGTTATAGACGAAAAATTTCTATTAGCTTGGTCGAATGCTAAGACGCTCTGTGACTTCACGCTCCCGATGTTCCGGCTGACCAGGAGTTGTTGTCACTGACATTTTCTGCAACGTTTCTAAAACTAAATAACAGTTCAAGTGGCGGCTTCTCCTTAAGGTCAATTGGTCAATGACCCTCTTAAAATATTTTAATCGAAATCATAATTTTAATAAAAATATTGTTTGTGTAATAGTCTCAAATTCAAAATCCTCAGCGGTCTGCATTCGCAGCAATATTAGAAATAGTCGGGCCGCAAGAGCCCGCAAGCCTGGACGTAATTCAATTTGACCCTGCACAGCTCTTATGGCTTACGGAGAAATGCATGAAAAGAAGAACAGTGACAGCAGATGGCGAATTCTTGTGTGAAAGTGAGAGTCACCTTTTACTCCTATATCGCTAAAGTGGTCGACGGCCCGATGTCCCAATGAATGTTTTGTGACAATTGCGCAGAATTGAGTATTGAGTTACCTAATCGGTTCTTCTCAGACTGCGGAGTGAAGTGTTTATAGTCGCAGCTGTGATTGTTGTGAAATTTTGCTTTTATCAAAACAATATGAGCGTTGTTGAGCAGATATTTGCTTTAAAGTCAACTGGTATATCGAATTATGTACGCTGGCTTGAAAAAAAGGAAAGTGGGCGACCGAAACCAAAAATTAACTTGAAGCAAACAACAAAGGTTAGGGATAAAAATGCCCAAAGATATTTTAAAGAATCGATGTAAGTACTTGCAATTTGCGCTACTGGATTTGTGGATGTAGTGTGAAAAATGCGTTTTTTGCTATCCGTGCTTATTATTTTCTAATGATGCTATATGGGCTAAACATGGAGTAAATTCAATATGTGTAAACTATTACAAATGTTTTCTTTTGGTTTTGCTGTTATGACGGTATTATAAGTATGAGTTTCTGGCTTTTATTTGCAAACAGATTACCCACACTTTACATAAATAAATGTTTTTATTAATTACGAGCTTCTAGTCAATAATTATTATTCAGTATAGGGGCACTCTCATGCTAAATAGTATATTATGCACGAGTTTATCATATCAGAGGATGAAGTTTACAACACGAGCGAGTTTTGTAATCATCCGAGGTAAGAATAGCATTTTTATAACGAATTGCATACTATACTTTGTCCACGACTATCAAGACAGATTCCGAGAAGGAATTTACTTTCTTTTTCCTTCTCCAATGTAAGAAAGATTCATACATACTTTGTCAGGTATAATTTTCTTGATTTTTCGGGCAATGAATCTAATGAGATAAAGTAACTGATGCATTTTTACAGATTGGTAACTGGCCGACAGATCACCCTCGTTCCTCTAGAGTTAATACAAAACGGAACGTTCGTGCTGACACCACGCAGATTTAACACTTGCACCAAATGCAACCAAAAGTTTCCCAACGAGTTAGAACTAGGAAAACACAGGCGGAAATTTCATATTCCCAAGCAATATTCTTGCTCGATTTGCGGTAAACGTTTCCCATCACAGGAAGAAAGAAATACGCACAAAGTGGCTTGCGAAGCAGCTCGCGTCAGATACGAGTGCAAAGATTGCGATAAATTCTATTTGTCGAAGATTGGTTTGAGGAATCACATGACCACTCACGCCGAGGAGCCTTCGTACAAATGCAAAGAGTGCAATCAGATGTTGAGCAGCGAGAAAGCTCTACGAAGACATATACAAAGCATCCACGAAGGAGTTGTATATCGGTGCGTTGTTTGTAGTGTGGCTTTCAGAGAAGAAGCGAATTATAAACGGCACGCGAAAACTCACGATCCAAATTACGAGTGCGTTTATTGTGAGTTCTGTAATAAGCCCTGCGTTAACAATGTTGCCAAGAACAGGCATATTAAATCTAAGCATTCTGGGAAAGACAAGCCGACCTTCGTTTGTGACGTTTGCGGCCTCAAGATCACTTCGATTACGAGCTTGCGCACTCACAAACTGATACACACTGGAGAAAAACCGTTTGTTTGTGAGACATGCGGGGCGTCGTTTAGAACTAAGGAACATCTCAAGATTCACACAGTGGTGCATACGAAGGAGAAGAAATATTCTTGTCCGCAGTGCGAGAAGACGTTCACCCAAAGGGGGACGCGGAGCCTTCACGTGCGGTCTGTTCATGAAAATCAAAAACCTTTCGAGTGTGTCGTGTGTTCTAAGAAATTCATAACAACCACTTTGCTTAAAATGCATTGTAAGAAGAGCCATGGGGTACCTTCGGTAGATCTTGTGGTGGGTCAAGATGAATAGTTTTGTATGTTTGTTTATTATGATTTTTATTTAGAAACTATTTTCATCGAAAACATATTTTATTGTATATAAATGTTATTAAAATAAAGTAAAATTATTATTTTCAACACGAAACCCAGAATTCTTATAATTCTGTAATCTTGGGCTAAGTAGGTTAAGCCCTTTTGGGCTGTATTACATAAAATTAGTCGAAGGGCAAGCCTAATTTATTACATTCCTAAGTTGACAGTAGGTGAAATACCGACGCTCTTGGGGCTAAATTTGATGCAGAGGTCTTTAGCACAGAATTTAATTGCTCTTACACAAAAATACCTACCATCTCGTACACTTCTACAATCATTCACAAAATTTAATTACGAAATATAAACTCTTTTGAATCAAATGAATGACGATGTGAATTCAAAAATCGAAGATGCATTTTTTTGCTTATGTATTATAAAACAGACAAAGTAATTAATGCATTTTTACAGGTTGGTAACTCACCGACAGATCACCCTCGTTCCTCTAGAGTTAATACAAAACGGATCGTTCGTGCTGACACCACGCAAATTTAACACGTGCAGCAAATGCAACCAAAAGTTTCCCAGCGCGTTAGAACTCGCAAAACACAGACGCAGATTTCATATTCCAAAGCAATATTCTTGCTCGATTTGTTACAAACGTTTCCCGTCACAGGAAGAAAGAAATACTCACAAAGTAGCTTGCGAAGCAGCTCGTGTCAGATACGAGTGCAAAGAGTGCGATAAATTCTTTATGTCGAGGATTGGATTGAGGAATCACATGACCACTCACACCGAGGATCCTGCGTTCAAATGTAGAGAGTGCAATCAGATATTGAGCAGCGAGAAATGTCTACGAAGACACATACGACACATCCACGAAGGAGTTGTTTATCGATGCGGTGTTTGTAGTAAGACTTTCAAAGAAGAAGGGAATTACAAACGGCATGCGAAAACTCACGATCCGAATTACGAGTGCGTTTATTGCGAGTTCTGTAATAAGCCCTGCGTTAACAACGTTGCCAAGAACATCCATATTAAATACGAACATTCTGGGAAAGACAAACCGACCTTCGTTTGTGACGTTTGCGGCCTTAAGTGCAATTCGATTACGAGGTTATGCACTCACAGATTGATACATACGGGGGAAAGACCGTTTGCTTGTGAGACGTGCGGGGCGTCGTTTAGAAGTAAGGAATATCTCAAGGCTCACACAGTGGTGCATACGAAGGAGAAGAAATTTTCTTGCCCCCACTGCGAGAAGACGTTCGCTCATAGGAGGACGCGGATTCTTCACGTGCGCTCTGTTCATGAAAATCAGAAGCCTTTCGAGTGCGTTGTGTGTTCTAAGAAATTCCTGACGACTACTTCGCTTAAAGTCCATTCCAAGAGTCATGAGGTACTTGGTACGGCAGATCTTGGGGTGGATCAAGATGAATAGTTTTGTATGTTTTTTATTATGATTTTCATTTCGTAAGTATTTGTATGGAATACATTTTTATTGTAAGTAAATGTTATTAAAATAAAGTTACATTATTTTCAAATTGTAAATCCAGCATTAAGTTATATTTTTTTCAATTTCTTTCATCTTGACAGAGTACGTTTTACAGACTGTGAAGATGTCCAACTATTAAATACGATGCTGCAGGATTAAACGTTTAAAGTCTATTTTTATTTCAATGAATAATACAACATGGTGGAAGGTAGAGTGATGATCATTTTTTTCAGTGATCAAGTTTCTTTCACTCTAATTACCTAATTACTGTATTTCTTACAGATTATTTGGGACCCAACAAATCGTGTTAGTCCCCCTACAAACACTATTGAAAGAAAATCCATCTACCTGTGGAACATGCAAAGAGGTATTTCCGAGCTTTAACCTATTGCGAAGTCACCGAAGAAAGGTACATCGCCCAAAATCGTACTATTGTTCTGTGTGTCCAAAATCTTTTACTTCAGTCGAGGAAAAAGACAGACATCGAATGGGGCATGCCGAGAAAGGGTTTCCGTGTCAGTTTTGCGAGAAACGTTACACTACGAAAGTGGGGCTCGTCCGTCATGCGGAAATTCATTTAATGAATCCGAACTTTAAGTGCCAACGATGCGATGAAGTTGTGGGTGGCAGGCACGCTCTTAGAAGGCATATGCAAAAAGTTCACGACGAAGTGAAATATGTATGTGACACTTGCAGTAGAGTGTTTGCTACGGAACAGGGTTATAAGCAACATTTAAAAAAGCACGATTCTAATTATGCCAGAGTACGTTGCGAGTACTGTAACAAAACCTACTGGGATAACTACAGTAAAATTAAACACATTCGCTTTGTCCATTTGGGAGAAAAGAGGAGTGGGGGGTTTGTATGCGACATTTGTGGCGTCAAACTGACTGGTAGTCAAAGCCTGCTTAATCACCAACGGACGCATACTGGCGAGAAGCCGTTTGTTTGCGAGCACTGCGGCCGTTCTTTCGCACGATCTCAGCAGCTCAAGATCCATTCTTACGTGCACACCAAAGAAAAAAAATATTCTTGCACCGAATGCAAGAAGACGTTTACGCAAAGAGGTTCGCTCACGTTACACATACGATCTGTGCATCAAAAGAAAAAACCTTTCGAGTGCCTCGTGTGCCAGAAACGGTTCTTAACCAGTACTTTGCTGAAGGCCCATCACAGGAAAAGTCACGGTGTACATGTCAAGATTGGCAATGATTGAATATATCGCTCGCCATCATTCATTATTTTGTTGAAAGAATGTTGACTGAAACATGATTTTCTTATATACTTCATCCCGTTTTTATTAAAAAAGTGTATTACCTCATGTATATGTTTCATTGCTCCTTACTTAAGTAAATGTAGTTGAGTACTACCTCCACCCTTATAGCTTTCGCGCTCTTATTTAACGTGCCCGGCTAATTGCCTTGACAAATCAGGACGTAACTGAGTATGCTAAGCTTCTCGATCAGCTGTAATTAAATACCGACCTTTAAGTTTTATCAGAACGTCCCTTCACTGTTGGCTCCGGGGCAATTCCAGTTCACTGTTAGAATAATGCATAACCTCAGGTCTTATGATGGCATACTAGAAGGGGTTTAGCTGGTAAATATAAAGTACACATTGATATCTGCGGTATGGAGGTCAGCGTTTATCTTCATAAACTGTGATCTTCGTTATCACTCCAAAAGGTAATACTAAATTTTCTTCAAGTACAAAAATATTTTACCTTTGATTCTGTTCGTGCGATGCACGTATAATTTTGTAGACTGTAGAGCATTCAGCTGGTGGGGGTTGGGCTTGCGGCGTGAACGTTCCTGGCATCTGGATGAAACGGGCGGAGTAAATGCCTGTTCTTTTATTGGAATAATAATTCCATTTTCATTTGCATTTATTAAAGGTCCATGCATATCAACTTCAGTTGTTACAGACAGAATTTGTCTTAAGAGTTTGTTAGTTAAAATAGCATACGCGTTTTTCTTGTAACATGGTTTCTCGTTGCAGTTTCCTATAAAAGGGGTAACAAATAATAGAGATCTTGGATAGAATTATCGATCAAAGCCGTTAGATGGCTCTTCTAGTACCGTATTTTTAGAAACTACGTCTTATTTTGGTAGCTTCGAAAAACAAGAAAAATCTTGTTAGTATCATTTCAATCACGCTACAGTACGTACGTATGAGTGCGTAGCTCTCCTGGTTTTGGACTAGTTTCCTGTCCCCGAAATTCGTTCGGATTTTGCCAAAAGAGTAGTTAATATCGGAAATCTTAATAGTAGTTTGCAAGATTCTTCGATGCCTTGGTAAAGGGTTTAATTCTCAGTGTCGTAATAGTGCGTAATAGTTATTCAAACCTCCAATAATTGGAATTGGGGTAAGTCCCGCTTTCTTGGTTTCCCGGCTAGTTATTTGACTTACAGTTCTTTTATTCTCTTAAGGTTTTTTCTAGTTAGGCCCCGAATTTTATCCGGCCTATATAGTATTTTGGATAGATGTTGAATAGACTTTTCTTCGCTGTACAGCAAACAATACAGAAAACAATAGACAACACCGAAGACAGAAATTCGACGTAGACGCGGACAAGAATATTGAAGAAGACTGCTAAGTACCTAGACAGACTGTGAGTAGTTTTTGACATTTTTACGTTCCGAGATAGCCTCGCCGTCGGTAGTTCATCAAAAATAAAATACTGAATTTCCAATAAATAGGTATAGTAAATAAGAGTAAAATTCCTAAATTGTTTGCCTGTTTAAATTTGTTAATATTCCTGTGAAGCTGGCTTTAGATCTACCGTAAGCGCATATCTACACTGCGTTTCAAAATTATTCTAGTATCACTGGTTTTCTAAATTTCGCGCAGTTCACTGTTTTATAGTATTATTTTAATAGTTCATATTGACTTTGTTTAAGAGGCTTGTTTTCTATATTTTGACTTGACTAAGATTTGTTTGTGCAATCACTGGACCTGAATTTGACGTAACTGTATATTAAATAGATATTACTGTTTGTTTTATTATATTGTGAGACTTTGATTGCTCAAAGACTAAAATATATGTAGTAGCCTTCGTTGGACCTAGCACCTTCGTAGGTAAGTCATCATTTGGACTGTGCTAGGTGGCGTCCATTTTATTTTCCCTATTTGACTCTAGTTTTACGTAAGATTTTGAAATCTCGTAGTAAACGACCCGCTCCCTTCTTCGACTGCTGCCTTAGCCGAGGCCAGAGAGTCCACTGGGCTCGTTAAATCTATTATTACCTTAAGAGACTCGATTTTGGTAAAACAGTTCTCCATTCATTTCGTAATAGTTTATATTCTGGTATTTTTTTAAAGTGAGGTTGCGTAATCTATGATTCTAAAAAATATAATAGCTATTAACACCAATACGCGTTAATCAAATTCAAACAACATCAAAACTTGTGAACCAGTGTACAAAATTATGAATGGATCAACTGAAAAAAGAGAACTAATAAATAACACTTTACACAGTAAAATATTGAATAAAATATAATTTTGATACTGAGGGTACGTCCGCCCTATTAGACAGTCGAAACTTAACTTCCTGCTCCGCTAAGATTTCTTAGGCCGCTTCTCTATGCCCATCCCCGCCACCGGGGTACTTGATTTCAATATCCCGTTGAGCAACATATTCCGATCCTTTTAAGGAAATTGTATAATTATTTGTGCCATTTTTTTAATAATTTAGTAATATTTGTGAATTTATGGCAAATGAAACACTATGTAAAAATATTATCGACGTTTCGCCTCTGGTTAGAGGCTTTATCAAGATTATATATTTAAAAGTTTACAAAATGTATAAATGTGTTTCATTTGCCATAAATTCACAAATATTACTAAACTTTTAAGGAAAATAAATAAATTATTAGTTACAGTTGTAGTGAGCCATAAGTGCCTTATGGTTCTTTGTAGTAAGAAAATTGCTTGTAAACTCGATTTAACACAATACATTCTTACAGATATCCAGACATTCAGGATAGGTATTTCATTCCGCTGGAGATGCTACAAAATAAAGCTATGGAAATGGTTGAAAAGCTACATGCTTGCATTGTGTGTGATCAGAGATTCGAACATTTTAAGACCTTGATGGCGCATTTTGATGAGGCTCATAGTGAGGTGAAATACTTGTGTTGGTTATGCCAAGAGAACTTTCCAAGTGAGCGTGAATTGGAGTTTCACAAATTCGAAATGCATGAAAAGGGTGGCAATACTTTTGAGGTTGAGATAAAGTGTTGGACATGCAAGAAAAGTTTTCTAAATAAGCCGGATTTGTTGAAACATGTGAAAGTTGAGCATGCTAAAGCTAAATGTTCTGTATGCAAGAAAAAATTTACAAGTGTGGTAGAAATGATGAAGCATGGAGAAAAAAGAGCACAGCAAAAATACATGCGAAAGTAATACAAGTTTAGGATGTTTTAAATGTAGTAGGAGATTCACAAATAAGGAACTTTTGATGAAGCATAAGCAAGAAATGCACAGCAGTCTTAATGCAAATTCCCGGTCCTCTGAAAGATTAGAAAGCAAAAGTAAAGAGTATTTTGTAGCTAAGGAATATTTGCTGAAGCATAAACAAGAGGTGCATAGTATCAAGCAAGATACTAGAAAGTCGGGCAGCGGGCGTATGAAATGTTTTCGGTGCCAGGTATATTTTAGGAATAAATCAGTCCTTATGGAACATAAGCTTCAAGTGCATAAGAAGAAAAATGCACTCGAAGAGACAAATTCTCAAGTCAGTACCTCTGGATACAACTGCGCATCATGTGGCAAAATATTCGATTCAAGCGAAGCTCTTGATACTCACACGAAATGTACGCATCATCTAAAATGTCCTGTTTGCAACATTCTAGTACCCACGCAAACTGAACTCCAAGCTCACATGACTCTGTTCCACTACCAACAGCTCTGGATGCCAGATCCAGAATTGTTTTGCGAATATTGCCAAAATCAGTTTCCTACCAGGGAGCTAAAAATGGTACATATTCAAGTAGACCATTTCTGCGAATATTGCCAACAACAGTTTCCTACCAGGGAGCTAAAAATGGTACACTTTCAAGCAAACCATTTTTGCGAATATTGCCAAAAACAGTTTCCTACTAGGGAGTTAAAAATGGTACACATTCAGGCAGACCATTTCTGCGAATATTGCCAAAAACAATTTCCTACCAGCGAGTTAAAAATGATACATGTTCAAATGGACCATTTCAGCGAACCAACCGTTCGCAACAACCAGTTGCAGCAAAGCGGACAACTGGATTTCAAATGTGGCCACTGCGGTTCAGAGTTCAGGTACTCCCAACAGTTCGAAGAACACCTCAAAACTCACCGGCAACCGAAAGTGACAGAGTTCCGCTGCAACAGATGTGGAAGGGCCTTCACGGAGAAGGCTCTGCTCGTGACGCACATATGGGCCGATCATAACGATAAACGATATTACAACTGTGAAACTTGCAAGGAAAAGTTCATGACTGCCAGTTTCTTGAATGAACATAACAAATCAGTTCACGGCATCGACTGGAGAGTTCAATGAAAATTTTGTTGGGGTCTTGATATTATTGACTTTCCTTAATTTTGTCCGGTTGTACAAAAAATATTGTATACATATACAGCGGGCGAAATATAGTTTGTAGCCCTCCGTGCAATTGTAGACCCCCGTATGCTCATCAGGCTTTAAACTTACACATAGGGCCAAAAACTATAATATCTCGCACTTGATATATATATAAATAGCTATTGTAAATTGAGGGTTTACAGTTACGTCATATTTTTTCGTCACGTCACGTTTGAAGTTGACGTTGTGGGTATAGCTTAGATTTCTACTGCGTGATTGTTCAGGTTGTTTATTAAAGTGCAACTTTTTATGGGTTTTTAGATAACGTTGAATAACTCTCGAGTTATGGCTAATAGTAACTATCATAACTATTAAACTATACGTAGCATTGTGACGTTGAAAGAAATAGTATGTAATACGTAGTAAGCGCCAAAATTTCTCGGCCTGACAATGAAGGAAACGGCATAGAGTCAGTGTTGCCACTTGGAATTTATGAGTAGTAGTAGAACCAATCACAAATGGGTAGTAGATTGGCGGGAAAGGGTAGTAGCTTTAAAAAAATGCCCGGAATAAAGACTTCGACCGTTGATTGACTTATTCTACGGTTCGACTTTTGACAATAATTGTCTAACATACGGTCGATAATAAAGTTTTAACTCCAATTTATTTTAGTTATGCATGTACACGCTGAGGCGCGCCAACCTATCTAAATTAATTTTAATTTTTAAAAGCAGAATTACAATAATTTGCAACACAGCTTTGCTACTTTTGATGCCCTACGAAGTTTATGTTAAGTAAAATGATAATACAGGACATAAGTGCCTCTACGTCAGATTTTCATTCCAAACAAAACAAACGCACGTGCCATTTGACGTTTATCGATATTATTTACGTTTTAAACTAGTTTTTGCAATAAAATTATAGACATTTTTCAGTGAAAACAGTTTATTTTCAATTTGTGTGTTGGGCTTACGTGTAAAAACTTGAAAACAACTACAATTATATTTCAGAGGTTAGGTTAAAACGTCAGAAAGCACGTGGCTTTGTTTTGTTTGGAATGAAAATCTGCGTTTGTGACGCGCCACTTATGTGGTGCATTGCGTGAAAAATAAGGACGAAAGAAGAACAAGAAAATGCAATAAGAGTAGTAGAATTAACAGGGAAGTAGTAGAGTAGTAAAATAATAAAAGTAGTAGTAGATCTACTACTTAAGTAGTACATTTGGCAACACTGCATAGAGTCACTATTCCCCCACATGTAACGAACTTTCCCTCGTGCGTCTTGGGACACACTGTATTGAGCTTTTTGCGGTAAAGTCTAGTCGGTAATTATTCACGTGAGCGAATAGCCAACGAGCACTGGGCCTTGAACCAGGTTTCGCAAGCTATTCTCCCAGTGACGGTATCCTGGCAACCGCAGGTCGTCCCGTAGGATGATTTAAACTGTGTCCTCGGTGTCTGGATTTGCCGACGCCGCACGGATGTGCAATCTAGACGGGATATAGATATGGAATGTATGCTCCAGCCACTAGCGGCAATCCCTTAATAGGACGGTCTTTAATTCGCACGTACGCAGTTGTATAACCGCTCTGCAACTCAACAGTGCAATCTCACTACAGCAGCTGAATGGGAGCGTGCGAATTTTATATTCAAGCAGTGCGAATTCTTGGATTGGGCATCTACGGCACCCGCTGGGTTCCAGAACGACTTAATTAGTCTGTTATACATCTACAACGGATTAATTAACTTATGTTTAATAATTGGTAGCCTTAAAGCAACAATAATTAATCATCGGCATTTGCTTCTGGTAATCTCTCGTTGGTATATTTGTACAACAGTAAATTACACCACACAGCGAAAGCCAGGTAGTCCGGTACTTTCAATTTTTGTTTTTCCAAGGATAATAAGACTTGAACCAATGTGTCACCAAAACTTTAAACCACTGCAATACCGGGATCTATGTCAGGCCGGGAAATTGTGGCGCGTACCTCGTACACGTATGGAAGGGCTGTTACAAAATTCGTACTTGTTTTGTAATGAAGCTCTTTCCTCACAATATATTATTTTATATCTTACGCTGAGATGGTTTAAATTCTTTTATTGGTTTAAACATCGGTGTATGGTACTATTTTGTAATTAAAATCAATATACCTTGTACAAATTTCTTCGTTCTAATAAACTTTTTCCTATCATGTGTAGTAACAACTAACACCCCATCATCAGACCGACCAAGAGAGCGATAAATTTAAAAAATACTCAGCAAGCAGAGACCACATGAGCTTCCTAACACAGAGTGCAAAAATGGGGACTTATCCGAAGTCCTAAACAAAGGTGGGACAAACTGAGACACCGCTGAAGGAGGTGATACAGCAACTTCTTCTGAAGGAAGTGGGGAAAAAGGTGAAATGAGGATAATGGGAGCTTCTCAGGAGACCATTATCAAAAAGAGAAGAACTGAGTCACCTCTGAAGGAGATGACAAGGCGGCGAAAACGCTTCTGGAGGAAGCGGAAAAATGTGGAAAAAGAGATATTAATAATCTCTCGCTGAAAAGGAAATCCCAATCTATGAAAAGAATCACAATATTTTGAAATATTTTGATAATGGTCTTCTGAGAAGCTCCTATTATCCACATTTCATCTTTTTCCCCACTTCAATCAGAAGTGTTTAAGTTGCAGTATCGCCTCCTTTAGAGGTGTCTCAGTTTATGTCCCACCTTTGTTTAGGACTTCGGATAAGTCCCCATTTTTGTCCTCTTTGTTGGGAAGCTCACGTGGTCTCTGCTCACTGGGTATTTTTCAAATTTAACCAGCCAACGGAAGACGCCGCCTGGTGCCTGGTTGTTAAAACTGTCAAAATATGGATGCCGACAGTTCCAATACCTACATCGCAATACGTTTTTGAAATTTGTGGAGTATATCATTTGTGAAACCGGAGCAGCACATTCAACTCGTACTTTGGACTTCTTGAACCTTGCAGCTCGGTTCCACTCGTATTATCATCGATGACAGTTATACCACGTGTTATGTTATAGCTGAAAATAATCTGAAATAAACGAGAAAGAAAACTATAAGATTTCGAAATTAAACTGATACAATTAGTTGTTTTTGTAAATGTACCTTTCTCATGGTTTTTTATAGTAAGATAATTGTATAGAATGTATTTTTTATGATAATTGTAAACTGGATTTAACACAACCCATTCTTACAGGTTTCCAGAAATTCAACATGTGGATTGGTATCTGATTCCGGTGGATATTCCAGAAAATAAGCCGGTCGGAATAGTTGAAAAGGAACACGCTTGCATTATGTGTAATCAGCGGTTCGAGCATTTTAAGGCGTTGACGGCGCATTTTGATGAAGCTCATAATGATGTGAAATACTTGTGTTGGTTGTGCCAGGAGAATTTTCCAAATGAACGCGAATTGGCTTTTCATAAACTCGAAATGCATAAAAAGGAGGACAGCACTTCTGATGCTGATGCAGTTGTGTGCGGGACATGCAAGAAAAGTTTTCCAAATAAGCAGGATTTGGTGAATCATGGGAAAGCCGGTCATGGTAACGTCAAATGTTTTACATGCAAGAAACGCTTTCGAAATGTCACAAATATGTTGAGGCATAGAAAAGACGTTCATAGCAGGAAGCAAAATGTAAATCTCCGTGAAAAGTCTAACGAGACTAGTGCTTCAAGTTTGCGATGTTTCGTATGCCGTAGGAGATTTACAGATAAGGCACTTTTGATCAAGCATAAACAAGAATGGCATCCTACTGCTGATGGTCCAAACGTTCAATGTTCTGTATGCAAAGAGAGTTTTGAAAATAAGGAATATTTGCTGAAACATAAACAAGAGATGCATAATACTGGAAAATCGGACAACATGCATAAATGTTCCCAATGTCCAAAGTCCTTTAGGAATGGGTCAGCTCTTAGTAGTCATAAGTATCAAATGCATAGTAACAAGAATACAAAAAATAAACAGGCAAACTCTCGGTCCAGTATCCCTAAATATTGTGGAAAAATATTCGATTCAAATGATACCCTCGATACTCACACAAAACATATGCATCACGTAAAATGTCCTAGTTGTAACCTTCTAGTACCAACTCAAATTGAACTCCAAGCTCACATGACCTTGTTCCACTGCCAACAGCTCTGGATGCCAAATCCGGAATTGTTCTGCGAATATTGTCAGCAACAATTCCTTACCATCGAGTTAAAAACGATACATGTCCAAGTGGACCATCTCAGCGAACTGACTCTTCGCAACAATCAGTTACAGCAAAGTGGTCAACTGGATTTCAAATGTGGCCACTGCAATTCTGAATTTAGATACTCCCAGCAGTTCGAAGAGCATCTCAAAACTCACCCACAACCAAATGCGAGTGAGTACCGGTGCCACAGATGTGGAAGGACTTTCACGAGCAAGGCGTTGCTCGCGACGCACACATGGGCTGATCATAACGATAAACGATTTTACAATTGCCAAATTTGCAAGGAAAAGTTCACGACAGCCAGTTTTTTGAATGATCATAACAGATCAGTTCATGGCAGAGCCCAATGAAAATTTTGTTTTAGATCTTGATTAAGTTTACTTCAATTTATATTTACTTTAGTGCTTTTTATAATACATAGTTAAGTTTCTGTAGATTTTTCTTTAATAATAATAATGCGTAATCAGCTTAAGTGTATTTATTATAATAATCTTAATCTGCAGTTTCCGTGATGTCTTAGAATGCGACCACGGAATTTGAAGGAAGGTTTGCCTAAATATGAAGAAAAGCACCTATGTCCGATTCTCCACCAGATAAATCCAAAAAGTCATGTATGTATGGCAACATGCGTTCAAGGACTACCGTCTGTGCACACTTATCTTGAATAAGGGATTTAATCTAGCATTAAAAGTGCAACTACCTATGAGTTATTGCAGATAAAGTATAGTATTCAACTCTCGAGTTATGGTTACGGTCCGTGTTTCAAACTTTGGTCTTCGTCAACAATATCTCGCTCTTTGTGATGCATCCAAATTTGATTCTGAGCTAGTTGGAAAGAAAATGATTCAGCGCACATAGTATGGGCTTTTTTGGGGGGTCTGCGATGAACGGGGGTAAGATTATAGGGGTGTTACATCGCTTAGTGAAAAAATATATTAATTCGTATTAATTGGTTTCCCACTTAGAAAAAGTCTCTTAAGGTAATAATAGATTTAACGAGCCCAGTGGACTCTCTCGGCTAAGGCAGCAGTCGAAGAAGGGGGTGGGTCGTTGTATCCAGATGTCTTTACTTATCTGTCTTCTTCAATTCTTCTGTCTAGGTACGTCGAATTTTGATGGTCTTATTGAGGTCTAATTTCTGTACAGCGAAGAACTTCTATGTTAAATACTATCAGCCGGATAAACTTCGAGCGTCTAGACCTCTAAACTAAAAACCTTTAAAAGAATAAAAGAACTATAAGTCAAATAACTAGCCAGGAAAACAATAAAGCGGGACTTACCCCAATTCCAATTATTGGAGGTTTAAATAACTATTATGCAATATTACGACACAGAGAAATAAACCCTTTTCTAAGGCATCGAAGAATCTTGCAAACTACTACGTATTAAGATTTCCTATAATATCTAACCTTTTGGTAAAATCCGAACAAATTCCGGGGACATAAAACTAGTCCAAAACCAAGAGAGCTAGGTACTCATACGTGCGTATTGTAGAGTAGGAAAATATTACCTGCGAGTCTCAACTTGAATAAAAATTTCGAAGCAAATTAATACGGCGTAGTTTCTGAATAAATACGGCACTAGAAGAGCCATCTGACGGCTTCGATCGATAATTCTAGCGGAGAAATCTATTATTTGCTATCCCATTATAGAAAATATCAATAACAAACCATGATATAAGAAAAACGACTCTGGCCAGTCGACTTCGAGATTAATAGGGGTTGCTAATGCCATCTCGCGTAAACGTAGACATCGTACGGCGGTTACTCCCGTAACAGAACGAATACGAGATATTGCCGGTAGTCTACGACTTATACATGTTAACAGCTTAGGCCGTTTTCTCAAAAATAAAATCCAAAATTATTTCAGTGACAAATTTATTCACTCAAATATTACATAACGTCCCGCTTCGTGCTAGATACAATATAATACTGTCGTCGTGTCGTCAGGGTGCGCGGGCAACTCCGACTCCTCCACAGACTCGCCACTCTTCGCGAAGGCTCGCGTTGAACATTCGCCGCTCACGACTGAAAGCAACGACCTCACTGAAAGTCATTGACCCCAGTCTGTTGCGTACAAAAGCACACATCCTTTCTAAGGGTGTCGCGCTTACACGACCATCCTGAGATATAGGGGCGGCCTCGCACCTGTAGTCAGCTAAAAAAAAAACAAACACAAACAAAGCACTGCTCGCACAGCGCCCACACTTCAAGGAAGCTCTTTAAAGTGTTTATTATGTTCGATGAAACACTATACTAGCAGGGCTCTATTTATCTTGACAACAGTTGTACAAGGGTGACCTAGTTTTGGCTTACATCTGGCCTACCCAACATTCTAAAAATAGACTGCAGTTCTCCTGCACTGTGTCACAGTAACAGAAACAAAATGGGTTTGGTGGTGCTCCCACTTCGAATAAAACATGAGGAACATAATCAAAACAAATTAAACTTCAGCGGTGCTCCCACTTTAGATAATTGAAAACATAGAACAAATTAAATCTCAGTGGTGCTCCCACTTTAGATAATTGAAAACATATAACAAATTAAATATCAGTGGTGCTCCCACTTTAGCAACAGAAAACAAATTAAATCTCAGTGGTGCTCCCACTTTAGATAGGAATAATTGAAAACATAAACAAATCAAGCTTCTGCGGTACTCCCGCTTACAACAAAAATATTTGAAAATTTGGCGGTTCTCCCGCGCCTTTATGCGTTAATTGGCGGTACTCCCACCGAGGTCCATAATTTTACTTTGTTGCGGTGCTCCCGCTTACATGAAAATAAGAATAAAACAAATTAAATTCTAGATTATATTGATAGTGGCGGTTCTCCCACGGTTTATAAGAGAATTTGCCCAAATGCGGTACTCCCGCACACACAACACTACTCACTCGCGTCTGGCCAGCGTCGAAGCTGCTCGTGGGCAGCGACAGTGGTACGTTTTCCTTTCCAGAGTGCATACCGTTCATTCGGAAGAACTGCGCGAATGGTATACGGGCCTTTATAGCGTGGTTTTAGTTTTCCTCCTCCAGCCAACTGGCTGTCTTCAATAGCAGCCAAATCGCCAACATCGAAAAGATGCGCAGCGTAACGAA
The DNA here is from genome assembly GCA_963966045.1 of Xestobium rufovillosum. Taxonomy (NCBI): domain Eukaryota; kingdom Metazoa; phylum Arthropoda; class Insecta; order Coleoptera; family Ptinidae; genus Xestobium; species Xestobium rufovillosum. Next base: position 43,549,149 of record OZ014493.1, read on the forward strand.
TAAGATCAAACTGTTTAGCTCGCTCATTTCCACATTTTGTAATCCTTTTACGTGCTTCAAGGACTGCCTCTTCAGGGTCAACGTAATGATCATTCTGCATTGTCCCTTCCAAAAATTCTTCTGTGGCAGGAAGTCTTGGGTTTGTTCCAAACTGGAGGATCGTCGGTGCGAAACCAGTAGTTCCGTGTGTAGTTGCATTGATATTGTCTTCAATCGCAGGTAATGCATCTACCCAAGTTCTCTCGGTTTCGGTTGTGAGTGTGGCCCGTAACAAGTTAAACATTGTGCGCATAACACGCTCCACTTGTCCATTACCTCGTGGCATACCAGTAGCGATAAGGTGTAACTGGATATCTTGATCCCTAAGAAAATTTCTAAACATTGTAGAGGTAAATGCTGTTGATCTGTCGGCTATGATGCGCCGAGGCTTTCCCAAACTGTCAAAGACCGATATTAAGGCTTCGATTGAGTCACCAGATGTTTTCCGTGGTATTGCTTGTAACTTACAATACTTCGAGAAAGCGTCTATGACCACAAGGATTTGAGTGCATTTTCGAGACTGAACTAAGGGGCCGGCATGATCGATGTGCCAGGTATCTAAAATGTCTTTAGGTTTTTCACCATTCTGCCACAATCCCGATTTCCGACCAGTGTGCGATTTACCGACAACACAAGCACGACAGCTCTGGATGTACTTTTTTAAACACTTTCCCATTTTAGGCCAGAATAAATCCTCACGCATCTTAGTAATGCATTTATCGAATCCAATATGTGATGAAGCATCATGGTACAGTTGCATCGTTTTCAGTCGAGCTGCAACAGGTACGTAGCACTTATGGGGAATGCTTCTTGTCACAACTATGTTATTCACTACACTAAACTCGGCATGATCAGAAGGATTTGTAAGCACCTTCTGGCAAAATTCATCACATTGTTGGTAATCTGCCAATGTATCGATAGAGTTCATGCCCGCCGGCGGTGTAACAGTCTTTATTGTACAAACAGTTTCAGTTTCTACTGGATTTCGGCTTAGATAGTCCACATGTGCCATTTTTACTCCAGGTCTATATTCGACGTCAAAGTCATAGTCTTGTAATTTCACCCACCATCGCGCCACGCGTGGGTGTAAGTTTTTCTTTACCGCTGTCGCACGAACCGCATTACAATCGGTAAACACAGTAAAATGTTCCCCATACAAATAAGAACGAAAATGCTCAACAGAGTCCACAATGGCAAGGGTTTCCAAATCATATGAATGGTATTTGGATTCAAAATCGGTTGTTCGTCGACTATAATAGGCGATAGGACGCGTGATATTATTTTCAGCTTGTAATAACGCGGCGCCAATACCAATCGAACTTGCGTCAGTGTGTAATTCACAGCTCAGTTTGGGGTTGAATATGCGCAGTATGGGCTCTGAAACTAACTTTTTAATTATCAATTGCCTGATACTTTCCAACTCTGGTGACCACGAGAAATTTTGATTTTTACGTAGCAATGCCGATATTGGTGCTGTTATTAACGAGAAACTTTCGACGAATCGCCTAAAATAGCCTGCTAGTCCCATGAACTGCCGCACACCTTTCAAATCTTTTGGGGGCGCACTTTGAGTTAAAGCACTAACTTTCTTTGGATTTGGTCGAACCGAACCATCGCTTATCAATACTCCAAGATATTCTGTTTCCCTTTCGAAAAAGGTGCACTTTTCGTAATTGAGAGAGAAACCTCCAATGGCCAAGGCATGTAAAACATTTTCGAGATACTGGAACCCCTCTTCCACTGTTTCCGAGAAAATAAGAACGTCATCCATGTACACGCAAGCTTGTTTGCCCTTCAGGACACCAAGAGCCGCATCAATAGCTCTTTGATATACGGAAGGAGAATTTACAAATCCAAAAGGCATACGATTGAATTCATAATGGCCATCAGGAGTTATGAAGGCCGTGACGTGTTTGGAACCCTCCTCGATTTCCATTTGGTGAAATCCGGATTTCATATCCAGTTTGGTAAAGAACTTTGCCCGGCACAGCATGTCAATTTGGTCGTGAATGAGTGGCAATGGATACCGCTCTTTTATTGCCTTTTTATTTAGGTCACGATAATCAACGCACAGTCGCAGCTGTCCATTTTTCTTTTTGACCAGAACAATCGGGCTAGCATAAGAGGAATGGCTTTCGCGGATAATACCGTCGTTCAGCAACTCGCGCACGATATTTTGTAAATGAATTCTTTCAGAATACGCCAACCGACGAGGCCTAAACGCAACCGGAACGTCATCTTTTAATTTTATGTTTAATTTTCCAGTTGTAATATGATCAGGCGTGTTCTTACGATTTGTAATTAATAACTCCCGTAACCGAAGTGTCATACGCTCGTCCAGTCCTGACACAGCTAATTTTAAATCAGCACATTCTCGTATTGTAAACAGTTTCGGAATATTGAGAGGGTCATGGTGTAATTCTAGACCGTCGGCACCCTTTTCTACCCGCAGATGTTTTTGTTTTATAATATCCCAGCCGATAATGGCATCTAAATCACCAGGGATTACGTCAGCCGGTACAACACTAAAACTAACCTCGATCGTTGCATAGGGCATAACTGCTATCACCTCGCACGTGCCAGCAGTTAAAACATTCTTTGTTCCTAGCCCCGTCAAAACACGCACATCTGGTGTGACCGCCACACCCAGTCTTTTAACGGCAGCATCACTCAAAATTGACGTGTCAGCACCACTGTCGATAAGATAAGTAAATGCCGCTATCTTGTTTTCACATAGCAAGGTAGCTATTGGTGTTGATGCCAGATTGCGTCTGCGGCGCAATAACATTATTTTGTTTGCAGGTTTTCCGTGTTTGAACCAGCAAGAACTTTCCAGATGTCCAATTTTCTTGCAATGGGTACATAAAATTGGAGTAGCGGCTGCTTTTACACTCGTTTCTTCTGGAGTTTTAAACTTTTGTCTGATCGCCGAAACGCGACAAGCATCCTGGCGATGTCCCTTTTGCCCGCATTTAAAACACGTTCCTTTGAATACCGGATTTGACGATTTCATGGGTTGTTTTTGCCGATCTAGGTAACGACGTTTACCTAAGATTGATGACCCCGATAGCGAATTTCCTGAAAATCGGGTAGCCTCTGTTACACGAATTTTGCGACAGCGGGCCGCAAATTTACCCAAAATTTTTAGAAGTTCGCGCTCCGTGGTTGGTTGTTGAAGCCGTATCGCCACCTGAGCTTCGGAGTGATCCAGCCCATACTCCACCATGCTTAACACTGTTGCCCACGGCAGACCATCGTGAAAACGACGAATAGTATGGAGTTTTTGAATACCATAATCGCTGAGGGACTCGCAGTCCAGGCTACGTAGGGTGGCTGCAGTATACGCTCGAGCACCTGGTGTTTCGTGATCGGGAAAAGCGACAGAGACATCATTGCGAAAATTTTCCCATGTTCGAGATACGGGGCGCCAGTCGCAATAGTACCGATGAGCCCTACCTTTTAGTGCCTCGCCGGCCTTTACTATCATTAGCATATCACTTACGTTAAGTTCATTTTTCAGATTCGTAGCGTCCTCTAGCCATTCTTCTATGGAGTAAGTGCTGTCGTCAGGGTCAAACTCTGCCAATCGGAAAGACGTATGCCCTGATACAGACGCCTGCGCTATATTAACGTTCGCAGTGTTCTTGCAGGGCGTTGGCTCCGTAGCCATATTGGTTTTCCGAGTTAAATCCTCAATTTGTTGTTGTTGTGCCGTCATTAAGGCTATTAAAGCCTCTTGCCAATCTATTTTCGCCCGTTTCGGTTCAGGCGCAGATTGGGCCTCCGGTTCAATTTCATCGCTGTTTCCATTTTCACTTCGGGGCGAATCCATTGTGACTTCACACTTTCTTTGAAAACACTATAAAAGTTAAATGAGTGCACTGGATATCAATCCCACTTCTGATGTTAACAGCTTAGGCCGTTTTCTCAAAAATAAAATCCAAAATTATTTCAGTGACAAATTTATTCACTCAAATATTACATAACGTCCCGCTTCGTGCTAGATACAATATAATACTGTCGTCGTGTCGTCAGGGTGCGCGGGCAACTCCGACTCCTCCACAGACTCGCCACTCTTCGCGAAGGCTCGCGTTGAACATTCGCCGCTCACGACTGAAAGCAACGACCTCACTGAAAGTCATTGACCCCAGTCTGTTGCGTACAAAAGCACACATCCTTTCTAAGGGTGTCGCGCTTACATACATTTACTTAATATAATGTCTCCGGACTACTAATGTGACGTCAGCATAAGCGTGATCGCGTACATATCTACGTATTCATAAGCGGTCATGACTTTCCAATGAACCAAAAACGTTTATTGTAGTAGCGCTATAATTACTAGTTTAAATTTTGTTTTATGTAATATTTCTTTCATTTTAACAACCTATTTTTATTTACAGGGACTCAAAGGAACTAATAACAATTTTAATACCTGTCAATAAACAGGATGTCTGTGCAGATTCAGAAGACCCAAGACAATGCGAAATTTGCCACGAGTTACTTGAAAATTTCAAAACTTATAGAAAGCACAAAAGAGAATTTCACGAAGGCGATAGAAAGAAATACTCGTGTTTTACGTGTAAGAAATCCTTTGAATCGATCGAGCTGCGACAGCAGCATAGACTCGAAGAGCACAGTGATACATTTAAGTGTAATTACTGTATAAGATCTTACACTAAAAAAAGTAGGCTGGACAGCCATGTATTTAACGTGCACAATAAGTCAGCTTTGAAGTTTGTGTGCCAGAAGTACAGGTGCAGAAGAGGATTTCCTACCGAAGAACTTCTGAAGAAACACGCTGAAAGCCACCAAGTGCAGGTTAAAATAAGGAAATGTCTCAAGTGCAACTTAACCTTTCAGTCAGCAAACGAATACGGTAACCACATCCACAAAAGTCATACGAAAAAGAAAGCGGTTTGTCATATTTGTTACAAGAGATTTGCCACGGTAGAAGAATGTGTGAATCACAGACAGGAAGTTCACAATTCCGGTAACCAATTCGAATGCGATGTCTGTGGGAAGTTCTACTCTTCTAGACACACTTTAAAATTACACATGTCCAGTCACGATCCCGAGAAAGGAAAGTACACTAGAAAACCTGTTGTCTGTGATATATGCGGTGTAGTAACTTCCCATCTTGCCAATCACTTAAAGAAACATTCGACTGTAAAACCGCACATTTGCAAACATTGTGGGAAAAGTTTCAAGCTGACTATCAATTTAGAGTTGCATCTAGAAAAGCACTTGCCCGAAAAGAAATTTTCCTGTTCTGTTTGCGACAAGAAATTCTCCAGTGAGTCGGCATTTCAAGTACATTCCAGGAAGCATGAAGAAGAGAAGGCACCTAGCGAACATCGGAAGTTTATGTGTTCCGATTGTGGAAAACTATTTGTCTTCAAAAGTTCTCTCACATGGCATATGCGTTCGCATAAGAGGGAAAGAAAGTATTCCTGCACAATATGCGATAGAACGTTCTTCATCAATCAGTCCTTGAAGAGGCACGTGCAAGGAGTCCATTTAAAACAGATGAACTGGGCCTGCCAACTTTGCGATAAGAAGTACACCCAAAGTGCTTCACTGGCACTCCACGTTAAGACAATTCATAGCCAAGAAAGACCCTTTGAGTGCGTCATTTGCCAAAAGAAATTTGTCGCAAGGCATATGCTGAGAAAACACAACAAAGTTGTACATGGTGCTGTAGGCGAAGAAGCATAAACAAAAATTTGAAGGAAGTGATTTAAGTTTTATAATAGTAGTAGTACCTATACATTTTCTGTAGAATATGCTTTTTTATTGAAATGTATAATTAGATTAAGTTTTTTTATCTAACCCCGCTATGAAATGTCACATTTTAAATGCATTTTTGACATTACGAAACGTCATATTTTTCATAACTGTCAGTTCATTACATAACTAGTTATGTAAAGAACTTTCATTAAATTAAATTAAATAGTACGTCATCATAAAGTTCTCTTTTGAAGACTGGTAGGACGCGTACCTCCATCCTTTCCCTGAGCTAGCCTACGCATTTCCGTAAAAGTAGAACATTCTACATCCCCAACTATTTGAGAGCAGTAGTCTAATCTGCTCCAACCTCTACCTCTTTATTCCTATCTCTGACTGTATGTCGCGAACTATTCCTTTGTGTCTCAGAAGGTGTCCTACCATCCTACGATCCTATCCCCTATTCTTTATTGTCTTCCATACTTTTCTCTTTTCCCCAACTCCTTCTACCACGGTATCTTCAACACCTGTATGTAGCATCACATTTCAAACGCTTCTACTCTTTTTCAATCCGCTTCTCCCATTGTCCAAGTTTCGCACCCATAGGTATAATTTCGTACTCCATACATGCGTCTTTAAGAGTCTCTTCCGAGTTTCTACGTTAACCGTTCCAGAATATAGCAGTTGTTTCTTTTTGTTAAACAAGTACCTAGTACCCACGTAGCGTAGTTTTTTGATTCGCGTGAGTTGTATTTGTTTCCGTTCTTTTAAAAAATTTCCAATCCGTTATAAAACTGTTAACTTGATAACTTGTCAATCACTTAGATATACATACCTACATAAATGAGTAGGTATTGTATTGTATTAGAGAATATAGGTAGGTACCTACCTATTTTACAAACAGAAGTAAGCAGGTATCTACAATCTACATACCTACTTATACTGAATTATAAAAGGCATGTACAGTTAATAAATTGTTGACTTTGTTTTACTTATACTGGTCTGCCTTTACACTACTGTTTTGAGGTTGAATGAAATTGGGGTTAGATGCAAGAATCACACACCATTTCCACATTTACCGGGACATTTACCTACCTACTACATAAATATGGCAAATTATGTGAATCGGACTTTTGATACCCTTGTTGCATCATTAATCAATTATATTGTCTTTGTTTTATGTTTCCTTGACACCTTACTTTAAACATTCACACTCGAAATAGTCCCAATAAGTATGTTACGAGATAGGTACCTACCGCTCGCGGGCATTCAAGAGAAGTGGGAGGAGCGCCTTACGAATCTGACGTCAAACCAATAACAAAGCGAACTAGCATGTGGGCGTGATAAGCTAATTTCTTTCGCTTATTACGCAGCAAAAAAATTTTTTAGAAAAAAATTTCGCCGTAAATTAATTACAATAACAATTTTCTGCCATTTTCATGCCAAAAATAGATATCTTATTTTTCTCCGAACCTCCCTATTCCTGAAGACTGTTACAACGAGGGGGTGTTGAACAAAATCCCAGTCACTGATTTAGCTGAGTTTCACTATCATACAATTCATATATCTATTCTTCAATTAAAAAAGTAGCTGCTAGTTAGCCCTGATATACATAAATCAGAAATATTCTTCGAAACTGTACTATTCTATTACCAGGAACCAACCGTTCAACACTTACTTCACTACTCGAAGTTACGATTTAGTCTGACTGATCTTCGTCAATTAATTCGCTGAGGCAGAATTTTCCATATATATAGTCTTGGGGCAGACTATTCCAGAACAAAATGGACGTCCGGTCTTTTTTTATACATTTCCGATGCTCTAATATTCCATGTTCTATCAGAGGCGGGGAAACTCGGACAAAAACTAAACACTAAATTTTACGTATACAATTTCCAAACTTAACCATTAAAACAATAAAGCTTATGAACAAACCTGAAACTTTAATTAGAAGCTTATTTTAATAACAACTAAACAATGTACAGCAAAAGAAAACGCAACCACCTAATTCTACGCTACTGAACGAAAAAAAACGCTATGTTCGAATTTAATATATTTATAGGAAGTCCACCAACAAAGCAGGGGTGTAAAAAGGGTTGCTTACCAACCCGGCGGCAAAATACAAGATCCGCGAATTCCCACTGTAACACAAAGAACATAGGCATCAGATTACGCCGTACAATATTTCAATAATCACGCTTCGAATTTGATATTGCTGTATTGAATTATATGCTCTCTTCTGTTGCTAAGTGCTAATACACTATTGTTACAATCATAAGTATATATGGACGGGCAGAAAGGAGGGCGTGTAGGTCACCGATAGCTCAGTCGGGGAGCGCGAGGGCTTCGGAGCGCGGGGATCCGGGTTCGACACCCGGTCGACGGCGGCAAGTTTTTCGGCGTCTAACATTTCAGAAGTAGAATTTATTTTATACAAGTTTTATAGTGTAATTTGGAAAACTGCCTCGCATTCTAATAACCCGTTTTTAGTTACAGGGACTCAGAGGCAGTAATAACATTTTTGATACCCGTAAATAAACAGAATGCTGCTTCAAATTCACCACAACTGTACATCCCCGTACAATTCAGGCCGACGAAGGAAAACACCACAAGTATCGTTGAACCAGTGCAAGTTAAAGAAACGACATTGTCCCCATTGGTGCCAGGAAATCCCATTCAACTTGGGCCGACGAGAAATGACACCACAGGAGTCGTCGAACCTAAGAAAAGGAGCACTCTGCGATTGGACCGAAGAAAATTAGTGAAAGTTAAATCTAGATCGAGAAAGGATGCCTCAAGGATCGCGGAAGCATTGCCAGTTAAGAAAAAGAAATTGCCGCCATTGGACATAAGAGAATGCGAAATTTGTCACGAGTTATTAGAAAATTACAGTAAGTACAGGAATCATAAAAGAAGGTTTCACAAATCCGATACACCAGAGTACCCTTGTTTCACTTGCAAGCAAACTTTTGAATCGATCGAGCTGCGACAGAAGCATAGACTGGAAGCGCATAATGAAACATATCAGTGCGATTACTGCGAAAGATTTTACACCAAGAGAGGGTTCCTAGAACAACATGTATTGAGCGTTCACAACGAATCGGCTTTGAAATTCAAGTGTCAGAATTGTAGGAAAGTGTTTCCTAGTGAAGAGAGCTTGAAGAAGCACGAAGAACACCACGAAGAGAAAATTAGAATAAGAAAATGCCTGAAATGCAACTTGAGTTTCCAGTCACGGAATGAATACTTTGCCCATCACTCGAAGAGTCACTGGAGAAAGAAACCGTTGTGCCATATATGTTTTAAAAGATTTGAGACAGTGGAAGAATGCATAAATCACAGACAAGAAGTTCACGGTTCCGGTAAACGATTCGAATGCGAACATTGTGGTAAATTTTACGCGTCTAGGCACACTTTAACAGAACACATGTCGACTCATGATTCCAAGAAAGGGAAATATGTGAGAAAAATTTCTGTCTGTGAGATATGTGGAGTAACAACCCCGCATTTAGCCAATCATTTAAAAAAGCATTCCGATGATAAACAGTTCGTTTGTGAACATTGCGGTCAAGGTTACAAGCTCGCAGTTAGTTTAGAGTTGCACCAAGAGAAGCACTTGTCGGAAAAGAACATAAGCTGTACAGACTGCGACGAGAAATTCGCTAGGGAGTCTGCGCTTAAGATACATTTCATGAAGCACGAAGAAGAGAAGGCAACTGATGAAGATCGAAAGTTTACGTGTTCTAATTGCGGAAAATTGTTTGTTCACAGTACTTCCCTCGCAGTGCACATGCAGTCGCATAGGAAAGAAAGAAAGCATCCCTGTACGATGTGCGAGAAAAAGTTTTTCAGCAACGGCTCTTTGAAAATACATGTAGAGGGAGTCCATCTTAAAGATATGAAATGGGCCTGCCAGTTTTGCGATAAGAAGTACACCCAAAATGCTTCATTGGCACTCCACCTTAAGACAAAACATTCGCAAGAAAGACCCTTTGAGTGTGCTATTTGCTATAAAAAATTTGTCGCAAAGCACATGTTGGTGAAACACAACAGGGTCAAACACGGCAATATAAAAGAGGAAGCATAAACAAGAAAGTCCAGTCTTAAGCAAAATTTAAGTGCAGCGTTTGCATCGCTCCACATAAGTGCTACTAGAGTTGACTGTATTTGACTGCGACATAAGGTAAATGCTTCTCTTCTAGTGGTTTATAATTTCAGTGAAATATATTTCTATCGTACAGTTTCTATAGAATACACATTTTTTTAATTATAATATACAATTAGTGTCAGCATTTTTATTGCAATACCTTAAACCTCAAATTACCATAATCATATAAGTATCAAGCATACTGCCCTACCTCTATTACATTAAACACTCTGTAACAGCAAATTTGGGTACTATTTTCAGTTCCATGTTACCAGGGAATTATCCGATAATTATGCAACAACGAATAAATGTCCCTGCTCGGGCGCCACTTCTACAACGATGCAATCTGTCTTTTTCTCCGGACGCAAATTTACAGTGACATTTCTCTATCCTCAGCGGTGCCACTGGATTCTGGCCCCTAAATATGCAACTGTGTCCCTCGGTATCACGTATTGGGACACTGTATATTCACGGGGATCTGGTCGTTCGCTTATGAACGAATTCTTTCGCTGTATCTGGATACTCGTCGTATGATCAAACTGAATTATTATCGGGTTCCTGGAGCTTACGTGGCAACACCGAGATGCACTCCTTAGCGGGGTTTCGGTAGGTGATTTTCATAGTAGCACCAGAGTACAATCTCCTTTTATACGCCACCGGCTTATACGCCTCGAGCAAATAAACAGTATTACCGCTAGATTATACCAAAGGCCGCCGATTCAACCAGGTGCGATCGATTACTGCCGTAATCGTTCCGTTATAGACTGAAGTCACACGGGATTGCTAAATCGATCTAACTCTCACCAGCAGAGTCTATCTCTGGCTGACCAATGTCACGTTAGCATAAGCGTGGATCTTGTTAGTTTCACGGTAATCTACTAATTTGAAACATAGTGTTCTTAAGTAAGCTCCATTTTATTTTGTATAATTGATTAAAAACTACCTGCCATTCTAAAAATCGATTTTTCTTTACAGGGACTCAAAGGAACTAATAAAACTTTTTTTACCCTCAAATGAACAAAGTCCTTCATCAGATTCACAGCAAGTGTACATCCCAGTACAATTTATTCCACTGAAAGAAGAGATCACAAATTTTGTTGATCCACTGGCGAAAATGCTATTTAGTCTGACGGCAACTACGAGTTTTGCCGAACCAGTGCCAGTTAAAAAGACCAGATTGCCGGCATCGAACCGTAAAAAATCAATCACATTTAGGCCGCCGAAAAAAGATGCTTCAAGTGGCGTGGAAGTTACGAAACATAAATTCCCAAGAAAATGCGAAATTTGTCATGAGTCTCAAGAGCTATTTGAGAATCACGAAACGTACAGGAAACATAAACGAAAATTTCACAAACCTGTTGTAAAAACGTACTCTTGTTCCACTTGCAAGAAAATTTTTGAATCGAACGAACTGCGATTGAAACACAGACTTGAAGAGCACAGTGAAACATATCAGTGTGATTACTGTGACAGATTTTACACTAAAAAAGTTGTTTTAGATCAACACGTAATAACCGTTCACAACCAATCGGCTGTGAAGTTTAAGTGTCAGAAGTGTACGAAATCATTTCCTACCGAAGAACGTCTGAAGAATCACGTAAAATATCACGAAGATAAATTTAAAATCAGGAACTGTTTGCAATGTAACTTAAACTTTCAGTCACCAAATGAGTATTACAAGCACTACAAGAAAAGTCATTTGAAAAAGAAAGCGGTTTGTTTTATATGTTTTAAAAGGTTTAAGACAACGGAAGAATATATAAGTCACAAAAAAGAAGCTCACAGTTCCGGTAAACAATTTAAATGTGAACTTTGTGATAAATTTTACACGTCTAGAAAAACTTTAAAAGAACACATGTCCAGTCATTCAGAGGAAGGGAGGCAGTATATTAAAAAAACTACTGTCTGTGACATATGTGGAATAACAACTTCGCAGTTAGCCAGCCATTTAAGAAAGCATTCGAATTTCAAGCAGTACATTTGTGAACATTGTGGCCAAGATTACAAACTCCCAATTGGTTTAGAGGTACATCTAGAAAAGCACTTGTCCGAAAAGAACATAACCTGTACGGACTGCGACAAGAAATTCGCTAGCCAAGCCGCATTTAAGATACATTTTATGAGGCACGAAGAGAAGAAGACGCCTGATGAAAATCGAAACTTCAAGTGTCCCGATTGTGGAAAACTGTTTGTTTTTAAAAGATCCCTCACGAAGCACACGCACAAGCACAAGCATAAAAAAGAACAAAAGTACCCCTGCACAATATGTGATAAGAAGTTCTCCATCAAGCAATCTCTGAAAAGACACGTGCAAGCAGTACATTTGAAACAGTTGAATTGGTCGTGTAAGATTTGTGATAAGAGGTATACTCAAAGTGGTTCATTGGCTCTTCATGTTAAAACAATTCATTCGCAAGAAAGACCACATGAGTGTGTTATTTGCCACAAGAAATTTGTCGCAAAGTATCTGTTAACGAGACACAACAAAGTTGTTCACGGCATTGTAGGAGAGGAAGCGTAAACAAGAAAACAGTGGTAATAACTAAAATTAAAATTATTATTATTAATTATTATTTATATTTTCGATGTTTTTGTGCATTTATCGTACAGTTTTTGTAGGATACGCATTTTTTAATTATACAGTTCTATTCAGCTTGAGTATTATTATTACAATTCCTTCATCCTTACGATATGAAAAATACATTAAAAGTGTTTTTAAATCGCGGGGACTGAATCTCTACTCTTATTTTCTGTTCATTGTAAAAACTGTAGACCAACATTATTAATATGCTGGTGCCTGTACTATGTAGTATCGCAAATTAAACAGTTTTGAAAAAAATGTATACAAAACCACCCGAAGGCAAGTGAAAATAAATACTTCTGACCTTACAGAAGGTGGAAGTGGAAGTCAGCTGCTGCAAAGCTGGGTACTCCTGAAGTTCAACACCAGGTGTAAGCAGTTAAATCAAGTGCTAAAGAACTCTGCACCTGAAGTTCAACACCAGGTGTAAGCAGTTAAATCAGGTGCTAAAGAACTCTGCACCTGATTTAACCCCAAGAGCGGCAGGTACTCACTGCCAACTTAGGGATGTAATAAATTAGGCTAGTGTGTTCGAGTAGCCATAATTAATTACCGGCTCTTACGTACTATCAGAATGTGTCCCTTCACGTGTGTTCAGAGCCACTTGCAATTTAGTACTAGAATCTGTGTAACCTCAGTTATTACGATGACACACTTGCAGCGGTTTCGGCTGGTAAATATATTGGCGGTACGACAGTCACCGTTTAATCTCATAAACGTTATCGTCGTCGGTGCCACTCCGAGTTGTACTGCAATGCTTGAGTAGTGCGAAGGAAGTGCTCTCCAATTTTGTTATTTTTCTTTACACTGATATTTCATTTGGAGGTTTTTCTCAATTGAATTGAACTTAAAATATAATTTCTGTAACAGAATTATCCAGATTTAAATTCGAAAATAAAATAGAAGAATATAATATATGCAAAGTTTATGTAAATTGATTTCCTTACTCACGTAAACCTGGATGAAAGTCTTTACTATTTCCATTAAAAACATATTAACCCTCCAGACTCCAGGCGACGGTAATGTTTTTAAATAATTTAATGAAATTTTTCTAGGGTACTTTTGAAAGCTACCGCACGTTTTGACAATTTGTTTTTATTTACAGGGACTCAAAGGAACTAATAACAATTTTAATACCCGTAAATAATTCGCCGGACCTGTTCGTACCTATACAAATTCGACCGACGAGAAAACTCGTGGGGCGTGCCACGTGTGACGCCGAGCCGGTGCCAGTTAATGAGACGAACTTGCCGCGATTGATTCAAAGCAAGCCAGTGCAATTTAAACCGATGAGAAAAAATGCATCGAGTAAGGCGGAACCAGTGCCAGTTAAGAAAACGAAATTAAGGCCATTGGACATAAAAGAATGCGAAGTTTGTCACGAGTTATTGGAAAATCACGATACTTACATGAAACATAAGCGAAAGTTCCACGAAGCCGATAAAAAGACGTACGTCTGTCACACTTGCATGAAAACGTTTGAATCGAACGAACTGCGCCAGAAACATAGATTTGAAGAGCACAACGAAACATATCAGTGTGATTACTGCGAAAGATTTTACACTAAAAAAGGGCTGCTAGAAAAGCATGTGATGAACGTTCACAATCTATCGGCTTTGAAGCTTAAGTGTCAGAAGTGTGAGAAATTGTTCCCCAATGAATTGCTTTTGAGGAAACACGAAAAGAACCACGAAGAGAAAAATAAGATCAGGCAGTGTCTGAAGTGTAATTTAACTTTTCCATCGCCAAAATAGTACAGCGATCACTACAAAAAGAGCCATTTGAATAAAAAGGCGCTATGTCACATATGCTTTAAAAGGTTTCCAACAATGAAAGAATGTTTAAATCACAGACAAGAAGTCCACAGTTCTGGTAACCAATTCGAATGCAAACTTTGTGGTAAATTCTACGCGTCTAGACACACTTTAAAAGAACACATGGCTACTCATGATCCAGAGAAAGAAAAGTATGTCAGAAAAGTTACTGTCTGCGACATATGTGGAATAAAAACCTCGCAGCTGATCAATCATTTGAAAAAGCATTCGAACGACAAGCGGTTCGTTTGTGAACATTGTGGCCAGAGTTTCAAGCTCGCGATTGGTTTAGAGGTGCATCTAGAAAAACACTTATCGGAAAAAAACTTATCCTGTACGGACTGTGATAAGAAATTCGCTAGTCAGTCGGCGTTTAAGGTACATTCTATGAAGCACGAAGAAGAGAAGGCTACCGATGAAGACCGAAAGTATATGTGTTCTAGTTGTGGAAAACTGTTTGTCTACCGAAGTTCTCTCTCAGTGCACATGTACTCACATAAAAAAGAAAGAAAGCATCCTTGCACAATGTGCGATAAAAAGTTCTTCAGCAATGGCTCTTTGAAAATACATGTAGAAGGAGTTCATCTAAAAGATATGAAATGGGCGTGCCAGTTTTGCGATAAGAAGTACACCCAAAACGCTTCATTGGCACTCCACCTTAAGATGATTCATTCGCAAGAGAGACCTTTTGAGTGTGTTATTTGCTGTAAGAGGTTTGTCGCAAAGCATATGTTGAAGAAGCACAACCGGGTTGTACATGGGAGTGTAGTGGAGGAAGTATAAACATGAAGCGCATAGTAGGAAGCAAAAATTTAATTTAAGTGATCGAGAAAAGTGTTTTAATTTTCAATGTTTCGCATATTTCTTTATAGTAGGTACTTACATACCTAAAGTTTCTGCAGTAACGTATTTTTTCAAATTATATTGTACGAAAGCTTACGTGTTATTATTCTAATACTTTCAACCTTAATCTGCAGTTCATAAACAGGGCTTAGCTATAATGTTTGTCAATTTTATTAATTGTGTGCAATCCTCGAGTGGTAGTACTTAATTTTTTTTTTGTTAACCACAGAGTTACCTATATGTATACAAATAGAGGGATAGTGCTATGTTGATAAGTTGACCCGAAGGGGAGTATGCGCGAAGTGTAAACACATGGCAGGTACCAGGAAATAGTATTCAAAGCACAGGCGCGGCTGTAACAGTCAAAATTATTTCTCCGTAGTTCGGTCATTTTTCAACGAGCAGGTAGGAGGAATCATCCCTCTATTTGTATATAGGAAACTCTGTGGTGTTACCATACAAAAATCCAATAGAAAAAAGCACTTTAAGTTTTTCCGAATTTTCCAATTTTCCGGGCAACTTTTCCAATTTTTCGTTGCTTAAAAACCTTATTTTTGAAAAGAATTAGCCAAATCAACAGTTCAACAGTTAAGCACTTTCAGTTTTTCCCGAATTTTCACATTTTCCGGTGGATTCTCCAAAAATTTCCTTTCATACAAACCTTATCCTGACAATTACGATCACAACAAAAAAAAATCAGCCAAGTCGGGCCAGCCGTTAAGCACTTTTAGTTTTTCCCGAATTTTCAAATTTTCCGATGGATTTTCCAAAATTATGATTTTTACAGTTTGTCCGAATTTCCCGATTTACGCCTATACATATGCAAAAATCCAATAGAAAAAAGCATTTTCAGTTGTTTCCGAATTTTTCAATTTTCCGGGCAACTTTTCCAATTTTTCGTTCCCTAAAAACCTTGTTTTTGAAAAGAATTAACCAAATCGGTTCAACCGTTAAGCACTTTCAGTTTTTCCCGAATTTTCACATTTTCCGGTGGATTCTCCAAAAATTTTCTTTCATACAAACCTTATCCTGACAATTACGATCACAACAAAAAAAAATCAGCCAAATCGGTCCAGCCGTTAAGCACTTTTAGTTTTTCTCGAATTTTCAAATTTTCCGATGGATTTTCCAAAATTATGATTTTTACAGTATGTCCGAATTTCCCGATTTACGCCTATACATATACAAAAATCCAATAGAAAAAAGCATTTTCAGTTGTTTCCGAATTTTCCAATTTTCCGGGCAACTTTTCCAATTTTTCGTTCCCTAAAAACCTTATTTTTGAAAAGAATTGACCAAATCGGTTCAACCGTTAAGCACTTTCAGTTTTTCCCGAATTTTCACATTTTCCGGTGGATTCTCCAAAAATTTTCTTTCATACAAACCTTATCCTGACAATTACGATCACAACAAAAAAAAATCAGCCAAATCGGTCCAGCCGTTAAGCACTTTTAGTTTTTCCCGAATTTTCAAATTTTCCGATGGATTTTCCAAAATTATGATTTTTACAGTTTGTCCGAATTTCCCGATTCACGCCTATACATATACAAAAGTCCAATAGAAAAAAGCATTTTCAGTTGTTTCGGAATTTTCCAATTTTCCGGGCAATTATTCCAATTTTTCGTTCCCTAAAAACCTTATTTTCGAAAAGAATTAGCCAAATCGGTCCAACCGTTAAGCACTTTCAGTTTTTCCCGAATTTTCACATTTTCCGGTGGATTCTCCAAAAATTTTCTTTCATACAAACCTTATCCTGACAATTACGATCACAACAAAAAAAATCAGCCAAATCGGTCCAGCCGTTAAGCACTTTTGGTTTTTCCCGAATTTTCAAATTTTCCGATGGATTTTTCAAAATTATGATTTTTACAGTTTGTCCGAATTTCCCGATTTACGCCTATACATATACAAAAATCCAATAGAAAAAAGCATTTTCAGTTGTTTCCGAATTTTCCAATTTTCCGGGCAACTTTTCCAATTTTTCGTTCCCTAAAAACCTTACTTTTGAAAAGAATTAACCAAATCGGTTCAACCGTTAAGCACTTTCAGTTTTTCCCGAATTTTCACATTTTCCGGTGGATTCTCCAAAAATTTTCTTTCATACAAACCTTATCCTGACAATTACGATCACAACAAAAAAAATCAGCCAAGTCGGTCCAGCCGTTAGCACTTTTAGTTTTTACCGAATTTTCAAATTTTCCGATGGATTTTCCAAAATTATGATTTTTACAGTTTGTCCGAATTTCCCGATTCACGCCTATACATATACAAAAGTCCAATAGAAAAAAGCATTTTCAGTTGTTTCCAAATTTTCCAATTTTCCGGGCAACTTTTCCAATTTTTCGTTCCCTAAAAACCTTATTTTTGAAAAGAATTAACCAAATCGGTTCAACCGTTAAGCACTTTCAGTTTTTCCCGAATTTTCACATTTTCCGGTGGATTCTCCAAAAATTTTCTTTCATACAAACCTTATCCTGACAATTACGATCACAACAAAAAAAAATCAGCCAAATCGGTCCAGCCGTTAAGCACTTTTAGTTTTTCCCGAATTTTCAAATTTTCCAATGGATTTTCCAAAATTATGATTTTTACAGTTTGTCCGAATTTCCCGATTTACGCCTATACATATACAAAAATCCAATAGAAAAAGCATTTTCAGTTGTTTCCGAATTTTCCAATTTTCGGGGCAACTTTTCCAATTTTTCGTTCCCTAAAAACCTTACTTTTGAAAAGAATTAACCAAATCGGTTCAACCGTTAAGCACTTTCAGTTTTTCCCGAATTTTCAAATTTTCCGGTGGATTCTCCAAAAATTTTCTTTCATACAAACCTTATCCTGACAATTACGATCACAACAAAAAAAAATCAGCCAAATCGGTCCAGCCGTTAAGCACTTTTAGTTTTTCCCGAATTTTCAAATTTTCCGATGGATTTTCCAAAATTATGATTTTTACAGTTTGTCCGAATTTCCCGATTTACGCCTATACATATACAAAAATCCAATAGAAAAAAGCATTTTCAGTTGTTTCCGAATTTTCCAATTTTCCGGGCAACTTTTCCAATTTTTCGTTCCCTAAAAACCTTATTTTTGAAAAGAATTAGCCAAATCGGCCCAACCATTAAGCACTTTCAGTTTTTCCCGAATTTTCACATTTTCCGGTGGATTCTCCAAAAATTTTCTTTCATACAAACCTTATCCTGACAACTACGATCACAACAAAAAAAAATCAGCCAAATCGGTCCAGCCGTTAAGCACTTTTAGTTTTTCCCGAATTTTCAAATTTTCCGATGGATTTTCCAACATTATGATTTTTACAGTTTGTCCGAATTTCCCGATTCACGCCTATACATATACAAAAGTCCAATAGAAAAAAGCATTTTCAGTTGTTTCCGAATTTTCCAATTTTCCGGGCAACTTTTCCAATTTTTCGTTCCCTAAAAACCTTATTTTTGAAAAGAATTAGCCAAATCGGTCCAACCGTTAAGCATTTTCAGTTTTTCCCGAATTTTCAAATTTTCCGATGGATTTTCCAAAATGATGATTTTTACAGTTTGTCCGAATTTCCCGATTCACGCCTATACATATACAAAAGTCCAATAGAAAAAAGCGTTTTCAGTTGTTTCCGAATTTTCCAATTTTCCGGGCAACTTTTCCAATTTTTCGTTCCCTAAAAACCTTATTTTTGAAAAGAATTAGCCAAATCGGTCCAACCGTTAAGCACTTTCAGTTTTTCCCGAATTTTCACATTTTCCGGTGGATTCTCCAAAAATTTTCTTTCATACAAACCTTGTCCTGACAATTACGATCACAACAAAAAAAATCAGCCAAATCGGTTCAACCGTTAAGCACTTTTAGTTTTTCCCGAATTTTCAAATTTTCCGTTCGATTTTCCAAAATTATGATTTTTACAGTTTGTTCGAATTTCCCGACTTACGCATATCCATATCATACAAAAATCCCATAGAAAAAAGCACTTTCAGTTTTTCCCGAATTTTCCAATTTTCCGGGCAACTTTTCCAATTTCTCGTTCCCTAATGCCACGTTCGGCCTCTGTTTTGTCGACGTTCCAAATTATTTTGTGCGTAAGCTCCAACTGAGCGCGTCGAACTCGACTGCATCCGTTGTTCCGGAGTTATAATGGATCGCGCTTGAGGCTTGAGAAATTCTTATTCGACTTGGCTCCAAACGCTGTCTACGCTCTTCGCGTACGCCGACCGATATTTCGACGCCTCACTGGTGGCATTTTTTCCAAAGAACCACCAAATACATGATCACCACCGATAACACAGACAATTCAATTTTTAGAACTGTCAAACTGAACGTCACATTTCATACTTAAAAGAAGTCAACAACTGACATTAATAAAAAAATCAATTGCATGTTTCTCACTTATTAAGTTTGTATTTCATTCTTGTGGTCTCTTTCGTGAAATAGTCATAAAGAATATCATTGGGAGTTTAGATTTTACCTGTCAAAATTTGTTGATTGTAGACTCGTGACATTGTTGAAAAATCACTCGATCTTTATTCATCAACTTCCATGTCTTCACTCTAACACTGGAATATACTCATTAATTTATAGACTACCAGTCGCACCTCAAATACACAAAAAATCGATAATCAATATGGTCCGTATCAAAATAATAATAATGAAAGAATAAATCGAATTTTAATGCTTCTAACCAAGCGCTTTGTGGCGTCACGAGAAATGAAACGCTGTGATCTCGCTTTACTGACGTTTGCCTGAGAGAAAGAGCGCGAAGCAAGAGAGAGCGCGTGACTAAAGAGTGGGGCGTTCGATATTCAATTTCTCCTCTGGAAATTAATTACAGAGTAATGCATGTGATACTGGGCGAGTTATTCCCTAACTGTCTTTATACATGACCCGACAAATGAATAAATAAGAAAATCGTAAGTGAAGAAACAGAAGGTTCAAATAATAGATATTCTTGTAACAAAATTGGTTTGAATAAATTTTACAAATAAGAGAATGTTTGAATAATTTAATATACACAAGTTTGTTTCTATTTTCAATTTTATTTCGAAAATATAGTAGCCAGGTCTGTCCCCGGACGACTAAGGTGACGTCAGCATTCGCGTGGTGAAGGGCTTATTCGTGCATCGGTCATAATAATCTACTAAATCGAATACTTTTTGTAATAGTGTACTTAAGTAAGCTAAAATTTACTTCATGCAATATTTCTAGAGTACTTAAAATTATGCCCAATTTTAACAATATATTTTTATTTGCAGGGAACCAAAGCAACTAATAACAATTTTAGTACCCGTAAATAAACAAGATGCCTCGTCAAATTCAGAACAACTGTATATACCAATACAATTTATACCGACGAGAAAAGATTCACCGAGTGATGTTGAACCGGTGCTAGTTAGGAAGAAGAGATTATCGCCATTGGACCCAAGAAAGTGCGAAATTTGCCAGGCGTTACTTGGAAATTACAATACTTACAGAAAACACAAGAGGACATTTCATAAGACCGATAGAAAGAAGAGGTACCCTTGTAGAACTTGCAAGAAAACGTTTGAATCGAACGAGCTGCGACAGAAGCATAGAACTGAGGAGCACAACGAAACATACCAGTGCGATTACTGTGAAAGATTTTACACTAAAAAAGGATTGCTAGAGCAACATGTAATGAACGTCCACAACCAATCTGATTTAAAGTTTCAGTGTCACAAGTGCTGGAAAGCGTTTCCAACTGAAGAACGTTTGAAGAAACACGAAGAAAACCACGAAGAGCAAATTAAAATAACTAAATGTCTGAAATGCAACTTAAGTTTCCAGTCCGCAAAAGAATACTATAGTCACCACAAGAAGAGTCATCTGAAAAGGAAGGCACTGTGTTATATATGTTATAAGAGATTCCCGACACCAGAAGAATGTAGAAATCACAGGCAAGAAGTCCACAATTCCGGTAACCAATTCGAATGTGAGCTTTGCGGGAAATTCTACGCTTCTAGACATACTTTAAAAGGCCACATGTCCAGGCATGATCCTGACAAAGCAGGGACATTTTCTAGAAAAATTACGGTTTGTGACATATGCGGAAAAACAACCCCATATTTAGCCAATCACTTAAAAACCCATTCTACTGAGAAGCAGTATGTTTGTGAACACTGTGGTAAGGCATTCAAAGTCGCAATCGGTTTAGTCTTGCATCTAGAAACGCATATATCCGAGAAGAACGTATCGTGTACGGACTGCAAAAAGAAATTCGGTAGCGAGTCGGCACTTAAGGTACATTTCATGAAGCACAAAAAATCAAAGCCGGCCAGTAAAGATCAGAAGTTCATGTGCTCTGATTGTGGGAAACTGTTTACCTTTAAAAATTCCCTCACGATGCATATGTATTCGCATTCGAATGAAAGGAAGTACTCTTGCAAGATGTGCGATAAAAAGTTCTTCAGGAGCTCTACTTTGAGCAAACACGTGCAAGGAGTACATTTGAAACACAGAAAATGGGCCTGCACACTTTGCGATAAGCGGTATACCCAAAGCTCTTCGTTGGCACTCCATGTTAAGACGATCCATACGCATGAAAGACCCTTCGAGTGCGTTATTTGCAATGAGAAGTTCGTCGCGAACCATTTTCTGAAGAAACACAATAGGGTTGTCCATGGAGACGTTAAGGAAGAAAGTACAATCATAGAAATAGACTATTAAAAGTCTTTGGTTGTTCTTGATACATGCTGTATGTTGTGTTTTCGATAATGATATGTTGGTTCAAGAAATCTGCAATGGTTGCAACGTTTATCTATTGATTTCCTGTTTTACTTGATAGCATGTAGTTTTTAGCGTGATCAAAAAAGAACCTGATTTGAGTGGTCGGAAGAATTGACAAGAAAAGAGTACAGGTAGGTCTAAAAATTGTTGAGGAAGTGAAAATACATCGGGCCGATTTTCCATATTTCGCGCGTAGGAAATGCGGTGCGCTCAAAATGTATCATGTCATAACTCCCTCAAAAATTGTCTTATCTAGTTGCAATTTTTTTAAAATTATTTCTTAAACTTTCAGGATGCTCACGAAATCTCTCAAATTGCAATTACATAATTACTTTTCATTCCGCTTTGCGATTTTCGAGACGTTGTCTTTTTGGTGCAGTGGAATTTTCACCTATCGAGGAACTATGCTCATTTTTAGAATTTGGACAAACTTCCAGCGGCAAAGTTATAGAGAAAGGATTGAATTTTATTTTACACCAAGATTCAATTTATTATCTCGCATAGAAAAAAAGTTATGTCGATTTGAACACGATAATCGTTCTGAGCGCGTAAATCGTATACCCGTCAGTGGTAACCTTTTCCTTGCACGTTGCATAACCCGAAACACAATTAATTAGGCACTACACATTTTCGTCAAATTTTGATATTTTCATCACACGGCGAATAAAATAAAACCAAATACGTCTGCACACATGTACAGTCTCCTAAATATTACCGACTTCAAGAGTTACGCGCTCAGAACGATTATCGTTTTCAAATCGCCATAACTTTTTTTCTATGCGAGATAATGAATTGAATCTTGGCGTAAAATAAAATTCAATCCTTTCTCTATAACTTTGCCGCCGGAAGTTTGTCCAAATTCTATAAATGAGCATAGTTCCTCGATAGGTGAAAATTACACTGTACCAAAAAGACAACGTCTCGAAAATCCCAAAGCGGAATGAAAAGTAATTATGTAATTGCAATTTGAAAGATTTCGTGAGCATCCTGAGAGTTTAAGAAATAATTTTAAAAAAATTGCAACTCGATAAGACAATTTTTGAGGGAATTATGACATGATATATTTTGAGCGCTCCGCATTTCCTACGCGCGAAATATGGTTTATGTCCTGGCTTTATTCCGTGCTGCAGTTTCGGCATTCTGCGGTCGGGCTCGTACTCCCTACCATCGGATTGATCGACGAGAATGGCGCGATACTATCTCCATTTCACTTGTTTATTTACGTTCGTGACGTCGCTCCCTACTTTTCTCTCTTCATATGGACGTGCCACAGCTGCCTTTCTGTGGCGCGGCGGAATTGAGAAAAATAATAATGAATGCCTAGCCAAGTTTGTTGGATGCGACTGGCGTTTTAATTATGCATTGTTACACTACTCAGATCAGGTTCTGTTTTTATCGCGCTCTTATGGTAATTTTAGTTTCTTATATCTATCTTAAGTGTTCGTTATAATAACTTTGTATCTGTTTTCCTTCTAATTGATAATAAACAGTACATGCTACATAATTTAAAAGAATATTTTTTGAATTACATTTTTAATTTCTGAATGCTGTCGGACATTTCAACGGTACGGAACGGCAATTCGGAAGGCGGCAGCAACCGTCGCGTCGCGTCGGTGGGCTCGTGTATGCAGCAAACTCCACTGTTGGTAAAGTATTGTCTGCAAGTTAAGCACGAGTTGTACAATACAACTATATAGGATAGGGTCCACACAAGGACTGATGGATGGGTAGACTGGCAGATAGATGGTCTTCCGCCAGGGTCTCCTACCCCCCGCGGTACTGGTTTTCAAGGTTTGGTTACTCGCAAGTCGCAACACAACATGCTGATCTGGCTACTTTCTTGGTTGAGTGTCCGGTTAGGTCGAGGTCGTTTACGCGATCCTCTCTCCCACATCGCTACCATCATCGGCATCGGTTATCTACCTTGGGTAGCCCGCAAGTGGTTTTCTTGAGGTAAACGTCATGGAGTTTACTGCTTATCGATGTTTCGCGACTACCTTTATTGAGGGGGGTATTCGAGTAAACCATCTCGGCAGCTCACGTTCTTGTACTCGTATCGACGACGTTGTATTTGTAGCCGTCGAGGTCGCTTCCGCGAATCTCTACTCCACAACGTTGGCATCATCAGCGCCCGTCATCCACGTACGCGGGGAATGGTTTTAGGGGTAAATGGCCTGGGGTTTAAAATTCACCACATTTAATTTATTTTCCTTCATTCCTTATTGTTTGCTGCCTGTTACGATTCTCTGAAATACACTACGCGCATTTCAGATGGTAATACAGCCCGAAGTTATCTAATGCTCCAACTACTAAACTACCTGCCTCTATCTTTTTAGTTACTTATGTTAGTTATCGGTTCTCCACTTTTAATGAATTATACTGTTTTAATGATGAAGTTGAAACGTGATTGTCTTAATTTATCTCGTATTTACTGGTACATATTTTCATTAATTGAGGTTAATATTTTTTCAGATTAACAACTTATTTCATACTTCTCGAATCTGAAACCATTCGAGTAGAATCTAAGAAACCGGTAGTTTTACAAGCTACAGCTGAAGATAAGTCCAAAAAATGTAAATCTTGTGAAGCTTTTTTCGACACGAGAGATGATCTTAAAGCGCACTACCGTCAAATGCATTTTGTAAAAAAATATCAGTGTCACATTTGTTTTAAATCTTTCGTTTCTAAAGAGGATAGAGCGGAGCATCAGAAAGAACAACATACGTCAGGGAGTGACTACAAGTGCATTGTTTGCAACAAGTATTACGCTTCCTCCACCATTTTAAGAAATCATATGAAGCTTCATGAGACTGACAGTAAATTTAAGTGTGAACAGTGCAATAAAATGTTGAGTTCCGGGAAAGTACTGAGGGCCCATGTGAGGATGTTTCACGAGAAGTCGCCTATGCAACACAATATTTGCACCACTTGTGGCAAATCGTTTAGGACAATAACATATTTCAAACAGCATTTGAAGTCGCATAGTACAGACAAAATTAAATGTGATTTTTGCAATAAATATTACGAGAATGAACGGAATAAAATGACCCACATCAAAAAGTGTCACTCTGATAGCGAATTCAAGAATATAATTGTCTGTGAAATTTGTGGTCTCATAGCTACGAGCAACTTCAGACTCCAGCAGCACATGAGGGTTCACACAGGGGAGAAACCGTTTGTTTGCGAGCGATGTGGTTCGCCATTTAGAACGAAATCCGCTCTAAGTGCTCATTCAGTCATCCACACCAAAGCTAGGAATTATGTTTGTATTTACTGCGGGAATACTTTCGCACAAAGATCTGCCATGAGTATGCACATTAAGGCTCTGCACACCAACGATAAACCCTTTGAATGTCACGTTTGCCATAAAAGATTCTTAAGCAAGGCGTTGGTCAGGAAACACTGCAGGAGGGTACATGGTGTGCTGGTTCAAGACGTCGTTGACACTCGAGTTGATGTGAAAAAAGACTGAACTCAATTTCTACACTTGTACAATTCCTGTTACTTTAGTAAACATATTGATAATTTTTAGAACGTTTCTGTTTTAACCCTTTTTAGTAATCCCCAACTAAGCTGAACGTCTTTTGTAGAATACCTTCATAAAATAATTCCACAAATTTATTTTGCCATTTTTAAATATATTTATTTAAAAATACATATGTGAATTCTTTGTGCTAAAAAGGTAGTATCTGTAAAACGCCATTATGACAATCAATAACTAGAGTACATTTTTCCAGATCTGCTATCCCCACAGGAGAGAATATTTCGATGTTCAAGCGAGGTCCTCAAAACATTCGTCGCAAGACAAAATCTAGCACAAATAAAATAGTTGTTTGTGATATATGTGGTGTACGACTTAAGCAACACAGTATGATTCGGCATAAAAAGTCACATTCGAAGGCGGCTGCTAGAGTTTGTGAAATTTGTGGTTTAACACTGCAGTCTACCCAAAGTTTGCGTTATCACATGATGAGACATACTGGAGAACGTCCCGTAGAATGCGACGTGTGCGAATCTAAGTTTAAAAGAGTGGCCGATCTGAGAGCCCATTCTGTCGTACATACAATGGAAAGAAAACACAATTGCACGAAATGCGACAGCAAATTCAGTACACACTATTCTTTAGTGCGTCACATGAAAGGGGTCCACGAAAAATTTAGGCCCTTTGCTTGCAATATTTGCCAAAGAAAATTCCCTACAAATTATTTGGTCAAAGTTCACAATAAAAAGATACATGGCATACCACTTGCTGATATTCATGACGAAGTATCTAGCGAGAACAATAAAAAAGATATTTCAAAAATATGCGAAATTTGTGGCAAAGGTTTGAAGAACAATCGAAGTTTACATTTCCATATGATGATTCACACTGGCGAGAGGCCAGTAGAATGTCAGATTTGTGGATCGAAATTCAAACGACTTGGTGAACTGAAATTACACTCAGTCGTGCATACTAAGGAAAGGAGACATTCCTGTACATTATGCAGTGTTAAATTCACTCAGCCATCCGCTTTAATACGCCACAATAAAGCTGTCCATGAAAAGTTAAGACCGTTTGAGTGCAACATTTGCCACTGGAAGTTCGGAATTAAGCATCATCTTAAGACTCATAACAAGACAAAGCACGGTATACCGGCAGAGGAGGACGAAAATATATCTGGAACCGCTCAAAATTTGACTTCTGTGGAGCACAAGAGAACTAATTATCCTTGTGATCAGTGTGAAGAGAAGTACACCAAGAAATCTATGCTTTTGATGCATATACGATCCACTCATGGAACAGTAACATCTGTGCAATGCAAGATATGCCAAAGGGAATTTTCAACGAAACCATTGCTTACGAGGCATTATAAAAAGTCGCACAGTACGGAGTTGAAATCTTAGTTTATTATATATTTGTCCAATTTGTAAATTATTTATTTAAATAAACTGTTTTATTCGATGGTTTTGTATGTAGAAAAGCTTTATCGAATCAGTTCAAAAATTCTAAGAATAATAAAGCTCACACATGCGTATTTTCATGCGCCGAAGCGCCTCTTTACCTACTCGTACAGAAAATTAGTTGTCTGTGTGACTTATTTGGGTCTTGTTTTGGATTTGTATGTTGCTTTATATGACAATAAAAATTTGTTAACAGCAAACTAATAATACAAATTTGCAATTTCGAATTCTACCATAATTTTTAAACTAAAATTTTTCAGGTTCGCTGTCTGTAATTTTTTGATATAGATATTTGTATTTGACTCCTCTGAACTTTTGGTAGTACGTTTAAAAACTGGTATTTCTTAGACAAGTCCCCCATAAGATTATCCATAAAAAATCAGAATATGGTCTAGCTGTAGGACTGTAGGTACATCACTTATTGGGCTCCGCTTGGATTTTTGAATAAGAACATTTTTCCATTTTCCAGGTTCTAAAATTTTATGTACATTATTCAAATCAGTGTTTGTTACAGACTACGATTGTGTTATGCAAAATAGCTTTACAGACACTAGTAATGTAAGATGTAATATAACCTATGATATATTTTGTCTTAGAAGGTAAGCCTAGCTTTGGTGTACTTTTTTGTTTGTCTTACCATACAGGTTGTCCCACGCTAGCGTATTTCCTCCATAACTCCATTACCGTTGGAAATACGAAAAAACTGCAAAAGTTTCTCTAATTAGTAAGTTGCATATTTTAAAATTATTTTCATTGTTTATATCATGAACTTTCCCAATTCTTTAAAATAAAGTTTGCAACGCAGCAGGTACCTTCTTTTGTGTTTAACACAACAGTCAAAACCACAACTTTCTATATATTTTAGTTTCCTAGATATCATTAATTTTGTAAAGCACTGCAAACGTCAAATTTCACGAAAAATATCAAATTACGACCAAACGGTACATGTTAGGTCCAAAGAGTTTTTAATAAAGTGACCCTAAAATTCAATAAGAAATGTAACTTTTTGCCTTTAAGCTTCATTCACAATAAAAAAATTGCATTTCCAATTTCAATTTGTATTACTCGTATATTTTTGCAATACAAATACATAATGATAAATGATTGCATTATTGCAACATTATTGGATTATTGCACCATTTTATTAATTGGGTTTGCTAATTTATTTTGTCATTTTCGTTGTTGTGAATGAAGCTTTGCTATTGTCAGAATGTGAAGGGGCATACTAAAACGATTCAAGGGAAACGAGTGAAGTTGGTAGTGGTTTTACACCGCCCTGCCTCCGGTTGGCTGCAGTGATTTGAATAATGTTGTCGACCCTGCTCTAGTAACTTTAGTTAGCTTCAGTTTTATGTTGTTTTGTTCACTGTTAACATCTTAGTTTCCGCTTAGCCCTAGTATAGGAAGCGCGTGCCTTTTTCTGTACATACGTAAAATTGTGTTATTAAAAGAATTTGTGTAGTGTTGTGTCTAATCTACAGTATTGAGCCGAAGTGAATCAGGTACCCTCTGGAAAGTAAAAGGGTAAATAGGAGTAAGTGTCAATATTCCAGCAGAGTAAATTAATGTAAATGTTTTGTTTGTGTGTAGTTGCACAGTAAAAGAATTCTGAGTGATTTTTCAATTAATATTTTTTTTCACTATTAATTTGCCTAAAATATAGCATTATTGACAGATTTCTGTGTTGTGAAATTATTTTTCTCCACCTCATACTTGTAATAGGTTATAAATAGGTTAATGATGGATTCATTACTGACCTAAGTCAATAATGGAAACTTGCGATTTGTATGGATTTATTATTGAGTAATATCGCGGAATTTCTATCTAAATAACGAAATTTGTCACTGGAGTTGTCATTTTTTGAATTGTGAAGAGTATCGAAATTTCTCTTATTGAATGATCGAATGGAGGTGCTAGTAGTGAAAAAATTGTGTATACTCTACATCTACACCACTGATAAGAAGTCTACTATTATTACCCTCGCACAATAATAGTAGACTTCTCAACCTTGATGTATAATATACTATTTATTATTGAATATCTTTTGCTGCTGTATTTTATAGTATGAGAAAGGAAAGTGACGCCATGTTTTTGTGAGCGTATCGCGGACGTTTCAGTGTTTTTGATCATTGTTTCCCTGCTTGATCATGCATCCCTTGAACCCTACCTGATGTGTGGTCATAAATATTGAACAAACTTGATCACAAATTCACCTATAAAAGTTCTTAGCATTATTGACCATTAAACTAAATCTTCTTGGTGTGATATGTGTATGGCATCAGTTTTTGAACGTACCTCTGCAAGTCTTTTTATTAAAAAAAATGAATATTAGGTTTTTAGGAATATAATGACCAATAAAAAATGTGGTGAAGTAGTGACTTTCATTGCACTCGGTATTTAGTGATAAGGATAAATTTTCATTTATATTATTTGTTGTACTTGTACCAACATAGGTATCTGGAACTTATTGAAATGTTTTTTACAGAAATGATCTTTTTCTAAGTTTAAATTTTGAGAACTGCGACCCTTTCGCCGCCAACGTGGATAACACCTGCACCGTTTGCGGAAAAGTTCTCCGAGATGCGGAAGCTCTAAGGTACCACAGAAGAATTCACCGTCCAAGGACAATTCCATGCGAAATTTGCGGCCGCTTTTTCCGCACCAACGCTCAAAAATTAACCCACGAAAAGTCACATCCCAACACCAAAGCTTTGAAATCTTTCAAATGCGACTTCTGTGATCTAACCTTCACGACCCAAGGTGGGTTAAAGTACCACTTGCAACACACCGATCACAAGAGTACGACGTTCCCATGCATATTCTGCTCTGAATCATTTTCTTTAAAAACAGCTTATAGAAAGCATTTAAAAGAAATGCATAAGGGGGCTCGTGAGCCAGTCCACATTTGCGAAATTTGCGGTTTAAAGTTGAAATCTCGTAAAGGTTTTAAGATTCATAAGCGGGTCCACACAGGGGAGAAGCCCGCGGTATGTGAAGTATGCGGAGCAAGTTTTACCCATCAGCAACAGCTGATTCGACATTCAGTTGTGCATACGAAGGAGAAGATCCATTGTTGTAAACAGTGCGGAAAAAGTTATACGCAAAGAAATTCTTTGGTTGTACACATAAGAGCAGCGCATGATAAAGTCAAACCTTTCGGTTGCGATATTTGTTCGGCAACGTTTTTGACCAGATTTAGGCTTAAAACTCATTGTAATAAGGCACATGGACTGCCACTGTCCGAGCTTGGTAAGGACTAAGAATACAGTTTGTATCGCGATGTAAATAAAGTGATGTTTATTATGTTGTTACACAAGTTATTTCAATAAAGAGCTATAGATTGGTAACCTGTGATTTCTGTACTGGCAGGATAAAGTGGCCGATTCTGCTGTCTCCCTACCACTTAACTTCCGCTCTGTAAATATGTTATTTTTGTGTACTGGATACTTTTAGTTAATTTTAGGGGCAGACGTTGGTCATATTTTCTTAAAAATATTCTCGAGAAATGAACAAAAACAAGACTTAAGATGTGAAAAGGCCACTTGTTTCACAGTGGTGTGAAGCCAGCGGTATTTGGCGGTCAAATTCGGTACGGCTGTATATACGGAGCCTGTGACTTATAGATAAGGTATTTCGCGCTTGACGATTTAAGTTATCAATCGGACACAGTTCGGAAAATCACAAACCAAAACCAAAGGATGCATGTAAATGCGATTCGTTGGGAGTAAATGTTGTTTCTGTGTAATGTAACGGTGAGGGACTCTTGCAGCCTTTCGTTGCGAGCTTTCCCTATGAGTGGGCTGAGAAGAGAATTATTCCGTCCTTCGATTGGCACAATCCTCTTCAATGTAAATGATGGCGGTATTTTATCGTGTACTAGCAATTAAAATACTATGCCAAAGTCCTCTACACCGTATTTAACCTCCTATCAACTTAGGATTGTAATGGATTATGCTTCTTGCCTTTCGACTAGCCCTAATCCACTACCTGCTTTTATGTATTATTGAACAATGTCTCCTCACGTGTATGTTCAGGTCTACATACAATTTAGTACTGGTATTTGTAAAACCTCAGGTATTGCGACGACACACTAGCGGCGGTTTCGAAACCTGATCGGTTAAAACTGTTTACTTATGGACCAGCCTAGACCTAACCCACATATCTGCGTCGGTTTGGACCGACCAGTTTACATGGTTTGAACAGACTCGACCGGTTCGAACTGACCGAAGAAGCTTTCTAGTTGAGCGGTGAAACGGTGTTACGATTATTCAAATATCGGTCTGAACCGGCTAGACCGGTTACCCGAACCATGTTGACAACCATGGTTTTAGGAGAACCCCTAGCATCTACAAATGATATCCCTCCGCAATTTGAGAATCGGTATTCACTGCCTATTAAAAATGATTTTAAGTTAAAATCTCCCAATTTATTAGCGGCTGAACGAGTATACCCAAGAAATCCCGGGTGCGCATGTTTTTTTATACTCAGAGATAAAATAAGATGAAATAATGTCAAATTGGAGCATAGGGAAGAATTATTAATTAAGTCATCACTTACCGTATCTCATTTTCTGAAACGGGAGAAATCACCAAATAATTCGGATAAAACTGTAACTATAATATGCCGTACGTCCAGCGCTTTAGCATTTTTCGAAATTTTCCCCGGAAGTGAAAAAGCAAAATCTTTAAGAAGGTGAAGTTTGTAGCCATATTTTGAAATCCCTTTCATTGGTCTGAGGTCTGTATTAAAGGATCATTTAAAAACCATCGGGTGTGCAACGATACTATACCGTTTTGTCAGAAGTCTGCGAATTACAGGTAACGAATTTCGCGCTAAGCGTTACAAGTTACCGATCGCGCACGCTTCATCAGTGAACTAGCAAAATTTCAACTGAAATGTCGGCCCCGATGATGTTTTTGGTGTACGGTACGGACTCACGCAGTCATTCTATTTGTGAATTTTCCCTGATGAGTCTGCAGAGAAAGGAACACGCAGTCTTTTGAGTTACTCAATTGTTTTGCGCTAATGATGTTGTTTGTTCGTGGGCAGGCCGTTAAGTAATATGTGAAAGATCTCTGCACCTAATTTAACCTTAAACGAGGCAGGTACCAGCTGGCGTCAGCGTAGGTCGTATTTAATTATGCTAACCCGTTCGATCAGCTGTAATTAAATATAGGATTTTACGTATTATTAGAATGTCCCTTCACCGTGAGCTCCGGGTCTTTTACAGTTCAACACTAGAATACGTATAACACCAGATATTACGATGACACACGAGCAGCGGCTTAGCTTTTAAATATCAAGTATTTACTTATAGCGGCGCAGACGATACGGCGATCAGCGGATCAGCGTTTAATCTCACAAGTGGTGATAAGCAGGAAAATACTCATTAGTTTATTGGAATAATTAATAATACAAGTCTGTATAATTCTAACGTGTATACGGAATGAACTTGTTTATTTTTATTTTTCTGCTATCTCTTCATTGATATACCTACAGTACTTTTCTCGGAAATTTATAAGCTTCAAACGAGTCTTTATCAAAATAATTGCGGTTAGTCGTCTCGTTTTCGGTAGAAATCTGTAATCTTGCTCTGGCCAAAAATTTTCTTTTCGTATGTAGCCCGATTGTTTTCTCATGATATTAACTTTCAGAGCTGTCCTAAAACATATTTCCTTTTTTCAGGATGGTGGAACCGATGGATTTATTGATAACCTGCCTAGAAACTCCCGCAGACATCAAAGAGGAAAATGAAAATACCTGTTCTACTTGCAGCAGGGCTTTCGCATCTGCGAGCGCCCTCAAATACCACAAGAGAAGTCACCGCGTTAAGACACTTCCTTGTGACGTCTGCAGCAGACTGTTTCGCACGAATTACGAACTTAGAGTGCACAAAAAAACTCATTCAGAACAAAAACCGTTCAAGTGCGATGTCTGCGAGATGGCGTTTAAGACTCGGGTTGGTTTGCAGTATCATATGCATAGGACTCATGAAGCGCCCATGTTTAAGTGCGAAACGTGCTCGCATACTTTTCCTGTCAAGTCGGCTTATGAGAAGCACATTCAAGCTATCCACCAAGGGATAACGTACTCTTGCGACGAGTGCGAGAAAGTGTACAGGTACTACAATGACTTGCTGATCCACAAGAAGACTCATGATCCGAATTTTGTTCGGCCTGTTTGCGAGATTTGTAATCGAATCCTGCCGACTGAGCAAGCGAAAAGCAAACATATAAGTAGAAAGCATCCCAAAGTTCCTCTAAAGAAGTATATTTGCGAAATCTGCGGAATGGTACTCAGCAACAACTACAGTCTTCGTGATCACAGGATGATCCACACCGGCGAAAAACCAAACACTTGTGACGTATGCGGCAAGACTTTCATAAAAGCCAATTATTTAACGTCTCACATGAGGATCCATACAAAGGAACGACCCTTTATTTGTCCGATTTGCAACAAAGGTTTCAACCAAAAGACGCCTTTAACCGTACACATACGGTCGATTCACAGCAAGGAAAGACCTTACGTTTGCAGGATATGCCAGAAAGGTTATGTAACTAGAGGGCTGTTGAAGATTCATAGTAACAGGACTCACGGCATCGCTTTATCTGATATAGTTATTGAGAGAAGTGGTGATGATCATAATTGAAGTTGTGTTTGGAACAGTGCGTTTTACACTTTAGTAATGTTATGTACTTGTTTAGTACTATATTAACTGCATTAAAGTTTAAACAATCTAAACATTATTGTTGTGTTCAAATTTTTGTTAGCAACTTATCGTAATATTCAATTGAATAGTCTTATTGAATGTTTAGTACAATAGCTAGTTCAACAATAAAGTTCTTAATGCAACTAAATTGTTATGGCTAGGCCATCCGAAAGCTGTGAACGTATCCAACATCTTTGTTACTGTCTCTTCTCCTCCACTAGAATATAGATCCACGCGTGACCCCTGTGAATAGTGGGACATGCGAACAAGTGTAGTCCAGTGAGGCGGATCTGAATAAATGAATCAAATCAACTTATCCAGAGTTCACAAAAATGTTACGGACGTGAAAATGGCAGTGTCAAGCAATAACAGCCAACTTCTTTTTTGAAAATTTGGTCAAGAAATTTCAAATAATATAAAACACTAAAACCGTAATATTTTGGGTCTATATTGTATGAAATAAAAGGTTTATTATAGGTAGGTATAATTACTTGGATAATTTAAATTTAGTAATAGAAACAATTTTATTTATTATGCGAATGTTACAATTGTTAAAATTTTTATTGAGCTACTAGCGGGCCCGGCAGACATTGTCCTGCCCGACATTAAAAAAATTTTCGTAAAAAAATCCTAGAATGAATGTTTTTTGCGTTGCTGTCTGCTTCTTTTTAACCCCGACGCAAAAAGAGGGGTGTTATAAGTTTGACGTGTCTGTCTGTGTGTTTGTGTGTCTGTGTGTCTGTCTGTGGCATCGTAGCTCCTAAACGAATGGACCAATTTTGATGCGTTTTTTTTGTTTGAAAGCTGGCCTGATCGAGATAGTTCTTAGCTATAATTTCTGAAGATCTGTGCAGGCGTTGTTAACCCCGACGCAAAAAGAGGGGTGTGGCATCGTAGCTCCTAAACGAATGGACCTATTTTGATGCGTTTTTTTTTTGTTTGAAAGCTGATGCGATCGAGATGGTTCTTAGCTATAATTTATGAAGATCTGTTCAGGCGTTGTGTCGGGGGTTACTTAAAATTTTGAATTTTGTTACTTGTTCATTTTTATCTGATTTAAAAAACTAAGTCTGTTTTATTTGACATAAGCTTTTTTTATAATTTGATATACAATCAAAGTTGAGTGAAATGGAAATAGCCAAGTTTATCTTCGATTAACTGACAAACCCGCCTCACTAGAGTGCATTTTGACTATATTAATATTTCATCGTGACTTTATGTGAATGGTTTTACAACTGCAAGAACGATGCAACTTTCCAACGGTACGTTCATAGTATTCTGTGTACGAGGGAGCAATTATGCAACTTTCAGCTGCAACTCAACGTGTGCTGATTAGTGTTTTGTGTGCAAACGGTTAACGGGATGCCAATTAATTATAGGTCCGTTAGGTTTAAGAAAAGTTCGTTATTTCGACCGTGTGCGGTAAAATTATTTTTATAAATGCAATCTTCCACTGCGGTTAACAAATATGAGATTCATTTTCAAGTATGAGGTACCCAGAAACCAAGATGACTATGTCATAGTCATAGTTGGAAGTCCTCTATTTACAGTAATATATACGAGTACATCTGTTGACTAAACTGTTTGATGTCAAAATCGGCTTGATTATTTCTCATCGTCTACTGAAACGGGAGAGACTCTACGAAGCTTTCTGTTACTGTAGTGTGTAATAAACGTTAACTAAGCTCGAAATTTTCCAATGCGTTCACCAGAACCTTTCGAATTTCGAATTTCTAATTTAATTGTTCTAACTATTTCAACTGCGTCAAATGCGCATAGATATTTTCCTATTATCCAAATACTTCGTCGCTGTGGGATTCGTAATGCATTGCAATAGTGTACTAGTACGTGCACGATACTTAAAGACATCTATTTGTCACAATATTGTTAGCAGAACTTAGTCCTTTTGATTTTCCGCCGCTGTGTTGAACAAATTGGCGGTTTGCATCCGCTTTCAGTTTTAAAAACAAGACGCTTGTTGAATATCTTCTCGAGTAAGGCCTGTAAATACTGCAACAAAAATTATTCTTGAAAGGAGCTTCTCTACATCAAGTTTTTAAAAACAACAATCCACGATTTCTTTATTTGTAGTAAATGAATTTCATTTACTGTGAATATTACGCTGAAATTTGTTTTTAATACAATTAACTTTTTTCAGGGAATCCCCAGAATTTAAGTGGGTTGGAGACGAACTTTTCTTTCAATTCAACCAATGGAAGCAATTCAGTAAATGCCGCAAATGCAGTATAATGTTTAAAGATCGCGCAGAGCATCGTCGCCATTGGCAAACTCATCACGTGCTTAAAAGACACTCTTGTAATATTTGCCGAAAGAGATTTGCATCTTTTGATGATCTTGGCGAACACAAGAAAGTGAAACATTCTGCGGGATACGAATTTAAATGCGAATTTTGCGGTAACGCTTACAGCACCAAGAGGGTTTTGAAAAATCATATGCAGGCGATGCACTTAACCCCTAAAGTAAAATGCGAAGAGTGCGACAAAGTTTTTACAACAAAACAGGGCCTGGTCAGCCACGAACAGAGTGTCCACAAAGGGGTTGTTCATAAGTGTAACATCTGCTCGAGGACTTTTAAAACTTTATGCTACTACCAAGTGCATATGAACTCTCACGATCCTATCCACTCTGATGAAGTTAAGTGCGATCTGTGTGATGCAACTTTTCTGAATCAAGGACTTCAGAAGATTCACTATAGGAGGATTCATTTAAGGGCGCAGGTGAAAGAATATATTTGCGAAATATGTGGACTAAAGTTAACCACTGGTAACAATCTACGTAACCATTTACGAATCCATAGTGGAGAAAAGCCCTATGAGTGCGATGAATGCGACATGAAATTTACTTCCTCTAAGGGATTAAGCAAACACACTGTGGTACATACTAAAATAAAGAAGTTCTGTTGTTCTGAGTGCGGCAAATCGTTCACACAACAAGGAACACTTTCTTTGCATGTACGATCTATTCACAAGAAGGAACGACCTTTTGAGTGTCCGATTTGTAACGAGAAATTTGTGGCGATATCTATATTGAACAAACACATCAAGAAAAAACACGGGGAAACTCCCGCGGATGTCAGAAGTAATGTAGAAGATTATACTTCCATATTCTTAAATAAATAACAATTTATAATTTAAATCATATGTTATTTACTCGCCTAAAGGCTGTGTTCATCAAAAACCAAAATTCCTTGATATTATGACGTCACAGTGAAGCGACTCCGGCCACTACTATATAATAAAGTATTCATACGCGTGTCTGTATTATGTATGCTTGTAATGAAATACAAGCTTTTACGTATTATTGGAATGTCCCTTCACCGTGAGCTCCAGGGCAATTACAATTCAATATTAGAATATGCATAACACCAGATATTACGTTAACAGAGGTAAATATGAAACATTTACTGATCAGCGGATCAGCGTTTAATCTCGTAAACGGTGATTAATCGGTGATAAAGAGGAAAAAAGTCAAATTAATTAATTAATTTAATTATTAATACAAATCTGTATATTAGAAGTTTTTCAATCTATAATTCTAATGTGTATTCGCAATGAACTATGTAGTAAGTAAAAATCACAAAAACATATGAAATAATGTGGATGGTACTTCGAATTTAATTTACTTTTCTGAAATTAATTCTGGCTTTAACATCGAGCATGCTATAAGCATTTAACGAATCTCATTA
The DNA here is from genome assembly GCA_963966045.1 of Xestobium rufovillosum. NCBI lineage: Eukaryota > Metazoa > Arthropoda > Insecta > Coleoptera > Ptinidae > Xestobium > Xestobium rufovillosum. The sequence continues at coordinate 43,586,397 of OZ014493.1, forward strand.
TTCACAAGGCCAACGAAATTTTACAAATATGCGCTGTCAGATTGTACTCGTATATTTATATACAGCGTGAGTAAAATGTCTGGAACATACTTTTGAAGTCGTAGTTGGATAGTGGCTGAAATTACGAATTCAATGATATGCCACATTATAACATTGACATTGGTATTTTTCGAAATAATCAAGTTGGTAGGAGGGGTACTATAGAGTGGCCTGCACGATCCCCCGATCTTACCGCACTTGATTTTTTCTTGTGGGGCTATCTTAAAAGCAAAATTTATTTTAACTGATCTAAATACGATCGATGAATTACAGCAGAGAATCCTCAGCGAAATTAGAGCAATTAGACCAGGCACTCTCCGCAATGTTCTCCAGGAATTTCGATTAACGCTTCTGCATTGCCAAGAAGTGCATGAATGGTAATTTGAACATCAACCTTAACTGTTAATTAAGGTTATTCTATCAAATTTGCATCGTTTCCAATCAACTCATTGTCTTCTTGAGTTTTTGTTTTTACTGTAAACTTGATTGTTTCTACTCCACCGTAAATCCTCCGCAATACCTTCCTTTCCCACCTGGCCACTCTGTCTTCAACTCTTCATTCTTCTGCGTCAAGGCCCATGTTTATTTTTGTCTTGCAACTTTTTTGTTTTCGTGGATCTCGAAATCATTTTGCTACGTAGCACTGGATTTAGGACTGCGCAAAATCTCCACCTCGCCGCTACTCTCCTCTATTTCTTCGTCTTCTTCCCCATTAGCAGTTATTTCTGTTTCCAGATAATGGAAGCTTCCTACTCTCTGAAATAAAACTTTCCCCTTTAAATTCTATTTCACTTCTTTTTAACTTCTGACATTGCACTTGTACTGTAGTGTATTATGACGTCACACGCTGTCACGATCACATATTTTCCTTTTAAATTCGATCACATTTTAAGACTATTTGGTTTCATACGCGATAAATTTCACGACTAAATAGATCTTAAATCAGTGTTATTTCTCAAGATAATGTAATGCACAGGTGGTATCACTCTCTCCTACAATTTTTAAGTCAGTGTGTATTTCAGAATTTTCAACGATTTTATATTTTTGTTAGGTTCGGTCACTGACCTTTTGCAATTTGTTTTTTTTCAGATTGAAGTTTCTCACTGTGAGAACACTTGTACCGGTTCAGTTGGCAGCAGTGGTAAATGGAGCATCGAAAGTAAAATCTAGAGCAACTAGAAAAAAGTTTATCGACCGTGAACATTCCTATCGATGTCGTGATTGTTGTCTGACATTCGCTACGAATCTCCAGTTTAGAGATCATCTTCAAGCATTTCACCAGCTTAAAAAATATTCTTGTACTTGTGACAAACGGTTTACTACTCTTAAGGAACTGTTAAATCATAGAAAAGCGGGGCATGTAGCTGAGAGACTTGTCAATTGCAAATTTTGTGGCGAACAGTTTGCTTCGGAATATCTAGTGGAATACCACATGAAGGTTGGACATTTGGAGCCAAAATTCAAGTGCAGTTTCTGTCCTGAAGTTTGGGCCACTAATGAAGATCTTGAACTTCACAATACATTGAAGCACAGTAAAAGCGTTTATAAATGTGTGGATTGTGAGATCAGTATGCGGGGTATTTATCAGTATCGACGACATATGAGAGATCATTAAATTTGAGTTGTTGAGGGGCATTGGAAGTTCAGTAGCGGAATTGTGGCTAATAATTGGTGGGAGTACAGAACGGCTGTAATTAAGTTATTCAGTGTGAAACATTATTTAGTTAATTTTCGTAAAATATTTTATTATTTTTAATAAAGAATTTCACTTTCACGATTTCTTATTTTATTTAGGGTGTACGTACCATAAAATATAAAAGATTTTTGGTACATTAACAATAAAACGACGTATAAAATATAGGCTAATATTTTTGATTTTATTTATTTCTCGGGAAACTTTGTTACGAACAGCTGCGACAGCATTTTATATTAGATACTGAGGCATCTAGTAAGCCTGGCAATAACAAGCAAGTATCAGAAACTGTCATTGTGTTCTAAAAATCGAATTGAGTAAACTTCGTGTTCACACCTGACTTTTAACTTTTCTAAATAGGTAAGTTTACTCGTCAACCTAGGTGTACAGAGGTAAAATTTAACATTTGTTGATTATTCTGTAGCATTACTGTCTTGGATAATGCCAGCAGTTCGATGTTGCACTGAAGTTGAGGTAGCAAAGGTTGTAACTTTGTCAAATGTTTGTTGGAGACAAAGCCATATGGCAAGATTTGTTGGAATAACTAAGTCTGCTGTTTCAAAAATTTTAAACAGGCACAGACAAACTGGAAATTTCAAGAAGAGGCCTGGCCAACGACGGAGACGGTGTACAACTCGCCGGGATGACAGATTTTTAATGTTGCAGTCACTACGAGATCGTACCTTAACATCAACTCATTTAAAAAAACAACTTTTAAATGCGAAGCAAGTTAATGGTAGCTCCAAAACAGTTCGACGAAGGTTGAAGGAAGCAAATTTGAAAGCGAGACGGCATGCTAAAGTCGACTCACTCAAAATGCTAGGGTTCGCAGATTACAATTTGCTAGAGCATATAGTCTATGGGCTAGCTAGTTAATTTAGGCAATTGGTATAATTTGGGGGTACTAATTTTCCTTGCTAACACAGTTACGTGGGTATATAAGGAAAGGAAAAAACCATGATTGCCATCTCAAAGTGGTAGCTAACAGAAATGGCGGCCAATTCAAGATGGCGGATGCGGACTCTTGAAAAACGACCTTATCTCTGGAAGTGTAGGTCTGATTACAACATTCTTTTTTTAATGGAAGCTTAAAATGTTCCCTATATTTAGGATCCTTTTAGGTCTTTGATATGTGCAACAATTAATTGGTAAATCATTAATTAATAAACATTTTGCAATTTTTAAAAACGGTTTCTTAGTTTATCATGAATTACCTACTTAACTAAAAACTTGGACATTTGAAAAGAAAATATTGGAACAATATCTTAAGAGTCCGGCAAACCCCTTTAAAATGAACCTGAACACTGACTTCATAGTGCTATGCTCATTTCTAAACGGTGAAAATTGAAGTGTTGAATTTTGGACAGTTTATAAACGAAACTTTATTTTAGGTTTCTTTAAAAACTTTATTTTAGAAAATGTCGTCGGTTCACTCATGAAATTGACCAACTTCACGCGTGCATAGCGCCAAGAGATTTACAGTTTTCGAAAAATTTTTTCAATAGAGACATAAAATATACCTTCTTCTACCATAATCAGACTTTCGTGTTGCTAAATTTACTAGGATGAAGGTTTAATCGTGGTACAGCGAAAGCACTGCAAACGCAAAATATGCCTTGGTATGTGCTGCCGCCCCGTGCCGACTGAGCGTAAACTCAGAGGAGCGTTGTCACATTTACTAGGTACCGAAAGCGCGGGCTTTGAATGTGCGTTGTTCTTGTGTCCATAAATATGTTTAGTGCGACGGTGTTGCAACACAGCTGATAGTTTGCTCCGTTTTCTAACGGATACTTCACCGAACCGATGCCCCGCAGATGTAACTTTTGACCTGCTTTGCCGGACTCTTAAGCCTAAACTTTTATCTTTAATTTTATTATCTATACTTATTTATACTTTTGTGCCTTGTCCTAGAAATGGTATTGAAATGAATCAACCACGTTGACTATATTGCATATAGTGTTTGTTTACTAATTTTTCCTTATTTCGGTAATTCCTGTTCTCTATGCAACTTTTTGTCATTATTAATACTTGATGAATTAATAAAATACTTTGCGTACTACCATTGTAATAATTTATTATAATATTTGACCGGTTTCAAGATTTAAAAAATCTCATCATCAGAAAATGTAGATTTGAGTCAGGCTGAAAATGGTTGAAACGGGTTACAGGCTACCATATCACATAAAACAAAAATTGTGTTTTTGTCACAAAGAGAGCAAATACTAGAAAGGAAGCAAAACAAGGGAAGCGCTTACTCAAGTTTTAGAGTTGAGAACTGACAAGCAGAATTACGTAAAATTGCTATTGAGAGGGGCGGTAAAAAATAATAGGAATCACATCAAGAGATATAGCTGCAGAAGCTCATTATCATAAAACTTGTTACCTTAGCTATACAAGGCTGAGGCCCCATAAACTTAAAAATGTCGATAAATATAGTGAAGCAGAAAAGGTGGCATATCAAAAATTAAATTATTTCATACGAAAAGATATACATATTTTCAAATCCGAGGGTTGAATCTCAAAGTAATCTGGTTTCAAAATTAATTGAGTACTTAAAGGATGATCTTGACGAAATAACACAGTCTACTAACAAAAAAAAATCCGTCACAACTTAAACAAGGAATTTGATTCCTCCTTAGATTTTGCTAATATTGATGGCGAGGTATATATTTCACCAGATAATCTGACTTACGATTTGCTACTTGCAAATTACGTGAGGTCTAAAATTAAATTAGAAGAGCACCTTTTGGCAAAGGAACCCGGAAACCATATACCCCCCAGCAGCTCAACAGATAAAAGCAGATTTAAAAGGTATAGAAACCCATGTTTGACCTCCATCGCCACATGAGCTTCACATGAATTATATGGTCATACGTCATACCTCCCTCGTTGATATGCTTTTTGCAGAAACTTTTTGGAGATTCATTACCTCGAGTGAATAGACTAGCATGGTCCATTTCAAAGATACAATTTTGACTCCAAAACATATATTTCTACCAATGAGAGTGAAGACTCCGACTGGAAACATATTGAGATGATTTCAATTTTAAATCATCTAGGCCACGAATGTAGTTAGTCTAAACTTTAGAAAATAGATACAGCGTTGTGTATGGAGAAACTAAACACTGTTAAAGAGGGTGAAATACCACTACCAAGCAGTATCCATGTCAGTATTCCTACCATAGTAGCCTATGACAATATAGACAGTATTAGAGGAAACATTAAGTGGGGCTGGTACTTCTCATCGTGTCAATGGCTCGCCACAAAGATCTGGCATGGCAGTTATTGGGAAAAGGCAAAGAAGTATTTCAATGCCAGTTCCATGTACTCAAGATTACATATAGTTGGTAAAAGGAAAAATCCTCCTACCTCCTGCAATTACTATACTGCTCAGCTTTCGCATGAATCTGCAGAAAATATGGAATATTGGATTATGCCTTTTGTTTATCTGTTTCTCTGATTTATGTATTTCAGTTTAACAAATAATTGATGTGATAACTTGCTGTAACTTTATTAACTGTACTATTATACTATTGCTTTTTCATATTATTATTCCTTAGGTTAACAAATGTTTTGATAGAAATTATAAAATTTTTCTCAATTTTTCTCAATCATCTGTTTTAATCCACTATTTACCAGTTAACGATTGCACATATACAAAAATACTAAATAACCTAAATTATAGGACATCTTTTAAGATTCCATTTAAAAAAAAGAATGTTGAAATCGGACGGTTATTTCCAGAGATATGGCCGTTCTTCGGAAGTCAACATCCGCCATCTTAGATTGGCGGCCATTTGTATTAGCTACCACTTTGAGATGGCAATCATGGTTTTTAGTCATTCTTATACATCCATATAACTGTGGTATAAAGGAAAATTAGTACCCCCAAATTATACCGAAATCTTGGCTGGCCCATAGACTAATATGGTGACTGGACAGTTGACCAATGGAACAATGTTATGTTTACCGACGAAACAAGAATCATACTGTGGAAGCCAGATGGACGTAACTATGGGAACAGAAGAATTGGAGAAAGATATTCCAACTGTGCACTAACTCCAAACGACAGTTTTGGAGGAGGTGAGATAATGTTTTGGGCAGGCATTAGTTGGGAGGGTCGTGCAGAACTTGTAGAAGTGTGTGGAAGGATGACAGCTGACAATTACGTAGAAAACATCTTGTCAGAACATGTTGTGCCGTACGTTGACTTCATTGGTTACAACAGATTCATCCTAATACATGACAATGCACGACCACATGCTGCTGCAATTGTAAACCGGTATCTTAATGAAGTGGGAATCCAAAGTTTGGACCGGCCACGATAGAGCAATAGAGCACTTGTGGGATCAACTAAAAATTCGTATTCGAGCCAGGAATCCTGTGCCAATGAAGCTAAATCAATTAAGATTTGCCGCACATCAGGAGTGGGATGCAATTCGGCAAGAATGTATACAAAATTTAATCTCCAGCATGCCTAGAAGAATGGAAGCCGTAGTCCGCGCTCGGAGAGGCAATACTCGATATTGAGCAGCCCATGTTTTGTAACTGGTTTCGTTCTTTTGGTGTTAATGTTTATCAGACCGTATATTTATCCATTCTATACATATTCAACAACTTAAGTTTTTGTTAGTTGGTGTTTATTGAGGAGTTACTTGATGAACCGTCGTTATTAGATTGCTCTTAAAATAGACCAAAGATAACTTTATTCTTTAGTTTTCTGTCTTCGTAATCTGTTATTATGAAAATTTAAAAATATTCCATATTTTGTCCATGAGTGTATTATTTCCTATTTTCAATATTTCATTCCATCTTTAACTCATTTTCACCATTGTTTCAGTATCCGCCACTTCTAACCTAAAATTCTGACAGTTGGCTTGGAGCACCAGCAAGAGAACAAAATTATTTTTTTAGTCACTGGGGAAAACGATCGTTTCTTGAACTTTGATTCCACCATCTCCCAAACCCCTACACTTGCTAGTCTTTAGAGGTTTATATATTTGCTACCTAGGGGCGCCACTCTAGAAGGCTTCACAAGTGTTGCTAGATAGTGATTTTGAGTATTTAAAATGTTTTTATTGACTGAGGACCTCTAGCGGTGCTCTTACTTACTACACATAATACAGGATTTACCTAATAGGGTTTTAGAACTCTCCTTTATGAAAAAGTTTCGAGGGGCGTAGACTTGTATAAGATAGACGGATGAATCACCTATGTCTGGAGTGTTGGGCGTTGTAGTGATGTATGTGCCTGTGTGAAATCGATAGAACAGGAGCAGCGTATCGTGTTGCAGTTCCTCAAAGTTTTCTGATGGGTCTAATATTTTAATAAAGAATTTACGTTAGATTCAAAATTTATTTTATTCGAGTAAAATACCGCGTTTTTAAGTAATTATTTTTTTTTCAGGTTGAAGTTGGTCCCAGCAGAGTTGATGCCATCACAATTCAGATCGTCGAACAACGACTGCCGTCAGATTATGTTACTGAAAGCTACTCTGGGTGCCAATAACCAATTTAAATTCGACGACGATGCCATCTATACCCATACTTGTCGCAAATGCAATATCACGTTCGTGAGAGAAGAAGATTACAGGAAACACTATTATCAACTACACCAAACTAAAAGATACACTTGTCAAACTTGCAACAAGCACGGTATTCTTAGTTTAGAGGAACTCCGAAAGCACAGGAAAGAAGAGCACGAGGATACCAGGGTGTACAAGTGCAATTTTTGTGGTACCAAATATTCTTCAAAATCGTACTTAAAAACTCACGTGATGGGGGTCCACATGGGTTTAAAATGCGAGTACAAATGCAAAGAATGTGGCAAAAACTTTAGTACAAAGTGTTCTCTTGATGCTCACGAACTAAGTCACATAGGTGTTACATACAAGTGCGACGTTTGCAAGAAAGTATTTAAAAATTATGGCTACTATCAAATTCATTCGAAAATACATGAACCAAATTATTTCGGTGGCACATGTGAAATCTGCAATAAAAGCTTTTCCACCCATTTATGCAAAAAGCTTCACGATAAGAGAATTCACTCGGGGCTTATCCGCAAGCAAGAATTTGTTTGTGAAATATGTGGTTTAAAAGTAACCTCATCCATAAGCTTGCACCACCACAAATTGACCCATAGCGGTGAAAAACCTTTTGTATGTGACGTATGTGGTTCTAGATTCGTAACTGCTCAAGGTCTTAGGACGCATTCCGTGGTCCATACAAAAATAAAGAAGTTTTCCTGCAACTTGTGTGATAAATCATTCACCCAAAGAGGGACGCTTACCTTACACATTCGATCGGTGCATAACAAGGAAAAACCATTTGAGTGTCACGTATGCAGTAAAAGGTTTATCACTTCTACGTTGTTGAAACTCCACAGTAAAAAAACACATGGAGAAGCTTTAGCAGATATTGGAAAATGCAAAAACAACGGAAAAAATTGCGTAGAATAATGCGAATTGGAAGCCAACACTTCTAGTCCAGGTGAAATTTCACCAGCACCCACAAAATAGTATAGAAAATTGGCTGAAGAGTACGTGAAAATACTGAAACTCTCAACCTCAACGTTGGGTGTCATTCAAGCACACACTTCCCATTGCTACAGTAAACCGATCGAGCGATGGCGAGCGATGGGGATGCGCACTAGACGTAGTTGCACTCTGCACCACCGCCTTCGTTTAGATTTCTGATGAGGTACCCCTGTCAGTGGCGTAGCGCCTAGTTTACGATTCGGTTCGTGTTTACTGAAATTTGTGAAATGTCAGTCACTAGCAAACATATTATTCGCAGTAAAGCACGAGAAGTTGTTGTTTATCGTGCGTTCAGTTACTTTAAGAATTTAGAAAGTGAAACGGAGCATCGAAGGAATGATTAGAGAAGGTGAAGGTAGTGTACGAAACAATGGCGAAGCAGTTTTCAACTCCAAGGAAGAAGGCCCAAGAGAAAGCCCAATTATTACAGATCTGCCAGAGCAAGAATTGCGTAATATTCGACACATAATTTACGAATTCCACAAAACGGAAGGATGTCGTGTAATATTAAGACGGTTAAACCAGAAATTAAAGGAAGAATTGGGCTGGAAGGGATGTAATGATTCGCTCGGGACAATTCTGGGTAAAATGAGATTCAAATGGCGACGAACCCAAAAGAGCAGGAGAGTGTTAACTGAGAAAGTCAGATTCAGTCCTTAGTATTTTTGGACGAAACATCCGGGATGAAGACCGGCCATTACCATGCAGACATGAATTTCGAGAATTATGGCAAATGGCTAGAAGAGAAGCTGATACCGAACTTGCCACCAAACTCTGTAGCAGTAACAGATAACGCTCCATATCACAATGTTCAACTTAATCCAGCTCCAACATCGAATTCGAAGAAGGCGGATATGGTAAAATGGTTAACCGAAAAAACATCCATTTTCAGCCCAGAATGTTGAAACCGCAGTTGTTTGATATTGTTAAATATCATAAAAAGCGTCATAATTACTTATAAATTTGATAATTTATTGCGCGGAATCTTGCCTACGCGCACTGACCCCCACTGCTCGCCATCACTCGATCGGTTTACTGTACTGTTCAGTAGACTTGCACTTGTTTCACCCAATGCAAATTAAGGCGGTAGTTGCGACTTACGTTGGAGTTTTTGAAAGTTTAGAATGTTGTTAAGCACGTTTGGTCTACTTTTCAGATTTACCATTTTTTTGGGTTGAAGTCTCTGAGCAGCTAGCAAGACAATTAAACTTCAACCTTAACCTGTTAGAACCTTAGACTTAATTTTATTAAAAAAAGCTGTATTTTAGCCAGTTGCGGCTTGTTTTTTCTATTTTTTTAATATCGTCATAATGTAGCATACTAATTTACTACTGAACCCTATGTTTAGAAAATTTAGGTTTATTTTACTGAATTTAATAATAAAAGTTATTTTTTATTTACGTTGTAACTCTTTGAAAATTCCTCTACACAATGAGAGAAAGGTGAGTAAAATAGAAGAATTAAATGCACATATATATATATACACATAGAATTTTGGAATGGAATAAATTCAGTAAAAAGTTACCGGCAACGTGACGTATTATTCATGTAACTTACTTTAAAATATACGTACAATTGAAACCTAAAGTTGACGTGTCCAGGGATTTTGTTGAAAAGTCACTGGTTACTTTTCTACTGAAATTATTCTGTTAGAAAATTCCATATTCTGTTTTTGAAAAGAGAAAAGACACTTCACTTAACTAGGTCACGGTCAGCTGTGATTTGAACAAAAAATTCAATTTGATGTCATAATTTGAAATTGAATTAATTTAAAAAATGGTCAGGGCTGTTGCGTCCAAAGCAGAGTGTAGCTTTATATGTTGTATAATTTAAATCCACTCTGAGGAAATTTAACACCACACATCCAACTATAGCATTCGAATTTCACCAAGGAGGCGTCGAATTTTGCCGAGCAGGTGTCGAATATCATCAGAGGTTTAGAATTTTTCATGCCTAAATTTATTCAAACCCTGTGTAATAAGATATGTCGCATCATATTCAAGGTTATTCAACTTCCGCTTTCATATTATATTTGTGGGATCGCATTACACTTCATGGTAATATGAAACCTGAGACGTCATGTGTAGAATTTCACCGAGCGATTCCGAACTCTGCCGATTGAGAGGTCGTGTTCAAGGCTGTTAAACGTAACCCAACACCATAGATTTTGCCGAGAGAGAGAATTGCCTAGATCACAAAATCGTGTACCACGTTCCAGTGTTTCAAAATATTTTATCTGCTAAATAGAGTTTGTTTTCAATTAATAATAATTTATTTTTTTCAGATTCAAGTTAGTCCTTGCAGTGCCGACGCCAATTCAATTTAGATCATCGAACAGTGATTTTCACCAAGCTATATTATTAAAACCTCCTCTAGATGACAGAAATCAGCTCAAATCCGACGACGGTTCCATCTATACCCGTACTTGTCGCAGATGTAACATAGCATTCGTTGCAGAATACCCTTACAGAAAACACTTAAGAGCAGTACACCAAACTAAAAAATACACTTGTATAGTTTGCAACAAACGTGGTTTTCTTAGTTTAGAGGAACTTCGCAAGCACAGGGATGAAGAACACGAGGATGTTAGGGTGTTCAAGTGCGATTTTTGTGATAACAAATACACCTCGAAGCAGTCTTTGAACAACCACCGGATGGGGGTTCATTTGGACCAGAAACATAAGTGCGAAGAATGTGGTAAAGTATTTATTACGAATAATGCTCTTGAAGATCACAAAAAGAGCGCGCATGAAGGTGTTACGTACAAGTGCGACGCCTGCGAGAAAGTTTTCAGAAACTATGGTTACTATCGAGTGCATTTGAAAACACACGATGCCAACTACTCTGAGGCGACATGCGATATTTGCAATAAAAGTTTTTCAAATCACCAGATGAAAAGGGTTCATGACAAGCGGATTCACTCTGGCGTTTCTCGCAAAAAGGAATTTGTTTGTGAAGTATGTGGCTTGAAAGTAACCTCACCTGGTAGTTTGCGCACCCACAGATTGACCCATAGTGGCGAGAAACCGTTTGTGTGTGACGTATGCGGTTCTAGATTCGTAAATGCCCAAGGTCTTAGGATGCATTCCGTGGTCCACACAAAAATTAGGAAGTTTTCTTGCAACTTTTGCGATAAATCATTCACGCAAAGAGGGACGCTTACCTTACACATTCGATCGGTGCATAACAAGGAAAAACCATTTGAGTGTCACATCTGCAAGAAGAAGTTTATCACTACTACGTTGTTGAAAACGCACAGTAAGAAGACGCATGGAGAAGCTTTAGCAGATATTGGAAAATGCAAAACCAACGAAAAAATTCGCTGAAGCGTACCTAAATCGCAACTAGCCCATAGTAGATGGATTGCACTCCATATGTTTAGAAAATTTAAGTTTATTTTGTTGAATTCGATTATAAATAACTCTTTGGAAGACGGGTAGTTACCGTAACAATTCAGTCATTCGGCTCAAACCACTATTGCCAAATATTTTCTTCAGAAAACGGGGTGTGAGACTGCATTCCCAGTCTGAATTTGACCACTATACCCAAATCATATTTTCAGAGTACAGGGCGTGAGACTACGTGCCCGGTAGTGGTCATAATTAAATTTTAAGTTGTAAATATTGTACATGCGTTCATTTAGAATAAGTGTAGTATCAAGAATAAAGTTGCCGTTACAAGTTGTTATTACGTGTTGCACGAGGATTTTCAGCGGACCAAATGTGGTTGTTTCTTCTATTAAAAATATGATCCTGCATTCACGTTTTTGTCTTATTCCGAACAAAAGTTACAGGGAATTTTCAAAAGGTTTGTTTGCGGACAAAACTGCAGACATAAATAAAGATAAGTGCACAAACCGTTTGAAAAAGTTGTTCGAAATTCAACGCAGAATCCAAAAAAGTACAAATATACCGGCGTTTCATTTAAAATAATGCAGCTGGTAGCTACTACCTGTAGAACAGCAAGTGCCTGAGAAGAACGAAATCAACTATGTTAAGCTGTAAATTTTTAAATTTCCATTATAAAGGGAGACACCTGTAGGCAAACTATACAACTTAGTATGTGGAGGCATATATTAAAATAATGGGAAAGGTTTTATTTGTAGGAAAGAAAAATAAAATAAGTTTACAAAATGTTGGTCACCGATTTTTCTATCATTACACAGGGTGTTCACGCGAAACTAATACGCAAGCTACTTATTTCATTCAGAAAATTCTTAGGAAAGGCCTCTACGAGAAGTGCACCTTAGAGATTTAGCCCAGTTGGCGAAGTAACAGGCCACCGTGCTAGCCAAGCGTTCATCAAGGTTGCTTCGAAACGGCTGAATTGAAAACAGTTAGTGATACGTGAATATACTTCTGGATAGCTTAATTCTAAAAGTCCAAGTGTGTCAAAGTAGCCACTTTCTAACTCGTATAGAAATAGATTTAAAATGTATCTTCGAATCTCAATGTGATTTAGACATGATTCTGTTAGAACCACACTGCCTGTTTTTTGTTATTTAAGCTTATTATGGTTCATTTGCTCACAAAGTAGAGCATCCTGCATCTCGACTGTAAGTGAGAAGAAATTCAATCTGGGCTACCTCTGCCCTTTTTTATTCCTGTATTCCTATTCATAAACTTATCTATACACAGTATCTTCATTTCAAAAGTGTATAATCTTTTCCGATCCGCTTGTCGCATCGTCCGTTTCGGAACCGTTTAATGCTTAGCTTCAACGGCAGTGGCGTAACGTAGGGTATGCCCTGTAAAGGGCGATTCATTTTTTGTTATTTTGGAGAGAATGTAGTACGTAGTGAATCCAGACGTTTCGAAAAATGACTAGCATCTCGAACGCGAGAGATCCCTTTTAGATAGAATTCTTCGGTGACTCACACTTATTGACAACATAACATCTGTCAGTGTAATACGATGCAATGATATCGGATCGGTTTCGGTGAAAGTATACAACGACACTTCCTAGTGAGGCTCTGGAGCCAGATATACAGCGCGCTCTTTCGGTTTCGGTATCTGGTACACTCTGTATAGTTAGGCTAATCGGATCGTTATCTTTGTAACGATATAACGGGGTTGCATCTGGTCAGGTCAGGCTCGTCGATAATACCCTTTGCTCAATAGTCGAAGAAGGGAGGGTTCGTTATTGCTTACTAAACGGTGAATTATAAAACATAAACAAATTAAAAGGGTTTCTATTATTATAACTATTTACATTTTAAACGGAATATTAAACGGATATTTACAGGAATATATATATATACATGAAAAATAAATAAATGAGGAATTCTGGTATTAAAATCAGGAGTAGCGCTCGAGAAACCGGTAATAGTACCGTCCTGACGTGTAAAAGCTTTATAACTGACGGGGCTACCCCCAGGACATATGCAGATTGTTGTAGAAACCCTCCGCTGCACATCAACAAAGCTGTGTAATCCGCCGCAATGAATGCAAACTATGTAGGTTTCTACTTTCCTGCACCTGTACTGGTAAATGGACCTACCTAATTAAGTCAGCTACTCTTTCGCTACAAGTCAACTAACTCCGGTTTGGTTAACTTAATTATTGGTAGCCCTTCGGCTTCGATAGTTAAGTACTAGCGATGGGTATTTATTCTTTTGAGAATAAATCGGATACGGGAATGAACAGGAAATCACACGCCGTGAATTAAATTCATTCAAGCGGGCTGTCGGTTAAAATTTATCGGACGCGGGTGGAGAGAATTCTTCTTCGAAGCCGGTGAAGAAGATTCTTCTTGGACCTCTGCTGTGTGACTCCTTTTATAGCCACTCGGATAGGTTCGGCGGTCAGGCTCGCTTTCCTACAGTCGAAACGCGTGACGTGCCACCACCCCTCTTCTCATGCTCTTGTTTATTTACGATCGTGACGTAGCGGCTTGCTTTTCTCTCTTCATCTGGATATGCCACGGCTCTCGCTCCGTGACGCTGTTGCAATAGAGAGACCAATTATTATGAATCCAAGTCTGTTGGATGTAACTAGCATTCCAATTATGCATTGTTACGAACTGACGGTAGGTATTATAATTTTACACAATACTTAATTGTCATTTTTGGTCAATCAAGAACAGGCTTAGTTTATCAGACAAAGAGCCACAGGTACTATTTTCGGGAATAATCGCAAGACCATATTTTCACTGTAATGACGCGATTGACTGAAATGAAAAATATTAGATATTTAATTGATTCTAGAAAACATAAAAAAAATAATCGAATGCATTATGTGGTAATATTATTGTCATTTTGACAATAATAGTTTTTTAATTTGACTGTTAAATTTTTAATTAAATTGTTCGATCGTTCATAAAATTCTGAATGCGTCACGATCGTAAAGAGCTGCTATGGATCTCGGCGTATTGCATCCTTCGGCGCTCTGCACCTTGGACTTCAATCACACGTAAGGTCATTCCAAGTAATGTACATTATTTCCATTTTAGAAGCCTAGGCTGGACTGTCATTCCTGCTGCAACACTTTCTTAGTAGGCACTTTTTGTACTGTAATAGCACAAACACAAAAGGGAAACGGGTATGAATTCTCATTGGGCTCACTGTATATGTGTTCTTTGCGTACAAAGTCAAGTGAATCAAAAGGATGGAATGTACCGTGAACGTTGTAGTGAAAAGAAGGTAACCAACGATCGGTATCTCAAGTCCCAGCCCCCCACAGCCTGGTAATAATTTTAACAAAGAATTTCTTCACTACTTTAATTTACTTTATTTTAGTATGGAATAGAAACAATCCGATTTGCTTTTAATAGTTTCAGTTGACGTCGTTATAATTATTTATTTTTTTCCAGAGTGAAGTTAGAACCAACACAAGTAGCGCCAGTGTTGTTTTCAAAAGCAACCCTAGCCAACGAAGAATTTAAATTCGTTAAAGATTGCATTCGCCCCTTTACTTGTCGAACATGCAACATCCAGTTTTCGAAAAGGGTTGAAAAACAGAGACACTTCAGACACGTACACGCAGTTAAAAAATACACTTGCGAAGTTTGCAACAAGCATGGTTTTCTTAGTTTGGAGGAGCTTCACAAGCATAAGAATGAAGAACATAAGGATGTTAAGGTGTTCAAGTGCGATTTTTGTGATAACAAGTACGTCTCGAAATTTACTAAGAAGAAACACATGCTGGCAGTTCACATGGAACCAATATATAAATGCGAAGAATGCGATAAAGTATTTAGTTCAAAGAATGCTCTTGAACACCACAGAAGAAGTATGCATAAAGGTGTTACATACAAGTGCAGCGTCTGCAACAAAGTGTTTAGAAGTAATGACTACTATCGATTGCATTTGAAAACACATGATGTTGATTACTCTGGGGGAACATGTGATATTTGCAATAAAACCTTTTCCAATGCGTCAATAAAAAAGATGCACGATAAAAAAGTTCATTCCGACGTTTTTCGCAAGAAAGAATTTATTTGCGAAATATGTGGTTTGAAAATTAGCTCATCCTGCAGTTTGCGGGCTCATAAATTAATCCACACTGGCGAGAGACCTTTTGTGTGTGACATTTGTGGTTCCGGATTCATAAAAGCCACCCATCTGAAGATCCATTCTGTTGTCCATACAAAAATAAAGAGATTTTCTTGTAGCTTATGCGAAAAATCATTCACCCAGAGAGGTACCCTTACATTGCACGTACGATCTGTTCATAACAAAGAAAAACCATTTGAGTGCGACATTTGCAAGAAAAAGTTTATTACTAGTACTTTGTTGAAGATCCACAGTAGAAAAACACATGGCGAAGCTTTGGCAGATATCGGTAAAAGCAAAGGAAACAAACGGTCGCCCAGAATAAAGTTACAAGATATCGCCTCAGCGGAGCAACGAGAGGAGAAGATCTAATATACTGAAACATTTTTCTTGGTGATATCAATAAGTTTTTTTATTGTTTTGGATTGTTTTGGATTTTGAAAATTGTACTGAACTGTGTTTATGTGGCGTCATGTTTCACGATCACCAAAAGCTTTTAAACTTCCCGTAATGATTTAATGAAGATCTAGCACAAGGGGTTATTTCTCCAGATCTATTTAAATAAAGAATTGTCAATAACAAGTAGTTTGTTATTTTGAAATTTAATATAGGTATGCTTCTGGTGAAAAAATTTTACCGGTCGGTTTTGTCTCTGAGCGAATAGCAAACGAGCACTGGGTCATGAACCAGGTCTCCTGTTCAGTTCTCTTTTTGACTGTATCTCGGTTAACCGCCGGATGATTTAGATTGTACTCTTGTTCCCTAAAGACTTAGAGTCTTGTGATATTGGTAATAAAGAATCTCTGTGCATTTGGAGTTTATTCTTTAAGTAGAGAGGATAGGATTGCAGCTAAAAGAATCGATTAACGTGATTATAATTTACTTTTTTCCAGATTGGAGTTAGCAAAAGTAATGCCGGTACAATTCAAATTATTGAAGAACGATTGCAGCCAGGATATGTTAACTAAAGCAAAGGCAAAAGTCGAGAATGTTCATGGTCCCACTACGTGTCGTAAATGTAACATCACGTTTATGAAAAGAGTTGACTATAGCAAACATTACAGAAAGTTGCACGAAATAGTAAAATTCCGTTGTAACGTTTGCAACAAACGTGGTTTTCTTAGCGTAGAGGAGCTTCATAAGCACAAGAAGGAAGAGCATGAGGAAACGAAGGCCTTCAAGTGCGATTTTTGTGATAACAAGTATTCCTCGAGTTATTCTAAGAAGAAACATATGTTGGGGATTCATATAGAACCAAAATATAAATGCAAAGATTGTGGTAAAGTGATTGGTTCGCAAGAATCTTTAGATCGACATAAAAGCAGTATACATGAAGGTGTTACCTACAAGTGCGAGGTCTGCAAGAAAGTATTTAAAGATCCTGGATACTATCGAACGCATATAAAAATCCACGAGCCGAATTACTCTGGGACGACATGTGAGATTTGCAATAAAACTTTTTCCAATAGGTTAATAAAGAAGCTTCATGATAACAAGGCCCATTCCAACTTGTTTCGCAAGAAAGAATTTGTTTGTGAACTATGTGGTTTGAAAGTATGTTCAACTCGTAGTTTGCGCGATCACAAATTAACGCATACCGGCGAGAGACCTTTTGTGTGTGATATTTGTGGTTCCGGATTCATAAATGCTGGGGGTCTTAGGGTGCATTCTGTGGTCCATACAAAAGTAAGGGGCTTCGTTTGTTCTTTATGTGGTAAATCATACACTCAAAGACAGACGCTTACTTTGCACGTACGATCGATTCATAAGAAAGAGAAACCGTTTGAGTGCACCATTTGCAAGAAAAAGTTTATTACTAGTAGTTTCTTGAAAATCCACAGCAGAAAGACACATGGCGAAGCTTTGGCAGATATCGGTAAACTCAAGGACAACAAAGAGTCACCTAGAAATAAGCTGCGAGGTAATACTTCGGCGAGGCAACGCAGGAAGAGCTAATTGTTGAGTAAAAACAGTTTTCGAACGATACTAAATGTTATTTGTTTTTTTCTTTTTAAATTTGACGTTAACAATAAATAGGTATATGTCTTAAAAGTGTTTTATGTCTCCCTTTCATCGGACGTTTTTTTTTGTATTTTCCGTAATGATATAATTTTGAAAGTATGATACGTGGTTCTTTCTTAATAGAAAATTGTCAATAACAAGTTATTTGTATTGTATTGTATCTGACTGTTTTTACGGTTGATTAAGCCTGGTGCTTGCCACGTAAATGCTACTGGGGCATCCTAATAACTCATTTAGCAACTAAGCACATTCCTCTGCATTGTAAATTTAACATTGACCGAGGTATAAGTACTAGCGTCACATAATTATGTAACACACTACCACTGTGCTCGCACGAAATAAATTGTCATCCATCCGCATGTGTTTCCGTACCAATTGCAACGTCCAAAATACCGTGGGCTACGATGCCCATTGTTGGAGACCCCCCGACGTGATTTTCAAGGCAAATGGTCCACGACAACTATCCATTAGCAACATATACTGAAGTATACTAGGTGGACCGCTCCTCCGAGACCAACAATTTCAAGTGAGCGATTAATTTTGTTTTTACTTGCGGGCAATCCGCAATCGAAAGAGGAGGTAATCGTAGCACAGACTGCTAGCAGTGACGCGTCAGCACGGCAAGCAACCACATGGTCCCGATCTGACAACCTGCTTACTATTGCGGTAATTTTTTTGGCTTTTTCATTTATCGTACGCCTCTTAAAATTGTATCGACGTCTTCTACGAATGTAGATTGAGCTAGCCGCCACCAAGCTGTCCAGATTCGACGTCTAACCATCCGCCCCCATCACCTTACCTCGACCCGCTGCCGCTCCAGCTGCCTCAGAACGTTTCGGGATACGAATCCCACCCTTCTGGCACGACCTCGAAATTTGGTTCGCTCAGGTCGACTAAGATGACGCCAAATTAACTTCACTCGATGAAGCCGCCGAGCTACCCGACGCCGTACCCCGCAGCGCTTCAGCCACCTATAGGGTGGAAACTTGATAAGGGTACTTTCCAATACCATTCTTTCCTCACGATCCCAATCCCGTTCTGTTTCACGGAACCAAGACTCAGTTTGTTGGTACCACCGCAAATTCGTTACCAACGTCAAGCAGTTTCAATCACTTGGGAAACTACCAGGCCGGTCCCTTGTAACGGCAACCAGTGGCATGGCCAAGAAGAAGTCCAGCCGCCTTTTGGTCTCCGAAACACTGGAACACAGTTTTTAGTTGATACTGTGTGTTTATCCGCCAAGTAACTTTCGTTTCTCCAGCAATAAGACGAGTTACTTTCTCCAAACGACCAACACCCTACCCGGAAATCCAAAACTGCTCTACGTTCCAGTTCTACCGACATCACCAGCAGAACCGCCACTGACCGAGGCATAAATACTAACGTCGCATAATTATGTAGCAATGCTACTGTACTCGCACGAAATAAATTGTCATTCATCCGCATGTGTTTCCGTACCAATTGGAACGTCCAAAATACAGTGGACTACGAAGCCTACAAGTGCAAAGAACTCTCTCGGGACTGCGTCCTGGGACGCTGACCTGTTCGTTGATAATACCCTTTGCTCTTAAACGAAGAAGGGTGGGGTTCTCTATTTCTAAAGGGAAAGGATGATAGAACAAAAAATACATTAAAAATGTATTTAAAAAATAGATTTGTGTAGAAAATAAAATGTTTGAAATTCGACATTAGTCTAAATCTTCGCTTAAATGCCTACGATCTCGCTTTGCGATTATGCTGCTTCTGGTGTCTGGATTCGTCGTTGTAGCACCGCAGTGCGATCTGGTCGGGGTCTGGGTTGGGAGACGTACGTACAAGTACCTGGGTGAAATTCCATCGTAAGTCGGTACGTGAACAACTGATAATTCCCGCACTCTAGCCGTTGTCGGTAAACTTACACTGCAGGTTTGATAGCCGAAGCCCATCCGCTCCAAGGATGGTAATTGACAGCTAACCTTATACCGCCTTATTTTTGTATGAATAATAACCAATCAGAGTAGTGAAAATAAAACACTCAAACGGTTCATCTAGTGAATCCACTCACTATCGATGCCCTTGCTTGCGACATAATAGGGAACAATTAAATAGTCTTATAATTTCTTTTTCTGCTTAGTGTATTTTATATTACATTCGAGAATCTTAATATGATGCTTATCTGCATAAGTGCTGTCTTGATGGACTCACTGTTTGTGTAGAGTTAAGTGAATCAAGAGTAGTGCTTTCATCTAGAATTTGTTCTGAAAGTGAAAATAGGCGTATCAGCGATCGGTGTCTCATGTTCCAGCTTGCTCCTTAATATGCACTTAGTTATAAAAACGAATTTGTTTTCAATTTTATTTAAGCAGAATATTGTCAAGAGCATCAAATTAACATGATTATAATTTACTCTTTCCAGATTGAAGTCCGCTTCAGCAGCAACACAATTGAAATTATCGAACGATGATTGCCGCCAAACCATGCTACGAAAAGCCAGCGATCGAGTTGGTACCGTTACGTGTCGTAAATGTAACATTCCGTTTGTGAACAGGGTTGCTTATAGGAGACATTACAGAAAAGCACACGAAATTGACAAGTACACTTGTCAAGTTTGTAGCAAACGCGGTTTTCTTAGTTTGGAGGATCTTCACAAACACAAGAATGAAGAACATGAGGAAACCAAGGTGTTCAAATGCGATTTTTGTGACAACAAGTATTCGACGAATTATTATAAAAACGAACATGTGTTGGCGGTCCACATGGAACCAAAATATAAATGCGAAGAATGTGGTAAATTAAGTAGTTCAAAGTATTCCTTAGAACACCACAAACGAAGTAAACATGAACGTGCTACTTATAAGTGTGAAGTCTGCCAGAAAGTATTTAAAGACGCTGGGTACTATCGAACGCATTCAAAAACCCACGATCCCAATTACTCGGAAAATACATGCGAGATTTGCAATAAGACATTTTCCCATCAGTCAACAAAAAGGCGTCATGATAAAAAGGTTCATTCTGGCCTTTTTCGCAAAAAGGAATTTGTTTGTGAAATTTGTGGTTTGAAAGTGGCATCATCGCCAAGTCTGCGCGATCATAAATTAACGCACAGTGGAGAGAGACCTTTTGTGTGTGATATCTGCGGTTCCGGATTCATAAATGCCGGGCGTCTTAAGGTGCATTCTGTTGTTCATACAAAAATAAGGGGGTATCTTTGTACCTTATGTGGCAAGTCGTACACTCAAAGGCAGACGCTTACCTTACACATACGATCGGTTCATAAGAAAGAGAAACCGTTTGAGTGTACCGTTTGCAAAAAGAAGTTTACTACTAGTACCTTCTTGAAGATGCATAGTAGGAAGACACATGGCGAGGCTTTGGCAGACATCGGTAAACGCAAAAACAAGAGAGGGATAAAGTTACGGGGTAACACTTCGGTGAAGGAATGCAAGAACTAATTCTGACATAAAAATATTCCGAAACAGTTTTCGAACGGAGCTGAATACATTAGCTTTCACTTTTTTGGATTTAAAACATTTGTTGTACCTAACAATAGATATTTTTAAGTGTAGTATGCTCTTTTTTCATATATAGTTTTTATCTAAACTTTCCGTAATGATAAAAAAAGATTATGCTCAAAAAAGGAAAATAAATTATATTCAGGAAAAAGAATAAATAATATTTGCAATCTCCCAGCTATAAATACCTGCTTTTACGTATTATCAGAATGTGCCTTCACCATGAGCTCCAGGCCAATTCCAATTCAGTACTAAAATATGTTTAACCCCAGCTATTATGACGCGCCAACAGCGCTTTAGCTGGTAAATAGAAAGTGAATTTTATTTTAATAAGAAATAGAAAGAATAACTCTTGTTTTAAGAGCATTGATTAACTTTATAATAATTTATTTTTCCAGATTGAAGTTAGTCCCGGCAAAAATGCAACATTTCAGAAAAGTGCGTCGAATTACAAAATACTCTTGTGCAGTTTGTAACAAACGTGGTTTTCTTACTTTAGATGAGCTTCACAAGCATAAGAAGGAAGAACATGAGAATACTAAGGTGTTCAAATGCGATTTTTGTGATAACAAATATTCTGCGAACGCCGCTAAGAAAAAACATATGTCCGCAGTTCATGTGGAACAAATATATAAATGCGAAGAATGCGGTAAAGTAGTTGGTTCAAAGCACGCTTTAGTATACCATCAAAGAAGTGTACACGAAGGTGTTACTTACAAGTGTGACGTTTGCCAGAAAGTATTTAAAGGTTTTGGATACTATCGAACGCATTCAAAAACCCACGAGCCAAATTACTCTGGGACGACATGTGAGATTTGCAGTAAAATCTTTTCCAATAGGTTAATAAAGAAGCTTCATGATAAAAAGGCCCATTCCGACGTGTCTCACAAGAAAGAATTTGTTTGTGAAGTATGTGGTTTGAAAGTAGGCTCGACTCGCAGTTTGCGCGATCATAAAATGACCCACTCTGGCGAGAGACCTTTTGTGTGCGACGTTTGTGGTTCCGGATTCATAAATGCTGAGCGTCTTAAGGTACACTCTGTGGTCCACACAAAAATAAGGAGGTTTCCTTGCACCTTGTGTGGTAAATCGTACACTCAAAGGCAGACACTTACTTTACACATACGATCTGTTCATAAGAAAGAGAAACCATTTGAGTGTACCATTTGCAAGAAAAAGTTTATTACAAGCAGCTTCATGAAAATTCATAGTAAAAATGCCCATGGCGAAGCTTTAGCAGATATCGGTAAATGCAAGGGCGACAAGGGATCGCCCAGATTAAGAGGTAAAATATCAACGAAGCAGTGCAAGAAGAGCGGCTAATTTTGGTGTAAATTTATAAAAAATATAGTTTTTTGGAAGTAAATTTTGTATTTTTTAGTATTATAAACATTTTGAATATGCCCATGCGGTTTGCACTAAATATTTAGGAGGCGACTCTTTATCGTTCAAATGAACGACTCCTAACCAAGAACCGCTGGATCCGTGGATCACTAAGCAAGTACGCTGCCTAGTGAGCTACGGATACGTTGACTACGAGTGCGTCCCACCAACACTTAAATGTCCTGCTCTGCAGTCATAGGTGGCGCTGCGGTCAGGTGCCTCTTCATACACACCGCATACAAGAGGGAGGTAGCACCGGCACAGTAATAAGCGATGAGAGTGAGCGCGCGGGGTGTATCGCTCCGGTCTCCGCTCACTTCTCACTGTCGCATCTCCGTATCTCCTCAGGCTCTACTCCTAGATAACTGAAAATTTGTAATTCAGTAGTCGACTTGCAAGATGCTGTGCTATCTGAGGCATCAAAAGCAGACCATTCGTAGCGTAAGTTTATCTCCATACTCCTGAAGATGCTGGCGTGAAAAATGTGTCGAATGCAATTGCTGCGCGCTGTTTTGGCGCGTGGGTTAAGCTTACTGAGTATTCATAGTGAATTGACACCAAAATTCTCGATTCAGCCATTGTGTGTGATTCACGTTTTTGACAGAAATGTCATTTTTACCCATTCAGTTTTCGAATTTTGTTGCCTAGCAATTTGACTTAAAAACTGTCGCTCAACAAAAGCGCGAAGGCGGACCCTGAGAGCTGACAGTTTTTTAAGTCAAATAACCGCCAGACAAGAAAATTGAGTTTGCAAAACAGGAATAAACAATATATAAATAAATTCTATTACTTTAGCTATGTACATGAGATTTAAAACGGCAAAAACGGAATATATACACAAAATATTTACATGGAAATAAAAAGCGGTTATTGCGGAGTATCCTGATAGTACGGTATGCTCGTCGTATGATCAAAACTGTACTTTTACGGTGTTTCGGAATCCACGTAGTAGCACCTAGGGGCGCGGACTCCTAGACGGGCTTCGATGTGAGATTCTTGTCGCAACAACGGGATGCAATCTAGTTGGAGGAACGCTGCTAGCTTATCCGTCGCAAATAAATAATTAGTTCTCCCTCGGGATATCACTAGGGGTGCGATCCGTTTCTGTCGGTATGTCGACTCGTTACAGGCACAAGTACCACACGAGAATGCCAAATCGATCTAACCTTCACCGTCTGGTAAGACGCAAGGGACTTCAAATACATCTAGAAAGCGTTACCCATTATGTGACTGTCGTTTTCAGACCTGTCCTCTAGGTAACCATACGTTACGGCAAGCTCTTTCCGCTGTTATTCTGTCAAAAATATCACGACATGGAATTTTATACATATGAATTCAATTATCAGTTTTATAAATTTTAACGGCATTTTTTTCCGAGACGGTTATGTTGCATCAGATGTCGGAAAAGTAGTTTTTTGGAGATATCCTGAAGTTGCAGATATAATTTCAGCAATTCTATTGAATTTTCAATTTATCTTATTTAGCTAGAAAGTAGTAATAATGTAATTTTTTATTGTTACCCTGATTATAATTTATTTTTTCAGGTTGAAGTTAGAAATAGAAGAAATGAAGCCACCAAGGGTACGGAAACGCCATTACGTTGCTTCTTCAAAAGTTCATGTAGATGCTGAGGATCAGCTTAAATCCGACATAACTTATACTTTCAGTTGCCGTAAATGTAAAATCTCATTTCCATCAAAGATTGATCACACGAGGCATTTCAGAAAAGTGCACGAAGTTAAAAGATACCCTTGTGCTGTTTGTAACAAGAGAGGTTTTCTTAGTTTAGAGGAGCTCCATAAGCACAAGAAGGAGGAGCATAAGAACGTCAGGGTGTTCAAGTGCGATTTTTGCGATAACAGATACACTTCGAAGCAGGCTTTGAACAACCACAGGATGGGGGTTCACTTGGACCCGAGACATAAGTGCGAGCAATGCGGTAAAGTACTCCTCACGAAGAAAAGTCTTAAAGATCATGAAAGCATACATACCGGTGTTACTTACAAGTGCGAGATCTGCGAGAAAGTGTTTAAAAATCTTGGATACTATCAGATGCATTCAAAAACCCATCAGCCGAATTACTCTGGGGCGACATGTGAGATTTGCGATAAAACCTTTTCCAACCACGTGATGAAAAGGCTTCATGATAAAAAGGTTCATTCTGGCAATTTTCGGAAGAAAGAATTTATATGTGAAATGTGTGGTTTGAAAGTAGGCTCGACGTGCAGTTTGCGAGACCATAGATTGACCCACACCGGTGAGAGACCTTTCGTTTGCGACTTATGTGGTTCCGGATTCATAAATGCAGAGCGTCTTAGGATTCATTCTGTGGTTCATACCAAAATAAAGAGGTTTTCTTGCACTTATTGTGGTAAATCGTACACTCAAAGGCAGACCCTCAAATTGCACATACGATCGGTTCATAACAAAGAAAGACCATTTGAGTGTACCATTTGCAAGAAAAGGTTTATAACTAGTAGCTTGTTAAAAAGCCATATCAGTAAGACACATGGCGAGGCCTTGGCGGATATTGGTAAACGTAAAGACGACAAAGGATATAATATTAAACTTGAGAAGTAAAACTTCACCGGCGAATTTTGGTGTAAAAATATACTAGTTTTAGCAGTAAACTCATTGGAATGTAATATTTTTGTATTTTCTTTTAGAATTATGAGAAGAATATGTAACCTTTTGAAATAAAGTACTTTCAAGCCGAAAGCTTTCGAATTGGCCAAGTGTCAATTTTTTCAGTGACATACTATTTTTAAAACTTTCTTCCATCAATCAACTCGGAAACTGCAGGGCGCATCGATGTGCCCTCTCCGGTTCATTGACACGTGCGAGGTTCTATATGTTCCATTTTCAGAATAAAATAACTAACGCCGATCTAAGTTTGTTATCTATGTTGTAATTATGCTTTATGACAATTTTATTGTAATTTGTAATTATACCATATTACTGTAATTGTAGCATGGTTGGTAAAGCTGAAGATTTTGTTTCTGGACAGTTTAATTTTTATGTTTAAAATGCCAGCGATTGGCCATAACATAATTTGAGGCTGTAACCCCTCGCACAGAGAGTTTAAATTTTAATACAACATATAATTATGTTCATGCCGCAATAGAGCGTTTGAATTTTAAGAAAATGATTGATGCATTCTTGAGTTAGAACCGATTTCAGTTTGAAATAGCAGGTTTTGTACTAGTTTACTCTTTCCTCGAGGCGTGTAGAGACTCTATCTCGAAAGGAAGACCCCTAAAGAAAATGGAAGATTCCTTAAAACAGTTACATTTCAAGACGTCGTGTAACCCCCCGAATGGATTTAATTTCACGACTGCATTAATCAAAAATAAAATTTCAGGATTATTCTATAATACTCTAAATAAGAAATTTATATCCCTATGGCTACTAGCGGCTGGCTATAGAGAGCCGGGAAATTGTAGATGATGTCATCAGTGTATACGTATATTGAATGTTATCAGTCGCCAGTACAACCGTGGCGCAGTAGGGAGTGCGTTCCCTTAGTGACCAAAAGGTATTGGATTCAATGCTCGTGAGAGATTCACCTTTTTTGCTTTTTGGTGTCAGGTTCCCCGTCAGGTGACTATTGCCAGTCGTTATCGGTCGACTAGCCACGGCGGATTTATATAACATTTCCTGTTTATTTTATTATGGATGGATTCGTGACGTGGAATATATGATCAAGTTATTAATAATTTTTTCTACCTTAAAATGAAGAATAGCGAAATATACATATATGAAAAAAAACTTTTCCTGGTGTTCGAATAGGCGTTGATTAACATTTCGGCACTAAGCAATATTTGGAGTATTTAATATTAGGTTTTCCATATTAAATCGAAAGATTCAACAAATTTAGGAACGAACAAACACTGCAAATGCTGACTTTACGACGCCAACTGTCATATCTGCTCTATGTCACTCTATTTTCACTATTTCCATGCTCTATGCAGTCAGACATAAACAGCCGTATCCATAGATACGTACATAATTTCAATGTGAGTGACAGCTGACAGATAACGTAACGCTTGATTTTACTCCTCATAAAATTTCCGTACCGCGGGCTATAACTGAAAATCGTTTCTTAAGGGGTAAACTCCAATAAGAATTTCAGCATTCTGCGGTCGGGCTCGTACTCCTTCCATATAATCTTAAGTTACGAGTAGAAAAGTATATTTCACGTTCAAATTGTATTCGGCGCGGTTTATGGTTTTTTAATTCAGCAGTGTTGTGTTTCAGTTGGCAGCAGCATCTGTAAATAACAAAAAAATGCTTTAGCACTTACCAAACAATATCCAACTATTATTTTGTTGTAGTAAAGCTTGACTCAAATGACAGTTATCAGTGTTTATTAAAAAAGGAACTTGAGATTTGGTATTTCTAAACTGGCCAATGCAGTGCTCCGAAGTTTGCTCCACCCACATATTGTAATTGGTAGAGAGCGTAGTAGTGATAAACTCAACTATAGTTTTATTTAATAAATTAGAATGTGTATTTAAATGCATAATTTATTTATTTTTTTCAGATTGGAGTTAGTCGCAGCAGAATTGATGCCACCTCAATTCGAAGAAGTTATTTTACTAATAGATACGAATGACCAATGTACACTTGACGATAATCGGCCAATTCGTATTCGTACTTGCCACCTATGCAATATTACATTCATCAGCGACTATGATTATCGCAGGCATCATGAGGCAGTCCACCGAATGAAGAGATACACTTGTCATGTGTGTAATAGAGGCGGTATTCTTACTTTAGAGGATCTACAGAAGCACGGAAAAGAAGAACATGGCGATACTAGGGTGCTTAAATGTGATTTTTGTGATAAAATATATGCTTCTACTAAATCCAAGAACGCACACATGGCAGCAGTTCACTTGGAACCGAAATTTGAATGTACGGAGTGTGGTAAACGTCATATTTCAGAGAGTACCCTACAGAATCATATTACGAGGGCTCATAAAAGTGTTGGTTATCAGTGTGATGTCTGCGGAAAGGTTTGTAAATCGTTGGAAACTCACATGAAAACTCATGACCCAAGTTACTCTGACGCTACAGTCCACAAGTGCCAGATATGCAATGTAACCTTTGCCAATAAAACTAATAAAAGAGTTCATGACACAAGGTTTCATTTAGGCGAAAAGAAAGAATTTATTTGCGAAATTTGCGGTTCCAAGTTGCGTTCTACTGTCAGCTTACGCAACCACAAACTAATCCACACCGGAGAGAAACCGTTTGTGTGTGACGTATGCGGTGCCAGATTTTCAATTGTCGAGGGTCTTAAGGTGCACTCTGTAGTCCATACAAAAATAAAGCGATATACTTGTAGCATATGTAACAAATCGTACACTCAAAAAGTTTCGCTTAATGTGCACATAAGGTCGGTTCATAGGCGAGAGAGACCATTTGAATGCAATGTCTGCAATAGAAGATTTGTTACCAGAACATTGTTGAGAGTGCACAATAATAAGGAACACGGGCAAGCTTTGGCAGATATCGGCAAAAGCAATGAAGATAATAAGAGGATTGGCGGCAATCCTCGCCCCAAGAAAGAATTCACCTGCGACATTTGCAATTTGAAAATAACTACTTCCTACGCTTTGCGGAACCACAAATTAACTCACTCGGGGGAAAAACCCTTAGTATGTGACGTGTGTGGTAGGAGATTCAGAGACGCCCTGGGTCTCAAGACGCATTCTGTGGTCCACACAAAAGTCAAATTTCCTTGTACCTTATGCGACAAATCATACACTCAGAGGATTACGCTTTCTTTGCACGTGCGATCGGTGCATAAAAAAGAGAGACCGTTCGAGTGCAGTATTTGCAAGAAAAAGTTTGTGACTAGTACGCTGTTGAAGATACACAACAGAAAGGTACATAGGAAAGACTTGGGAGATATCAGTAAACGCAAAGATAACGAAGAAGTCGCAACGTAGAATGACTCTGACATGATGGTTAATTCTGGCATCGAAACATGCTGAAATATTTTTTGTTTAAACATAATTCATTTCTTCCTTCTAGTTACATTGAATTGCATGTTCCAAACGCGTACGGAAACTCGCCGATACGCATAACAAAGTTTCTACTACTTGTTCCATTCGACCTCCTGTTCGCAGAAAACAATTTGTTTCCGAAATTCCGGCCCAGACCAACATTGACTTGGGATACGAGACCTTGAAAACGGATCCTCCTCGTTTATTGACCCGAAATTTGGGCGTTATAATCCACGTATCCTGCCGATTGTATTTATCCTCAAGGGTGAAGAAATGTTCGCCGGAAACAGCGTATTATGTCAATCGCGACGAGCAGGTGTTTTTGGTGATTGCAAGTATGACAAACGCTACAAGTAGGTACTCAAATCAAGCTGTTCGATGATTGTGACGCTTACGGCGTTCGACTTGCTTGCGAGCACCTGAACAGAAATTGATAACAAGTTAGTAAACATAGGGGGAAGTTTTAGTGCTTTAGCCATTTTTTGGCATCCAATAGGATATTTTAAAGGACCTGGTGAAACTTGCGTTTGTTGTACTTATGTTGTTATTTTTTGGGCATTCCTTTGAAGGAAGTGTTATCGAGAAATGCGACAAGATGCCTAAAATACGAGTCTGATGCGCCTGAAGTGTTAGATTTTGCAGCGTATACCTGTGCTTTCTACAGAAGCGCTCTGGTGTCACGTATTATTAATTTTCATTTTCCGTTATAACGGATCTCTTTTTCCGTTATAACGGATCTCTTATTTCCGATATAACGGATCTCTTTCCGATATAACGCATCTTTTATTCCGTTATGACAGACTTTCCAAGAACTGTGTAGTGTTAAGTATTAAAGGAAGTCATTTTACATAACCGGTGTGCAGTATGGTGTTACTCGCCAAGTGCCTTACGGTATGATATCGATATCCACTTATCGTTCATGTTGGTAGCGGACAGCGGTCATAACACTAACAAATAAGTACCTACTTTACCAACTGTTACGCTGATTTAAATGAAGACACTAACCTAAAAAGATCAGTTATATTGGAAATAACAGATCCGTTATAACGG
This sequence comes from Xestobium rufovillosum, assembly GCA_963966045.1. NCBI lineage: Eukaryota > Metazoa > Arthropoda > Insecta > Coleoptera > Ptinidae > Xestobium > Xestobium rufovillosum. Next base: position 43,616,116 of record OZ014493.1, read on the forward strand.
AAAAAATATCCGTTATAACGGAAAAATATTCGTTATAACGGAAGAGATTCGGTTTAACGGAAAAAGGGATCCGTTATAACGGAAAAAGAGATCCGTTATAACGGAAAAAAATCCGTTATAACGGAAAATGAAAATAAATAATACGTAACACAAGAGTGCTTCCGTAGCTTTCTATATAGGTATGTAGAGTAGTAATCTGTAGTTGTTTCATTCAGAATTTTTTGTGAAAGTAGTAATAATAGAAACTGGTATGTCTGTTACTGTGTATTGTATTCCACTGTTTGAATATCATGTATTGAAAAGTTGAAAGTCTCAATGTTTTATTATATTTTCAATAAAACCCCAATAAAGAATTTAAATTGTCGTGTTTCCATTGCCATCATGCATGCATGTTCATCCTCCACAGTTCGTTCAAAAATATTTCTGCTACAAAGTGGCAAATAAACCAGACGGTTACACGGTTTATGTGTAACCGTACTGAACCGATTTTCGATTCGCAAAAAGTATTGATTAATACAAATTGTAAAGTTATTACAATTCGAATTCAAAAGCAAATCGATTCTATGGAACCGAACTGAATCGAAGTTACGATTTAATAACTCTAATTGAAGCGGTTCCATTATTTACTATAATTTCATAAAATATATTATACTTGTATAATAACACTAGTAGTGGAGAGTGAACAGTTCTAGATAACTCCCACCACTTAACCTTGCAACTTTATATAATAATGCAAGTAGTAGAGAGTGAACAGTTCTAGATATCCCCCACCACATTAGAATGTGACATTTGCGAATTTAGGATAACAATGCTTAAGTAACTAATCGGAATAGTTTTTCAAACCTGTGACAGGGTAATGGGCATGTATTACCGCGTTGGAGATAACCGTATTTAAATGCTCTTGAAGATTTTAGTCCTGTAGCTTTTTGGCAAGTGTTTATTTAGAAGGTTCCTGGAAGTATATACAGATATGCAGGCACGTTATGGATTTTATGTGCGTGGGACAGAGATTATTTTTCTCACTTAAAAGCAGTTATACTTACCATAAGCTAGCAAAACAAAATAATATAATAAAAGATTTACGTTTCATTTAAAGAGAAAGTAAATAGAATTTGTTTCTAAATCTGTCCGTCAAGATCATTATGATTTATTTTATTTTCAGATTGATGTTACTCCCAGTGCAACTGATGCCATCGAACAATATTATCTTGCTTACAACTTCTCAATTTAAAATCGACAATAATAGCACTCGTACCCACAGTTGTTGCAAGTGTAACCTCAACTTCGAGACGAAAAATGCCTATAAGAAACACCACAGAAAATTACACCAAATCAAAAGATACACGTGTAATGTTTGCAACAGACACGGCATTCTTAGTTTGGAGGAGCTTCGTAAACACAAGAAGGAAGACCATGAGGATGCTAGGATATTCAAATGCGATTTTTGTGATAACAAATATGCCTCGAATGGCACCAAGAAGGCACACATGATGGCGGTCCACTTGGAACGGAAATTTAAATGTACAGAGTGCGGCAAAGTTCTTGTTACGAACAACAAATTACAGAATCACATGAGCGCTCACAAAGGTGTCACCTACAAGTGTGAAGTTTGCCAGAAAGTCTTTAAAAGTTACGGATACTATCAAATACATGCAAAAAGCCATGACCCCAAGTACTCTGGGACAACATGCGAGATTTGCAACAAAAACTTTTCCAATCTGTCAATCAAAAGGCTTCATGATAAAAAGGTTCACTCGGGTCTTTTCCGCAAGAAAGAATTTGTTTGCGAAATATGTGGTTTGAAAGTTACCTCACCAGGTAGTTTGCGTGATCATAGATTGAACCACGCCGGGGAAAAGCCTTTTGTTTGTGACGTATGTGGTTCTAAATTCGTAAATGCCAATGGTCTTAGGATGCACTCTGTGGTCCATACAAAAATAAAGAGATTTTCTTGTAACCTATGTGAAAAATCGTTCACTCAGAGGGGGACGCTTACTATACATATACGATCGGTTCATAAAAAAGAGAAGCCATATGAATGTAATATTTGTAGGAAGAATTTTATTACTAAAACCTTGTTGAAAACACACAGTAAGAAGGTACACGGCGAAGCTTTGGCAGATGTTGGTAAATGTAAAAATAAGGAAGATGAGCAGAATAACAGAAATTAGAGGAAACCACGTTGGGCGCCAAGGAGTTGGCCGCTATGCTGAACAAAACCAATGTACGAGTTATAAAGAAATAGGTATTGAAATAAGAAGTTGCTTTTGTAAATTTATTTGGACACTAATAAAATATTTTTAATAAATACGAAGTGACTTTGATTATTCTAAGCAGTTCAGAGAAGGAATAGAATAAATAAGTAATTGGCAACCAAACAAAAATGTGTAACTGATTATTGTACAAAGCCGGTGAGGTTGGGGAGGGCCGCTAGAGGTATACCATTAAGGCGTGGCAAGTTCTCAGTCATAAAAGAAACTGCCACCACTTCTCATTACCGCTGTCCAGCTTCATAATAAACTGATCACAATACTTTTTCTCTGTCGAAACCGAAAAGAATCGGGCTTTGGTAATATTTAGTTTTCTGATACGAATTTTCCTCGGCTCTCGTTCTCATCAGCACTCTACTTACAGGAATAACTTAGTTAGAGGTGTATTTTATTTGATTATTTATTTGTGCTCATTGTCCGTTTGAAGATAAGGCTTGATCGAAGACACACTGCCATAGCCTGTGATTTTAATTAACTCTTCATGTTCTACTCTAGATGTCAAAAATGAATTTGACAATAGTACCACTGGTACACCCCCACCTGTTGCAAATACAACATAAAGTTCGAATGCTTATCATAGAAACGCACACCTAATTAAGAAGCAAAGGCATGAGAATACAAAGTCGTTTAAGTGCGATTTTTGTGATAACAAGTATGCTTCCAATTTATCTCAGACTCCTTATGCCACGATGTCGACTTCCCTATCAGTATTTTCATTGGGCTTGGGCGTATTACTATAGGAAGTGAGCGAATTTTCAACCAGCGCCACCATTTAAAAAGTTCTGGTGGTATTGAGCTGCCAAATTTTTGTTGACATTTATATTTTAGTATCGAAAATACTTCTGGGCTCGTGTATATGGGACTCATCTTAGGAAAAATGTATCGACACGCGACAGATTCTGTTGGCGGCGCGCGCAGTCGAGGCCGCTAATAAATTGGATGGAGAGCGCTAGCCAGATGTAAACTAAAGTACGGCGAGCGCGAGTACCAGGGATATCGCGTTGCAATAAAAGCGAGAATAAAAGTCCAAACTGTACAAAACGGATGCGTTAATATTTTGTTACGTATTGCGTCAGTTTGACTATGTGCCTTGTGCTTGTCACAAATCATTTCTTTTATTTTGTTGCATCAATAATGTACCAACTTGAAACGGCACAGATCACTATTGTTGGACATCTTAGAAACCGAGCAGTTGTGTCGGTATTTTCAATACGCCTATGATACTTGCGTAAGATGCGAGGTCTGTGAATTTTTTATAGTTTGATTTAATTTATCACCAATAATATGCACTGCCTAGATACGCGAAAAATTTAAACTGACAGGTGGCAGAATTTATGAATTTAACTTAGCTCTCTTGCAAGATGCAACTAGTCAAATAAGAACCACATTTGTGTTTTATTTCTTAGCAAATAAAATGTTTCTAAGAAATATTACGAATGTTTCGATTGACATAAGAAATTAAAAAAAAACATTATTCACATATATTTTCGGCCTTCATGTAATTTAACTTTTATATCTACTAACTTATTTTGGGAACTCCATTTTTTGTTGCTGCTTTGAATTATCCGCGCAATATTTTAGTTGACATTTATTAATAAATTTTTACGTAAGTAAATGACGCATGACTTCTGATACATCTTTATTTTTAAGCAACTTGTGACACACCCTTCTCGATATTTTTAATGGTTTTCAGATACTTCAGTCGCCAGTATACGATATTTGGCTTTTCAGTTGGAATTTCACGTTTACCTAACACTTGCGCCTGTTTAGTGTTTTCCTGCGATAAGGGTGTTATGAGGCGCACCTTTCGGTGCACTCTGTATCAATATTCTCGTCGCAGCAAATAGATTTCGCAAATCGTGGAAATGATGAATTAATAGTTGTCAACGGAAATTATGTTGTTGCGATATTGAACGACACAGAGAAACCGCCGAGCCAAAGATAGAGTTCCGATTTCTGAACAGTAAGCAATTTTGCGGTCAATAACGCAATAAAGGTCCATGTAACCAGTGGGCACGTTTTGTTAAAAGTATCGTGGAATTAGTTACTGGTGGCAGCGCTACCATCAGTGTTCTACCTCGAAGGGCCCTCTTCCCAGATCGCCAATATACTGGATCTCGCCGTTGAACGGTGGGCTCGTTCAAAACCCTGTGTCAGAGTCGTCGGACCAGCAGAAGGGATAGAAATGAAAAGTCGTAGATTAGTTGATTAAAAATTTAGTGTACTAGGTCATCACTCACTGCCCTAGTCGAATCATGACTTCAAAGAAACGCATTATTGAATACAGAAACATTTACACCTGATATAATTATCTGAAAACTTAGTTTTGAACTATACGGCTAGTTCTTTGATTTCCTAAATAAATTATCAATCCTTCCCAAGAACGAGCTCTTAAAAACGCCACGGATAATTGTCCGTGAGTAAATATTTCTTTTCGGAGATCAATTCCTATTTGATCAAATGTTTGGCCTTGTGATTTGTTAATAGTCATTGCAAACTCTAGTTTAATGGGAAATTATTGTCGTCTTTTAAAAGTAAAAGGATAAACATTTTCACAGTACAACGTTATACGGTTAACGAAAACTATATCTCCATGTTTATCGCCTGTTAAAATTTTGCACTGTAGGATATTGTCTCCCAATTGTAAAATTAACAATCTCGTACCATTCCTGCAAAATTTCATTTTGATATCTTAAATAGTTCCAAAGATATGAGCCGATTACACACTAAATCCCCACCCGGTATAGGTATGTAGAGTAGTAATCTGTAGTTGTTTCATTCAGAATTTGTTGTGAAAGTAGTAATAATAGAAACTGGTATGTCTGTTACTGTGTACTGTATTCCACTGTTTGAATATCATGTATTGAAAAGTTGAAAGTCTCAATGTTTTATTATATTTTCAATAAAAACCCAATAAAGAATTTAAATTGTCGTATTTCCATTGCCATCATGCATGCATGTTCATCCTCCACAGTCCGTTCGAAATTATTTCTGCTACAAAGTGGCAAATAAACCAGACGGTTACACGGTTTGTGTATGCGATTCGGAATTATACTGAACCGATTTTCGATTCGCAAAAAGTATTGATTAATAATTGTAAAGTTATTACAATTCGAATTCAAAAGCAAATCGATTCTATGGAACCGAACTGAATCGAAGTTACGATTTAATAGCTCTAATTGAAGCTGTTCCATTATTTACTATAATTTCATAAAATATATTATACTTGTATAATAACACTAGTAGTGGACAGTGAACAGTTCCAGATAACTCCCACCACTTAACCTTGCAACTTTATATAATAATGCAAGTAGTGGAGAGTGAACAGTTCTAGATATCCCCCACCACATCAGAATGTGACATTTGCGAATTTAGGATAACAATGCTTAAGTAACTAATCGGAATAGTTTTTCAACCCTGTGACAGGGTAATGGGCATGTATTACCGCGTTGGAGATAACCGTATTTAAATGCTCTTGAAGATTTTAGTCCTGTAGCTTTTTGGCAAGTGTTTATTTAGAAGGTTCCTGGAAGTATATACAGATATGCAGGCACGTTATGGATTTTATGTGCGAGGGACAGAGATTATTTTTTCCACTTAAAAGCAATAGTTATACTTACTATAAACTAGCAAAGTAAAATAATATAATAAAAGAGAAAGTAAATAGAATTTGTTTCTAAATCTGTCCGCCAAGATCATTATGATTTATTTTATTTTCAGATTGATGTTACTCCCAGTGCAACTGATGCCATCGAACAATATTATCTTGCTTACAACTTCTCAGGATATCCACAATCAATTTAAAGTCGATAATAATAGCACTCGTACCCACAGTTGTTGCAAGTGTAACCTCAACTTCGAGACGAAAAATGCCTATAAGAAACACCACAGAAAATTACACCAAATCAAAAGATACACGTGTAATGTTTGCAACAGACACGGCATTCTTAGTTTGGAGGAGCTTCGTAAACACAAGAAGGAAGACCATGAGGATGCTAGGATATTCAAATGCGATTTTTGTGATAACAAATATGCCTCGAATGGCACCAAGAAGGCACACATGATGGCGGTCCACTTGGAACCGAAATTTAAATGTACAGAGTGCGGCAAAGTTCTTGTTACGAACAACGAATTACAGAATCACATGAGCGCTCACAAAGGTGTCACCTACAAGTGTGAAGTTTGCCAGAAAGTCTTTAAAAATTACGGATACTATCAAATACATGCAAAAAGCCATGACCCCAAGTACTCTGGGACAACATGCGAGATTTGCAACAAAAACTTTTCCAATCTATCAATCAAAAGGCTTCATGATAAAAAGGTCCACTCGGGTCTTTTCCGCAAAAAAGAATTTGTTTGCGAAATATGTGGTTTGAAAGTCACCTCCCCAGGTAGTTTGCGTGATCATAGATTGAACCACGCCGGGGAAAAGCCTTTTGTTTGTGACGTATGTGGTTCTAAATTCGTAAATGCCAAAGGTCTTAGGATGCACTCTGTGGTCCATACAAAAATAAAGAGATTTTCATGTAACCTATGTGAAAAATCGTTCACTCAGAGGGGGACGCTTACTATACATATACGATCGGTTCATAAAAAAGAGAAGCCATATGAATGTAATATTTGTAGGAAGAATTTTATTACTAAAACCTTGTTGAAAACACACAGTAAGAAGGTACACGGCGAAGCTTTGGCAGATGTTGGTAAATGTAAAAATAAGGAAGATGAGCAGGATAACAGAAATTAGAGGAATCCACGTTGGGCGCCAAGGAGTTGGCCGCTATGCTGAACAAAACCAATGTACGAGTTATAAAGAAATAGGTATTGAAATAAGAGGTTGCTTTTGTAAATTTATTTGGACACTAATAAAATATTTTTAATAAATACGAAGTTACTTTGATTATTCTAAGCAGTTCAGAGAAGGAATAGAATAAATAAGTAATTGGCAACCAAACAAAAATGTGTGACTGATTATTGTACAAAGCCGGGGAGGTTGGGGAGGGCCGCTAGAGGTATACCATTAAGCTGTGCTCCTGATAGGTGGCAAATTCTCAGTCATAAAAGAAACTGCCACCACTTCTCATTACCGCTGTCCAGCTTCATAATAAACTGATCACAATACTTTTTCTCTGTCAAAACAGAAAAGAACCGGGCTTTGGTAATATTTAGTTTTGTGATACGAATTTTCCTCGGCTCTCGTTCTCATCAGCACTCTACTTACAGGAATAACTTAGTTAGAGGTGTATTTTATTTGATTATTTTTCCGACCCAAATATCGACCAATAGAATTGCACCATTCGACGTCACGTGGTACAACCTACATGGTATTATACTGATAATTTTTTGATTATTTTCTCTGGTAGTTGCTATATATAAAGAACAAAACATAATCCAGTCAAATTAACCACACGTCAAACTGACAGGTTGAATTCAATTGTGAAAATCGGAGATTTTGCATGAAAATGAGTCGATTTGGAGTTTGTTCTCTGTCCACCATCGATAAAAAAGTCAAAGGAAATGTTCCCATTAATACGGAGAAGGCAAAAAAAACAGTTTGGAACCAATTTACTACTTTTTGTACTGAGAGGGAATACACATTGAGTGCTGAAACGAGTGAAGCGCAATTGGCAAACATTATGAAAGATTACGCTTACAATATGAAGAAAATGGATGGAGAAGACTATAAGGAAGGTACAATAAAAACAATGTGGAATCAGACTGCCAAATCACTTCAAGAAAAGTATTTGAACGATTTCGACATCAAAATCAACCCATTTTCGGATGCTGCATTCAAGACCGCTCGAGGAGCTCGTGATGCCAAGCGTAAGGCTTTACAATCTATTCCTGAAAAACGGAGGGCAAGTGCAGCAGCGTTGGAGGAAAAAGATTGGGATGCAATGACCACTGTTTGGGACGAGGAAACTCCTGATGGCCTCCAGAAAAAATTATTCATGATAATATCAGTGGAATTGGCTTGGAGAGGTGGTGAGGGCAGCATGGCGTCAATACATCACTTCAAGGCAGAACAGCGAAATGACGGGGAAACAACTGGGAGAATTGAATACAATCCAATTTTCAGCAAGACCACACAAGGTGGTGATAAAAAATTATCAGACAGCAAGTGGCTGGTGGAGAATCGGGAAATCCCTGACAAGTGCCCAGTGAGACTGTTCCAGAAATTGAGAGAGAAGAGAGATGCCAATATCAAGAGCGACAGACTATTCCTGACCCAAAATCCATTCTGGAATAAAGTTCCAGGCGCTAGGTGGTACAAGGATTCCCCAGTAGGCCAAAACACGATTTCAAAGTGGGTTAAGGAGTCAGCACAAAAAGCTGGGCTTGACCTTGGTAACAAAAAAATCACCAATCACTCCAGTCGTGCAACAGCCGTCTCCAATCTAGCGAAATCGGGCCTGGGAGAGCAGCAGATAATCAAAATAACTGGACATGCCAACAGTAACTCCATCAAGCCGTATCTCCAACTCGACCAGGAACACCACGAATTAATTGTCAAGAAACTGCGAAGGAGTGAGCCTACTGCAGAAAATGCCATCAACAGCATAAACCTCATGCCATCTACCTCTTCTGGGACCATTACCGATAACTCTGACTTGAAGAAAACATGCACCAATGTTTACAACAATTGTATTTTTAATTGCACTAGCCTGAATCTTAATTAAATGTTGTTTTATTCATTATGAAATTCTTATTTGTTAACTGTTCATTTCATCTCATGGTGCAATTCTATTGGCCGACATTTGGGACGGAAAAATAATCCCCCGAATACCACACGAGCTTCAAAATTATCTGGCATTTCCCTCAAGGTTCCCTGCAAACAAATAAAGTCGTCAAGTTTTTCAAGAAAAATCACTCGCGCTTCGCGCTCGTGATTTTTTAACCTGAAAAACTTGACTCCTTCATTTGTTTGCAACGAACCTATCGGGAAATACCCGATAATTTTGAAGCTCTTGTGGTATTATAAGTGATTATTTATTTGTGCTCATTGTCCGTTTGAAGATAAGGCTTGATCGAAGACACACTGCCATAGCCTGTGATTTTAATTAACTCTTCATGTTCTACTCTAGATGTCAAAAATGAATTTGACAATAGTACCACTGGTACACCCCCACCTGTTGCAAATACAACATAAAGTTCGAATGCTTATCATAGAAACGCACACCTAATTAAGAAGCAAAGGCATGAGAATACAAAGTCGTTTAAGTGCGATTTTTGTGATAACAAGTATGCTTCCAATTTATCTCAGACTCCTTATGCCACGATGTCGACTTCCCTATCAGTATTTTCATTGGGCTTGGGCGTATTACTATAGGAAGTGAGCGAATTTTCAACCAGCGCCACCATTTAAAAAGTTCTGGTGGTATTGAGCTGCCAAATTTTTGTTGACATTTATATTTTAGTATCGAAAATACTTCTGGGCTCGTGTATATGGGACTCATCTTAGGAAAAATGTATCGACACGCGACAGATTCTGTTGGCGGCGCGCGCAGTCGAGGCCGCTAATAAATTGGATGGAGAGCGCTAGCCAGATGTAAACTAAAGTACGGCGAGCGCGAGTACCGTTTAAGAGGGATATCGCGTTGCAATAAAAGCGAGAATAAAAGTCCAAACTGTACAAAACGGATGCGTTAATATTTTGTTACGTATTGCGTCAGTTTGACTATGTGCCTTGTGCTTGTCACAAATCATTTCTTTTATTTTGTTGCATCAATAATGTACCAACTTGAAACGGCACAGATCACTATTGTTGGACATCTTAGAAACCGAGCAGTTGTGTCGGTATTTTCAATACGCCTATGATACTTGCGTAAGATGCGAGGTCTGTGAATTTTTTATAGTTTGATTTAATTTATCACCAATAATATGCACTGCCTAGATACGCGAAAAATTTAAACTGACAGGTGGCAGAATTTATGAATTTAACTTAGCTCTCTTGCAAGATGCAACTAGTCAAATAAGAACCACATTTGTGTTTTATTTCTTAGCAAATAAAATGTTTCTAAGAAATATTACGAATGTTTCGATTGACATAAGAAATTAAAAAAAAAACATTGTTCACATATATTTTCGGCCTTCATGTAATTTAACTTTTATATCTACTAACTTATTTTGGGAACTCCATTTTTTGTTGCTGCTTTGAATTATCCGCGCAATATTTTAGTTGACATTTATTAATAAATTTTTACGTAAGTAAATGACGCATGACTTCTGATACATCTTTATTTTTAAGCAACTTGTGACACACCCTTCTCGATATTTTTAATGGTTTTCAGATACTTCAGTCGCCAGTATACGATATTTGGCTTTTCAGTTGGAATTTCACGTTTACCTAACACTTGCGCCTGTTTAGTGTTTTCCTGCGATAAGGGTGTTGTGAGGCGCACCTTTCGGTACACTCTGTATCAATATTCTCGACGCAGCAAATAGATTTCGCAAATCGTGGAAATGATGAATTAATAGTTGTCAACGGAAATTATGTTGTTGCGATATTGAACGACACAGAAAAACCGCCGAGCCAAAGATAGAGTTCCGATTTCTGTACAGTAAGCAATTTTGCGGTCAATAACGCAATTAAAGGTCCATGTACCTAGTGGACACGTAAAATTATCGTGGAATTAGTTAGTGGTGGCAGCGCTACCACCAGTGTTCTACCTCGAAGGGCCCTCTTCCCAGATCGCCAATATACTGGATCTCGCCGTTGAACGGTGGGCTCGTTGAAAGCCCTGTGTCAGAGTCGTCGGACCAAAATCGTCTATTTATCTTGGTCTTTTCTTGTCTAGAAATATTAAAGGGGTAACAGGAGTCTGCCTGTTTGCATGCAAATAGCTATTTTGGGAACCCCAGTATATAAAACAGCACATTGTATACATGTACTGCTAAACATTAATTTTCTGATTCTCGATCACATGCTCCATATGATACAATTTATTTTATTTTTATGTTCTTATTTTCATTAAGTATTTGTTTGCCTCCCTGAATTATGTTTTCCTGACGTCCTTTGCGAGTTCTGGCTGTATATTTGATGCAGTTATCGGGAAGTCGTTGAAAACTCCTTGGTGTCCTTGGTAAGATACTGCTGTTTTAATCCACCTCAACTACGGCTCCATCTAGTTGGTGGTTTGGTAATTAGGCCCGTTGCATATTTACAGGCTGTCTATCAGTAATTGCCAACCAACATTGTCAATCGAGAGAACAAAGTGAGGAAACATGAGAATTGCATAATTCAGCAATAAAAGCATTAAAATAAAAAATATATTTCTTCGAACTTTTAACTTTACAAATGATTTGTAGAATAAGTTGCTAAGTTAGGCGACTTTATTTCAAATAAGAGGCCGCAACTTTGATTCGGTAGAAGTAAAATAGAATTTGTTTTTGAGGTTTCCAATTAACCTGATCATGTTTTTTTCAGATTCGAGTTTGTTCAAGTATTTATGATGCCTTCACAATTCAGCTCATCGAATAACGATTGCCGTCAAGTCGTCTCATTAAAAACTACATTAGCTACCGGTAATCAACTGACATTTGATAATAGTCGACCAGCTAAGACTCGCACTTGTCGCAAATGTAACATGACCTTCACGAAAGACCGTGATTATATAAATCATTCCAGAAGAATGCATCAAGCTAAAAAATATGTTTGCTATGTTTGTAACAAGCATGGTATTCCTAATTTAGAGGAGCTTCGCAAGCATAAGAAGGAAGAACATGAGAATATGAAGGTGTTGAAGTGCGATTTTTGTGACGAAAAGTATGCTTCGAAGTATTCCGTGCAAAGACATATGAGGGCGGTTCACTTGGACGAAAGATGCAAATGTGATGAATGTGGTAATACATTTACTAGGAAGCATTCTCTTGAAGCCCATAAAAGAAACGCACATGCAGTTGTCCCTTACAAGTGCGAGGTCTGCGAGAAAGTGTTTAAAACGTATAGACTCTATCAAAGGCATTCAAAAGCCCATGACCCGAATTACTCAGGGATGTATTGCGAGATTTGCAACAAAATCTTTTCTAATGGCTCCATAAAAGAACTCCATGATAGAAAGGTCCACTCTGGCCTTCTGTGCAAGAAGGAGTTCGTCTGTGAAATGTGTGGTTTGAAAGTAAGATCAGCGCGTAGTTTACATGATCATAAGTTAACCCACACCGGAGAAAAACCTGCAGTCTGTGGCGTATGTGGCGCCAGATTTTTGAATACCAAACGTCTCAAAGTTCATTCTGTGGTCCACACGAAAATAAAGAAGTTTTCGTGTACCTTATGTGATAAATCATTCACTCAGTGCGGGACTCTGACTTTACACATTCGATCGGTTCATAAGAAAGAGAAACCATTTGAGTGTAACATTTGCAAGAAGAAGTTTATTACGAATACCTTGCTAAAGACGCACAGAAAGAAGACACATGGCGAATCTTTGGTAGATATTAGCAAACGCATGAATAAGGAACTCGCACAAGACGAGGTAGAGTGAAAGCACGAAAGGGGCCAACGCGACACCGCAATTTAAACGCAGTATGTCATCTGTCTCAAAGTTGACTCTTTGAATTTGTAAATTTATTTGCTAACGAATAAAACTTATATAATAAATTCTATGAGGTTTTTATTTACATGCGCAGTTCTCACACAAAATGTCATGGCGTGGTAGGTAGTCAATTTGCCAGCTACTGGAAGTCATAGCATAGGCTAGGCCATTCACTGGCGCGACGTACGTAATACAACATTAAGGTTGCGATATATTAGCTGTAGGTCTATAAAGTGCTGCCACCTATCGTCCAAAAGTGTAATTAGGATTAGGCAAAATATACTCACAATCTATTATGATTGGTTTCTATCACAGCTACAAACTCTTCCGACGGAACCTCTACAGCTTGGAATTTTCAAGGTTTTTTGCTTTAGCGGCAACCCAATAAATCTGGGAGGATTACTCGGCGGTCCTATCTTCAAATTATTATTTTCTATTTAGAAATAAGCGCCACCGCCATCTGCATTGCAATGCACCACACTACTACTATTACTGTCAAACGTCCAGTTTACTGTGCAACTCGTGCAACACTTAAAGTATGTAGATTTTTTTTCTAGGACGCACCCCTTCGAAGCTATTCGCCCTTAAAGGTCATGTCCCGAAGAAGGTTTTTTGCTTCGAACTTTCAAACTACTGCATCGAATGTTTTAAAATTTGGACTGTAGACATAGTAAGAAAGTATCTGTGATCGAGTGACATGACATCTTCCGTATCTTGTCTAGGAAACCGGGGGTGGAACACCCCTAATGCTTTTCACCCCTTAACTTTTACGTTGACGCTTTTAGCGAATTTGCAATGACATTTTTAAATTCCTTAAACAATTGTCTCAAAAAGAGGTAGTCTTTTTTGAAACCGTTAAAATGGCCAGTTTCCTAGAAAAAAATATACAAAGATATGGTTTATCATTTTTACTATACAAGCCAGGCTATGAAATATGAACTGCTACATAAAACATGTGAGAAAATGAAAATGAAATGAAAATGTAAGAACACTTGGTTTTGAAAACATAATAGCCGAGATAATAGCGGCTACAATAAATTTTCGAAGTGAGCACTTTGTAGACACACACATTTTTGTGTAGTAAAAATGATAAACCATGTCTTTGTATATTTTTTTCTCGGAAACGGGCCATTTTAACGGTTTCAAAAAAGAGTACCTTTTTCACACCATGCAGGCTTCTAGCTTGAATAGTGAACCTGGTTCACTGTGGTACGATGGGGCACGTATGGAGGCTTTCAAGGCCAGCTTTGCTGGGGTAGGCCTCTTGTGTGCATCCTAATGTACATTCTGCCGACGTAGGCTCGTTCTGTAATTCAATGCCTGGCGGAGTATTTGCTCGAGGTGTAGTTGTTTGAGCGGGTGTATTAGTCGGCAGCTGTTCAACAATTTACGTTCTAGATGGCGTGATTTTGGCTCTCCCTTATGGATGACTATCGCAGTTATTCATAGGGAGATCGTTGGGCAGGGTGTGTTTGTGCATAGCGGCGCCGTACTGAAGAGTCCCAATAGGACGAAACCGGTCTGCGGATTGCTGTGCACATTCACACCATGCAGGCTTCTACCTTTTTTTGAGACAAACGTAAAAGTTAAGGGGTGAAAAGAAAGCATTTGGGGTGTCCCACCCCCGGCTTCCTAAATAAGATACGGAAGATGTCATGTCACTCGATCACAGATAGTTTCTTACTATGCCTACAGTTAGATTCGAGACAGTAGTTTGAAAGTTACCAGCAAAAAACATTCTTCAGGATTTGACCTTTAAGGGCTAATAGCTTCGAAGGGGTGCGTCCTAGAAAAAAAATTATAGATACTTTAAGTGTTATTTTGACCCAAACTATATGCTCCAGAAATATTGCCCCGTTGTTCTGGGACACCCTGTATAGTGTTGGGAGTCGGACGATTCCAATATAAACTTTCTTCACTTTTTTGAAGCCTCGCAAAGTGGCGCCTGTGGCAAATCTTTAAAGCTCTAAAGACTACCAGGTGCATGGTAGAGGTGGGGATTGGGAGAATATAAATGACAAGACTATAAGGAGCATTGGGGTGGAAAAAGTGAAACCAACAATGTAAAGATGGCAATATTCTTTTCCAGCGAATTGCGACAAAGGCGCAAGCGCAAAAGTACATAATCTTTATCGTATTGTTGAGGGTGTTTTTACCAACTTATTCCGAATTTTATGGTGAAGGCTAGGAAATCTAGCCGATACTACGTTGAATTATAAAACTCTTGCTCTTGCTTGCAAAAAATATGTTATTATGTTTTTAAGTGTCCTATAGATGCTGGAATTCTTCCAAATTCTGCTATTATGTACAGAACCTGCCCATTTGCAAAAGTTCTTCAAAATTCCATGTTTAAGTTAGAACCAGTAAAAGCATGCGTTGCATAATTCTGTAATAAAAGCATCAAAATAAAACACCTTATTTATTTGAACTTTTAACTCTACATATGATATGTTGAATAAGTTATTAAGTTGAGCGACTTCATTTCAAAGAAGAGGCCGCAACTTTGATTCGGTAGAAGTAAAATAGAATTTGTTTTTGAGGTTGCCAATTAACCTCATTATGTTTTCTTTTTCAGATTCAAATTTGTCCCAGTATTACTGATGCCTTCACAATTCGGGTCATCGAATAGTAATTGCCGTCAAGTCATCTTATTAAAAACTACATTAGTTACCAATAATCAATTGACATTTGATAATAGTCGACCAGTGAAGACTCGCACTTGTCGCAAATGTAACATGACGTTCACGAAAGACCGTGATTATATAAATCATTCCAGAAGACTGCACCATGTTAAAAAATATGCTTGCTGTATTTGTAACAAGCGTGGTATTCCTAGTTTAGAGGAGCTCCGCAAGCATAAGAAGGAAGAACATGAGAATATGAAGGTGTTGAAGTGCGATTTTTGTGACGAAAAGTATGCTTCAAAGTATTCCATGCAAAGACATATGAGGACGGTTCACTTGGAAGAAAGATATATATGTGTTGAATGTGGTAAAACATTTACTACGAAGGCTTCTCTTGAAGCCCATAAAAGAAACTTACATAAAGGTGTTACTTACAAGTGCGAGATCTGCGAGAAAGTGTTTAAAAATTATGGATACTATCAATTGCATTCAAAAGTCCATGACCCCAATTACTCAGGGATGACTTGCGAGATTTGCAATAAAAGCTTTTCTAATGGCTCCATAAAAAAGCTCCATGATAAAAAGGTCCATTCTGGTCTTTTTTGCAAGAAGGAACTCGTCTGCGAAATGTGTGGTCTGAAAGTAAGCTCAGCGTGCAGTTTACGTGATCATAAATTAACCCACACGGGGGAAAAACCTGTAATCTGTGACGTATGTGGCGCCAGATTCGTGAATACCAAACGTCTCGCAATTCATTCAGTGGTCCACACGAAAATAAAGAAGTTTTCGTGTACCTTATGCGATAAATCATTCACTCAGTGCGGGACTCTTACTTTACACGTACGATCAGTTCATAAGAAAGAGAAACCATTTGAGTGCAACATTTGCAAGAAGAAGTTTATTACGAATACCTTGCTGAAGACCCACAGCAAGAAGACACATGGCGAAGCTTTGGCAGATATTGGTAAACGCAAGAATAAGGAAGTGGCCCAAGCCGAGGTAAAGTGAAAGCACGTTAGGGGCCAACGCAGTATATCATCTGTCTCAAAATTGATTCTTTAACTCTGTAATTTTTTTTGCTAACCAATAAAACGTATCTTATACATTTTATGAGGTGTTTTCATTTACATAGGTACGCAGTTCTCAAAACCGTTTAGTTAGTGAGACTCGAAATGTTATGGCGTGGTAGCTGATTTGCGGGACGTCCCATCAATGTCTTGGTTTTTAAACGTTAGCTTTGACAAATTTCCGAGATGTCACTAGAGACAAAAATAAGTAGTTTTGAAGCTTTTGCAGAGACAAAGCTACTGTTTATCTAAAAAAAAGTGTTACCACATTCAGATTTTCGCTGCAAAATTGTATCATCTAAAATGCGACTTACGATGGCAAGTGTGCCAATGAATTTATTAGAATAAGAAGAATGACGTAAATCCTATATTTGTAACTCTGCTTTGAATGGGTTGCGACTTTAGACCAATAAAGGAGTGCCGCTATTGTAAACTTAATCTGAATTACAGAGCCACATTCATCGTGGTATGATGAATTAACTGAAGTAACACAAGTAATTTTAAGTTAGAATTAGTAAAAGTAGCATACGTCTTGTAAAAATGGATTATAATAAGGTAGGCGTATTTATTTGAACTTCTAACAATAGAATCATTATCGAATCATTTGCTAATTTAGATGAATCTCTTGCCAAGATGCTAGAACTTTGAGCTGGTAGTGGTAAAGTGGAATTTGTTTTCGAGGTTATCGATTAACTTGATTATATTTTTTTCAGATTGGAGTTAGTTCCGGAATCATTGTTGCCATCTCAATTCAGAACGTCAAATACTAGCCGACGCCGAGTTATTTTATTAAAAGCAACTCTGAATGCCGATAATCAATTTACGTTTGACAATAGTAGTCCGATTTATACCCACACTTGTCGGAAATGTAACATTACGTTCGTGAAATATCGTGATTATCATAATCATTCAAGAAGAGTGCATCAAGTTAAGGAATTCATTTGTGAAATATGCGGCTCGAAACTAGGCTCAGCGAGTAGTTTACGTGTCCATAAATTACTTCACACCGGGGAAAAACCTGTAGTTTGTGACGCTTGCGGTGCCAGATTCGTGAGTACCAAACGTCTTACAAATCATTATGTGGTCCATACAAAAATAAAGAAGCATTCTTGTACCTTATGTGATAAGCCATACACTCAAAGAGGGGCGCTTACAAAACACATAAGATCATTTCATGAGAAATATGAACCATTTAAATGTAACATTTGCAACAAGAAGTTTGTTGGAAGTGCCGTATTAAAATTGCACAGTAGGAGGGCACACCACGGTGAAGCTCTGGCAGATATTGGTAAACGCAAGAATAAGAAAGTAATGGAAAATGAAGTTAAAGTATAGCACGTTAGGTGCCAATGCAGCACCGCAATTTAAACGTGTCTATCTCAACATTAACCCATTAATTTTGTAAATTTATTTGCCGACAAATAAAATGTATCTAATGAATTCTGTCGAGTGTTTTGATTTACAAATGCAGTTAGTTCTCCAACCGATGGGAGGACTAAAGTAATAATTGCCCGCTTCGAATTTGTTAGACATTCAACTAGCAATTTTGGACCTGCATATAGTATTGCGTCTGAATGGGAGAGCACGCATAAATAAATACAAAGTTGCCAAAGCGGCATTTTATACCACCTAATAGTTCACAGTTTGGCGGACTGTGGGAAGCCGGTGTAAAGTCAATAAAACACTACCTAAGAACCTAAAGAGCTTGTTATAATTTAAGAAAGAGTCATTACCCCCACTGGAAAGGCATCCTGGATCTGATGGAATAGTCTCTGTTTAATGTCCCTACAGGTTTTGTTGTCATATCTGGTATAATGTAGATTATATTTTATTTTATTATAGGTAGGTCAGTTATTCAAGTTATGGCAGTCCACTTAATCAAATTTGTACAATAATTTTAATCAACTAGAAAATACACGAACGCATCAAGAGTTCAAACGTTGGTCCTTCACACCGGATCAATGTTTGAACACACACTTGATGCGTTCGTGTATTTTCTCGTTGATTAACATAAAATTGTAACTTATGAATTAATTTTATTTTGAGGATTGTCATTACTTGAAGAACTGAATAAGTGGCCCGCCTATCAAATAATAAAACATAATGATCTAATACTAGATATTAAAACAATAAAATATGTCGGGGCATTAGACATAGTACCCGCCTGTTTAAATCTACAAGTAAAAGTGCAAAAATATAAAATTCCTATACCTATCATAGTCTTGGTTAAATTAATTCCACAGGGGCCAGAACTTTCAAATGGAATTTGTTCTTGAGGTTACCAATTAACTTGGTTATATTTTTTCAGATTGAAGCTTGTTCCAGCAGCATTGATGCCATCGCAGTTCAGATCATCGAATACGAGTACTGACCGCCGGCAAGTTATTTTACTAAAGGCTACTCTAAATGCCAGTAACCAATTTACGCTGGAAAATAGTCGTCCGATTTATACCCACACTTGTCGCAAATGTGACATCACGTTCATGAAATATTGCGATTATCGGAAACATACAAGGAGTGCGCATGAAATTAAAAGATACACTTGTAATATTTGCAACAAACGTGGTATTCTTAGTTTAGAAGAGCTTCACGGGCACAAGAAGGAAGAACATACCAAGAATACTAAGTTGTTTAAATGCGATTTTTGTGATAGCAAATATGCTTGGAAGCATTCTCTGAAAAATCATGTCAGAGCGGTTCATTCAGAAAAGAGATTTAAATGTGACGAATGTGGTAAAGCATTTTGTTCAAATACTTCCCTTGAGTGCCATATAGGAAGTATACATAAAGGTGTTACGTACAAGTGCGAGATCTGCGAGAAAGTGTTCCAGAATTACGCATACTATCAGATGCATTCCAAAATCCATGACCCGAATTACACAGGAATGACATGTGAGATTTGCAATAAAAGTTTTTCCCATGCCTCAGTAAAGAGGATTCACTATAAAAAGGTGCACTCTGGCATTTTTCGCAAGAAGGAACTCGTTTGTGAAATATGCGGTTGGAAAGTAACCTCAACATGTAGTCT
Source organism: Xestobium rufovillosum (assembly GCA_963966045.1). Lineage (NCBI taxonomy): Eukaryota > Metazoa > Arthropoda > Insecta > Coleoptera > Ptinidae > Xestobium > Xestobium rufovillosum. Next base: position 43,635,637 of record OZ014493.1, read on the forward strand.
CCGCAATCATAAATTAACCCACACTGGAGAGAAACCGTTTATGTGCGACGTATGTGGTTCTAGATTCACGAATGCCAACGGTCTTAGGACACATTCTGTGGTTCACACAAAAATTAAGAGGTTTTCTTGTAATTTATGCGACAAATCATTTACTCAAAGAGGAACGCTTACTTTACACATGCGATCGATCCACAAGAAAGAGAAACCATTCGAATGTAAAATTTGCAACAAGAAGTTTATTACTAGTACCTTGTTAAAAATTCACACCAAGAAAACGCACGGTGAAGCGTTGGCAGACATTGGTAAGCGTAAAAATAAGGAAACCGTGCAGAGCAGTGGATTGACGTAAGTTAGAAGAGACTACGTTGGGACAAACGAGGCAAATTGACAAATCTAAAGCTAACAAAGAACTCTCATAGGCTAGTATAAAATGTTAATTTAGTTTGTGTTTGTACGGTAACGTGTGGTAGAAAAATAATACAAGTGAAGTCGTATACGTACATTAGTTTAAAAATTATCCTTTGAATTTTATCTTGTTCTTTAAGAAACTTGTTTAGTTTAGTTTATTGAACTTAATAATAATAAAAACAATTATTTATTCATCAACCTGCTAATTTATTTATGGTTTAGTTTAACCGCAGGCAGTGAGTCCTTTCTCTAACGAATGTACCCTATGATCCACTAGTATTAATCCGTGATATTATCCATCTCAAATTGTTTGGTGTGTCGGAAGTGCAAAATCGTCACGTTTTCCACCCACGGAACAACGAAGTGTGTTATGGAACGGTTATAACATAAAGGTCGGGTTGTTGATGGCCTAGTGGCTAGAGCGCTAGACTACAAATAGATCGGGGGTGGGTTCCATCTCTGGACTTCGTAGTCATTATCAAGGTGTGCCACTTAAGCTTATTTCTTTTATTCCACTTTTATTATTTAGAGAAAGATGTTGGGGACCCCCATGTTGACTCTCCGTTACCCAAAATTATTTTCACTTATTCAGGCTGTCCCATTTCTTCTACACGGTACCTATATTCGTTTTTTTAAATGGAACATCCTTTATACGATTGCAGTTTTGGAGTCTTTACCTAAGTTTGCTACATATTGTAGTAGATACTTTTTGCTTAAAATAAATATTTTTGATGGTACAAGACTGGCAGATGTAGAGGAATTTAAAAAAATAAATAGCTTTGGATTAAACAAAGCTGTAGCAATGATATTTCGGTGAGATAAAAGTAACATCTCCAGTAACAGGCGGTATAAAATATGGACTATCGTTGCTTTGCATGGGCTGTAAGCAGCGCGTATTGAATTATCTGGCAGAAAGAATTCGCGAGTGCACCCTGACTGAAAACAATTGTTGTGAATTGTCAAAACCCAAGTTGCGCAATCGTTTTCGCAATATGTAGTTTATTAGAACTATACAATTAATTCAGTGCTTAAGGACTTCGAGTTTTTAGCTATCATTGGTGTTTTTATGTCCAAAAGTTTCTTTCTGTTTTTACCCTTAAACATAAAAGTAGATGTATAGTGAGGTTTCTGGCTCAGAGCGAGGTCATTGAACTGGTGCCATATTTAGAGTTGTTTAACTTCCGTTTTGAGGGCACCGAACTTGAGGTCATTGAACAGGCGTTGTATTATGTCCTGCGGCGTGATTTATTTGTTCCAGAATTTCAGAAGAAGTTCGCCAAAGTCTAATAAAAGATACAATGCATTCTCAGTTCGTCTTATTTTTATCTGAATAGAAAATATGCCGCAAAATGAAATTTGTTTTTTAAATGTGTTATTCTGATTTATTTTGTTTTCAGATTGATGCTACTCCCGGTGAAATTCGTGTCATTGAACAATGATTACCGCCAAGTTATTCTGCTGCAGACTCCTCTGCCTGCCAACAGTCAGTTAAAATTCGGCAATGCTACCCCGCGTACCCATAATTGTTACAAGTGCAACATAAAGTTCGATTCAGAAAAGGCGTATAAGACACATCACAGAAAATTGCACCAAATTAAAAGATACACTTGTTATATTTGCAACAAGCATGGTATTCCTACTTTAGAGGAATTTAGAAAGCACAAGAAGGAAGAACATGGGGACACTAAGGTGTTCAAGTGCGATTTTTGCGACAACAAATATGCTTCGAAGTATTATAAGAAAGAACATATGTTGGCTGTTCACGTCGAATCAAAATATAAATGCGAGGAATGTGGTAAAGCATTTTGTTCAAATTATTCTTTAGGACACCACAGGAGAAGTAGACATGAAGGTGTGTCTTACAAGTGCGATATCTGCGAGAAAGTGTTTAAAGATTACGGATACTACCGGACGCATACAAAAACCCATGAGCCGAATTACTCTGGGACGACATGTCAGTTATGCGACAAAACCTTTTCCAACCACGTTATCAAAAAGCTTCATGATAAGAAAGTTCACTCTGGTCTCTTTCGGAAGAGAGATTTTGTTTGTGAAATATGCGGCTTGAAACTAACATCAACGTGTAGTTTGCGCAATCACAAATTGACCCACACCGGAGAGAAACATTTTGTGTGCGACGTATGCGGTTCTAAATTCATTAGTTCCCAAGGTCTCAGGACGCATTCTGTTGTCCACACAAAAATTAAAAAGTTTTCTTGTACCTTGTGTGATAAGTCATTCACTCAAAGGGGGACGCTTACTTTACATACACGATCAGTACATGAGGGTGAGAAACCATTTGAGTGTAACATTTGTAAGAAAACATTTATTACTAAAACCTTGTTGAAGACGCACAGTAAGAAGACACACGGTGAAGCTTTGGTAGATATCGGTAAATCCAAAAAATAGAAGCTCTCAGAATAGCGGAAGTTGTGCGCTAAGGAGGCAATTTTTAAGTTAAACCGCTAATATAATATTGGAAGTCCCGATTGTAATTTTATTTCTAACGAATAAACCTTTCTTCATAATAATTTGAAAGTTTTTCATTGACTTACGTACTCTAATGGCAACCTCAAAAGCATAGTTCGCTAGGAACATATTAAACAATAATAAGAGTAAATAATAGAAAGATAACATCAAATAAATGGTACAGTTGGATAGATAATTGTTATCTGCGTGATATTATGGTATTGAAAAAATGTAGTTTTGTTAGATTTTTGCTATTAATTTTTAATAAAATGTCCAATACTATTTTCCGAAAATAAAATGTTTTAGCAGAACTATTTATTTATGTGGTAAGGTCATTTTTATGAACTTTTTGTACTGGGGAGCAGATAATTTCCCATAGGTACCTGCCGTAAAAGAGTCATTCTAACTTATTTTGTTTCCAGATTGATGTTACTCCCACTGCCACTGATTCCATCACAGTTCATATCGAACAACGGTTACCGTCAAGTTATCTTGTTGAAAACTCCTCTTGGTGTCAACAGTCAACTTAAATTGGGCAATACTACCCCTCGTATCCGTAACTGTTGCAAGTGTAAACTGAAGTTCGAGACAGAAAAGGCTTATAGGGCACACCACAGAAAATTACACAAGATTAAAAGATACACTTGTTATATCTGCAACAAGTATGGTATTCCTACTTTAGAGGAGTTTAGAAAGCACAAGAAGGAAGAACACGGGAATGCCAGGGTGTTCAAGTGCGATTTTTGTGACAACAGATATGCTTCGAAGTATTATAAGAAAGAACATATGTTGGCGGTTCACGTGGGATCAAAATATAAATGCGATGATTGTGGTAAAGTGGTCAGTTCGAAGTATATTTTAGAACTCCACAAGAAGAGTACACATGAAGGTGTTTCTTACAAGTGTGAGGTATGTGAGAAAGTGTTTAAAAGTCTTGGATACTATCGAATGCACTCGAAAACCCACGAGCCCAATTACTCTGGGACGACATGCGAGATATGCGACAAAACATTTTCCAATCACCTGATGAAAAACCTTCATGATAAAAAAGTTCACTCCGGCCTTTTTCGCAAGGAAGACTTTGTTTGTGAAATATGCGGCTTGAAAGTAACCACAACATCTGGTTTGCGCAATCATAAATTAACCCACACTGGGGAGATACGTTTTGTGTGTGACGTGTGCGGTTCTGGATTCTTACGTTCCCAAGCTCTTAAGAGGCACTCTGTTGTCCATACAAAAATTAAGAAGTTTTGCTGTACCTTATGTGATAAATCATTCACTCAACGAGGGACGCTTACTTTACATGTACGATCAGTACATGACGGAGAGAAACCATTTGAGTGTAACATTTGCAAGAAAAGATATATTACCAAAACTTTGTTGAAGATGCACAGCAAGAAGACGCATGGTGAAGCTTTAGTTGATATCGGTAAACCCAAAAAGATAGAAGCTCCAAAGAATATCGGAAGTTAGACGAGACCATGGTATTCGGTAAGGAGACAGTTTGATTGGATCGCTAATATAAATATTGAAACGTCCTACTGTAAATCTGTTTATAAAAAATAAACTGTGCTTAACAATAATTTGAAATGGTTTTCATTGACGTATGTACTATAAGGGAGGAAATGAAAACTGACACAAGGAAACTTTTAGCTTTGAATATATATTAACCAAAGAACAACTTTGCAACGTTCTTTATAAGAGAATGTCAGAATTCTGATACCGATATGTTTACGAAAAGTCCAAACATTAATCAAAGCCTCCTACAGTATCAGATCGGGACTTAAGGCGGAGCTTAGTACGTGACGTCACAAGCCTAGGCGACTGCCAGAGACTGTCCAGCGTTTACTGTATAATAGCTTGCTGAATAATAAAAATAAAAGAGTTGCAATCAAATAGTGTGGGAACTAGCAAATTTTTTTGTATGTTCCTTTTTAGTAGTGTAATTCATAGCGAGTGTAAGAAACTTTGGTAGAGGAAGTCAAAATGAGAAAAAAGTTTATGAGAAGATATGCGTTCTATAAAGATAAGGATGTTGAACATTCTCGACAAAATTTGATCATATTTTTAATATCTCCGAAGCTACGAAAGTTATTCAAATTAAAATTTTGGGGTTGATTGTTCCTTATGTACCGGGTGTCCCATTAAGAGAGGTCGTCGGCTATATCTCACAAACCGTTAATCATACAGCTTTGGGAAAAAAATATTTTCAGTAAATATGGTCCTGAAAATTCACTGGAAATTAGTTTCGACTTCCTAAAACGACCGCTAGGGGGCGTAACATATACGGTCAATTACAAAAAAGGCTTTTTCTCGGATATTTTCCGATACAATGGCCCGCATCTCAAACCTCAACATTTTTGCAAACTTTTTGTCCTATGTTTTTTGCTCCATCTCTTGAAATGAAAGGGTGGGGGGACGTCAATCGTTGTTACATTCAAATTGTCATAACTCCGGTTTGGTTCAATAGAATTTAACAAACTTAGTTTCATTGAAAACGTATTTTTCACCTCTATCGTTCACATTACAAACAATACCTGGAATATGTTTTATCTGTCCGGTAGAGGCCGCTATTTGTAAACTCAACAGATTTTTTAAATTTTCGCGTGAATATTAAATGCAATGGTATACCTTTCTTCGCACATTTAAAAAGAACGAACATTTATCAATAAGTCAGTGAAAACCTCAACTTTATATCTCTTTCCAAACCGGAGATATTAACAAAAAACTAATTATGAAATAAAATAACCATAAAAAGCTACTAATTTTTACTAGTATAGGTATCTAGCTAATAAGAGCATTATCACCCAACTTGGAATCAGTGCCTATTATATTCTGTTTACGTATATTCAAGTATTCATAATTATTTTGTGTTATGTAGTACGCCGGTAATTACCAAACAGTTTAATAATATTTGGGTCTAAGAACCCAGGTGTTCCCTTTTAGCAAGTTGGCAATGAAAACAAAAAATGTATTTTAATTATTTGATACGTCAAAATATTAATTGTTGCGTTAAATTGTTCGAAAATGCCATTTTCTAATGAAGAATCATATAATATGCTAGGGATATATTTCGAATGCATGCAGAATGCAATCATTAACGAATAATTAAAATACACTTTTTTGTTTTCATGGCCAACTTGCTAAAAGTGAAAAACTGGGTTCTTAGACTGAGATATCATTAAACTGTTTGGTAATTACCAGCTTACTTCATAACACAAAATAATTATGAATACTTGAATATATGTAAACAAAATGTAATAAGCACTGATTTTAAGTTGGGTGACAATGCTTTTATTAGTTGGATACCTATATTAATAAAAATTAGTAGCTTTTTTATAGTTATTTTATTTCGTAATTAGTTTTTTGTTAATATCTCCGGTTTGGAAAGAGATATAAAGTTGAGGTTTTCACTGACTTATTGATAAATGTTCGTTCTTTTTAAATGTGCGAAGAAAGGTATACCATTCCATTTAATATTTACGCGAAAATTTAAAAAATCTGTTGAGTTTACAAATAGCGGCCTCTATCGGACAGATAAAACATATTCCAAGTATTGTTTGTAGTGTGAACGATAGAGTTAAAAAATACGTTTTCAATGAAACTAAGTTTGTTAAATTTTATTGACCCAAACCGGAGTTATGACAATTTGAATGTAACAACGATTGACGTCCCCCCGCCCTTTCATTTCAAGAGATGGAGCAAAAACATGGGACTAGGGTTTTAAGAATTCGGGATCGGGATTCAATTTCGGGATTTCGGGATCGAAATTTAGAATCCCGGGATCCCAGGATTGAATCCCGAACCCGAAATTCAGAAGTTGAAATAGGAAACACTACTATTTAGGGATGTAACGTTTAAACGTTTAACCGCACGTGTGGACACTACCCGTTTTGGGGAACGTTTAAACGAAATGCAAATAAAATTTAGATATAGGCATCAAGGCATCCTTAAATTTCAGATAAACAAAGCCGCGGCTAGTGCTAGGCGCGCACCGCGTAAGAGCAAAAGCGAGGCGACCACTTAAATATTGCAAAACCGTCATGCACTTTTCAAATTGATTGTTTGCATCCCTTTGAGGACTTTCGCCGCCAGCGCCGCAGTCCTCATTCAACGGTATAAGTACATATTATTTTATGATTTATAACCCAACTTTCAAACGACGCGACGTTTGATTTTTTCTAATTATTCAAGTTTCAAAACAATTTTGCAATATTGTTAAGTTTATACGCCGTTTAAACGTTTAATAAACGCGTTTAAACGTTTACGAAAAATCGCTAAACGTTACATTCCTGCCATTATTTATAACTAATAAACACCCCGAACGAATTTACGTATTTACATAAATACAATCGGCGACTGGTGATTTACTGGATTATTTACGCACGCGGAGGTGCGGCGCCGAAACTGACCCACGGCGCTGATAGAAACTTCTAAGGACATGGGCGTAACGTCCTGTGGGATACATGAACAATAATTTTGCAATGCAAAAAAATTATTATTTCGGTATTTTACCGGGATCCCGGGATTCGGGATCCCGGGATCCCGCGATTGAAAACCCTACATGGGACAAAAAGTTTGCAAAAATGTTGAGGTTTGAGATGCGGGCAACTGGAATATATATTGTATCGGAAAATATCTGAAAAAAAGCCATTTTTGTAATTGACGGTATATGTTACGCCCCCTAGCGGTCATTTTAGGAACTCGAAACTAATTTCCAGCGACTTTTCAGGACCATATTTACTGAAAATATTTTTTCCCAAAGCTGTATGATTAACGGTTTGTGAGATATAGCCGGCGACCGGCGACCTCTCTTAATGGGACACCCGGTACACCTATTGTTCTAAAAACTATTGGTTTCGTAATGCTAAATGGCGTCGCAAGTTGTTTTAGAACAGTCGTGTTGTTGATTAATTTTTGGAGTTTATTGGAGTTTACTCCTTAAGAATCGATTTTCAGTTATAGCCCGCGGTACGGAAATTTTATGAGGAGTAAAATCATGCGTTACGTTACCTGTCACATTGAAATTATGTACGTATCTATGGATACGGCTGTTTATGTCTGACTGCATAGAGCATGGAAATAGTGAAAATAGAGTGGCATATAGTAGATATGACAGTTGGCGTTGTAAAGTCAGCATTTGCAGTGTTTGTTCGTTCCTAAATTTGTTGAATCTTTTGATTTAATATGTAAAAACCTAATATTAAATACTCCAAATATTGCTTAGTGCCGAAATGTGAATCAACGCCTATTCAAACGCCAGGAAAAGTATTTATTTAATTGCCAGTGGGATCGACGTTTAGCAGATTACTGAATTTATAAACAATTGAGATTTTGATGTAGTTGGATATTTTCGAACATAAACCATCTGACAAATACACATTTGGGTATATAAAAGTGACATTTTAATATTATGCCATGCAAAACTTTTAAGGAAAATCTAGTTTTTCTTTTGAAAATTTGGGATTAGCGTTTAAATATTCCATTTAGGAAATGTTGTCTTTGAGTTCAGTAGCGCCCTGAGAATAAGCGTGAATAAGATCGTAGTTGTCTAGAAGTGCCGGCTCTGACTTTAGAACTTGGCAGTGCTCTGGAATGAAATCGCCGCTCAGGGGTTGGAGGTCTGGCGGTTTCCCCCCCGTAGTTTTTTTTAAATGAAGTTGCTTTAGAAGCCATTTTCAAACAAGAAATTTCACTCACCGCAATATTTGACGAAAATCCCAAATCCAAAAGGTACATAACTACATAACATACATAACTTTTACGGCGACCTTTCGAAAAGCATTTGATACTTCCAACAGGCTTAGGACGTCCATTTCATTTTATATCAAATTTTTCGTCAAAAGTCTATATTTAGATAAAATATTTATTTTTAACTGAATGGAGTATTACAACCCAATAATAATTTTGAAAAATGCAAAATCAGGCGACCACTTTGTTAAAGTTCACTCCACAATGTTTTAAGTGTTCACTTGAACCAAACCACTAGCCATGCTATTGGAAATTTCAATGTTTAAAAATAATAAACAATTATACGATATAAACAATTTTTTTCAAATGTGATACCACTCGCAACAGAGAAAAGTCATTAAGGGTGTTTATACCCAGTTTCAAATCGTTTTTAAAAATAATTAAAATAATAATTTGAAATTTTGCATACTTCATTTGCTTGACTAACCGCCGCTGCCGGCTTCTCTTGCATTCAGTCACATCTTATATCACCTATTCTTTTCTGAGCTTATTGCGGAGTCGTACTAGCACCAACCACTAACTCCATATCTTAGTTTGTAGCGGGCAAAAGAAACCCCTATTTCTTTTCGAGGGAAAACGAAATTTGACATTGCCTAGGAATTTCTGGACGAGTATGGGGCGCTGAAGTGTTACACCTGGTCAAGTCGGTGGGATGTCTGTACGTTCCCTAGATATACATAATATACTCCGACCACTTTATTCGGAGAAAGGTTCTAACTCTATAGCAAAAAGTCGAAATAATAATATTCAAGTAAAAAATGTGTAATAACTTTAGAGTTAGTGACGTCCTGTGTGGTGTCCAACAAATTATTCTTTGGAAGAATCTCATGTTGGTGCCGGTGCATCAACATTCATTTTACAAGAAATGTTTGGTTTCCAATTAGTTTTATTTTTATTTGGACAGAACGTAGGAAAATAAAAGAGCACCATAAAACAGAATTTTGTTTTTAAATGCGTCATTTTGTTTCCAGATTAATGTTACTCCCAGTGCAACTGATCCCATCGCAACTCATATCGAGCACCTACCATCAAGTTATTTATCTGCAAACTCCTCTAGATATCAACAATCAATTTCAATCGGGCAATATTAAGACTCGTATCCATAACTGTTGCAAGTGTAACCTGAAGTTCGAGACAGAAAAGGCTTATAGGGCACACCACAGAAAATTACACCAGATTAAAAGATACACCTGTTATATTTGCAACAAGCATGGTATTCCTACTTTGGAGGAGTTTAGAAAGCACAAGAAGGAAGAACATGCGGACACTAGGGTGTTCAAATGCGACTTTTGCGACAACAAATATGCTTCGAAGACTTATAAGAAAGAACATATGTTGGCGGTTCACGTGGAACCAAAATACAAATGCGATGATTGTGGTAAAGTAGTCAGTACGAAGTATAGTTTAGAACTCCACAAGAAAAGTACACATGAAGGTGTTTCTTATAAGTGTGATGTTTGTGAGAGTGTATTTAAAAGCTATGGATACTATCGAGTGCATTCAAAAACCCACGAGCCGAATTACTCTGGGACGACTTGTGAGATATGCGACAAAACATTTTCCAATCACGTTATTAAAAAGCTTCATGATAAGAAAGTTCACTCCGGTCTCTTTCGCAAGAGAGATTTTGTTTGTGAAATATGCGGTTTGAAACTAGCATCAACGTGTAGTTTGCGCAGTCATAAATTGACCCACACCGGGGAGAAACATTTTGTGTGCGACGTATGCGGTTCTAAATTCACTAGTTCCCAAGGTCTCAGGACACATTCTGTTGTCCACACAAAAATTAAGAAGTTTTCTTGTACCTTGTGTGATAAATCATTCACTCAAAGAGGGACTCTTACTTTACATACACGATCGGTACATGAAGGAGAGAAACCATTCGAGTGTGATATCTGCAAGAAAAGATTTATTACTAAAACTTTGTTAAAGACGCACAGTAAGAAGACACATGGTGAAGCTTTGGTAGATATCGGTAAACCCAAAAAATAAAGCTTTCTCAGACCAGCGGTAAGAAACAACGCAACGGTCATTTCAATTCAAGTAATAATAGAATAATACTGGAAGTTTCGTTTGTAAATTTATTTCTACAAATAAAATGTTTCTAAAAATTGTTTTTAAATGTTTCTCATTAACATAAGAGAAGCGACGAAGTATGTAACGGCCAAAAGAACTTTGTTCACTTTGAATATATTAAAAGTAGGCGTATAACGCGGTTTCTGGCTCAGAGCCGGAATCGCCAGTGGTTTTTACCGGAGGTCATTGAACTTGTCCAGAAACGGCATATAGTTCTACGAGCTCATTTCAAGGTAATTCAACTTCTGGTTTCAAATTACACACAGGTCATTAAACTGGTTCAGAATCGACACATAGTTGTATGAGAGCTTATTGAACTGAAAGAGAATCGGCACAGTCACTGAACTGGTCCAGAATTCACTTTATAGTTCTAAGCATCATGCAATTAAAATGCTGTAATTGGAAATGTGGTGACAAGTTTCATTAGACGTTGCAGATTATACATGCTTGAATTTATTCAAACGCAATGTAATAAGTCAATATGTTATCATTTTCAATGTTATTCAACTTTTGGTTTCAAATTACTTTTCTGGTTTCATAATACACGAGTGGATTTAAATTATGCAAGCTTGGATCGAATAAGCATAACATTATTCTTACAATTTAAATGCTATAATTGGATAGGTGGTAATTGGGAATGTAAATATAATTTTTGGGGTCGGTTATAAACCGCCAATGTTGGATTACAAATATTTTTTGGACAATCTGGAGGATTCATTGTCGTATTGTTTGTCAATTTCTGATTTTATATTTTGTATGGGCGACTTCAATATAAACTTGCTTAAACCAGAAAATCCAGACGTAAAATATATTGATTCGCTTATTGGTTCTCTTGGCTTCCGCCAGCTGATTGACGAGCCTACCAGAATATCATTAAATAGTATTTCACTTATTGATTTAATTTTAGCGTCAGATGAGGGTATCGTAATGTCATCTGGTGTTAAAGATGTTAATATTTCCGACCACGACCTTGTTTTTTGCCAATTGTCTATTTCTTCACTTAAGTTTAAACCTTTCTCTTATACATATCGCGATTACAAAAATTTTAATGAGGATCTTTTTATTCGTGATTTGCAGTTATATCAGTTTTATAAAATTTATCGCATACCTGATATTAATGCAAAAGTTGAGTATTTTTCCTCCGGTTTATTAAAATTATTTGATATGCACGCTCCTATAAGAACAGTTAAAATAACCCACAAGAGGCGTCCTCCCTGGATAACTGACAATATTAGGTTATTGATTTCTTTAAGGAATAAGGCTAAGGTAAAATATAAGAAATCTAAACTTCCAGTTCATTGGAATTATTACAAAGGTATAAGAAAATTTACTGATTTAGCAATTAATTTAGAAAAGAAGGCTTACTATCAGTATACACTGCGAAATGGCAATACGGCGGAGTTGTGGAGTGAGCTTAGACACCTACAAATAAATAAAAAAAAGAACAATTTTTCCACTTTTCCTGCTGATCTTAAGGATCCTAATAAAATAAATGAGTACTTCCTTAAAAGTATTCCACATAACCAAGGTATATCTGGTGGGCTGGTCGACTATTACAGTCGAAATACAATGAATGGTATGTCTTGCGATTTTGACTTTAAACTTGTATCCATAGAGTGTATTTCGAGAATTATTTGTGACGTGAAGTCGGCCGCAGCTGGTAGTGACGGTATTAGTATAAAAATGTTGAAGCTGTGTTTGCCTTGCATTGTTCCTTTTGTGACCCACATTGTCAATAGTTGCCTGTTTGAGTCTACTGTTCCTGAGTTATGGAAACGGGCTTGGGTTAGGCCTTTACCAAAAATTTCGAATCCTAAAGAATATAAAGACCTCAGGCCGATAAGCATTTTGCCATGTTTGTCAAAAATTTTGGAGAAAGTTATGTGTCTTCAACTGAGTGATTATTTAACTGCTAATAATATTTTACCTGTAAACCCGTCCGGATTCAGAAAGTACCATAGCTGTGCAACGGCACTTTTGACGTTGACCGATGATATTTTGAAAGCTTCTGATTTGAATAAATTAACGCTCTTAGTATTGTTAGACTTCTCCAAGGCCTTTGACACAATCCAACACCCAGTTCTTCTTTCGATGCTTCACTTTATTGGAATGAATTGGAATGAATCAGTCAACTTAATTGAAAGCTATCTAAATGCAAGGTTTCAGGCAGTATGTTTTGATGACAAGGTATCGTCTTATAGTGGTCTGGTTTCTGGTGTGCCACAGGGATCAGTTTTGGGCCCACTGCTGTTTACAGTCTACACTTGTCGTCTTTATTGTCAACTCCAATATTGTTCTTCTCATATATATGCAGATGATACGCAAATTTATTTATCATTTAATAGTGTTGACTTAGATCAAAATGTCGAACATAATGAACTCGGATCTATCGCTTATATATGATCTCAGTTATGAGCATGGTTTGTTTTTGAATCCAGCTAAGTGCAAGTGTTTAGTACTTGGCCGCACAAATTTAGTAAATAACATTGATATAAACCAGTTAGATTTGAAAATTAATAATACTAGTATTCCTGTGGCAGAAGTTGTAAAAAATTTGGGTTTGCAAATGGATAACACATTTCGTTATAGAGGACACATTTCAACGTGTATACAAAAAGCTGTTATGCGGGACTGAGAATTTTATATCCTCACAGAAGCTATTTGCCTCAGAATGTTAAAGCAATGTTGTGTGAATCTTTAGTTCTTTCTCACTTTATGTTTTGCTGTCCCGTAGTTGCTCCTTGTCTGGATGTCATCTCCATCAACCGTATTCAAAAAATACAGAATTCCTGCATGAGATATATTTTTGGTATTCGTAAATATGAGCACATTTCGCATAAGTTATTGGATTTGAATTGGTTGAAAATGAAAGATCGTTTCAAACTACAGTCCTTATGTCTATTTCATAACGTTATTTTAACAAAGTCTCCCTCATACCTTTATAATAAAATACAATTCAGGACTGATGTTCATCACATAAATGTGAGAAGTAGGGGGCTCATCACTCCGCCTTTTCATAGAACTGCATTGTACGAAAGATCTTTTTCTTACAACATTGCCAAACTTTATAATAGTATTCCGAACGAGTTTAAAAGTTTAACCAGTCCTCAGTTCCGGACAGCCATGTTTCGATTTTATTTCGATGGTCAGTCGAGTTCGGTGTAAATGTTGATGCACGACGGAAGGCATAATGAAACTACTTTATATATTTGTAGAGCCAGCGAGCAGAATTTGTTTATTTTTGTAATAAGTTATTAGATCTAGGTATATTTAGTTAGAAATGATTTTTGTTGTCAAGGAACGAATGGTAGATTGAGGAGCGATTTGTATTGCTGCCTTGAATTCATTCCTTGGGGTTTCTCATGTAGTAAATTTTAGTTTCCCGTCTGTTACCTATCTGATTGAGAGAAATAAATTCTATTAATGTTATTATTATTATTATTACTTGAGATGCAATTTGATATTTTCAAGTACACTAAATAAATCGACGGCGCGGCGTTCTGACAAAATGACGTAAGCGACATTTGGCGTTTTTTACAGGAAAGGCAAAAAACGTGTTATTTTTCATATTTCACAGTTGTTGAGAACAAAATTCAGCGTTTCGAATTCCTATATTTTTTTTCATTTTTTAAGAAGCATGTAACCTATCAGTATCTGTTCTAAATCACAAAAATGTGAATTTTGTTGCTTACGTCATTTCCTTCATTCACAAATGGCGCTTAAGTCTAACCTCTGGAGTACGTTCATAAAAAGGGTAATATGAGAGTGACAGGTGATGTGAGTGTTATGTGACGTCACAAAAAAGTTACTCCAGATGGATTCTTTTCTGAACATTTTTGGGTGATGTAATGTAATGTAATTAATAATGCTATTCTCTCGGTTATTCCGAATGATTCAAGCAAAGTAAGACCTTTGATTTTTACCATAGACTAATCATATGATTAGTCTATGTTTTTACTGATAAGCAGTTGTTCCCGCCAAACTATACTGTGAACCATAACAAGGCGTCTTTATGTACTGCGCATGACGAGTGAATATTCCCCAAGTAAAAAGATAGTTGACGAGGGCGTCACGCCGTTGTAACTCTAATTTTATGAACGAGGGTTAAGTTTACGTTGGCGTGACTTCACTCTTTTCTGAACGGAAGTTTTGGCGAGAGAGTCACGCTAGAGTTACCCATCTGCAATTTTTGAACGCAGCCCTTGTTACTTAGGCAAAACTTCAAAATAAATTTTCGAGCAAGATGGTGGATACGCGACACTTACGCGTTTACAATCAGCAGGTGTGCAATACTGAATGTCGCTTACAACAAATGCAAAGAAACTTTTGGTTCTTGTGGAAAATTATTAAACACCAAACGCATAATTTAATAAAAATATAAAAATACAATTCTTGCAGAGCTCAAAACAACATATTCCAAGGAATATGACTATTTTCGGTGATTTCCTTTTTTTAAATTTTCTTTCCTCAACTCCAGCATTACACGTTTTCGACCTGTTCTATCTCTTATTCCTTGCTATGAAAAACAAAAGTCGTAAGCACCAGTGTTGAATGAAAACCAAATTACGTTTTGGATCATTATTAAAGGAAGTATTCCAATAGTTGCTATGAACAAAGAATTAATAATCCGAGTTGTATAAAAATCAATAAATACATTATCAACAATGTCACTAAAGAACATAAAGAAGCAAATTTCTTTCTCCATTAAGATACTACTGGGTTATGGCGGTTAAGCAAACAAGAAAATTTGTACAAAAAGGACGTAAGCGACAGCGTTTTCAACATAGATTTACTGCTTAACTTTGATTGAATCACTCAGTTAATATGGACTTGAACTGAATTACAACCAAGTACCAAACGAAAATATTATAGAAAACTATTTACCTACAGTTAAAAATCACCTTTAAAGCACCCCACTACAGCACAAGATAGACTTCCGGTTACGCTTCTAACTTGAATGGCAGAGTACACAACACGTTCTAGCAACCTGGCGCTTACGCAAATTCAAACCTAAATAACTTTTTAATGGAATTTTTGGTAGTTACGCTAAGTCTATACACGGATGGCGCTTAAGCTAACGAATCGGATGGTACCAGAAACTCATTTTCACCAATTTGGCGCTTACGTCGTTTTGTCAGAACGTCGTCGATATTATACTACAGATTAATCTACATATATCTACATTGTGTTTGGATTCTATTAGGTATTTATAAAAGTCAGAATTATTATTCACTATGAATTCTTAATAAGGTAATCTCACACGCCAAAAGACAGCGACCCAGTAATTAAACTCGACACGTGTTTCGCTGACAACGTCAGCATCTTCAGGAGTTGAAGATAATCTAACTTTAAACTTACAGTACATTGCTATAAATAAATACCCAACCCCCACTCCTGGAGTGAAAGGGATCGATAAACCTATAGGGTTTCTTAGAACTATTTTGAACAACAGCATTGTTCTAGTAGTTTTTAAATAGAATTTGTTTTTATGCAAGTGTCGATTAACGTGGTTATGTTTTTTTTCAGATTAAAGTTCGTCCCATTTGTGTTAATGCCACCACAATTGCTATCATCGAACAGTGATTCCCGTCAAGTTATTTTATTAAAAACTACATTAGTTGCCAATAATGCATTAAAATTTGGCAATAGTCGCCCGCTTTACACCCGCACCTGTGGTAAATGTAACATCACGTTCACGAAAATACGTGATTATAAGAATCATTATAAAAAATTCCACCTAATTAAAACATACACTTGTTATATTTGCAACAAGCATGGCATTCCCAGTTTAGAGGAGCTCCACAAGCACAAGAAGGAAGAACACGAGAATACCAAGGTGTTTCAGTGCGATTTTTGTGACAACAAGTACTCTTCTAAGTACAATAAGAAAAGTCACATGAGGGCCGTTCACATAGAATCGAGATTTAAATGCGACGAGTGCGGCAAAGCATTTAGTTCAAAGCAATCTCTTAACCACCACAAAAGAAATATACATAAAGGTGTTACTTACAAGTGCGAGGTCTGCGAGAAAGTGTTCAGAATTTACGGGTACTATCAAATGCATTCAAAAACCCATGACCCGCAGTACTCTGGGACAACATGCGAGATTTGCAATAAAACGTTTTCCAACGCCTTAATAAAAAGGCTTCATGATAAAAAGATGCACAATGGCCCTGTTACCAAGAAGGAGTTTGTTTGTGAAATATGCGGTTTGAGTGTAACATCGCCTGGTAGTTTGCGCGACCACAAACTGACCCACACGGGCGAAAAACCATTTGTGTGTGACGTATGTGGCTCCAGATTCGTAAGTGCCAAATGCCTTAAAGTTCATTCTGTTGTTCATACAAAAATAAAGAAGTTCTCTTGTACCCTATGCGATAAATCATTCACTCAAAGAGGCACGCTTACTATACACATACGATCGATCCATAAGAAAGAGAAACCATTTGAGTGCAAGATTTGCAAGAAGAAGTTTATCACCAGTACCTTGCTGAAGATGCATAGCAAGAAGACACATGGTGAAGCTTTAGCAGATATCGGCAAACCCAAGAAAAAGAAGGCCACTTTGAGTACCAACATGACTTCGCAAACTTGATTTAGACGCTGTGAAGGTGTGTTGAGTAAAATACCGCTTTGAGTAAAACTAATTTAATAAAATAATATTGGAAGTTCATTTTGTAAATAAAGTGTTTCTAATAAAAATGCTCTTATTTTTTGGGTGTATGGGTATTACAAGCAGTAAAGTTTCTAAATGTAAGGAACCCATATAAAATATGGAATTATAGTGAACGACAAACAGCATAAAATTTTTGCATTTCGGCACATTTTTCGTACCACTTCTAATTATTGGTATCTACAGGTGTCTCTAAAGTACGTAGACACAGCTTCATCAATGTTTGTTCGGCCCAAACTAAGCCGATTCAACCAAACTTACCTATATCCAAGTGCGTTTCGTTAAGTCAGTATTCTGCCTCCAAGTTCTACCAAAAAAAATGTTGCTTGAAACAACAGAATTTGGTCGATATTTGACATAACTCTCCATATGTGTTTATGGCAAGGTTGATAACTTTTAAAAAGAATCATTATACACTGCCGGACAAAAAAAACCGGACACATGTTTTTATTTTTATTTTGAGGCCCTACAATATCTTTATGTTACTTAACTTACGCAAATAATTAACGATTGCCCTACTAGTGAGGAAAAAGAAAGTTTTAGCTGAATATTGCACCTTTCGTAAACCTAAACAGCATCTTTACTGAAACATCAAAATCTTTTACCTTATTTGTTCACAAATTGTTGCTTTAAGCCACGATGGCCGAAGAGTGCGGTATATTGCTCAAGTGCTGAATATACCCCGTAACACAGTGCAAAATGTACTATTGCGATTTCGTGAAACTCATGGGTTTGTAAAGAAGGTCGGATCTGGTCGTCCACGGACTGCGAACCATCAAGATGTCCGTTTTTTCCATGTTGCTGCGCTGCCCGATCGAGCATTGCCATCACCTATTCTTGCTGGACGGTTAGCCGAAGTTCGAGGAGTGGCAGTTTCGGCCAGAACAGTTTGGAAAAGGCTAAACGAATATGTTTCGACTTCAAGAAAGCCAGCTACGGGTCCCCTGTAGACCGTAGAACATCGCAGAGCATGACTTGCATTTGCGCGGCAATACGTAAATTGGGACGAACATCAATGGAGGAACGTGCTCTTCTCGGACGAGTCAAGATTTAGTGTCAGGTCACCAGATCGACGTAAAAAGGTGTGGCGAAGACCAGGGGAGCGGTACAGTCAATGTTGTATATTTTCCAGGGTCAGTTTCAATGGTGGTAGCATTACGGTGTGGGCCGGAATATCTTTGAGGGCTCACACAGAATTAATTTTGATTTAAAATGGAACAATGACTACACACCGATACATTGTGGAGTGCCTGGAACCCCATGTCACACCATATATGCCATTTATAGCGGACAATTTTGTGTTTATGGATGACAACGCCCTCCCACACACAGCAAGAATTGAATTGTTACCGAGTACCGGGTAGATGTTGGTATTGTATGTCTCCCATGGTCAGCCAATAGTCCAGACCTGAATCCCACTGAACATCTGTGGGATCAGCTTGGGAAAAGGATTAGACGTCGCCAACCCCTACCAGAAACATTAAATGGCGCCTCAAGAAGAATGTGAACAAATACCCCAAGAATCTATTGATAGCCTCATTTAGGGCATGCCACAACGTTTAAGGGAAGTAATAAGAGTTCATGGTGGTAACACCCATTATTAATTTGGTTCTACTAGTGTGCTTTTACTTTTAATATTTTTTTGTTTGTCTTTTCAAGTTCTTAAGTAACAGTTGATCTCTAAAAAATACTTTTGTTAGGTTTTTGTTGACGAATCATCTTGTTTTTTATTTATTGTTAAGATGAAAAGAATATAGTTAAATCTCATTTCAAACCGTCCGTTGTTTTTTATTTACTAAAATAGTAATTCTGAGAGTGTCCGGTTTTTTTTTTTGTCCGGCAGTGTATGTTATCTGTTACTTATTGGACAGGAAAAAATACAATCTAAGTAACTGCATTGTGGATTTCTTATAAAAATACAATCTAGTCTGGTTAAAAATCATATCGTAAAAGAAAGATTTGTTATAAATTCATTAGTAAAAACTGGAAAATGTTTTTTTAGCTTCGCATACCTGAAAATGAATCATAGTAACCCTAAAAAAATAACCGAAAGCTAGATTTTCTGCCCTTGGGATTCTAAATTCAGAACGTCCCTACTTTATAGTTTTTCATCACAATCTGGACACCTTTGACTGTCATTTGTGCACTTTTTTGACGTTTCGCATAATTTTTTATTAAACGTCAGTTTAAATCAAAACAGACAACAAGACAAGTTTTCAACAATTTCAGTTATTTATATAATTTGGTTTAATGCGAAGCGAAAAACAGTTGTGTGTCACACAGGCAGAAAGGAATTTGCTGGCCCTTAGCCGCCTGCTGCCCTCGCTATCGCTCGGGCATCAACCAGCCGCGAGCCAGCAAATGCCTACTTTCTACACTTGCGACACAATATTATACTATTATTCACAATCGGTTAGTAATAAGTCAATTGCCAACTTTTAAAAAGTTCGAAAGTAAGTTATTCATGACTTCTACTTCCCGACCGGGTTGGGAATTTTTCCACCCGGGTGAAAAATTCAGTGCCTATTTGATTTTATACTTAAGTATGTATTATGTAATAAATAAAATTTCCTACCGTTTCTTCTGCAGTCTCGGGGAGTTCTGCTTGAGTGTAGTGTGTACTCCAACTGACTATCAGACATATTTTACCACCAGAAATACTCTTTCATATTTTATTTTCAAAAAACGATGCTTGTCAGTCTAACAATTAATAAAAATATAAATGTCAATTTCACTGCCTACTAAGAATTATCGGAAATGCAGTATTTAAAAAATAAAATGAATTATTAACCCAGTTTGTTTTTAATTTGTAAAAAATCAGTGAATCGTTATTTTAACCTGGAAAATTGCCTTAAAATGCCTTATAATGTTAGAAATAGGGGATTATAAGTTACAAGTGCAAAAACCATATACTTAAAAAATAAAAAAAAATATTTGGCCAACTTACTACATTTTTCGATTTTTGAAAAAAGTGCGGGTAATATGGAAACACCCTAAAATTACAGTAAATCAATGTGTAAACACATAAAGATGTTGGAATATTGAACTTTAAGCATTATATTCTTTTTATAATATGTTTTTATTCGTTGATAAAAAAATACAACACATTGCCCTCATCCATATGTTTCCAAGTTACCCGCACTTTAGCCAAACTTTATTTTACGAGTTAAGTCAAGAAAACGTTAGCTTATGATTCATTGAAATCCAACAATACTTTCCCTATAACTCCCTTTCCCAATACTCTAATACCCAATACGCTACCTCTATGATAAGTTAGACTAAATAATACCACAAACTTACCTCCAAACACTTCACGAAAATCACGAAACAGAAATCGACGCACCACCATTAACTACAATGCCCGATTGATTCCTAGCGCTGCACCGTGACAAATAGGAACGAGAGTGATTGTTTACGGCAATCGCCGCAAGAGTCGAAATACTTGCCGTTCCCACATTACCCTCATGTTTCCACATTTGCAGCCCCTCCTCTATACATACCTCGCTGGAAAATTTCATTCCAGCCTCACGCTATGGATGGCCGCGGCGCTTCGCGCTTTTGTCATCTTTTGCCCTCGTCTGTAATGAAATATTTTCCACCTCGGTACGTAATATACTATTAAACTGGGCAACACACTCAAATTATAACAGCAAGAGGAGGCTATGATCATGAAAAATTTGAACAGGCGCCTTCTGGTAGTCGAACCCAGGTCTTCCACTTACCGGGTGGTTGCTCTAATCAACTGAACTGTCAGCACTGCACACATCCGTCGATAGAGTGGACCTATTTAAGTTTCGAAGAAAAAGCGGATTAATTAAATTAACTAATAAGGTCATTCTACAGAATAACACAGTGAATTATTTTAAATTTAACAATTTTAGGTACGAACAAAAAATGTTTTTCTAATTTAAAATGAAAGAGAACAATAAAAACAGGGAGAAAACAATATATAGTGTGTAAATAGGTAGCAAAATAAACAAAAAAATTATATTATATTCTTAATAAAGTTGGTGCGTGAAAAAAATATTTTTCACAATATCAAATTTCAGGTATGACGTACGGGAGTGCAAAAAATATGAAATAGCCTTTTTGCGAAAAGAAAATTATAGTGGAAACCAACATTTTTGAAATTGGAAAATTAAAGGCCATGAAAATACAAGGCAAAAACATTTATATTTTTTCGATAAGATGTTTAGTATTACTAAATTGAAGTTGGAAATGAAAAAAAATTGAAACCCTCTATTATGAGAAGACTGTATAGGGCTTTATTGCTTTTATTTTTAGGATTTTTTAAACATGTTGATTTCAAATAATTTTCTTTTTGCAAACGTGTTATTTTGTAGTTTTGCACACTCCATACATCATATCTGAAATTTGGTATTGTCAAAAATATTCCCTTTTTATGCACCAACTTATATTAATAAAAGTTTCTGAGAAATACACCTTAATACACCTTAATTAAATTCAACACGTGTTTCGCTGAAAACGTCAGTATCGTTAGCATAATCTTCATTCTCCTATACTGTCTGTATGTTCATGAACAAAGAAGCATAAATGCTACCAGAAAATAGGTCGATTGAACCAAACATTCCTTTACCTAAATTTGCACCTCTGCGGAATTACAACCTCTTATAAGTTACGGAGAAAATAACATTTTCACTTATAAAAAATAAAAAATTCTTTGATACACAATGTTCATACTTGATACACACATATTTTGCATTAATATTGCCTGAACTTGCTCACAGGGGGCGCAGCAATCCACAGTATTTAGCACGTTTTCTCTGTAATTTTTTTATCCTATTCAGTTGGTGCCTATATTAATTTGCTATAATGGATACATCAGTTCAAATAGTGTATTTTTTGGGTCATCAATTTTGTGGAAAATGCAAGTGATTTAAATATTGAGTCTCAAAGCAAACTATGTTACAAAAATCATGGTTGTTTTGGCAAAAATTTGATATTTAAACAGTGTGCAATGCTGATAGGTCAGTTGATTAGTGCAGGCGCCCGACGAGTAGAAGACGTGGGGCAATAGACCCCCCACTCATTACAAAATTTCGCGTCCTTATGCCAACACGAAAAAATGCAAAATCACTACAATTAACGTCGGCTAAGGTAGAGTAAAAGGACCACAATTTAAATGCCAAATATTGTAGTATGAAGAAATGCAAATACTGACTTCATTAATCGGCTTTAAAGTAAAATAAAAAAGTTAACCTGTTGTTATGTTATGAAGGTTATGAAGGTTGCTCGTCAAGTCAAACCATAAATTTTGACGTGCCAGAATAAAGTATTTTGCTACTCATTTTAGTTAGGTAGTGATATTCGTATTAGGTGTATTTGTGTACTATTAACTATTTATATATTTTGTGTTTTGATGTTTGTTGGTTTTCATCAGCTACGTCCTGTAGGTATACTCCAAAACTAATAAATTTCCAATATACATATTTATTAGTAAAGTGATACAGGGCTTAAAACATTTTCCAGTTTATAGGTATATTATTCAGCCATTATATTAAGTTTTCTCTTTATTAGTGACAATCTCACATTTTTAAAAAAGGTACTTTGTGAATTTAATAGATCGATCTTGTTTTTTACGCAATGCAAATTTGCTCATTCATCATAGTAAGTTGTTACTTTCAGAATCACTTTTGTATTTTTCTAATGCTGTTTACTTTCCAGATTTCCAGAAACATTGGAAACCTGGGTGTCCCCGTTCCCTGTGGCGTCTAGTGGCGTCGTAAAATGTGGGCTCTGTTCGAAAACATTTAGAAGCTACAGCCAATTGAGATATCACAAGAGAAAAGTACACAAAACGGGAAACCCCCATCGATGTTTTATTTGTTACAAGCAACTAAATACTGCTGAAGAACTCGTAAAGCACAAGGAAGAAAATCATAAAGGAAAGGAATTCAAATGTGAAATTTGCGATAAGTTTTACTCTTCAGCGACGTCCTTGAAGAATCACATGGATTCTCATTCCTTGGAGCCGAAATTCATGTGCAGATTGTGCAATATAATTTTGAGTTCAAAGAATTCTCTGCTGAACCACGAAAGAAATATCCACGAAGGTGTCACTTTCACGTGTGACATGTGCGACAAGTCTTTTAAGTGCCCGGAATATCTCAGGAGACACGTCAAAACCCATAATCCCAACCAAGAACAATTTTCTTGCGGTTACTGTAGAAAAGTGTATCCGACCGCAGAACACAAGAGTCAACACATAAGGAAGTATCACACTGGAAACAAAAGATCCTTCATCTGCGATATCTGCGGCGTTAAAGTAACCAGCAGTTCCAGTTTACGCCACCACATGATGCGACATAAAGGAGAAAAACCGATTGTTTGCGACACTTGCGGTGCCAGGTTCATAAAATCGCAAGAACTCAAGACTCACCTTGTGGTGCACACGAAGGAAAGGCGGTACGCTTGTAACCTGTGTGAAAAGACTTTTACTCAGAGAGGACCTTTGACTTTACACATAAGATCGGTGCATGAAAAGAAAAAACCCTTTGAATGTCATGTCTGCAAATCAAGATTTTTAACAAAGACTTTATTGAAGGATCATATCGCGAAGAAACATGGTGTGCCCATGTCTGAAATTGGCTCTAGAAATGATTCCGATGATTACGATTAATCGTTGAAATGGTTTTATAAAAATTAAGTAATACGGTTGTTTCTTAGCTTGTTCATAATGGTGACAAATGTTATAGGATAACATGTGAGTGATTAAATGCAACTGAAAGTAACGAATGGGCCCAACCGCCCCAATACCTACTTGTCACTCGACGTGAATTTATTTTAAGTTGCGTTTTGCTAACAATAAACGTTGTTAACATCAAATATTTGCTTTAATTTATTTTAATATAAGTTGTTTCATGTACTTGCATAAAAATTTTAGTTAATAGTCGAAGATTCGTTTTAAACACCCTCTATACAACTCGAACACACAAAAAATTTAAGCTGATTCTTATGTAAAATGACTTACCGGATTTTAATTTCGAGGTCGCGAAAAGGTCGGGAATTGTGAAAATGCAGGAAAATCGATTTTTCGTAAAATTTTCATAAATCAATTTTCGACCATTTTTAATACTTTTCTTGTTGTATTTCAGCAACGAAAACAGTTAACGATCTGTTTTTTTCGTGGAATATGCACTGAAGTGTACTGATCATCACAGTGTATTCACGTTGCCTCTACAATTTTCCAATTTTACGAAAAAAATGCTTTCTTGCTAGACCACAAGTAATCTTATTTTTCTGAATTAACATATACTTATATGCGAGACCAAATACGGACAAAGGCTCGAAATTATTTTTGGTCAAGAAACGAAACATTAATATTGTTGCTGAAAAAAGTTAGAGCGAGTTAAACACAAATAATTTGTGGGCTCTAGCCGCGCTGATAGGTTGATAGGTAGCGACATAAGGGTTCATGCGCTTTTATCCTTGATAATACACACAGCCAAAACTCTTGGCCCCCTGAATTAATTTGAAACGTAAACAAAAATAATTCTAACAAATATGTATGTGGATTCAATTCTACATTTTATTGAAATGCTTTATCACATGTAAGGTTATTTTCATGGAAGGAGTACACGGCCAGGAATTAAATTTAAGAAAATGTATGAATTAATTTTTTTTGAAAAGACCAAAGTCTTCGCAAAATGTGAGAAACGAAGATGTCAGTAACCAGTATGTCCTCCTCTGTTCTCGGGCAAAACATTAACACGTCTGTACATTCCAATGAAAAGGTTATTAATGGCTTCCTGCGGAATATTGTTCCATTCTTCTTGAGCAGCAACAATTAGCTCCTGAAGGGTGAAAGGGGGGTTATCTCTATTTAAAATGTCCCTTTTTAGCATATCCCGTACGTTCTCACAAGGATTCATGTCGAACGAGTTTGCTGGCCAATTCATTCTTTGAATATTCCCTTCCTGTAGCAAATTGGCAACCCTTCTTATGCGCCCATAAAAACGAATTTCTCTCCAATTTCGTTTCGCAATGGAAGGATGATTGGTTGGATAATGTTTTGGGCGTAAATGTTTCCCGTCATGGTTTGCGACACGTTTATAAGGAGAGTGCGGCGACCGTACATTATACCCCCCAAAACATTACTGTTTTGCCTTGATAAGGAACAACTTCTCTGGCAAAAGCAAGTCTTTCTTGTCGCCCCAGTCCCCTCCAGACCCTTTCACGTCGATAATGACTCACTAATCCAATTTTTGTCTCATCAGAAAAAATTGTATTGCGCCACTGAGGTAAAAGCAAGCCCCTATGTTCCTGTGCCCATTGGAGACGTGCGACTATGTGTCGAAGAAGTAACCTAGGTACCCTCAGAAGTTTCCTAGATCTTAAATTGGCAGAGTGGAGTCTCTTTCTTATTGTGGTTCTTGAGATTCCTCTTCGATAAGTCATTAGAAAAGGGCGTAGAGCGCCTCTGACAGTAACCCTTCGATTTCGACGAACAAAATTACTCAGATATCGGTCTTCCCGTTAAGTTGTTATTTTACGGCGACCAGTTCCTCGCCTCTGGTCAACATTGCCCGTTTCAAGATACAAATTCACCATTCGTCTTACCGAAGTCCGTGGGATATTAAGACGATTTGAGATTTGATCCTTTGACAGACCTTCTTCATGTAATGCCACTATTATTGCTCTATCAAATAGAGAAATTGCATGAAATCTAATGTGCAATGTATAATATCATGTTTGTGTGAGAGGAAATGCAATTTGTCTAAATAAAAAATACAAATGTTCTCGAAATTAATGCAGCGCTTGTACGCCTGCACCTAAACCACTCCTACACGGCTCAGCGCGTCTAGCGTGCACAAATTATTTGTGTTTAACTCGCTGTAACTTTTTTCAGCAACAATATTCGTGATTCGTTTCTTCCTCCAAATAAAACTTCGAGCCTTTGACCGTATTTGGTCTCGCATATGTAGGTATACCTATGTTAATTCCAAAAATAAGATTACTTACGCGGTACATGAAAAATACATTACACAAATTTATGGTCTAGCAAGAAAGCATTTTTTTTCATAAAATTGGAAAATTATAGAGGCAACGTGAGTACACTGTGATGATCAGCACACTTCAGTGTATATTCCACGAAAAAACAGGTCTCTAACTCTTTTCGATGCTGAAATACAACAAGAAAAGTATTAGAAATGGTCAAAAGTTGATTTAGGAAAATTTTACGAAAAATCGATTTTCCGGCATTTTCGCAATTCCCGATCTTTTCGCGACAGGTCATTTTAGATAAGAATCAGTTTCATTTTCATGTGCGTGTGTTTTTGTGTCGAATTAGAGCGCCGTTCTCCCCGACTATAAAGTATTTTTCGTAGGATGCACTTTTCGGGCCAACAGTATTGCAAACCCGTGCTTTGTAGATCTCAGGTATACCTGCTATAATGTCTAAAATTATTTTGTTCTAGGATGCTGGTGATTGTTACCGAAGCAAATGAAACAGGAGAACAGATCATTTGTATCAAAAACATTGAAAGTGACGAACCTCCGAAGAGGTACAAGCGTGTTTTAGAATCCAAACATTATTGCCAACCCTGCAAAAAATCTTTTCGGCAAAAGAACAATCTGATAAAACACAAGAAAACCATTCACGAAGGTATCAAATACACGTACATTTGCAAATTCTGCAAGAGGACCTTCCAAGATCAATGGAACTACAAATGTCACTTGGAAACACACGATCCGAAATACAAAAAAGCAATTTGCGAGCATTGCGGCAAGGCTTTCATGAACGAATTTACAAAAAAGTATCATATAAAGCGAACGCACTCGGGGGCACCAAAAAATTGCTTCATTTGCGAACTCTGTGGGGCCAAGTTGTCCAGCAGTAGAAATCTCAGAGATCACAAGCTGACTCACTCGGGGGAGAAACCATTTGTTTGCGAGCTATGTGGAGCTACTTTCAGAACAGTGCATGGAATAAGACAACACTCCGTCGTTCATACCCAAGAGAAGAGGTTCGCTTGCAATCTCTGTGACAGAAAATACACTCAGAAGTGGTCTCTATTGTTGCACGAAAGTTCTTTTCACGAGAACAAACGGCCCTTTCAGTGCCAAATTTGCGACAAGGCTTTCATTACTAAAAGGAAGTTGAAGGTGCATGTTAAGACACACGGATTGGCTTTACAGAAAAGTAGCACTGGAGATGAACAGAATAGAGAGACCGCTGCAAAAGACTGAGGTGGAAGCATCAAGTTTTTGCTGTGAAATGCAAAGTTTTAAATAAATTAGTAATAATGTCAAATTTGGATGTGTTATCTTTTTATCCATTTTCTTTTACATCCCTGCACAAAATAAAATGATTGTAATTTTTACAGAATTCTGTCTAATGGCTGTTCTAGAGTGGACACTTGACACTGAACTTATTCAAGAATTATACAGGAACATCAGCAGTAGTTCAGTATCTTGTTTGAAAGATAGAGAAACTTATTAAACACCCTGTTACGTCCATTGTTACCAATTTATATGTACTTTTCCCGTGCACATCTTTATAGGTGGTCATGCATGTGCCAGCCTCTAACTAGTTGGTGTTGGTGGGTAAAGTAGAAATCGTTGGGGGAAGATAAAAAGCAGTGTTGCCAACCCTACCGAAATTTTGGTAGATTACCGATTTTATATGTTATCTACCGATCTACCGAAATGCTACATAATTCTACCGAAATTTCATTTTTAGCTTCCTAGCTGAGCTAGGTAGCTATTGTGATAGCCGTTTTTGACCATGGTGTTTTTTCATCAAATGTGGACGTTTCAGGTCATTTTTGACAAGGGAGCACATTTCCGTCCGTATGTGTGTGTGTGGGGGAGTGTGGGTGGGTGTGTGCGTGCGTGCGTGTGTATGTGTTTGTCTTGCATTTGCTGTGGCAACTTGTGTGTGCACAATACACCATTGTGGCATCTGTTCTACCTGTGGCATCTTACACCCTGATGTCACAGCAAAATATTAAATTTTGCAGTAATTTCTGAAGAGACCCACTTCAAATTCATATTTCCCGCCCTTGTGTTTGGCAACCTGTTATTCTATAGGCTCTTAAAACCATCCAATAAGATTAGACCCTGAATCTGAATTTGTGTATATGATGCCACAACTTGGGATTTTACCTTATGAACTGTAGACCAGCTTGTGACATCATCTATATTTAGTGATTATTGCGCCATCTACGATACACAGTTGTCGTTTTTGGAACTAAACAGCGAGTGGTGTGTAAGTGTTTCTGGCGAGGTTTCTGGCGTTGTAATAAGATGAATAATTATTGTTATTTTCTCATTTTGGTAAGTACTGTTTTAGTGAAACTACTCGGTCATATAGGATCAAAGATTAGTGTTAAATGATGTAAAAATCTGTTTCTCAGGCGATTCTGATTTCTAACACTGAAAAAAATACAAAATACAATTTTAAAATCTTTAAAATCCCCAATAATGTTGCTTATTAAATTTTCCATAACATGTAAGTATAATCTAGCGCCCACAGATTTATTTTTAATTTTCCCTAAATTGTAAGCAATTTAATGGAGGTAGTGAATTGAATGTGTCAAAAAAATTCCAATGCACGAACTCTACGACGTAAAATTACTTTTAGTTATACAGGGTGGTTTATTTAACGGGCACAAGCCAAATTTATATTCGTTTTAATAGAAAGTGCATAATATGATTTTACGAATGAATTGGTTCAAGATTTGAAGTGAGAACAATAATATTTTTTCCAATAAAAATTGGTTGCTTTGATGGTGATTTGTGAGTCGCCGAAACCATTCATGAGACCGAAAATAACTTCATACTGTTATAGGTACAGTGCATGTCATCAACATAAAGTTTTCAGCCCGAAGACTGGTTGGACGTGTACCTCCATCCTTTCCTATCCTGAGCTGACCTACGCATTTCCCCAAAAGTTGAACATCCTACATCCCTAACTATTTGAGAGCAGTAGTCTAAACTGGGCCTATACCCCTACATCTTTTTATTCCTATCTCTGACAGCCTTCATGCCTCAGAAGGTGTCCTACCATCCTATCTCTCCTATTCTTTACCGTCTTCCATAAATTTCGCTTTTCTCCAACTCTTTCTAATACCTCTCTGTTGCTAACCTTATCTATCCACGGTATCTTCATCATGCGTCTATAGCACTACATTTCAAATGCTTCTAATTTTTTCCTATCCGCTTCTCCTATCGTACTAGTTTCGCACCCGTACAATGCCGTACTCCATACATACGTTTTTAAGAGCTTCTTCATTTATCATTCCCGAGCATAATAGTTGTTTCTTTTTATTAAATGCAATTCGGCCCTGCACTATTCTTTGTTTTATATCTCTAGAGCTCCCACCATGGCGAGTTATTTGACTTCCTAAATCGCAGAAATCTGAGACTTCATCTATCTTCTCGTTTCCAATTTGTATTTTCGTTTTAGTCCTATTTTCACGCCCCCTGCACACCAAAATTTTGGGTTTCTTTTTATTGATCTTCATACCATATCCATCCGTCAAAACCGCTTACATTTCGTCCAGAACCCTTCTTAATTCTTCTTTGCTGGATGCTAATACTGCTATATCATCCGCGAATATTGATAGGTTGGCCCTGTACATTAATTCCAGCAGATATTCTGTATTTAACAATAGTAATCGCATCTTCGATATACAGGGTGCCCCGGTGATGGTGGGAAATCTCTCGGGTGCGTATAGATTACACGATATTAACACCCCAAGTTCATATAAAGTTTTCTCCTATGACCTTTCCCTGCCGAGATATTCTCCCTTAAATTTGAGAAATAAAAATCATTTTTTACATAGTTTTTATTTTTAATTTTATTTCGATCATTTTCTTGGTGACGTACGTAGTGATTGAATGTCGATAAAATAATGCGGCCCGTTTTTTGATAGTGCATCAGGGAAGCAAGTGGTGAACACCCGTTACCTTCTTAACTTCATATTTTTAAGGGGCTGGATATTTTTAATTTTAAACCGAATTTTTTGTTTCCACGGACATTCTGATAAAAAGTTACTCTTGTTAGGTTTCGATAAAATGAAGCGTTTTCGAGAAAATGAAACTCAACGAGCAAGAGGTATACAGCGTTTCTACGATTTTCGTTTTTATTTTTCTGGCATTATTTTCAAAGATAACAAAAAATCGAAAGCTCTTCCAATAAGTTATTTCCTAGGAATTTTTTAAATATGATTTGACTCTGCATTAGCTATTTCTTTTGAAATTCATTAAAAATTGACCAGGTCCGTATTAAGAAAAAAATAGAAATTGACGATGTAGACAACAGACGAAACGTCGTCCAAAAATAACCTTAACAGTTTGCGAAAGGTAGTGAAAATGTACATTCAAAAATTGCTTTCGGTTTTTCGAATGCAAGAAAAAATGAAAACGAAAATCGTAGAAACATCACGGTACCTCTTGCGCGTTGAATTTTATTTTCTCGAAAACGCTTCATTTTATGGAAACCTAACAAGAGTAACTTTTTATTAGAAAAATGTCCGGAGAAACAAAAAATGCGGTTAAAATTTAAAAATATCCAGCACCTTACAAAATATGAAGTTAAGAAGGTAAGGGGTAGTTCACCCCTTGCTCCCTTGGTGCACTATCAAAGAACGGGTCGCATAATTTTATCGACATTCAACCACTACGTACGTCACCAAGAAAATGATCGAAATACAATTAAAAATCAAAATTTTATGTAAAAAAAAATATTTTTATTTTTCCCTTTTAAGGGAGAATATGAACTTGGGGTGTTATTTTCGTTATTTTCGCACCCGAGAGATTTCCCACCTTCACCGGGACACCCTGTATAAACTGAAAACTATAGGCGATTACGCACATCCCTGCCTCACTCGCCTTCGGATATCTACTTCTCTATGTTCCTGCTCAGATTCTATAACTGCCGTTTGCTCTTTGTTTAGATTATACTTCCATCTCTATACTTCATCCCTACATTTTTGAGCACTTCGAACGTCTTCTTCCATTTTACATTGTCGAATGCTTTTTCCAAATCTACAAATCCTATATAGGCGCTCTTTCCCTTTCCTATTTTTTTTCTATTATTACTTGTAAAGCTAGAATGGCCTCGCGCGTTACTTTATTTCTTCTAAATCAGAACTGATCTTCTCCTAATATTTCTTCCACCCTTTTCTCCATCCTTCTTTGCACAATTCTAGTTAAAATTTTTGACGCGTGGGAAGTTAAACTGATCGTTCTAAAATTTTCACACCTATCCGCGCCTTTCCTTTTTGGCAAAGCTACTAGGATGTTCCGTTGGTAACCTTCTGGAATCTCGTCTGTCTGCAAGCCATCTATACATGGTGCTATGTTGTTTCTTAAACTTCTTAGTGCTAGCTCAAACTCTTCTCTCATTATAGGACACCCTATTGGGTTGTCCCACTCTACACTGCTCTCCCTTTCTAATATATCTCGTACTTCCTGTCCCGCATATAAGTACATAAGTTTCCCAAATATTCTTTCCACCTATCTGCCTTCTCCCCGCTTCCGATTGGGGTATCTTCTGTCTCATTTCTAATGTTTTTGATACTAGATTCAATTTCTATAAAATTTTTCCTAATTATTTTATATGCTTCATCAGCCTTTTCTACTTCGAACTCATCTTCCACTTCTTTGCTTTTATTATTGATCCATTGCTCTTTCGCTTTCCTACATTTCCGAATAATTTCCCACTTGATCCCCTCATATCTTTGTTTCCCTCTTTCATCTAACCTATTTTTATATTTTCGCCTTTCCTCTATTAGACTCACAATATGTTTTTTATCCAGAGTTTTCTACTTTCATTCTGTTTAATGACCCAAAATATCTAGCTGCGGAATCTAAACTATTTTTAATGCAATTCCATTCTGCCTCTATGTCCCTAACCATATTTTCACCCGTGCCCTTTAGTACTTCGTTTATCTTTTTCTCGAACTTATCGCCCGTACCATCATCTTGTATTTTCTCTAGGTCAAGTTACCTTCTTCCGCTTCGTTTTTGCAAAATCTTAAATTTAAGATTGGCCTTATTCATAACCA
Organism: Xestobium rufovillosum; assembly: GCA_963966045.1. Lineage (NCBI taxonomy): Eukaryota > Metazoa > Arthropoda > Insecta > Coleoptera > Ptinidae > Xestobium > Xestobium rufovillosum. Next base: position 43,668,049 of record OZ014493.1, read on the forward strand.
CTATGTTGTGATCACTATCTATATCTGCTCCTGGATAACTTCTACAGTCCCTAACTTAATTTCTAAATCTTTGCCTAACGAGAATGTAATCTATTTAATATCTCCCTAGGTCTCCTGGCGTCTCCTAACGTGATGGTGAAATAGAATGTTCGCGACCGTCAGGTTATGTTTATCGCAGAACTCTATCAGTCTAACTCCCCTATCGTTCATATTGCATAATCCAAAAGGGCTAACTATTCCGCCTTCTCCCCCTGTGCCTACGACTGCATTGAAATCTCCTACAATTATTAAATTTTCGTGCCCTCTCACAAAATCTAGCACGTATTCAATATCACTATAAACTGCCTCTACGGCCTCATTACTATAGTTAGAAGTGGGCCTATATACCTACCTGCATTATTACTGTTTTTACCGGTTTTGAATCTAACCTAACCATAACTACCCTGTCATTTGCTGTAAGAAATTTTCTACACTGTTCCCTACTTTCTCCTGCGTAACATTTCCTACTCCCGAATTTCCTCCTACAAATCCTGTGCGTATTACTTTAAAATCTCCGCTCCAGAAGTCTCCAGCTTCTGGCCATCGCACTTCACTAATACCTACCACGTCTAATGCTAACCTATCCATCTCAAATTTTCTAACTTTCGCTCCGACTCGTGAGATGTTAAACTTATTATTGCTGATGACTCCCCCCGAAGCGGTCCCCGCCAGAGATCCGAATGTGGGACTATTTTACTTCCAGAATATTTTACTTCAGAAAGTACAATTATCATAAATTAAAGTACGCTGTACTAGGGATAAAATAATGTGGTGGTTTCCCGTTCCCGTTGCCTTCCACATCGCAGTAGAGGTCATCAGAGTGCCATACCGACCCTCACGATCACTGCCACTCTGATTACTGAAAGAGCTGCTGCCCCTTTCAGGGACTTGATTTAGTCTGCCTTCTCTAATAAAAACCTCTCCAATATGGTAAATAAACCTATGGTTCGGCTCTTTATATAGATAATTGAAGCACGCAAGCCATTACACCCGTTCCAGTATTACTAGAATTAATATGCCTTAATTCTGTTTAAGGTGAATACAGTCCGCAGCATTAATAATTTTAATGCGCATTTTTCTCTGAAACCCCACACCGAAAGTTACAAGGGGACTACGGATTATATATATATTTTTCTCTGAAACGGCGCACCTTATCAACCCAAAACAAGCATCCTTTTTTTAAAGGAAACTGACTGCTGTTCGAGAAAAATGGATTAGTTTTTAAAAAATGAATACAAATTAATATAGTGGGTTTCTAAACTAAATCGGAATGAAGTAACTTCAAAAGGGAGCGAGTTTTAATAAATAAATGAATTTACTATAAGATGTTTCAAGGCTCATAACAAGTGGCAGAATTTTCAGACAATTTGGTCTGAATCGGCTTCTTTTGCCCCCCAGAAACTGTTCTTCAAGTATGACTCATTCACTATTGGACACCCTGTATACCAAATGTGCCCCTAAAATGTTCGTCCTTTTGAAAAAAGTCTACTTAATAATTTCTCACATTTGTTATATTCCAGCTTTAAAGGGCTGTAAGTTTATGGGGCGCATTTCGGCACAATGACAAACAAGTCTTCAGTTGCACTGTAGGTATCAGTTTGGCAGCATATTTTAGCGTCCCTTGCATTTGTACCCAAATAATTTTACTTTTTTATGCATGTTTTTTATGTTATCTTATTAATTCTTAATAAGTTAACCCCACACGCCAAAAGACAGTGACACAATAATTAAACTCGACACGTGTTTCACTGACAATGTTAGCATCTTCAGGAGTTGAACATTGATCCAACTACTGTGTGTGTTATCTTATGTTTTATGAGTAGAGGAAGTCAATAAAGTTATTACTATATTTCCTGAGTGACTTGATATTAATCCTGCCTAGATAGATTTACTGACCACTATTCGGTTAACAAATAAATTTGCAATTCCTGTGGCATCATCAAGCACACATATTAAATCGTTTATGCTGTGGCATCATCAAGCACACGTACAAAATCACTGATGCTGTGGCATCGATGCCACAAGTTAGGTTCATGCACGCCGATCTATCTAAATTATGAGTGTGTGTAAAGCAGAGCGGGTCGGTTTCCCATGTTGCCATATCTATTCTTTACGCAGCAGTATGCTTATTTCAGATGATGCCACAATTGGGTTTACTGCACGGATGTCACAAATATGTGCGTACCTGTATGGGTGTCCGTTGGCACTTTTTCGGGATAACTGCTCCACAGATTTTGCTGATTTTTTGCATACGTATATCAGAGATGGTCCATAGGAAACTGACGGGGCGATTTTTTTAAAAACACTTGAGCCGAGATATGACATCATCGAACATTCTTTTCAATGAGACCATATATATTTTTGTATTGCTTCGGATAGAGGGTATTTTTCGCTACACGATGTGCGAAAACCGTAATAGGTTGTATAAGGAAAAAATTGAGAATAAAATTGGGAAAGGTAGGTAGCGTAATAAAATGTTTGTGGTAAATATGTGAGACCGGCGAGAATCTGTCCCCAACACCTCCTGGAACTGAGTGCATGCGCGCGCACTGTGCAGTGCGGCTGTGGCTAGGAAGCTGTTCTGTCAATGCGTTGACAACTAGTTTAATTATACAATTATAAAGAAATAATCGGAAATTGCGCACAGATCATAATTCGTAACGCCTTTGCGTTTTTCCATTCTTTGGGAACTCGTATGGTATCATTTTAGTACAGCGGTACATTATAGTTATGCAAAAAACCTAGAACCAAAACAGAACGAAGCCGCCGTGCGCCCCGATTCAGGGGTACCTTTGCAGGGGTGGCTTTATGGGCGACATAAGTGGCGCGTCACAAACGTCAGATTTTCATTCCAAACAAAACAAAGCCACGTGCTTTCTGACGTTTTAACCTAACCTCTGAAATATAATTATAGTTGTTCTCAAGTTTTTACACGTAAGCCCAACACACAAATTGAAAATAAACTGTTTTCACTGCAAAACGTCTATAATTATATTGCAAAAACTAGTTTAAGAAGTTGTAAATAATATCGACAAACGTCAAATGGCACGTGCTTTTGTTCTGTTTGAAATGAAAATCTGACGTATGACTTATGTCCCCCATTTAAAATTCCTACTCATTGTTTTCCTCTTTGAATCCGAATCTACCGAAATCTACCGAAATTTGGCAACCAAGCTTCCGAAATATTTACGACTGGGGTTGGCAACACTGATAAAAAGATAGCCGGATGCATTTTCTTTTGTCTGAATAAATTAATAAAAAGGTGGTTTGTTGTTTATTTAACGCAAAGGGAAGGCTATAATACAAATTTCCGTCATAAGAACTGTTGTTTTTGTAATAAGTATAAGAATCGCGCATTTGTGTCTTAATAAACAGCTGAGTAAAGCGAACTTTTAGGGGGGTTGATTACGTCACTCACGTTTCCTCTTGCAGCATGTAGGCAATAATGTGATTAGGCAGCTGTTTATTATAGCGTTGACCTTGTTTTTTTTTAAACGGTTTTATTTAGCTTGTTTGTTTGTGTGGGCCAAATCTGGTAATTGAAATTTTACCCCCTTCCTGTTGACCGATTGATCTGAAATTTGGTACACACCTTTAGTTGTGATGACAATACAATCATGTATATTCAGTATCATTGTAAATCTAAGATGGCCGCCGCCACAAAATTAGGGTTGCCACCTTCTTGCCAAACAAAAAAAGGACATTTTAAAAAACATTTAAAAATGGCGCCGCAGGCAAATTTTTTTAATTTCTCAAGGTCACATATCTTAACATGAAGTTTAAAAAATTATATGCCGATAAACAAAGTTTGGTTAACAGGTTTCTAGTTATATTCCAAAAAATACTTTCCGAGAGTGGTCAAGTTTACTATTGCCATAAATCAAAAAGATTTGCCCGTGCTGCTGGGAATAATTTAATTTGGAAAAATAGGGGTACTTATAGTTTGTAAAAAGGACATTTTAGGACATAAAAGGCCACAAGGACATTTTGTTGGAAAAAAGGACTGACCTTTTCAAAAAAGGACAGGTGGAAACCCTACACAAAATGGCGGATTAGATTTTTTTTCTACCCCCTCAATATGGGTATCAAATGAAAGTGCTTAACTAGTAGAATACTGTACACCATGAAAAATTCAAAATCCAAGATGGCCGCCACCACAAAATGGCGGATTACTTTTTTTTCAATCCCCTCAATATGGGTATCAAATGAAAGGGCTTGACAAGTAGAACACAGTACATTTTAGAAAAATAATAACAAATCAAAAACAAACAAAAAACCTAAAAACTTGAAAATAAAATAAGTAACAAAAATTTTTAAGTTAAACGGTTTTATTGTAAAGAAACATAATAATGATGCAGATAATGTACTAAAAGCTAAAAAATAATTAGGTAGGTACCAGGTACCAGTCATCACACCACTCTCCTCATCAATCTAGAGCATTGATCAGACTAAAATAAAATCGTGGGGCGTAGCGTAACCTGAGTAAATATGTAAATGATCGTTCTGCGATGTTTTCTATTGAGAAGATGCATCCAAAGCATACCTATAATGATATGAGCGGTTGACTGTAGATAATAGAAATTCGAATCGCTCTACGATTTTATTTTAGTCTGATCAATGCTCCAGATTGATGAGGAGAGTGGTGTGATGACTGGTACCTGGTACCTACCTAATTATTTTTTAGCTTTTAGTACATTATCTGCATCATTTTTATGTTTCTTTACAATAAAACAGTTTAACTTAAAAAATTGTTCTTATTTTTTATGAGTGTAGAAACCCCGATTTCTAGAAAGTAATGAGTGAAATTCTGAAAGTGTCCTGGTATCATTTTCTATTTCGCAGTTGGCAATACTTTTATTATCCATTAGAACGGCCGAACAGATAGTCTTATTCCAATAAACCAGTATAATAATAATTGAATATTGGTGTTTTAAGTATTTAATAGGAGTTTCTTTTCAGATATCCCCAGGTCAAAAAGCGCAAAACAATGAGAGGCCATTGCCACCGCCGGCGACCAACCTGCGAAATGAATTGCCAAGATCAAAGTAACTTTATTTTCAATCGTTGTATCTTTTGCAAAAATTCTTTTAACACAAAAATGGCATACAACAAACATATGCAGATGCATAACCATCGATGTCAATGTCCTTTTTGTCCACGAATTTCTTCAAGCAAGATGAGTTTGATGAAACATATCGAAATGTTTCATTTACAGAAATATACCTGTAATATTTGCAAAGAAAGTTTCAGTTTAGAAGCTGAATTTGAAACCCATATAGGAGAACATAAAACGGACAGAGAATCGTTTAAACACTCCAGGGGAAGCGGGCGAGTTGGGGGTAGCTCTCAGAATAATTTGGGCAACTCACAGGGACCTTCTGAGACGATTTATGAATCGGCGACGCTAGCAAATCCAGTTCATCTAATGGCTTGCTCTTACTGCAGAAATAAATTTGTATCAAATATAAAACTGGAGAGACATCGTTGTAACCCACGCAATATGTTCTTGCAGAATCCACCTTCTAATACTTCTACTAGTTTTAAGCAGTTCTAAAACCGTTCGGCATTATGTCGACGGAATTCTTTGTTCAAACATTAATGATATAATAAATAAATAAGTAAACAATTATTATTATTATTATTTTCTTTATTCACGTTGTCATATGTATATTAAGGGTTGTTGGACAAAGTATGGAAGCTGACATGCGTTTGACTAGACAATAAATGTTTGCAATGAAATATTTATCTATTATCCGGACCCCTCCGAAACCGCACGCCTATGTTGCAGGAGGAACTAAACAACACTAAACGTAAACAAACAGTGCTCTCCACCTACCCCTCGCCCATGTTATGTTTGTTACACTTTCATGCGCGCGTTCCCATATGAATTCTGTGTCCCCTTATATTCTTCGTCCAAGACTGATCTATTGTGCAAGTAAGGTAATAACCGTGCACTACAGGTCAACTTTAAACAATATTGTTAATAATCCGTGAAAGATTGTGTAAACAGAAGGTAGATATGATTTTGTGTGAGCTTTGTGAATGTATTGCCTATAAATATTAGGTCGTTTCGCTCATTACCTACCCCTTATCACCGAGTTGCGAGTGTATTGTTTTCTTCAATTTGTTATTGTTCTGCTGTTTTGAACTTTTACCTTTACAATGGAAAAAACATTGATAGTGCTTGTAGTGCAGCAGGCTCATCGCAAATAAATAAAGCTGTTGTACCATTGTTTCAGCGAGAGCTGCGGCGAGGAAAAAGAAGTGCCACTGAAGAAGAAACGCCAGTTTCTTTCTTGGATTTTCGTGAAGAAATTCGACAGTGTGATCCAGGCACAAGAAGCTTTAAGTGAAGAAAATACTTGGTCTGTCCACTATTCGAATGAATCAGAAGAGGGCAAGAAAACGTATTTCAGGTGTAGCAAAGTGAAAAAACGGGGACCACAGTGCTCAGCTAAAAGGTATCTCTTATATGATTCAACCTCAGATGCTGTGTTTATGTATCAAACAGAATCTGATCATGATCACGAAGGCAAAGTCACATCAAAGCATGGATTACCTGAAGCAGTAAAATTGGAAGTAAACAAATTGTTCGCTTTTCATATGAAGCCTAGGGCTATAATGACTGCTCTCGCCAAAATTGAGGGTATTCAGGTGCCGAAGATGACTCAATTAAGAAATTACCTAAGCGATCGACGTCGTGCTTTATACGGAAATCATACTATTAGTTTGGGAAAATTAGAGCGGTGGCTTCAAGATAATTCGGTCTTGCCAGAAAATCCTCATCAGACATTTGTAGTTGCATACCAGATTTCTGAGGGTGACGTATCCTTTCGCTTTGTCCTCTCTAGTAAATATCTGCTACAGTTAGCGCGTGATGCAGATATCTTGCATGCAGACGCTACCTACAAGCTCATCTGGCAGGGGTACCCTGTCCTGATTGTGGGAACAACAGACAAACAACGGAAATTCCATGCTTTATGTTTGGCTGTTTCTACGACAGAGCAAAAAGACGACTTTCAATTAGTATTCAAAAGCATGAAAGACAAAATCCAGTCCCTGTTCTCAAGTCCTTTCAAGCCAACGATTCTGGTTGCTGATGACGCAAGAAGCATCCAAAATGCTTTTATTGAAGAATTCGAGGATGCCACAGTGCGTATGTGCTGGGCACATGCTAAAAGAAAGATGCAGTCGAGAATTGAAAGCGATGTAAATAAATCTATCCAAAAACAAATGTTGGCAGATGTAGATACTCTACATTCCATAACAAACCGGGATGCTTTCAACACAGCTTCTGAACTTTTTTTACGAAAATACGACAACCAAAGTACGTTCATAGCATACTTTAAAGAACAGTGGCTAATGCAGAATCCAAATTGGTATCTGGGTGCAGCGCCGGCTTCGCCTTCGACAAATAATGGTCTCGAGGCTTTCAATAAAGTCATAAAAGACAGCAACAACCTTCGAGAACGTCTACAGCTCTCTCGATTCCTGGTTCTGGCCAAAGAAATGGTGAATGAATGGTCTACTAAATATATTAAGAATCCAGGGGAATTTTTTTTTGCAAAATCTCCCATAATAAGCTTAAAAGAGTGGACAGACTCGTACAATTGGGCCATACTGCCTAAGGAGATTGCAGTTATATCTCGGGATGATGAAAAATTTACCCATTATCAAGTTCCAGGTGCAGAAGCTAAAGAAAGCAAAGTTTTCGAAAAACCGCCAGAAAACTTTGACGAGTTCAAGGAACAGTTCTTTAGTAAATGGGAGGTTGCATTGCCAATAAATAAAGAGGAATGGGCTCAAGGGAAATGTACGTGCCCAACGTTTTTTAAAATGTATATATGTAAACATGTTATTGGACTATCAATTCTCTTGAAGTACACTGTTCCACCTGTTCAGGCCAAAAATATTCCCCTTGGCCAAAAAAGGAAAAGGGATAGACCTTCTGAGGCAAGGCCTGCTCTTATTATACAATAAGTTTTAAGTACAGACATACTCGGAATTCTTTTGTAAGTTTGATTTTATTGGAAACAGTTTTTTTGATTTTAAATAAAAGAACATTTTCGTAACCCATGTTTTTCTATTTTACACCAAAAATTTAGAAAAAATATTGAAATACTTCTAGATATTTATTCAATCAATTATGAAACACGTAAAAAGTCTAAAGAAAAATAGGTAGGTACCTCAAAACAGTTCAAATTTAGGTCTGTAACAGTTTTTAATTTTTTTTCAGTATATGCGTTATTGTTATTTTTTATTTCGCTGCCTATCTTAAATAAACATTATATATGTATCATTTAACGGGCCGATCATATTTTGTACTGCGTAATACTTCTTGACCTATACATATATTTTGTTTGCTTTTATTACTCCACGTAATTATTTAGGAGATATTCTCAACGTGCTAAACTTGAGAATCCAAGGCGGAAGCTATTGCACGTACTAATCTGTCAACAATGTTAGATTTTTGATTTTTGTTTTAATTTTCGGTATAATAAGAAAATGTGAAAATGGAAATTGGGAAATTCAAAATTCAGTTATTGTTAATTAAATTTTTCTGTAAATTTTTTGATTAAATCTTAGTATTTAAAAATACTTTTGTTTATATTTATTTATGAGTAGTTAAGGGGACACTAGTGCCAGACAGTTCTAGGGACATTCAAGTGACAGGTAGAAGCGCTCAAGTGACAGGTTTAAGCGGTCAAGCCCACGGGTTTTGAACAGGTCGGTTCCTTTTGAACAGGTATTGAACAGGTCAACAGGTTTTGAACTGGTTTTGAACAGGTCCCTTCAAGCGATCGCTTGAAAAGCGCATGAGCGGTCTCTTTGACCTCTTTGATCGGTCGGTTGATCGCTTTGAGCGGTCTCTTGAGCGCTTCTACCTGTCACTAGAGCGCTTCTACCTGTCACTTGAAAGTCCCTAGAACTGTCTGGCACTAGTGTCCCCTTAACTACTTTTATGCCAATTCTTTTATCTACATTTATTACTTTTGTGAAATTATTGACAAATAAACTGTGTACTATATGTAAATTATCGACGTTTCGACCCTGGATTCCTGGTTAGGGTCTTTGTCAAGATTTTTTATTTAAAACGTATAAAAGTATAAAAAAGTGACAATACATAATTTTTGTAATAGAATAAAATAAAGTTTAAAAAAGAGTCAGTTTGTGGCAGAAGTAAACTTTCTCCGCCTCTGGAGAATTCCCTGGGGAATATTCCCGTTCCTAGGGAATTTGCCCACTGGAACATTCCCACTGTCCCATCACACTAGATGCACATAAGTAATTTTCTTTTTTTTTCGTTTGGATCATTTTAAATGCTGCTTATAGTATCTCACGACAAATTTTTCTTACAGGTTGCATGACCAACGTCACAACAATCTAATCCAGCTAGTGTCGAAAAAACCGTGCGGAATCTGCAAGAAGGTTCTCGAAAATGAAGAGCATAGAATTAAACACATAAAACTAGTTCACCAATGTCCAGATTGCCCAAAACAATTTTTAACGCAATATGAAGTGGTTAACCACAAAAAGGTAGTTCACCCCGTAATTTGCGCATTTTGCGGAGAGATATTTTGCTCGCTAAAAAAACGAAGCAAACATTTTCTTCAAAATCATAATGAACTGTTTTCAGGATGGGGTGATACCCGTGAATCTACCGAGTTCAATAAACACTCAATCAAGTAATGAAACAAACTTAGTAGCAGCTTCAAAGGTAAAATGCCAAATTTGCACCAAGGTTTTTATGACAGAAGGGGCTAGAAATGATCACTTGAGGGATGTTCATCGGAAGTTAAGAAAAGAAACTGAGTTGAGTGCCCAAAAGATCTGCAAAATTTGCGAAATAGCATTTAAGACAAAGGCTGAACTAAAAATTCATTTCTACGAAGTTCATTTAAAACATAGGATGGAAAGGCACTGCGCCAATTGCAATATTTCTTTTGCATCACAAAATGCGTATGTGCAACATATACAAACACACGCTCAAGACTTAAGAATTCAATGCGATATGTGTACACAGTCGTTTGTTACTAAATTACTCAAAGAAAAACACTGGAAGGAGGACCACGAGTGTCCCTTTTGTCCGAAAATTTCTTTAGATAAAACAGGTTTGGTTGAACACATCAAGATGTTTCACGAAAGGAGATATTCCTGTGGGATTTGTGGGAAATCTTTCGCTTTAGAAGCTGAATATGAAACACACTTGGATGAACATGAAATGCGATTGCAGTCACTGAAGAACTGTGGAGAAAATCTCGAGGAAACTTATGGATCATCGATGTTAATAAATCCATTCGACGGTACTCCTGTTGTTGAACTGTCGACATTAAAGAATCCGTTCGATGATACTCTTGTTGTTGGTTGCCACGAATGTAGTAGCTGCTCCCAATTATTTTCAAGCGAAGAACTTCTGAACAATCATAATAAAACATGCACGAACACACACGAACAGAAGAATACTCAGGAAGCAACCGGAAATAACGATAAAGTTCAAACAAATGAGGGAACAAAAGCATCACAAGCTCCTGAAAAGTGCGAATTTTGTTCAAAGCTTTTGAAAAATAAGGAGGATATAAAAGAACACATTCGATTACGTCATCGATGTAATTTTTGCTCAGCGATGTTTCCAAAACGCTCTTCGTTGAGGACACACAGAAAGAAATGTCAAGGCGTGCTATGCGAAATTTGTGATGGGGAATTTCGTACACCAGGACTTCTAAGCATACATTACTGCCAGGTTCATAAATAATTAATGTGATCCTAGAAAAATACATGAAGGCCGATAAGTTTATTCTGTTGCTAAATAATTCTTGTGATTTTAAGTGAAGGCCCTTTTGAAACAAACTTTTGTCTTGTTGCGTTAAGTATTTTGGTTAATTTTGGTGATAATTAGTTCTATTCCACTAGTATTTGATTAAAAAGAAATAAATATTGGATGCCTAGATTGTTGGTGTTATTTTTATTGTAAGCCACATTCCGAGTTGTTAAAATCACGTTATATTTTTGTATATCGTTATTATAGTTAATGATTGGAATAAATTTGCCTGGACTTATGATGAAAGTATGATTATCTAGAAGAGAGGTTTGAAAACTACAACCATAAAATGAGTCACGTTTCCTAGATGTATTTGAAGTTCCTCGCCTCTCACCAGACGGCACGCATAACACGGACGCCTCTATTTTAATATAAGAAGAATATAATATAAGAAAATACCAAACAAATTAATTTTTAAATAAGTTGCCCCAAATTACTTAGTCAATGAAGTTTCTCCACCTGGAATCTTAATTTGTTAAGATTAATTCAAGTGATATTGTTGCAAATTTGAATTACGCGCTATATCACTAGTTTGAGTTTGGCAACTCCCTTGTTTTAATCATCTGTCAATCTGGTGTTTGTTATTGCATTTCAGGTAGTTTACGCAGTTTTATTAACATTGAATTCGTTTATACTGAACAGGTATTTAACGAATACAAACTTATTGCCAATTTTAATACCAAATAGAAAACAGATCAAATTGATACACCCACTAACACACTTATAATTTTGTCAGCCGTCCCTATCATTCATTAGCCATTGAGACTTAAAACAAGTCTATGCTACTTGAACTAAGAATTAAGATTTAACATAGCATAGGCTGTGTTTCGTTGCGTGGTGTGATTTACTGTTGTACAAATATACCGCCGATATATTACCAGAAGTAAGTGCCGGTGTTTAATTATTGTTGCGGTGAGGCTACCAATAATTAAACGTACGTTAATCAATCCGTTGTAGGGGTATAACCATACTAATTAAGGCTTGTTCTGAAACCCTACGGGTGCCGTGGATACTTAAACCAAAAAACTCGCACAGACTGAATGTATTCAGTGCCGTGAAAATTGGCACGCCTCCATTCAACTAATGCAGTGAGCGATTGAACATCTAGCACGGTTGAATTGAAGAGCGGTTATACAACTACGTGCGTGCTAATTAAAGGCCATCCTATTAGGGGATTGCCGCTAGTGGCTGAAACGCACGACCAAATCTATAGTCCGCTTGGATTGCACATCCGTGCGACGACGACAAATCCAGAGTTAACGTTGAAAACTATAGACAAATTTCGATCCTGCGTATATTTGACAAAATTTTTGAATCCTTGGTCGCCAACAGCCTCTTCTCCCAGTCACGTAATGTGTTGTCTCAGCAGCATTTCACACAGTTCGTGATGGAATGTGTAGACAGAGGCTCCCGGGTTGATGCTGTGTACAATAATTTTTCCAAGGCTTTTGATAAAGTGCGTCTCTCTACCCTAATTTCCAAACTTACTGGGGTCGATATGCATGGTGTGCTGCTCGGATGGTTGAAGTCCTACTTGAGTGAGCGTTCCTTTTATTGGTCATTAACTGCTGCCACATATACTCAGAACTTAAAACAACAGTACCATCCGCGTAGGACACTAAGCAGCAAGTCAAGCAGATCGTTCATAAACAAGCTAAAACGGCAGGCCCCAAGATTGTCCCCCGCGAGAGCTATAGAGCTATAGCGTTGCTGGTGCCACCATTTTACCTAAAACCGAATAGCATATCAGATAATTCAGAATCTACTATAAATTAATTTTTCAACAACCTTAGTAATATTTGAGTACAGAAGATCATACATCTATTTTATCAACACCCCCCACATTTTCGTCCATATTCAGGATTATGTTTTCTAAACGTTAAATGGATTAAGCACTTACTTACTTACATAAATATTTTTTTTCGTTTGATTAATAATTATTGTAAATTTTATTTAAAGTGTGTCACTGGAATTTTCTTTTACAGGTTGCGAGTTCAATACCGCGTCAATCCACTTCACTTCTTGTTGAAGATAAAATGCGAAATTTGCAAAAAGCGTTTTGCCCACGAGGAGTTTAAAAATTATCACATGAAGGAGTTTCATGACTGTGAAGCTTGCCCAAAACAATTTTTAAAGAAGAATGAACTGGATGAACATAAGAAGACTGTTCACCCCACAAGAAAGGCCCGTTTTGTTAAAAAACATCCAGAAGCCAAACCGGAGTGTAATACGGTCCATAAATCTACTGAGGTTGACACGGATATTTCCCAAGAAGCCATCGATCATTCCGATCAAGCTCAATCAAATAATTTAACAAATTTAATGGAAGTTACTGTTTCCGAAACACAGTGTGAAATTTATCCGACGCTTTGTAAAACGGAGAGAGATGAGAATCAGCACATAACTGGAACTTGTCAGTGTGACCTTTGCCCAGAGCAGTCTTTAACAAAACTTGAGTTATCGGCACACAAGAAAGCAGTTCATGGTGTGGAGTGTACAATTTGCAAAATCACGTTTGCTACAACAACTATTCTAAGGACTCATTTTCGCCAGACGCATTTGCAACTCAGATCAGGAAAGCTGAGCGACTCAACCGACACTAAAATACATATTTTCGAAGAAGCAGCTAAAGAAAGTACTCGTCGAGCTCAAACTAGTACTGTAACAAATGTTTCTGAAAAACAGTGCGAAATGTGTACGAGGCTTTTCGAAACCGAGGAGGCCAAAAATCTGCACTTGTCTGTCACTCATAATTGTGACCTTTGCCCAGAGCAGTTTTTTAAACGACCTGAGTTGAGGGCACACAGGGAAACCGTTCACGGCGTCATCTGCACGATTTGCAAAAAGAGATTTGAAACAACAGAGAGTCTAAGTGTTCATTATCGCCACTGTCATTTGCAACCCACATCAAAATCCACTGAGGCCAAAAAGCATAGTTCTGAAGAAGTTTTTCAAAGTAAGGATCAAACGTTATCAAGTAAGGTAACAAATTTAGCGAAACTTGCTATTTGCAAAAAAGAATGCGAAATTTGTGGGCTCCGTTTTAAAAGAAAAAGGGAAAAAGAACGACACGTACTTTATATTCATAATTGTAGCATTTGCCCTCAGCAGTTTTTAAAGAAATTGCAGTTGCTTGCACACAGGAAAGCAGTTCACGGTGTGTTCTGCGCAATTTGCAAAATAAACTTTAAAACAACAGAAAAGTTAGTTGTTCATCATCGTGCGGTACATTTGACACTCAAACCAGAGCAAGGCGAATTCACCGAGGCTGAAAAACATATTTCGGAAGAGGTAATGGAGAGTAATAATCAAACTCAATCTATTGTAACAAACTTAGTTGAAGATGGTCCTAAAATTCAGTGCGAAATTTGTAAGAAGTTTTTTAAAACCGAAGACGGCAAAAATCAACACATAATCGCTACTCATAACTGTAATCGTTGCCCAGAACAGTTTCGAAACAGATCGCTGCTGATTTCACACTGGAATGCCGTTCATAGCGTGGTCTGCTCAATTTGCAAAATGACATTTGAAACAACTATTAAAATGGCTACTCATTATCGTCAGGCGCATTCGGAACCCAGCCCTAAAGTCACTGAGGTCAACAAACATATTTCCATTGAAGTAATCGAAAGTAATGATCAAACTCAATCAAGTAATGGAACAAATTTAGTGGAAGTTGCTATTCCGAAAGCAAGGTACGAATCTACCGAGACCAGTACTCAAGAAACCGTCGAAAGTGATAATCAATCCCAAACTACTGCAACAAATTACCGTCAGGAGCACTTGGAATCCACGCCAGACATGCGCTGCTCAATTTGCAAATGTTCCTATGTATCAGAGAGTGCATTTGTGGAGCATATGCGGAAGCATTATTCAAACTTTGGAGTACAATGTGAAATGTGCACACAATCGTTCGTCACTGAGTTACGCAAACAAAAACATTGGAAAGAGGACCACGAATGTCTCTTTTGTCCGGAAATTTCCATAAATAAAACAGAATTGCTTGAACACATTAAAATTTTTCACAAGAGGCAACATTCCTGTGGGATTTGTGGGGAATCTTTCACTTTGGAAGCTGAATATGAAACACACTTAGATGAACATAAAATAGAAAGGCCAAATGAGGGCCAGGAATCAGGTTGGGCACAAGAAGATTTTGAGCAAACTTATGATTCGTCGGTTATAATAAACCCTTTCGATGGGACTCCCATTACCTTAATAAAAAGTAGTGAACCTGTTATTTCCAAAGAAAAGTGCGAAATTTGTTCGAAACTTTTCGATAGTAAAGATGATAAAGAATGGCACAAAAAATCTGTTCATCAGTGTGTTCATTGCCCATTACTGTATCTTGAGGAATCTTTGTTGGCTGCACACAAGAAGAGATTTCACGGAATTGTTTGTAGAATTTGCAGTAAGACGTTTCCATCAAATGCAAGTCGAAAAAGGCATTCCCGTCGGTTTCATTCTCATAAATATTTTTAGTGCGGGGGAGCTCGCAGTAGGTACAAGTTCGTTCAAATGAGCAAAAATATTGCTTAATAATAGACGCAATTTGACAGTATTGTGAGTGAGCAGTTTTGGGTAACACCCAGCTACACAATGTTGATCCCAACCTCCAAATGGTCAAGGTCAATGATAAGTGGTGGGGGGATATACAGAACTCTCCAGTTCCCCTACTAATATGAACTAAAGTTTCTCTTCATACTCTCAAATTGCATCTGAGCTAACTTGTAACTACTGTGACTTTATGTGGGATACATAATATTGCATACGGATGCCCCGTTAAGGTTTGCGAAGCTAGCAGAAAAAATATTTTCATAACGGCGACCACGAGAAATTCGGCAAAACTATTTTTAGTTTTCAATTTTTATCGTTAGGTGGAACAATTTTAAAAGAAAATTGGAAGACTGGATTTTCTTAAAAAAATCAAATGGAATGGTGGGTGCTATTAAAATTTTCAGCTTCTTAAATACAAGTTTGCTTTTGGTCGAACTTCCCAAATTAGGGATGGGGGGATTGCTTGAACCAATTTTGATAAATTTAGGGAATTTAGGGAATTCGTAGGATAATCTCTATCCTCGAACTTTAGTTTGCATAGGAGCCGTCAGATGGCGTTGTTTACAAAAATGTATAAATCTACTAAACTTCCTCAAAAGAATCAGATGGAATGGTATATTTTTATGGCGCGCTTTTATTGCTCATAAAATGAAGAAAATCATGTCTGAAACCGGAAGTTTTGTCGCATATTTAAATCGAAAAAGTTATGATAAAAAATGTGGTTGAGGTTACTCCAGGGCATGTAAGAAAAAAAACAGTTTGCCATGAAATCTATTTCATATTCGTCTGTTCGACTAGGTATTTTCCATGGCGGACAATTTTTTAAATTTTCTTTCCTGGGATGCGCATATATTTTTGATCGTAACTTTCTTTCACAGAAAGGTAACAATTTCTGGTTTGCATTATTATTTTCCTAATTTTGCGAGTTATTCAAGCATGTTATAAAAAACTATCACTCCGTTCAAAATTTTTGAGAAAATTTGGTAAATTCCATGGTAGTTGTTATGTGAGTTCGAATCCACTTACATTTTTACTTCATTATATGTAATGGTGTTGGGTCATCCACACGCATGCGCGAGCAGCCATCTTAACTTTGATTGGTCGCTGACTGCGCTCCCTTGGCCTTCATTGGTCGTTAGTCCCCACCTCTTTAACTCTGATCGGTCACCGCCTTGAGCACAATCCGATCCATTTAACTGTGCAACGCATGCGTATTATCCCATACGGAAGTCCAGTGGAAGTGGATTCGAACTCTCATATAACAACTACTAAATTCATTAATTGTACAAACGACGTCATCTGACGTGCCCTGCGTAAACTAAAAGTTAATTGTAAATAGAGATTTTTGTTGCCCTATAAATCCCTATCCAATCTGAATAAATTCATTAAAATTGGTGCTTGCAGTCCCGAGATATCGCATTTTCTTTGCAACAAAATTGCTTTTCCTGCCTCCTTTTTGCGGAAAGCTGGAATAAAAGTTATTAACCAAATTTATATGTGAAGTATTATGAGGAGTTTAACACTACCTATTCCAATCCCCTAGAGGCAATAATTAAAGGCTAAAAATATTTTTGGTGAATTATTCGTTGTCAATTTTATTCTTTTTCTGAAGGCTATAGGACGAATAGTTTCCGAGGTATAGTCGTAGTCGGTCGCCAACCTTAAAGGGGCACCCGGTATATTATCTAGCATAATTTAATGCAAAATATAATCATTCTTCTAGGAAATAAAATTTTTTGTTGGGTTGAATATTATTTTTGATTATTTTCATAATAATTTTTTGGGTTTACGTGTTATTTGTTTTAAGGATGATAATAAATATTGGGTGCAAAGTTGTAGTTATTTTTCTTGTCATGTGCAGTAAACCGATCGAGTGATGGCGAGCGGTGGGGATGCGCACTAGACGTAGTTGCACTCTACCAATTACGTTACGATTGGGCAGGATCTTGCCTGCTCGCACTGACCCCCACCGCTCGCCATCACTCGATCGGTTTACTGTATCACATACTCCTTTAGTTATAAAGCAAACAAGAAACCGGTATTTGCTTCTTATCAATGATTCCTTCTTTAGTTGTTCCTTCAGTTCCTCAAATCAGAGAACTAAAACAGTAGCAATAGTTTTTACCAAAGACAATGAAAAGAGGGGACTCAGCTATTTACATTTACAACTGAAATGCCGACAATAATCACAGTCTAGGCTGCTGGTTTGTAAATGAAAACAAAATGGCGGAAGACCTGCATGCTATGAATACCGTAAAGCGGTGAGAAGGGAATATTCGTCTGGTCGTTTGTAATATGTTGGAGGAAAACATAAACAGATGCGCCTCGCAACCCTCTTTCCTAAATTATATCGGCTTCATAAACAAGCAGGTCTTCGTATACACAAACGCTGGGTCCATTCTCTTTAAATTAAAAATCGGAATGAACTAACAAGTACTCTCACTCGATCAGCTGTTGAGGTGGGTTAGCCTTCACTTTCTTCTATACCAAAGCGCCATCTAGGCTCTAGGCGTTGGGTCATCACCTGGAGAAGAAATGAATTTTGGCAATAAGATTTTTTGGTTTTGTTGAAGATACTAGTGTTTAATTTTCAAAAAAAATGTGCTTTATTCAGAAGAACAGCGTACTCTTGGGGCGACACCGAATATGATCATCGTTTATGAGATCAAATGCTGACTGCCGTACCGTCGATAAAAGTAATAAATATATGATATTTACCAGTTAAACCGCCGCTAGTGTGTTATAGTAATACCTGGGGGTATATGTATTCCAGTACTGAATTGGAACTGGCCCGGAGCACATAGTGAAGGGACGTTCTGATACAAACGGATATTTAATTATAGCTGATCGAGCAGGTTAGTATAATTAAATGCGAATTTACACTGACGACAGCGAATACTTGCCTCTTTCAGGGTTACATGCAGAGGTCTTTCGCATATACTTTAACGAACAAACATCATCAACATAAATCCTTTACCCACGCACCCATCAGGGAAAGTTCGCAAATAGAGACTGCGCGAGTCCCTCGCCGTACCATACACCAAAAACATAATTTATTCCTGACGATTAACCGTACCAGGTATGACGTAATAAATTATGATGACAAGTAGACCTGGAAAATGTTATCGATATTTATAAATATCAGTATTCTATATTACAATGCGGTTAAAAATAAAAATATACAGTCGTCTATTTAATGTATTATGTTACAGATCCTACTTGCTACAGGTACATTTTTTAAATTTTACGTTTACGTTATAAAAGTGCATCTTTGTTTTTTTAAATCATATCAACTGTTGCGTATAGCTTCTCACCGCGAATTTCTTTTACAGGTTGCAAGTTCAACATCTCATCAACCCGCTTCACTTGGTTTCGAAAAAAACGCGTAAAGAAGTAATCGAAAATAATGATCAAGCTCAATCAAATAATGTAAAAAATTTGGTAAAACTTCCTGTTCCGAATGCAAAGTGCGAATTTTGCACGAAGCTATTTATAACGAAAGAAGCTAGAGATAAGCATTTAAGTGAAGCTCACGAACATCTTCTTCTGCCGAAGCAGCTAAAAATAAAAATTAAGTTGCCTGCACAGAAGCAAGTATTTCACCACGTGGTCTGCAAAATTTGCAAAATGACGTTTGAAACGAAAACTAAACTAAGAATTCATTTTGATCGGACACATTTTTCAAAGCACTGCGCAAATTGCAACTATTCTTTCGAATCAGAGAGTGCTTATGCGGAGCATATGCAGACGCATGAGCGACAGTCTACGATACAATGCGAAATATGTGCACAAAAGTTTTTCACCAAGCTATCAAAAGAATTGCACTGGAGAGAGAACCACAAATGTCCTTTTTGCCCGAAATTTTCTTTAAATAAAACAGGTTTGACCGAACACATTAAAATATTTCACGAACAGAAATATTCCTGTCGAATTTGTAACGAATCTTTCACTGTAAAAGTCGATTATGAATCGCATCTGGATGAACACGAAACGCAATTGCAGTCAGTGAAGTACTTAGGAGGGAGTAGTGGTTGCAAAGACAAATATGACGTGGCAAGTGAGGGACACAAAAAATCAGAATCTGCGGTTCATTTGGTTAACGCCCAAGAAAGTCTTGAGAGCACTCACGAATTAATAAATCCGTTCGATGGCACCCCCGTTGTTGATTGCCACGAATGTCGTCGCTGTTCTCAGCTATTTACAAGCAAAGAGCTTCTGAGCAATCACAGTAAAACATGTTTCGTATGTTCCACTTGTGGAACAAAATTATCTGACAGAATAAATTTAGAGAGGCATCAAATAAAAATGCACGGCAATAAAAATTATAAAGTAACAAGACCAACAAAGCAAACTTTTAAATGCGAATTTTGTTGGAGAATTTTCAATAATCCAACGTCTAGGACACAGCACAGCAGATCTGTTCATCGGTGTCCTCGTTGCCCTGGACGAGTGTTTCCAAAATCTTCATTGATTGAACACAAGATGTCATTTCACTCGTCTGACAAACTTTTAACGGTAAAACAGGCATTTCAATCAACAATAGAACTACCGAAACATATGGGGCCGAGGAATGTATAATGGCCCTTCAGAAACAAAGACCATCCGCATTATTTCGTGTCGAACAGAATTATTCATGTATAAGAGTTTTGTTTCGTATTTGTTAAATAAATAGGTGTCTGTCGTAAAACTATGTAATATTAAACATGACACCTCTAAAAGTACTGTAAACAAATCCCTGTAAGAATATACATGTGTTGGTCCTGAATCGGCTCTATATGTCTACCCTACTCATATAAATATATTGATTTTTAAGGCAAAATTATGCCAAATTAATTAAATTAGTTAAGTATAAACGTGTCAAAACATTTATAGATGTTTGCAAATTTTTGTTAAATTCCGGAAAAGAATCGGAAAGTTACGTGGTTTTAAGAGCGCCAGTACGACAAAATTGTTATAGGAAGCCATATTTTATTACATTTTTGAATTCTTCGTTAAAATTTATATAGGGTTGATATTCTGAATTTTTAACAGAAATAATCTGTGAACTATAGTAAATTCAACAATCCAGATTTTTCGCTTCTGCAATATGACACTTAATATTATTTGACATACGCCAATTTTTCTTTTTTTTTTTTTTTCGTTGTTTGACTTTTCAAGGCTAACATTCTTCTCAAAATTGGTGGAAAATTGAAAAAACCTTCAATATTTAGGAAATATCTTTATGCAATAGTTACAAATCGTGGTGATTATTATGAAAAATTTCTACTCTTTTTCCGATCGTGCAAGAAAAAATGCACCATTCTATTAAAAAAAAAATATTTGCAATTTTCTTGTACCTAATCAACAAATAATTATTTGTTGGTCGGACACATTGCATTCAGTTTACATTTGAACACACCTCCTATGTTCCCATTTTCTTGCTAGTCCTTATTCTTTCCACCCTTGTGTCCAATTTTTAGGAATTTTACCGTATTATATAGAAGCATATACCTTCATCTTGAAAGAAGGATATAAGGATATATATTCTTCGTCCAAGATAGAAACTGTTGTATATGGTCTCTAAACTACGAATGTTTCTTTTGCAGGTCGCAAGTTCCACTTCAAATCCATCTAGCGCACTTTGTTTCCAAATTATTAACGTGTGAATTTTGCCAAAAGGTCTTACCAACCGAGGATCATAAAAATAACCACATAAGGATAACTCATCAATGCCATATTTGCCCAGAACAGTTTTTAACACATCTTGAAATGGTTGCACACAAAAAGACAGTTCACCCCGTAATTTGCGAACTTTGCGGGGCGAGATTTTGTTCATCAAGACGACGAGCGGCGCATCGCATTAAAAAACATCCAGAAATCAATCCTTCACAGTTGCGGGTCTGCAAAATTTGCAAAAAGCCGTTTAAAACACAAGCTGAATTAGGGGCTCATTTTCATCAGGCACATTTAAAACCGAAGCCGAGCAAGCGCTGGAGAGAAGAACAGAAATGTCCCCTTTGTCCAAAAGTTTCTTTGAATGAAGCCGACTTATCTGACCACATTAAAGTACATCACGAAAAGGAATATTCCTGTGGAATTTGTAAGGAATCATTCACATTAAAAGCTGAGTATGAAACGCACCTGGATGAGCATGAAACGCAATTGCAGTCAGTGATTTACTCTGAGGGAAGTAACATTAGCAAAGAATCAGAGTATGTTGGGGGTAGTTCTCCTCATTTGGGTCTCGCCCAAGAAAGTCTCGAGAGCACTCACGAATTAATAAATCCGTTCGATGGCACCCCCGTTATTGATTGTCACGAATGTCTTCGCTGTTCTCAGTTATTCACAAGTGAAGCACTTCTCAACGATCACAATAAAACATGTTTCGTATGCCCTGTATGCCGTGAAAAATACACCGATATAAAAAGTTTTGGAAACCACCTATTAGAAATGCACGGCAGTAACGAAGTTAATAATAGTAACAATGAAGTAACAGAACCTAAGCAAGCTTATAAGTGCGAATTCTGTCCAAGCGTTTTTAATTCTTTTAAGTCTCAAAAACGGCACAAAAGACACGTTCATCGGTGTATTCATTGCCCAGGGCAATATTTCCCAAAACCGTTATTGATTGAACACAGAAGGGAATTTCACGGTGTGGACTTAGACCGCCCGTCTGAAGAACTTGGAACAATTGCAGCTGAATTTGAATTTGAATCAACTAACGAAACATATGGGTCCTAGGAATATAAAAATTATTTTTATTATTATTATTAATTGTATTTGTTTTATTATTATTGGTATTAAATACATAATTGATAATAATTACAATTTCACTTTTTTGCGTTTTGCAAATTTAAGAAATACCTCCCAGTTCCTTAAGCACAACTCGAAATTATTTTTCCAACGAAAAAAGTTTCAGGCAAAAGTTGCAGAGAACTGTTTTTTGTCCACGGGGTACTGGCTACTGGAAAGGGGATATTGACAGAAAACTGTACGAGACTGCCAAGTTTCAAAAATCTGTTTTTAACCCCCCGTTGACTGAACTATAGACACTTTCCCGCTCAACAATTTTCGCGTAAAATTAGTAGTTCGGAGTAAATCGCACACAACAGTCGTATTTAGCGGCCCGCTACGATTTGCACTCGTCTTCGAGCAGCTTTTACGCCATTATTTTTCATCGCATGCGAAAAATGAATACAACATTTTTTTATTGTTGCAAATTTCATCATAATAAGGTTCTCAGTCTGAAGACTGGTTGGATGCGTACCTCCACTCTTTTCTATCCTGAGCTAACCTACGCATTTCCCTAAAAGTAGAACATCCTACATCCCTAACTATTTGAGAGCAGTAGTCTAATCTAGGCCTACCACTACCTCTTTATTTAATTGCTATAATTTAATTCATTCAGTGGCGGCTCGTCCGATGACGCAGGTGAAGCAATCGCCTAAAATTTCCGAAATAACTTTTCTCTAAAAATATTTGGGAGTGACTACTGAACAGTCCGACGGTTACTTTTAAATTTTGTTCCAGGACAGTCGACACAATATCAGTAAAATGACGTTTAAGTAATTTGTTATGGAAAAACAACGCCAACAATCTCGGTGGGTGTTCGGGTATAGTACAGAGCTGGCATATTGTTCTCCTACGGCTACACGAGTTCTGCGCCCGCACGGGTCCGCATTTTTTGCTTGTTTCTACATCATCTGTTTGCCAAAAAATGCGTGTGTCTGGTGTGAAAGGGCAAGTAAGGGTCTATTTTAAAAAAGCGTTCTCTCAGCTTTAGTTTTTTTTACACTTCCAAAATGCCAAATATAGGTTACATTCTGTAATGCGCATGCGGTCAGATTGTCGACTGTCCTGGAACAAAATTTAAAAGTAACCGTCGGACTGTTCAGTAGTCACTCCTATAATATTGGGAGTGACTACTGCTCCGGCCGCCGGCCCCCTGAAATTTTATTCCAATACGGTCGGACGCGGGCATTACTTAATGTCCGTAAAATGACGTTTAAGAATATTGTTATCGGCTAGTGACGCCAACGGTTTCGGTCAGTGTTCGGATATCGTACAGAACTGCCATTTTGTTCTCCTACGGCTAGACGAGTTCTAACCCCGCAGCGGTTTGATATATTTTGCTTGTTTTTACATCATCTTTTTTCCAAAAAATGCGTGTGTCTGGTGCGAGAGGGCAAGTAAGGGCTTTGTTTAAAATGCGTTCTCTCAGCTTTATTTTTTTGACGCCTCCAAAATGTAAATTGTGTTGACATTCTGTAATGCGCATGCCCGACCGTGTTCAAACAAAATTTCAGGGGGCCGGCGGCCGGAGCAGTAGTCACTCCCTATAATATTTTTAATTTTCTCGTCAGTGGAGGGACTATCTGAATAGGAGAACTCAGGAAAGATATGAAATTTATAAGAAACAAAGGGTAAGAGTTGAAGAAATGTCACTACTGATATTTTTTACTCTTTTTGCAAGCAAAATAATCATGTTTATTGAAATTCAGATTAGTGTATCGACGTTTGCCGAAAAAATTGCATATTTTATGCTGAGTTAAAGTGCTTTTTTTGGCTCATCTGTAGTTGCCGGACTTACTTCGCTCGTCCGTCAAACGTCTACAGTTTCGCCACAAAAAGTATCACTTTAGCTACTTATAAAATAAAATATTATTTAGCGGAGTGGGGCGGTAAAATACCATTTAAATTTAGACGCTCTTTTCACGGCGACAGCTTGTAAGGGGTACTGGCCAAAGTATTGTTTCCTTTTATAAAAGTTTATAATAATTACGTTAATGAGATTACTCCAAGATTCTTGAGTTATTTATGATTTTTTGAAAAATTTGGTATTTGTAGTGTCACTACAATCTAACTCTAAACTTAAATTTAAGTTTAGAGTTAGATTAATCTTCAACCCCTGAAGATGCTGACGTTGTCAGCGAAACACGTGTGGGGTTAACTTATTAAGAATTCATAGTGAATTTACGTCAAAGTTCTTGATCCATCTACTGTGTGTATTTGTAGTGTCATTAAAAATTCAATATTTTTGTTTCGAATTAATTTTTAGGCCAAACAATAGGCATAAATGTATTATTACATTCATGTGTATTCGCATTTTTGTTCAAAGTAGATTTTCGATTTTGTTACGTGAGTACGCGAGAAGGGCGTAACTACAAAAATGTTAGTTTTATAAGTATTATTTCAATTTTCAAACACGGTAGTACGACATAACCTGAAATAAATATTAACGTCAAAAGTCAAATGCAACTTAACCTAAATACCTAAATGTCATTTCAAATTTCATATGAATGTAGGTACTACATGCTTACGTCATCACCTTGTGATCAAATTCAAGCCATGTTATAAGAAAAAACATGATTTCCCCCCCCCCCCCCCCCACCCCAGCTTATGTGACACAAATACATATTTGTGGACCACAGTGAGACAAAAATTGAAAAAATCGTTGCCAAAATTGAATCTTGCATCTTTCTACCCAAATTAATGCATCAGCCTGTAGTATACTATTAGGAATGCCTCTGCGTTATTATTTAATTGAAAATTCAATAAATTGGAAAATACCAATTTTTTTAAAATTTTGATTTTGTCTCATTGTGGCTCACATCATGGGGTACAGTAAGAGAGACAATAAATTCTGGAAACTCGAGATTTCTTAATACAAAGTTTAACATAAAACACATTTTATTGATACACGAACATAAAATAACACGATGCTGTAGACTTCCGCGGCCATTGGCTTCCGGGCGAAGACCGCGTCATGGATAGGCTGAAAATAAGCCCTCAGATCTTAGTCTCACCAGTTCAGTGCCAGCCCAGCAGCCCTGAAAATGTCCCTTGTGATAATGGACGAAACGTCGACATTCCGCGGCCTTCGTCCGGAAGCTAAGGTAACCATAAAATAACACATTGTATACAACAAGTTTACAACTCTGACATAAAACAATAAAAATAAAATATATTTTAACGAATATTGAGTGAATGAAAGATAATTGGAAATTTTGTAATAGAAGTCTGCCTGTTAGTTGTGCCGACAGGGACTACAGGAGGCAAAATCATTTTGCTGTCATCTAAGGCAACAGTGGTTTCATCAGGAATGTGAGGAAACACGGAGCAGTTTGGAAACTTTTAGGCTCTTCTCAAATAACTGACCTGAAACAAGAAGCCAAATTAAATTTTTAAAGAATTACAAAACAACTAGCTAATCAGAATTTCATCTGCTTAACAATCTATTAAATATTAACAATCTATTAGACTTTCTAAACATCCTTGTGTCATACCATATTTGAAGGGTAGATAGTATGGAACAGAAATAAGTCAAAAAGTTGGTAGGTTCTATGTGGTCCAATTTTTTTGAATTTTACTGTATCATAAAAGCACCTTTATCTTTTTCCGTTTTAACCATTGACACTATATATTTTTCGTCCAAGATAGAAACTGTTGTTTATGGCCTATAAACTGCGAATGTTTCTTTTGCAGGTCGCAAGTTCAAATCCATCTACCGAATTTGGATTCCAAATCAACGTGTGAAATTTGCCAAAAGACCTTTCCAACCGTGGAGCTTAAAAATAAACACGTGTGGCAAAATCATCAATGCCATGTTTGCCCAGAACAGTTTTTAACACATCTTGAAATGGTTGCACACAAAAAGACAGTTCACCCCGTAATTTGCAAACTTTGCGGGGAGAGATTTTGTTCAACAAGACGACGAACGGTGCATCGTATTAAAAAACATCCAGAAACCAATCCTACACAGTTGCCTGCAGAGAAGCAAGTCTGCAAAATTTGCAAAATACCGTTTGAAACACAAGCTGAATTAGGGGTTCATTTCCATCAGGCACATTTAAAACTGAAGCCGAACAAACGCCGGAGAGAAGACCAGAAATGTCCCCTTTGTCCAAAAGTTTCTTTGAATGAAACAGATTTATCTGACCACATTAAAGTATATCACGAAAAGGAATATTCCTGTGGAATTTGCAAGGAATTATTCACATTAGAAGCTGAGTATGAAACGCACCTGGATAATCATGAAACGCAATTGCAGTCAGTGATTTACTCCGAGGGAAGTAAAATGAGCAAAGAATCAGAGTCTGTTGGTGGTAGTTCTCTCCATTTGGGTGTCGCCCAAGAAAGTCTCGAGAGCACTCACGGATTAATAAATCCGTTTGATGGCACCCCCGCTGTTGATTGTCACGAATGTCTTCGCTGTTCTCAGTTATTTACAAGTGAAGCACTTCTCAACGATCACAATAAAACATGCTTCGTTTGTCCTATATGCCGTAAAAAATACACTGATATAAAAAGTTTAGAGAACCACCTAAAAGAAATGCACGGCAGTAACGAAGTTAATAATAGTGACAATGAAGTAACAGAACCTCAGCAAGTTTATAAGTGCGAATTCTGTTCAAGCATTTTTAATTCTTTTCAGGCTCAAAAACGGCACAAAAGAAATGTTCATCGGTGTGTTCATTGCCCAGGGCAATATTTCCCAAAACCTTTATTGATTGAACACAGAAGGAAATTTCACGGTGTGAACTTAGACCGCTCGTCTAAAAAACTTGCAACAATTACAGCTAAGCCATTTGAATCAACTAACGAAACATATGGGTCCTAGGAATGTATAAAATATTATTATCAATGTAATTTTCTATTATTGTTATTGGTATTAAATACATAATTCATAATACGTACAATTTCACTTTAAAATGAGCGTTTATGCAAATTTATAAGAAACACCTTCCAGTTCCTTAAGCACAACTCGAAATCATTTATCCAACGAAAACAGTTTCAGGCAAAAGTTGCAGAGAATTTATACCTGTATAATTTTCATAATAACTAGGTATTTTTTTGTCCATGGGGTACTGGAACGAACAGACAGCCCGCTTGAATAAGTTTGGTTCATCGCCCGCAACCGTTTTATTCTAAGGAACTAACCTGACCAGAGTTAGTCGACGTGTAGCAGAGGTGTAGCTGACTTAATTATGTAGGTCCATTTACCAGTATACAGGTGCAGGATAGTATAACCTATATAGTTTGCATATTTGCGGCTGATTATACAGCCAGCAATGTATCAATTGCAGCGGAGGGTTATACCACAATCTGCATATGTCCTGGAGTGCATCCGTCAGTTATACAGCTGTTTGCATGCCGGTTAATAAACCTGTCTTACACGATCTTACACCCTAGGTGTTCCGACGTATATCCCACGTTTGAAACTCCCGACTGGTTGCACCACGAGTGCTACTACAACGCCAGTACCCCGAAACAGCTAATCATATGACGAAGCTACTAGTATTCAAGTAGTAGCTGATCCCGAGGGAGTAGTCTACGAGCTTGGCATATAGTCCGCTCCTCGTGCGCTACTCTTTCAGGAAACCGGTTACTGAACCAGAATTTCACATTTATTTTCATGTATACATATATGTATTATTGTAAATATCCGTTCAATTTCCATATAATGTAAATAGTTTTAAAAAATTTTATAGGTGCTTTTAATATCTATGGAAATGAACTTAACCTTACTTATATTAATTTAGTGGTTGCATGTAAGAAACCATTTGTACAAAAGCGGATGCTGAAGAAATATTATGAAACCTGTTACTTAGCGTCGTAATTGCAATAATAAAATAGTTTACTTTGTCGAAACCTGATAATCTGATAAAAAATCACAAAGAGTTGCTATCGGCTTGCAATTTCTTTGACACTTCTCTTGTTGTTGAAAGTCACAGTGTATCTTATTTGATTTTTATAAGAAGTTGTATTCGATTAAAAAAATACATAGGCCAGGTTTTTCAAAAAAAAATCAACACCGGATTAAGTCTGACACCGGCTTCGTTGCTATGATACAACCAATCAGAAAGCCGGTATCATGGCAACGAAGTCAGTGTCAGCCTTAATCCGGTTCTTTGAAAAATTGGACCATATTGAACAAAACAAAATAATATTGCATTTTTATCATGACTGGATAATTCTTTAGTTTTTTCCCGGAAACGCAGAAGTAATGAACTAATTATTATGCCCTATATTTGAAAACTTTATTTTTAAAACGGATGCTAAATATGTTTTTAATTATATACACAATGAACTAATTACTTTTACTTATGACTTTATGTGCGTGTTCTTGAACTAACGTTTTGTACCATTTTGCTGTAACAGTGCCAAATATCTATAACTGTGCGCTTTTGCAGGTTACTGCTGAGCAGTTCTGGTGCTTACGGAGAAAGGGCTTCCGCAGGTCCCTATTGTCCCTTTTGCAAAATTACGTTCTACACAACATATAAATATGAAGATCATATGAGAGCTCATGACCCAAATTACTTAAGTGGGTGTTCTACCCCGTGGAAGAATTACAGTAATTATTATTACCGGCAAACTGAAAAGTTCGGTCAAATCACATCTATAACTAGAAAGTTTGGAGATGAGCCTAAATGCGAAGATTGCGGAGCATATTTTGCTTCTAGAGAGCTCCTGAAGGAGCATGCAAGTAAGATTCATTTTAAAACTACAGATGTGGAGACTGAAAATCCAGAAATTGGGGAAGATCAGTTGGAAGCTGGCGATCCAAATTCCATAACTGATAGTCAGTACAGTACACGCGTCAGTTACCAACAAAACGTAATTTCCCCCGCTCGTTTCATGCAAACAAATATAAGAAAGAATGCGAATACCTATGTGCGAATTGGCCGCACTCTTACAATTGTCAATCAATTTGAACCACCTTACAGCACCAAACAAGTAGGATTGCAGAAGGATTGTACAACTCCACAGCTACCAAAATGTGCTGGATGCAATAAAATATTTGTAAATGCTGCGGAACTTTACACTCACAGGAAAGTATGTCCTGACCTTCTTAGATGCATATTTTGTGAGTTTCCTTGTGACAACGACGAACAGTACCAATGTCATCTGAAAGCGACACATGCAAAGAGACTACTACCAGGAGTATGTAAAAAGTGCAAGGAGTTTTTCAAAGAGCTTGGCTTACATAAAAGGCAATGTAATGCCTTTCTGCCTCTGCGTTGCAAACATTGCAATCGTGGTATGGTAAGCGAATATGAGTACCGTGCCCATCTTAACAGAGTACATAAGAAAAAGACAAGAAAAGAGTTACGGTTGCAAAAATCTCGGGAAAACACAGCAAGCTGAAAATATTTCCCTCGTCTCCCATAAAATAACTTCTATGTTATAAGTATTATTGTTTGGTTTTGCAATAAAATTAGTTTTGCCTGCGTTGTGCTTCAATAATTTATTATTAAGTCACGTATTGTACTAACCTCAAAACGTCTAGAAAAGTTGTTTTTATCTCGGCGTCTGTGCGTGTGTGCGTATGTCAGTGAAATGGGGAATGGGTACAGAACTAAAACAATTTATACCACATATATAGATCACTATATCGCTTGAGAGAGTGCAACTACACTTGTAAAATTGAAACTTGACCTTGGCGCCATTTTTACCTACTTTAGCTGTCAAACAACATAACCCAAGAATTTTCAGTAAGAAGAAACCACAATATTTTGATAACACGGATTTCCTAAAAGAATCTGGATATCCAACATGCGGTCGTGGGGATATAATAAAATGGTTTGGGTATATTGTCCGCCATGATGATCTCCTTTTTAGTGATTTTTGTCTAGTGCCTAGTGGGAAACTCAATATTGTTGTGTCGTAACTGTTTGTCAAATAATGTCAATTGTCTTTTTGTGACCCAGTTTTGATTTGAGGTTCGTCGTTTGTGTACAATTCTATTGTTTTAACAAATTAAACTTGGTGCCTAATATTATATAGATTTTATTAATTTCGTTGTGCAGATACATTTTATTACAAAACATAATTAGCAGTGGTTGACGGGGTGCATTTCAAAAGTTTATTTTCATTATTTTTTCATCATGGTCCATTGTTTTGTATTGGGCTGCAAAAATGCTCATAAGAATACCAAAGGGAGAAACATAACTTTTCATATGTAAGCTAAATTGTTTTTGGCCAGTATCTAATCATCAGTAGCCTCAATCTCAAATGATCTTATTTACATAAATAAATTTAGTGCTATTGCTATACTCTAAGATAAATGGTTAAAAATACTGATAATTTTTTCACTATTATACTTATAAAATTGTTACCATTAACTGTTTGCATTATTTCATACTACATAATAATATTTAACGTGATAATTTTTTTGGAAATATGCGTGGCTGCATTCCATTCAATTTCGTTGGCGCGTGAAGTTAATCCTCCAATGAAAGTGGAAAGTAATAGCTGTGTTATTGGTCGGCGGCAACCAATCAAAAGGGAACTCAACATGGCGGCCATTATGGCGGCCTGTATACCCAAGTCTGTTTCTGATGCTAACTAGATATCTATATATATTTTTAAATCTGTGTTTGATAAGCACATTGTTGTTAATAAAGCTTCTTGTCACGGAGAATGTAACTTTGTAATATATGATAAGAGCAGGTATTTTGGACATGAATTTATATTTTCTTTTGTAAGAAGAAAATTTTGTGTCTAGTCGTACAAAGTTGTTATTATATTAACAATTTGATTATAGGTATGTACATATAGAGCTCTAGACTCATTAACTTCGCTGAGCAGTACATTATGAGAGTTTCCAGTCAATCAAGTTCTCATACTTTGAACCTGAAGATGAATTACCGGAAATGGATTCTGAAACAAACTATCGCTGCCATGGAGGATCATAGAACATTAGCGGTAACTTTAGATGCTATTAGAGAAATATCAAGAGCATGGGATACAGATGTCTCAGCAACAACAATTCAGAATTGTTTTAAGAAAGCCGGATTCTCCCGACATTCGTGAAAATGAAGATCATTCGTTGGATGAAGATGATCTTAGTCTTATTGAATTAAAGGCAACGCTTGCGAAATACAGGGAATCGGTACAAATGGAAGATATTAATTAAAGGCAACGCTTGCGAAATACAGGGAATCGGTACAGATGGAAGATATTGACGTAGAAGAACATTGCCATCGACGACGACATCCAAATTGCAGAATTTCCAACTAATGATGACATTTTGTCTAGTTTAAAATGTCACTCGTCTAATTGCGAAATGTCCGACAGCGAAGGCAACGAAGAAAATGAAAGTGAAGGCGTTGAGACTGGGATAACAATACCAACAACTAAGCAGTTAGGTGACAGTTTGTAACATTTTTAATTTTTTGTGTGCAAGTGAAGGTCTGTACAGCAATTTTGTGAAAATGAACAGTTATGTCATCAAAAACAGTGCAAAATTACACTTTTTTATTAAACAATGATTTGATTGGTTACAGAATTGTAATAACCTGCATTTTGTATGGGTATATTGTGTATAGTTATGTTATATGTTATTTTGTGAATAATGCAATGTATGGAAATTTTATAAAACAAAGAATGGCGCAGGGACGAGTTGCGTTTAACAAAAAGAAACAACTGTTATGTTCGAGAATGGTTAATATAGAGACTAGGAAGAGACTCTTAAAGTCGTATGTATGGAGTACGGCATTATACGGGTGCGAAACTTGGACAATAGGAGAAGCGGATAGAAAAAGAGTAGAAGCGTTTGAACTGTGGTGTTACAGACGCATGATGAAGATACCGTGGATAGATAAGGTTAGCAATAGGGAAGTATTAGAAAGAGTTGGGGAAAGGCGAAAGGTATGGAAAACAATAAAGAGTAGGAGAGATAGGATGGTAGGACACCTTCTAAGACACGAAGGAATAGTTCGCGACATACTAGAGTCAGAGATAGGAATAAAAAGAGGTAGGGGTAGGCCTAGATTAGACTACTGCTCTCAAATAGTTAGGGATGTAGGAGGTTCTACTTTTAGGGAAATGCGTAGGTTAGCTCAGAATAGAAAAGAATGGAGGTACGCGTCCAACCAGTCTTCGGACTGAGAACCTTATGATGATGATGGAAATTTTAATAAAATGTTCTTGAACTCGAAGTTTCTTTAACTCAATTTTTTTGCGTCCCTTGAGATTGAGATTTGACTTATGGGAGTTCCACTGTATTTTTATTGACCTTGTAAGAATAGCAATTGAAAAATTCGACAAATTACATAAAAATCACAATTTATTGTGCATGTTTGATACAAATAAAAATGAACTAGTCCAGTTCCACGCACAAATCACGATGATCCCGTGCTCTGTTTGTATGTCCGCAACCTGGGTCTCGGTGGCTTCAGCAACTGTGCTTCCAAGTCAAAACATCAGGCTCCAATCACGTGGAATAAAAAGGCTGACTCAGGAAACATTCACAATCTATATTTTTACGTCAAAATTATATTAGTTTTAAACGAGTTTGATTCCAAAAGGAACAGCAGGTATATGGGTGCACTAGGAGATGAAAACTTCACACAAAAAAAGAACACTTAAACTATTCCAACTGATCAGAATAATAAATGTATGGGATTTTAAACCACATTCAAAACGTGAAACCAAAGAACATAAGTAACTAAACAAACAATATTTTCTTTGGTTATGTTACTTGACACTTGTCAGTTGTTGAGCCAGCAAGCAACTCCAGATTTGATTGGACCACATCCACCAATCAACCGCGAGTATGTAAAAATGGCGTAATTTTCTATCCCTTTTTATTGCATGACCGGAATTGATGCGCAATGGTCCAAAGGCGGTATATTTATCTAAGTATGTGATTTATACAGGTATCCTTCGCCGCGAAACACTTCATATCTCTTATCTAAGTCACAATCTTTACATATGAAATTAATCAGAGGCAACATTATTTCCTTACATTTCGATCAGCTAATGCCATGAATTGTCACTTTACTATCGACCAACGATTCTCAACAAATCCACTTGCGCAGAAGGCGACGAAAATCGGTTTCCGGAATGACTAACCAATCAAAATAAAAGCGTCACATTGCAGTAAACTGCAGCAAAAAGCAAGGAACGAAAAAGGTGGGCCTCACACCAGCATTGAACCCAAAACGTTTGGGTTACTAAGCGAGCGCACTCCATACTGGGCCACGATTCTACTAGCGATTACTATGTTTACATACGTATACACATAAGTAATTTGTGCCGACATCATGGGTCAAAAAAATTCTTGCAATGAGACACGTCATAAAAGTTGTTTTTAGTTCGGCGTCGGTGAGTGCGTGATTTTGGTAGTAGGCGTTCTTTAGTCATAAATACTTTAAGTAGATAAGGTATGCCGGTTCCAGCTCAAAACCCCATGTTACTTTTATGGAACTTCATTTTTCAATTCAAGGGCGCCGTGTGACGCAGTCGGGTATCTTAGAGTGGTACCATCGTTTGTGTTGCTACCTTCAAACCACCAAACCAGTCCGAGTTCAATTCGGAGTTGTCGGAAAGGTGGACCGTGTCGATAAGGCAGTGCGCCATGTAGGTAGGGTAATGTCGGTAAGGTGGATATCTACGTATAAAAATGCAAAAATAGTGATTTGCATTATTTTAAAAGTCTCTAAGCAAAACGGCTATAGACACTGAAGAAAATTAGGACAAGAAATTATAAGCCGTACGTGCCAACCCCTATTTTATCTATAACTACCTACTGTAATCGTAATATTGCTTTAGCAGCACTCAAAATATAAATAGATACTCTTTTTTTAAATTGTGGTAGAGAATACATTCTTTTGCTAATGAATCTTTTTTTCAGGTTCCTGATGAGCAGTGTTGGTTTTCGTGGAACTTTGAGATCCAGACAATATTCTTCTTGCGGAACTAAGTATCCAACAGCGAAGTCATACGAACGTCATATGGAAACTCATGACCCAAATTACATAATACATAATACACAATGGAAGAGAACATCAACTGGCAATTATTATCGCCAAGATGAACATTGCTATAAGTACACAGCTATAATTAAAAAGTCTGAGGACGAATTAAAGTGTGAAGAATGTGGAGCATGTTTCATTTCCAAGGAGTTATTGAATGAGCATGAAAATATGATTCATCTTAGAACCATAGAAACGCAAACTGAAGATCCAGAGAATGAGGATCAGTTAGAAACTGGCGACCCAAATTCCGTAACTTCCAACGAGTATAATAATAATATCGCTCAGGTTATGATAAGAAATATTAAAACTGAAAAACCAGAGACATTTACAGGTATTCTTAGATTGACACTACATGGCTGCACCGAGCAAATAGAAAGGCAAACGAATAATTCGAATTTAATGCGTGGTTCTATCACGGTGACTGAAAAACCGAAAACAACTGGAAAAGCTTATATGCTTAAATGTTTAACTTCTTCTATCAAAGATGTAGAAACTCAAACACGAGGTCTCAAATGTGGGGGGTGTAACACTATGTTTAGAACTAACAGGGAACTTCGCTGCCATACAAAGAACTGCTCTGACTCTATTACGTGCATATTTTGCAAGAGTACTGCATTTAGTACCGACGAACAGTACCAGGTTCATCTTAAAAAGTTGCATTTCAAAAAACTGAAAAATGGAAAATGCGACATCTGCAACAGAATTTTCAGGAAGAAGAAGGATCTTGACTTACACAAAAGAACATGTCATGTATTTTGAAGTTTGTCTTATCAAATAAACCAGTTCCACAATACTATCTTTTGAATCGCAAAACAATTCCAGTGTTTTTTAAATTACTTTACATGGTTAATGGGTTTTTAAGCATCTATGTATATTGAATATGTTTCATTAGAAACTGCACGAAAAATGTGACTGCACGTAACTAGGATTGCGAAATTCCATCACTTTAGTACTAATAATTTTCTTAATATTATTTACTGAATTTTTATTAATTAATATTTATTCCAATGAGTAAAAAAGGCACACGCCTCTGTGTTGCGTTGAGCTAGATAAATCGAAACATACATAATCTGAAACCGCTGATAAAATTCGTCAACTGCTCGGTGAAATTCGACACCTCTCGATGAAATTCCAAATTACGAGTAAAATGCTGTAACTGGATAGGTGGTAAAATATCATCAGGGTGGATTTCAATTATGCACCATCTAAGCTACACTCATTTTTGGAATACAGCTCATTGACTTGACCTTCAATATGATGCATAGGAAATTTGTGGGTTGAACGCGAATGAATATTAATGTTTAAAACGTTCTTAAAAATTATTGTCTGTAGTAAAACTGAAATATATATTGCAATAAACTGAGAAATTTAAAATATTACGTTTTCCAATATTTTTTATTAACAGCATTCATTTTGTAGGTCAATAAACTGGGATTGGGACAAAAAATATCCTGTAATCGGTAATCATCAGAGAAAATCGCACTCGCTCAAGAAATACACTTGCCATGTTTGTCACAAACGTTTCGAGACAATTGAAGAGTCCCGAAAGCACAGACAAGAAAATCACACGGGGACCGAATTTCAGTGCGATTATTGCGGCAAATCCTATTCTTCCAAACTCATACTGAGGAAACACAAGGATACCCATGCTGTGGAACCTAAATTTAAGTGTAAACAATGTGATAAAGTGTTAGCTTCGAAGAACGGTCTTCACCAACACGAACTGAACGTTCATCAAGGCGTTAAATACGTTTGTGAAGTTTGCAACAAGTCGTTTAGGATACCCGAAAATTATAAGAGTCATCTGAAGACTCATGACCCTACTTATGCCCGGGTAAAATGCGAATATTGCGACAAATCTTTTATGAATGAAGCCGTTAGAAAAGTTCACGTTAAGAGAATTCATTCCGGAAGGTCCAAGAAACTGTATGTCTGTGAAATTTGCGGCTTAAAACTGTCGTGTAATACCAGCTTAAGAGACCACAGGCTGACTCACACAGGAGAAAAGCCTAATGTTTGTGAAATTTGCGGAACTAGGTTTAGAACTACGCAGGGATTAAAAACTCACTCTGTGGTGCATACCAAAGAGAAACCATTTGGCTGTAAGCAATGCGGCAAGAAGTTCACTCAAAGACCCACACTCTCTTTACATATTCGGTCTGTACACGACAACCAAAAACCTTTTGAGTGCCATATTTGTCTGAAGAGGTATATTACCAGAACTTTGTTGAGGACTCACACCAAGAAAGCCCACCGAATAGCTGTAGCTACTTCTGGTTGCTGATAGCTGACGTAAGCTACATTTTTGCTTCTATAGGTATTATTTAAACAGGCGTTTTTGTGCATTAGCAAGAAAATAAAATATTCGTTATATCTCAATGAAGTATTTTTTCTACCAACACTATTTAACGTTTATTTTCAGTGTCAAAAATGTAAATTTCAATCATTTACTTGACTTATCTAGGCTAGGTAGTGGTAAAAGTGATAGGGAGGACAGTACTGGACGATGTCGCAAGTAGACTTTTAGCAATATATTTCTTATTTTCCAAAGAGTCATTAGTATAACCTTCGGCCACTGTTGAGGACTTCCACCCCCCGTGTCCTTTGATGGTTGTCATATTCGCACCAGGATAATTTTTGGGCTGAAAGCCTTCTCCTTTTCGCTTCAAAAAAGCGATAAGTTTTAATGTTTGTTAATATCTAAATTGCACTTTAATTTAGGCATGGCTTTTATCATGGAGTAGTGAGACCAAAGAGATGAGAATTTCCATACCTTAGATTTCTCTTCGAAATTTACCAGAAATATAGTTTCGTGATCCAATTTCTCTTCTCACAAAATAAAATGACACTTTCAACACTAACATCATAATAGATATTTATGATGTTAGTGTTGAAAGTGTCATTTTATTTGTGAGAAAGGGAATTTTGCGAACAAAATAAAAATACTTTTAACACGTACATCATACAATTTTCTTTCTACAAACACTGTTAAACAAGGCACTAAATAGATCAAATATTTTATTAAATTCAAAATTTAAACCAAAACCATTCGAAATCTAGTGATTTGTGCTTAATCGTCGGGGAGCAGACCGCCTGAAAGATGCGTTTTAAACACTTTCTATACACCTCGAATACACACAAAAAATGTAGCTGATTCTTATGTAAAATGATCTGCCGGATTCGAATTTTGAGGTCGCGAAAAGATCGGGAATTGTGAAAATGCCGGAAAATCGATTTTTCCTAAATCAATTTTTGACCATTTTTCAAACTTTTCTCGTTGTATTTCAGCAATGAAAAGAGTTAGAGATCTGTTTTTTTCGTGGAATATACACTGAAGTGTGCTGATCATCACAGTGTACTCACGTTGCCTCTACAATTTTCCAATTTTATGAAAAAAAAAGTTTTCTTGCTAGACCACAAATTTGTGTAATGTGTTTTTCATGCACGGGTAAATAATCTTATTTTTCGGAATTAACATATACATATGCGAGACCAAATACGGACAAAGGCTCGAAATTATTTTTGGTGAAGAAAAAAAATTAATATGGTTGCTCAAAAAAGTTACAGCGAGTTAAACACAAATAATTTGTGCACACTAGCCGCGCTGATGGGTTGATAGGTAGCGACATGGGTTCGGGGGCTTTTATCCTTGATAATACACACATAGCCGAAACTCTTGGCCCCCTGAATTAATTTGTGGTCTAACAAGAAAACATTTTTTTTTCATAAAATTGGAAAATTATAGAGGCAACGTGAGTAGTGTATATTCCACGAGAAAAACAGCTCTCTAACTCTTTTCGTTGCTGAAATACAACGAGAAAAGTGTCAAAAATGGTCGAAAATTGATTTAAGAAAATTTTACGAAAAATCGATTTTCCGGCATTTTCGCAAATCCCGATCTTTTCGCGACCTCAAAATTCGAATCCGGCAGATCATTTTACATAAGAATGTGTGTGTTCGAGTTGTATAGAAGGTGTCGAATTAGAGCACTTTGCTCCCTGACTATCAATTCTTTGTTGTTTTTTTTAGCTTTTTGTCCGTGTGTGCGCATGCGCGTATGTATGTGTCCGGACTTCTTTGGCGTTCGAAAACTCCCCGAAAAACTAACCGATTTTAATTATTTGTTTTTATAAGTGCGCCTCGACGAGGACTTGTTATTTTAAATTTCCATAAAAATGTTAATTTCCATTTTTTGTGTGTTTTCTTTAAATTTTCTTGTTAAGAAATATTTTTGTTAAGTACCAAGTTCTCGGACTGTGTATTTTCGTGTTTTGATAACTAACAAAAACACTAGTTAAACAATGATTATTCACTGCATGACGTAAATGTCGCCAAATGTCAAATACATTAATGAGAAACTTGTTTTTTACACGACCACTATGATCTGAACATTTTTACAACCACCCCAAACTAACCGTAGATGTACTCTAGACAAGTAATAAAACTTTCAAATCGATTTTACTAGAAAACGGTTGGTTCTATTAAGTTTTAATAAAGGCACATCATTGTTGTAAAAAATCCTGAATTTTCATAATTTTACACCAGAGCCGAGAAAAAGACATATATAGAAAAGTTGGGGCAGTTTTTACCCCACCGCATCCCTGTTTGACGCACCCCTAAATAAAATTTTGAGATTGTTACCAGCCAGTTTTGTTGCCCATAATAAGATTAGTAAATCGCCAACATTTTACTCCATTATCCGCATAAATTTCGGAGATATTGAAGAAAAATCATCTTCAGGAGCGCACATTTAGGGGGCTGGCTAATTTTGGGGCACCCTGTATAAACAAAATTATGCCTATACTAAAAACTAATATGTATAAAAGATTCAGGTATACTTTATAAATTGCAAGTATGAAATAAGATATTAATGCAATAATGTATTATTATTATTATTATTCTTTCAAAAAATTTGTTTTTTAGGAGCGATGGATCCAAAAATGCAAAAACAACTAAACTCCAAGTAACAACATGCGATAAAAGAAATTTTCCGAATAATTCCGCAAAGGACGGTGGAACGAAATTTTTATTTGGATGCGATGCATGTCCAAAAGAATTCTCAAATAAACAACAGTTGAAGTACCACCAAGCCCGCCATATTCTTAATTTTAAAATAAGATGTGACCAGTGCGATAAAGGATTTTACACAAATAAGGATTACAAGGAGCATTACGCCGTTCGGCACGATGGTGTCCGGTACAACTGTCCCCATTGCCAGAAAACCTTTTTGGATAAATACTATTTCAAACGCCACGTGAAAACCCACGACAATAACTATGTCAAAAAACATTTTAAATGTACAGAGTGTGATAAAGTTTACAACACGAGTTCTAATTTGCACTTACATCAAAGATTGCACCAGAACATAGTTTACATTTGCGATGTGTGCGGCAAAACCATGACCACAAAGCACAGCCTCAACCAACACATGTTGTTGCATAGTGGCGAAAAACCTTTCGTTTGCGAAACTTGCGGAAAAAGTTTCAACAAAAAAAGGCTGCTAAAAACGCACGAACGAATTCACACGAAAGAAAAACCCTACAACTGTTCTGGATGTAAAAAGAGTTTCTCGCAAAAAAGCACCTTAAATATTCACACGCGGTTACACACCGGTTTAAAACCTTTTCAGTGTAACATCTGCCAGAAAACTTTTTTTACCAAGACTTTATTAAAGATGCACGTTAAAACGCACGGAACATCACTCGCTGATATGTAGAACATTAAAATAAATCATTTCATACACTTTTTCAATTTTCATTTATTAATCCTACCAAGAAACCACTGAAAAATAAGAAATCCAGCATTTTCTTTGTATAAAAATAGATTTGGCAAAGGTGCATTAGCTTCAGTTGAAAATGAAAACTAAAGCTTCCAACATGCCGATTGCTGTATTCGGTGGCCATCTGCTGGACGATAGCACTGACTCATCACATTCGTCTAATCTGCATTACCATTCAAACCAACGCTTCCTTCTTTGAGCAACCAAAGCAACCAAAGTCGAATCAAAACAGAGAACAATTTTACACAACATGGACGTCGTGGTGCAGATGTTATGTATCAAAATTTGGCGCTTATTCTCAAATAAACCTGTAAAAATTATTAAAAAAATATGAAATTGCGATTATACAAGTGGACGAATGGTGTTTGAAGTGTTTTGTGTTTTTGCCTAGTTTGTGGTGACGCAGTTTTTTAGTGTACTGGGTGTTTTGTTTACAAGGTGCAATTTGGTGTTACGTGATATAAATTCGGCGATAAACAACGAAAATTATCGGAGAATATGGAAGTTTGGGTCGCTGTAAAGGTCAGATTTTTAATTTAATACGCACGTTGTACCAGAATTTAATTGTATTATTAAATGTTGAAATTCTAACCTAAAATATTTTCATCATTGAATTTGTTCGACTTATTTTCTTGTTCTTTATGTTTTGGGTTTATTAGTTTATTCTAAAGTGTTTGTTCTTGTGATGGAACGCATTATTAGGTTGAAAAAGATGCAACTGCACGGGAATAAACTGAAATTATTTTTTTCAGGTTAGGCAACATTTTTGGGCAAATTTTGTGTAAATTTGTTTGCTAATTGGTACTTGTGCCTATAATATTTTGATATAAACATTAGATGTTCTACTTTGTGAAGAATTTTAGTAAATGTGTTGATTTTTGGTGTATCCGAACTATGGTACCTATTTATTGATCATATCAATACTCATTTTGCAATTATACATGGCAGTTTAGAATAATTTTTCTGAAGCGAGATTATATCTATATCTGTCATAACCACAATACCTTAGTTGCGAGTATGATGTAGCATCGCCATTTGATTTTATGAGATTGGGCGCAATCTCTGGCCGAGCTAGTTTGTGGGCGTCTAGTCCATTTTTGACAAAAATGCCCCTAGATCTATACTAATATGTTATTAAACAGATTCCACTAAATACCAGTTGTATTATTTATTCTAATTAGCTTTGTTGCCAACAGAAGTAGGTTGTTTTGTTTACAGTTCCTTACCCCCATATACTGTTATTTTAAAATAATGATATATATACAAGTGATTTTTTTTCAGAATCTTCATAACTCTTCGATTCATCACTGCAACAAACAAAAAAGAACATTCAAACTTAGTAGAAAGCAAAATTGTAAAGAACTCTGAAAATAAAAAGAAGCCTAAAGAAAAGAAATGTCGGGAAAAAGCATCTTATCCTTGCGATGTATGCGATAAAGTGTTCAAAATTCCAGCATACCTGCGAAAGCATCAAATAAGTCATGTAGTGGGCTTCCCTTTTAAATGTGAAGTTTGTGGCAAAGGTTTTAGATTAGCACGAAATTGTGTTACCCATCAATTATCGCACACCAACAACCACAAATATAAGTGCGAGGAGTGTGGCAAAGGTTATAATACGCGAACCGCTTACCAGCATCACGTAAGCGTAACTCACGAGGGTTTCAGATTCTGTTGCTCTGAATGTAAGAGGATGTTTAGGAGCCTAGATTGCTACAAAAAGCACAAACAGACTCACGATCCGAACTTTGTGAAGCCAGAGTTCAGTTGCTCTATTTGCAAGAAGACGTTGTACAGTCAAAAATCGCGCAATGCCCACATCAGGTACGTGCATCAAAACATGCACGAGTACGTATGCGAAGTATGTGGAAAATGTGTCACTACACCGCAAAGTTTGAGACATCACAAGATGACGCACACAGGGGAAAAGCCTTATGTTTGTAGCGTTTGTGGCAAAACCTTTATTTCGAGGACATTGTTGGCAGTTCATGAAAGGGTCCACACGAAAGCTAAACCTTATAAGTGTGATGTTTGCGACAAATCTTTCCGACAGTCTGGTGCACGTAAGGTCCATATGAGATTGCATACAGGAGAGAGGCCTTACGAATGCAGCATTTGCGATAAAACTTTTGCGGCCAAAACATCGTTGAACACT
Source organism: Xestobium rufovillosum (assembly GCA_963966045.1). Classification (NCBI taxonomy): domain Eukaryota; kingdom Metazoa; phylum Arthropoda; class Insecta; order Coleoptera; family Ptinidae; genus Xestobium; species Xestobium rufovillosum. Next base: position 43,710,141 of record OZ014493.1, read on the forward strand.
CACTCAAAGACGCATGGAACTAGGTTGCAGTGATCGGGTTTAAAATTACTATTGTTTATTGGAATAAGAGTGTAATATTTAATTTTTATAGGAGTTGAGAATAAATTCGTGGGTATTTCAAAATTGTTTATTCATTTTGTTTTTGGATTCAAATGAGCGGCAGAATATTTCAATGTACAATTTTATTCTACATAAAAAAAGGTCTACCTTTGTAACATGTGTAAAATTGCCCGTTTTCGAAACAAATGCGAAAAACTTTCAGCTACACGGTCTATTTTGCACATAAATTCGAACCCAAAATTTACAAGAATTAAAAGTAGGCCGAAAAACAGACAAGGGCATTAATACAAGATAATTATGGATTTTTGGACTCTTTTCCAAGGATTAATGCCCTCGTTTGGTTCTCTGTCTGTCCTAGCAAATTTCGGTTTCATATTTTAGCACAAAAGTGTTAAAAAAAACTGTTAAGTTTTTGCATTTATCTCGAAAACGGGCAATTTTACACATGTTGCAAAGGTTCAATCATACATTAAAATGTTCTATCAGATTCTATCATGGGTTTTCATTCAGATTTGTACAAGAAACATAAGTAGGGGTGTAAAACTGACACGCTAGGTACGTTACCCTCTACCTATTAGGTATTGTGAAATTTGTTGGATCATAACATTTGGACATGTTTTTAGTAAGCCCATGCCAAATCTGTCGAAAATCTGTCAAGCACTTGCGGAGATATGAAGAAAACAAATTTCAGCCCCCTCCCTTTTGGGGCCTGTAGCACTCTTATGCATCGCCACAGAACAAAACAAAAAAATACGGGTCTCTTTATTTTTAAAGTTGTGTATGTCTGTAATAACACCAATAATACCTTGTAATACCTAGGTATTATTGAATAATACCAATAATACCTGGGTATTATGGAATAATACCCCGTAATACCTCGTAATACCCCATAATACCCGTGCATTTTCAGTAATACCCCATAATGCCTAGGTATATTATTTAATAAAATATGCATTTTAGACAAAACATATCTTATACCACTTCATAGTAACATCAATTAAGGAATCCAAAGATTCAATCAAATACAGGTTGTTCCATTTAAAAATAACTAGGTAACAATACGGCGATCCTCTAAAGTGTTACCTCCTGTAGAAGAACTATAATTTATGATCGGAATTGCTAAATTGACAAAAAAACAATTTTTCTGTTTTGCTTAAAATCCCCACCAAGACTTAAATTATCCTTAAGATGTGGCGTATTGCGTCTCATATGAAAGTTATTTAGACAGCTTAATAGCCGAGTTAACAGCTAAACAAGCAGATAAATAATACGCATTAATAATAATGCATTAGTTGTACCGAACTTACAACGAAAACGTAGGTAAAAGCACTTTCATGTGGGCCCTGAGGAGCGTAATTTATAAACCCACCCCAAGTTTATATAGGATATTTAATCCTATGGTAAACAAAGTTGCGTAACTGCTTGAACTTCTTTAAGTTCACGTCGAGGTGCATGTCAAAGAAAATTTTGATCAGCGATACCTCGTAGCACGTTATGGACGCTTCAAGCGACTAATTCGCTGGGCCCGAGTTCGCGGCTCGCTCTCGGCTGGTTATTATTTTTCTCAGCAAATTTTTTGCAACAAAGAGGGTTCCATGGTTTATCACTTTTTGGTTTTGGGAGAGCGTATCCAAAAAAGGCCGTTCATCGGGCAAAACGGATTGCAGTATCGAGTCTTTTCTACTTCCGTTTCAAAGTCGGATGAGTTTAGAAATTACGCCCCTGAGAAGGAGAAAATAAGTGAAAAAATCTGAATAAGAAAAGAGCGAGGAAAACAGAAACCTAACGAAGAAAAAATAGAAAAAAAGAAAGAAGATAATGGTAGAAGCAAAAGGATTTCTCAACAATTAGCCAGGACCCAGCAAATTTTCACAATACTGTTTAAACTAACTTACTATACTAAAACTGTGAGCAACTGCGGTATTTTATTCTACACTATGTCCCATAAAGTGTTCTACATAGAATTTTCTTTATTCATAATTTCTCAAAAAAAATAAAATTTGATGCATGAAAAATTTACTTTTGACAACGCCAAACTTCAGGTATGATTTACAAGAAGTTCAAGGATATATAAAAATGCGCTTTCGAAAAATTAAAATTGTTTGAAATCAACATTTTTTAAAACAGTTAATAAAAGAACATAAAAATACAAGACAAAAGTCGTAAAGTTTTTCATGTGAGATATAATTACTGAGAACATTAAAGTTAAAAAGAGGATCTTTCACTTTTTCGTTTTAACCTTCAGTTTAGTCAAAAACTACACACAGTGATTAAAAAAACTAGAGCCACGGGCAAAAACGTATGTTTTCAATTTTTAAATACATAACTCCTGCCTATATACATTTTTCTCCGAGTTTTTCTCCTAAAATGCGCATAACCAAGAAGTTTTCCGTTTGCCGCTGCTATTTCAATCAAGCTGAATACATTCCATAAAAATATAAAGGTTTTTCCTCGGGTTTTCCCTTTTATTTTATCTTCTAATTCGCTTTTTTTTTAAATGTTGATTTCAAATAATTTTTCGAGTGATTTTCAATTCGCGAAAACAGGTTTCTCGCCCGCATTTTTATCCTTTTTAATTTCTCCATTTTAAAAATATTGATTTCAAATAATTTCCATTTTGCGAAAGCAGATTATTTTTGAATTGTTTGTACTCCTACACACTACACCTGAAGTTTGCCATTGCCAAAATAAGTTTTTTATGCATCAAATTTTATCAAAAATAACTTTTGGTGGATAATAAAAAAAATTCTGAACGTAGAGAACTTTATGGTACACACCTCGGGATGCACATACAATGCGTTTATGTTAGAGTAAATGATTTGCAGAAGGTGGCTATGAAATGCACTTTACAACGCCAAACATCCCGCTAATGTGTAATATTAAATTTAAATTTTTCTCGTTTTATACCACCCTACAAGCCCGTCTATAACCGTAAACTTCAAACTAACATAAAAATTCTTGCCTGTTTATTACTGCGCACACAGATGGCTTATTGACGCATGCGTAAATGCCGTTGTTTTGGTCGGGATGTAATAATGCTCCTCATAATACCTGCATAATACCTAATAATACCCCTGAAATACCCGTAATACCCACAAAATACCATTAATATCTTTGTAATACACCTGTAATACCCATAAAATACCTATAATACCTCCATAATACCCATAATTCCCAAAGGTTGTACACCAAAATACCTCAGCGGTTTACCCCTCGGTTGGCACCATATTTTTGGAACATCCTGTATAATTTTTTTCTTGAAGTCAAGTACCGTTGCGATTTTTGTTTGGTCTAGTTTTATTTCGTAAATAAATATTTGCATTCAAGAGTGATTTGGGCCATGTTGGGTCCGGCCTGCAAGGAGTTTTTTGGCCCACGCCGATAAACTACAAGTCGGAAAATGTTTTTTAAATGGGTTAGAAATACAAAAGAAAGTTTTAATAAATAAGTATAAGTTGTTACTGTATTTCCTATAACATCTTTCTATTCATTTTTAACACTGACTAAAAGTAAAGAAATTTTATGGCCATAAATAAATAAAAAAAACTAACATATATTATGGCAAGACAAGAAATGCCTTAACAAGTTTTCTGTTTACCTGCTATGATCCAAAAATAAAAGAAAATTCTTTAAACTGGTCATGAGCGTGTTATTTGCCCTGCTGATTTTTTTTGGAGTACAGCAGCATCAACAAAAATAAGATTATGACCTCATCTATTTCTAATATCACCTTTTTTCATTCTTTTTACCTCTGTTATTAAATAAGATAGCATTAAATAATGTTTTATGCTTTCAAATATATTGCTGTTAAAATGATTACAGAAAACTGCGGATACCACTGGTTTCGACCTTGTGGGACTCATCAGTGCAATACTTTCTGCATTCATGTTATACCAACCGACCAACTTGCTTACATACAGACCTGCGCCAGCTACTTTATTAATTGTTTGGGTGCAATGGGTGGTACTGGATTGTTCGAACAACTACTCCTCGAGCAATCACCCTTCAGGGCATTGAATTATAGAACAAATCCGGATTTTTGTACTATGAGATATCACAAAATGTTACTCTAGCTAGTTGGTATTGAAACATTCTTAACATAATAGAAGAATAATAATTATAACGATCAATAGAAATTGAAATATTTTTAATTTTTTGTTCGAAATTTTGTCTGCTATACTTTTTGATTCCCTGATAGTTTCGGAAAATTTGTGATTCTCTAGCTGAAAATATCATACCTAATGTGCCGATTTTTTCCTAAAGAAAAATAAGGAAAAAGTATAGCCCGAAGCATAGGCATGGTATTTAGTATTTGCCTTTTAACTCTCCTTTTAAAGAAAAACTACTACATTTACTGTTCTAAAAAGTTTTGCTTTTGAACTAGTGTCGCTACATGGCAGGTCGTCTATTTATATTCCCTAAACTATATTACGCCACTGCTCTATGCAGGTAATTGTCAGGTAGGTACATAATATCTGCGTTCAATTTGGAAGAAAATCGGCACCTTTGAATTTTTTCGTAAGCTACTAACTTAGTTTCTGAGAGAAACAACTTTTTGGGAAATTGTTTGATCTGCATTTATGGTTTAAAAATTAATCAAACAATCGATTGTTCTAAAACGACTTGCGATGTCATTTGCCAGTATAGAACCAAAATGTCTTAAAACAATAGAAGTCTACATAGAACAATCGCTGTCAAAATTCTAATTCAATGACTTTCATAGTTTCGGAGGTAATACCTAATTCTATTTCGAAAAATCTCAATACCTGTATCTTTTTAAGCAGTAACTTGAAAACATGTTTGTAGGAACTTTTCTTCTTCTTATTTTACAGTTCGGCATACCTCTTCTGAATCGCAATACATTAATAGACGACCAGCAAATACCTAGTTACTTATTTCTATCAAAATTATATTAATTTTCTCTTTAGTGCAACCTCGTTGCCAATGTTATTTTGCAATTCATTTCACAATAGCATCTTTATTAAAATAATAATTTACACAATTATGTTTCAGAATTTACATAACTCTTCGATTTATCACCGCAACAAACAAACAAGAAAATTCAAGATTAATAGAAGACAAAGTTAAAACGAACTCGGGAAATAAAAAGAAACCCGTAGAAAGGAAACGAGAAAAAACTTCCTATTCTTGTGATGTATGCAATAAAGTATTCCAATTTCCAGCCGCCCTGAAAAGGCACAGAAGCGTTCACATCGTTGGGTGCCCCTTTAAATGTGAAGTTTGTGGCAAAGATTTTAAATTTTTACGAAGCTGCATTGCCCATCAACTATCGCACACAAACAACCACAAATATAAGTGCGAAGAGTGCGGTAATGGTTACAATACCCGGAATTCTTACCAGCATCATGTGAATATAGATCACAAGGGATTCAGATATTGTTGCTCTGAATGCCCGAGGACGTTCAAGAACATCTCTCACTACAAGAAGCACAAGCTGAAGCACGACCCGAACTTTGTAAGGCCTGAATTTAGTTGTCCTATTTGCAAGAAGAAATTGTACCACCCGAAAACGCGCGATAGACACATCAGACACGTACACGAGAAAGTGCACGAGTATGTGTGTGAAGTGTGTGGCAAATGTGTTACCACTCCACAAAGTTTGAGACATCACAAAATGACGCACACAGGGGAAAAGCCTTATATTTGTGATGTTTGCGGCAAAACCTTTATTTCGAGGAAAGAGTTGGGTATCCATGAAAGGGTCCATACGAAAGCTAAACCTTTTAAGTGTGGCATTTGCGACAAATCTTTCAGCCAGTGTGGTGCGCGAACGGTGCACATGAGATTGCACACGGGAGAGAAGCCTTACGAATGCAGCATTTGCCTTAAAACTTTCGCTGCGAAAACATTACTGAACACGCACTCGAAGATCCATGGGACTAGGTTGCAGTGATCGAGTGGTACTGTTTAGTATAATAATTGCTTTCTTATAGGGATTAGGAAGAATTCGTGGGTATTTCAAAATTTTTTGTTCATAATGATTAATGTCGCAGCACAGAATGTACCACAGTGAATTGAATGAGGGGAAGTTAATGTGACCTGATTTATACATAGTGGTGGCAGTTGGCACACCTGTGTACAGATGTCCCAGAATTCGACCACGTAAATTTAGGAGAAGCTTGTTCTGAATAGGAAATCGGATATGTGGTTATAAGGTTTTTTTTAATATTTGTCATTAAGGATTTTATCCTTAAATTTTCCAAGGTTTAATTCTAGAACACCCTGTCTATATTCCTTAGTTTTGCTACAAATGTTGTCCCACATTGCTCCTTATATTAACAATAATAATGCATTTTAAATGGTGAATAAATACTTTGAGAATTGAACCTTAGGGTTGGCCACTGTGCAGTCTAGATATCAACTTCCATTTGTGGGATTTTCTTGGCAGTCAAGAGATTGATTTTAATTGAGATATGTTATAATTGCTGTTGCACTCTGAGGAATTTTGGGAACAAAACTGAGCACCATTATTACATCCAGCATTTAAGGAAAGCTTAATTTTGACTAAAAATCAGAAGCAGGTGGCATTCCTACAACACAGAAAGTGATCATCCAAATCGGATCAATGGTTCAAAAAAAATTACTTTAAACTTATGGGGTACGTTAATTTTGTTGGAGGTATAGTCCTATGGATTTCCGGCTGTCTAATAGCATAATGCATAAAAATGGTAGCCAGTTAATTTACGTTAACTTAAATAAATGACTAAAGCATCAGAAAAGAGGACCTGAACGTTTTACAAAGTTCTAGTGAGAAAAATCAGTAGGAATAGTCAATATTTGCCCAAATACTTTCCAATTTCAACCCGTTGGTCAAATGGATCATTTAAAAATTTCTAAATCTGAAATGAAAAATTGAACTTGACTTAACACAGTCTACGGTGTTAATTATCGAAATCTATGTGTCGGTATGTCATTAGGCTGCAATGCTGGTTGGTACTGTCCAGGTTCCCTGCTCCCTGCTTGTTTAAGAGTTGCAGGACACAGCAGCGACCTCTTGGACGTCTGGTTTGTTCACCAGATTCCAGACAACGCATAGCTACTGTTAACAGCAACTCTTCCGCAATCAAAGACTCAGTCAAAGTTTTTTATCAAGCTTTAGATCGACAACGAGAGCTATCAATGAATTCTCTGTAGCAATGCAAGTGTTGACAGCTTTTCTTGAGCTTTCCTTGAGCTTACAGCTTAACCGCGTAGATACAATTTACGCTGTACATTTTGTCAAATTTCGCTATATTCTTCGGGCTTAATTTTTCATTTTGGGTTCAGGAAACGTTGGACGATCTCCTTTGTCCAAAGGACACGGAATGGAAAGTTTTGGTAGTCACAATTGCCTTTTTCTACAGGCCTTCCTCTGTTTCCGTCGAAATTCTGCATCTCATTTCTTGTATCTACAAAAGGGAGTGTTTGGCTTGTAGTTCTCGTCGAACAGCTCCTCTGCTACGAGCCCAAATCCATAATAGTTCGGCCGGCCGTCGATTTTAACATGGCCGTTCACAAAAATGTAAAATGACCAAATAAATGTATTACTTTCGCAAATACTGTGACAACTACTTTAAAATATAATCGTTCAACTCTCTATTAGTAAAAACACGTTTGTCATTTTTGCATAGTTTATTGTGAATTAACGAAAATAAATTACAATATGTGATTCATAATAGTTCGGCCTTCATGTTAGTACTGTGTTACGCCTCCTTTATTGGTGATTACGGCTTTAATACAATCGGGCATTGTGTCAACAAGCTCTCTGCAATCTTCTGGCTGAATGTTATCCCATATTTGCTGCAGTTTTGCTTTCAATTCATTTACCATGCGTGCTGGGTTTTTACGCAGCTCTTTCTTCATTGTATGCCAAATTGATTCAATTGGTGACAGGTCTGGACTGCTTGAAATCCACGGCAAAACAGGAATATCATTTTCCTCAAACCATATTTTTATTTTTTTTTGCCGTATGGCACGGAGCACCGTCTTGCTGAAAAATAAAGTCTCCTTGCATAAAGGAATCGATGGCAAAAAGTGTCGGTTAAAATGGTTTTATATTCATCGGCGTTCACAATTCCACTAATAAAACGAAGTTTCCCAACTCCCCTTCCAGACATACAACCCCACACCATAATGGAGGCTGGAAACTTAACTTTTTGAACGAGGCAATCGTTGTGGTAGGCTTCTGATGATGTACGCAAAACGCATTTCCTAGTGTCTCCAACACAAACTTCAAGCTTGGATTCATCGCTCCAAATCACTTTGTACCATTGTTGTCTAGTCCAATTTTTATGTATCTTAGCCCATTTTAGACGGTCGAGTTTTTGTAATTTGGTTAGCAGAGGTTTTTCTTTTGCCTACATAATGAAATTCAAAAATGTTTATTAACAGGGAAAATTAAGAAGCTGGCTGTCTACCTTGTAAAATTTGTATCCCAATTTGTGAATTGCTCTTCTAGTTGTGGATACGGACATTTGTCGTCCAGTTACCTCCCTCCACAGTGTAGTGCTTTCTCGAGCATTTGATCGTCGATTTGCTTTTATAATTCTTCTCAAAGCACGTCGATCAGCGATAGAAATTTTTGATGGGCGGCCAGTTTTTTTGCCTTCTTGAATATCTCCAGTTTTCGTGTATAAAATGATAACATCTTGCACTGTTGATCGCGGAACGGAGTGCGAAATGGAAATTTTTCTTGCGGAAATACCATTTGAATGAGCTTTTATAATGGACCACCGCAGATCTTTGCTCAGTGATTTTCCACGAGGCATTATGCGATTCCGAATCTTACCAGAAACTGCCACGATATGCCTTGTGCCGTTTCGGTTTTATTTTGATGAGCGTAATTTTATTACAAAGCTGCCTTGATTCCGGCCGAACTATTATGAGTTACAGATTGTAGTTTCTTTTCCTTAATAAACAATAAACTATGCACAAATTATAAATGTATTTTCGCTAACAGAGAGTTGAACGATTATATTTTAAGATAGATGTAGCAGTATTTGCGAAAGTAATACATTTATTTGGTAATTTTACATGTTTGTAAACCGCCATGTTAAAATTGACGGCCGGCCGAACTATTATGGATTTGGGCTCGTATGTTCGATAATGTGAGGAATTGCCATAATGGACCAGTGGTGCAATAAAAGAGACCGTTTGCCTTTGTATAGTCTTAATTCAGAAAACCCTTGTGTAGGCAAACGTATCAGAAGCTAGAAATCATCGAAGCTGGGTTGGAGGTCTTGGGAGGTTAATTTTTTTGTTGCCTTAATGAATTCCCAAAAATTTCGGATTTAAATACTCTCCAAGCTCCTTTTTTTGATGCCACCGTTATTTATACAGGATTTATATCCGGCGGAGTTTTGCGACTCACGTTTGAGCCAATTTTCAGTGTTGTTATTTTTTTTCTGGACCAAAAACCAAAAGTCCTGTGCTGCTTGGTCAAAAGCGTAAATTAGAAAAGACGAGAGACGATACCACACGAATTTATCTGAATCCCTTTGGTTACGAACTATTTATAGCACCTATCTTGTTTACAATTATTAAGAAAATTTTAGTATCGTTTACTTTTGAAAATAAAAATACATTTGACATTTGAGGAATCATCTGTATGAAACTGTATATTGCGTAGAATAAATTGTTTTTTTTGTACCTTTGTTTTTTTATTACCTATATTTTACACGTTTTCGAGGCAATCCAAGTAAATTTGTTAAATTAATACCTACGTCCCACATGTCTGCATGTGTATTATATATAATTTTAGATGATAGATGCTGTGTTTTTCAGGAAAAAATTTACCCGAAAAAATACGAAGTTAAAAAAACCCAAACGGAGAAACAAAGATAAAATATATCCTTGCGATGAATGTGATAAGAAATTCACGTATCCATATTTGGTGAAAATGCACAAGAGGGACGTCCATTTACGTGAGTTGCCATTTTTGTGCGAGTTGTGTAACAAAAGGTGTCAGAGGAAGCAAGATTTAATAATTCACCAACAAACGCATGCGAATAACTACAAATTTAAGTGTGATCAATGCGGCGCTGGATACGCTGCACAGAATGCCTTTAAACGTCACGTGGACATCCACCATAACGGACTCAGGTTTAGTTGTACAAAGTGTAACAAAGTTTTCAAAGACGAGTATTATTATAAAGAACACATACGTTCCCACAAACCAAATTATGTAGAAAAGAAATACGCCTGTCCAATATGTAACAAGAATTATTCTTCAGTTCATTACCGAAAACACATGAGACAGGTACACCAACGTAAGGACCAGTATATTTGTGAAACGTGTGGCAAATGTGTTACGAGCGCTCAGAGCTTGAGGAACCACAAAATGGTTCACACAGGTGAACGCTGCTTTGTCTGTGATGTATGCGGTAAACGGTTTGTTAGTAAGAAAAATTTGGACGTTCACGAAAGGGTTCACACTAAAGCCAAGCCGTATGAGTGTAAAGTCTGCGGCAAATGTTTTACGCAGCGCGGTTCCCTTACAATACACATGAGATACCACACTGGCCAGAAACCGTATGCTTGTAATATTTGCGGGAAAGTTTTTGTCGCGAAAACTCTGTTGAATCATCATGTGAAGACGCATGGAACTAGATTGTAGTCGTTGGTGGAAACCATAGTGTCTCAATAAAATAAATAAATAAAACTGCACTAATAATTTTCTATAACATATTGGACAACCTCCCTCCTAAATGTTAACATGCTATTACAGTCTCTAATATGACCTGGTAATGAATTGTACAAAATCATGATGCATGAATGAATGAACTTTATTCTTAGCTTAAAGCTACACACCAAAAATATAATTCAAAATAAATAAATGTTCACTAGTAAGTAATGCAACCACTATCTAACTATTTTTAACATAAATTGCACTTTTCTTTTTTAAAATCCTAAAACTACTTTCATCTTTCAAGTAAGTAGGCAAATTATTAAAATAAGAATATCCCTTAACAAACACTTGATTTTGAGCAAATGCAGTAGTTGCATCAGGTACGAAAATGCCTTCTCTTCTTCTTGTGTAGTAATCATGCACATCTGTTCGTAGTTTAACTGGATCATCTATATGAATCGTATTATGTTTCACTTTATATACAAAAATCAATGTCTTATACGTAATTCTCTGCGCAACACTCCTAAACTGAAGGGTCTCCAACATAAACGAAATACTAGTATACCTGCTGCAGTTCAATATAGCTCGCATTGCTTTATTTTGTCTTTTCTGAAACTCCTGAAGAAAAAATCCATTACCGTATATAGAACTGTTGTACAACATTCAAAATACGGGGCAACCATAGTTTTATATACAAGCAGCCGTGACCAACAGCTAAGTTTGCCACTTATTCTAGACAGAAGACCCACTCTTTGAGATACTTTCTTCAAAACATAACTAGCATGCTCTTTAAAATTCAACTCACTGTCTATAATAACTCCTAAGTACTTAATTTTGCAAACACGCTTTAACTCGATTTCATTCAACCATATGAGACACAATTGATTTGCTACACTCTTGCTCCCCAAATACATCACTTCAGTCTTATTAAAATTTATAACCACCATATTGTTGGAATTTTGCTTGCGTTAATTCGTACGTTCTTCAACCACCTAGAAATTGCCTTCAGTTCACTATTGATAACTTCTGCTACCTCAGTCTTACACTCCCCAATGTAATAAATAAGAGTATCATCTGCAAACATTTGTATACAACACTTATCTAACGTATCGACAATGTCATTTACATACAATGTAAACAGTATCGGCCCCAACACTGAACCCTGCGGCACACCATGTGTTGTTTGAACCTTCCCTGAAATTGAATGATTGTACTTCACCACTTGGAATCTATCGCTCAAATAACTTCCAAACCACTTCAGTGCACTGCCCCCCACTCCCATTTTCTTTAATTTGCACATCATCAAGTCACGATTCACTGTCTCAAAAGCCCTTCTGTAATCCAAGAATACCGCCTCAACACATTTTTTTCTGTATAAAGCATCCTTCCATCTGCCAATAACTGTTTGTACTGCTGTTTCACAGGAGCGTCCTTTTCTGAATCCTGCTTGATGTGGTGTTAGGATATTGTGGTCTTCCATAAATTTTGTGAGCTGGTCCTTTACTATGGTCTCCAACACCTTTTCATATGGAGGTAGCATATTTATTGGTCGAAATTCCTCACACTGCACTGTATTTCTTACTTTTTCCACTGGTACCACTGTCGATAACTTCCATGTTCCCGGGAATATTCCTGTATCCAACGAAGAGTTGACTATTTCAAGGAGTCTAAGCCCCAACACCTCAAACACACATTTCAACAATCTAGAGTTAATTCCATTTGTGCTACTCTCTTTATTCGATAAATTTTTAACCACTCTTCTTAAGTCCATCATCTTTACCTCCTCAAATTTTATGAGTAATAAACCATCCTCTATTTCCTCCAAATAAATTGTTGTGTCACTAATAATATCTGCAAGTAATCTATCTATGCTCTCCAGGAAATAGACATTAAATCTATTGGCTATTTCTAACTCGTTGAAAATTTTGTCATTATTAAATATTATACTGCTATGGCTGCTTTTCTCCTGTCCACTCATCAATTTCTTTAAGTTCTTCCACATAGTTTTTGAATCAAGTGACTTATGTATTAATTTTTGTCTCATAATATTGTCTTTTAGCTTTCCTTATCATATTGACGATCTTGTTTCTATGTTGCCTGTAACTATTCCAGTGCTCTGGGTCATTTGTCCATCTTGCTCTCACAAATGCATCATCCGTCATTTTACTCTCATTCTCCAATTCTACATTCCACCATCCATTGTCAGACCACTTTGCAGGCATCTTGATTTCTCTTTCCGGAGCCACCTCATTAAGCACCTTCAGAATGTTATCAATAAGTAATTTAGAAGTGACATTAACATTCGCCTCCTCTGTCTCCCAATTCTCTTCAAATAATTTCATTTGAAATGATAATTGATCAAATTTCTTGGAAGTGTGCCCAAAAATTAAGCATTGGCTTTCACATTGTTACTTGGCAAGTTAGAAAATTTCAAACCTTCATATTTTTTTTTTCAAATGGAATCGTCATTTTTATTTTGAACTTCATTTCCTTTAAGTCTCCCTGCATCTAAAGTCAGTGGTTTTTGAGATATTCGCACTCAGATATTTAACTGACTATTATTTTGGTGTTTGAGACAAAAAATAAACTATAGCATGCTCAAACACTTTTTCCTGAGCAAGGCGGATAGGTTGTGAATGTAAAAAAAAACATTTTAAAAAAGAACTCAACAATTATGCCTTTCTAAAATTGACCCCCTCTGTATAATTTTTAATTCTAGACTTCTTGAATGCAAGAATTTATAGATTTTTAGTGAAAATTTGTGAAAAAGTAAAAACAATGTATTTGATAAATAAAATTGTTACCCTATATTGTTTTATTATTGTATAGATATTTTGTAGGAAAGTTTTCTTTTGCGTTTTTTCCTCATTTTGTTTTTGTTTTTTTTTGTTTTGATATAAAAGGTATCACAAAAGCAAGTTAGGTGACAACTTCCTTATGCAAAAATGTTGGTTCAGGTAAGAGCCTTTAACCATTTTGGTTTCCTTGAATTTTATGAGGTTGTTCCCTCTCTATTCTCTTTTCTTTCATATTATCAGCCTACTTCCACATATTTAATTTATCTTTAAGTTTTGTGTAATTTCGAATAAATAAAGCGTATCTCACAGAAATCTAGTCTCTTCTTTCTCTGAAAAGAACCTGTTATACACAAAAAATATTCAGTCTACATTTATTACTTTGCAATTCCAGATTTGATGACCCTCTGACAGAAAACGGCTCTGAACCGGATATTCAAACAAACTACGAATGTGAGATTTGCATGCATCTCTTCCCAACCAAAAGGGCTTTTGTAAATCATCATAAGAGTGACGGCAAGCGTTTCACGTGTTGTAGATGCAAGGCCATCTTCAGAAATGAAGACCACCTCTACGACCATTATGAAGAACACAAAAGCGAAACTATTGTTATAGAGAATGATGAAGGGGATAGTGTGGAGTTCGATTATAGTACTGAGAATGTTGAGGCTGTCATGAATATTCCTAATGAAGCTTCCATAGACGAGCAAGCCAATGAGCTCTTGTATATTTTGGACGATTCTCAGTGTGTTAACGAGGTGGTGATTGAAGAAGATAGCGAGGCGGAACAGAGAGAAACATCGGTTACCAAACCAGAGAATTATACGATAGTACAAGTGGATCATGGTTATATGATTCCCAGTGTCTTCAAAGGACAACTTCAGTCCAAAAGGAGGTACAAGAGACGAGATATGGTAGTTGAAGAAATGGTGGGAGTGGAGAGTGAAGAAGGCGAGGAGAATGAAGCAGAGAATCTGCTCGTGGAAAGAGGACAGCCTTCCACTAGCAGGTACATGTACTCGCCACCAAAACCTCGTATAACCCCTAAGAGAAGACACGAAATGCCCGACTTCTCCGCTGCTAATTACGTGGTACTCAATCCAAACGAAGAAGTAGACATGACACATTATAAGTGCTTGCGTTGCGAACAGTTGTTCATAAACAAATTCGTGTTCTACAGGCACATCGAGAAGGGCAAATGTTTCGTTAACAGTTGCGACGTTTGCAGCGCCACCTTCAACAAAAACAGTGAGTTCTACGAACATTATTTGGTGGAGCACACCGATAGGGCCATTTGTAATTTCTGTTTCCGGACTTTTATGTACGAGAAAAACGTCAAGGAACACATGTTGAGACATCTCGATCAGTTCAGGCACCGTTGCGAGGAATGCAACAAGGGGTTTTACACTGTTAGGGAGTATAGGAACCATTACAAGAACAGACATATGGGGATTAGGCATAAGTGTGAGATTTGTGGCAGGAGTTTCGCTGATGAGTACTACTTCAAGAGACATATAGCTACTCATGCCAAAGCGACAAATAAGGTCACGGCGTTTTTGTAATAAACGGGTCCTACTTGTGCTCAACGTAGGTCTTTCCACGTACATATTGTCATTGAGCTGGGCATGCTCTTGCTGTTTGTGAAATTTTATAAAAACTGTCCGTAACTTTAACTTGCCAAGAACAATGTCGTTGACTTAGTTTCTTTCGTATTTCTGCATAAAATCATTTTCGGGTTAAGTGGCTGGTTGAAAAAATAGAGGATAAAACCTGTAGCTACATAGAGTTGTTCTGCACTATCCAACTTACGACTGGGTACCACCTTTACAGCGAAAGCCAGCTCTTCAGTTTTTTATCCCTTGGGACTAAGAATGAGATTGTACAAACTATGATTACAGTTTTTGATTCGCTTTGTTTTGGTTCTTGAGACATTTTTAATCGCAGCACTCCTCATATAAACTTGAACGAAGGGTTTCTCTGCTGTGCTCTTTCCCCTCGGTTCAAAGCTGAATACTGCACTTATGACAAATAAATGAATCATTACATATATAATTTCGTACATTTGTTATTCAGGGTGAGCTGTAATGGGTGAAAGAAACTTAAAAAGGACATAAGAGGTCTCAAAATAGAACGAAAAATCTGTGTGAATTTCGGTTGCAATTTCAATCAAATATGAAAAGTGGGATGATGCGGATCCTTTTTTATAAAAATGAATGTCTTTTCTCTCAAGAATAGGATAATTATAGCACTCTTGATTTTCCACCACTTATGAAGAAAATGTGGGTCTAAACATAATTTGAAATAATAAGCAGCATGTTGTGGTAGATTAACAGTGCATTTTACTATCACCTAATATTACCTATACAAGGTGTTTCTAAATTGAGTACCATAAATTTAGGAGTTTGTAAAGAAAGTTAAAATAACACTAAAACCTTTATATAGTCTTGTACAAAAACGCTTCCTTTCCAAAATACAGGGTGTTATAATGCCGACTGGCGTATCAGTTATTTAGCTATATCTGTAACTAAAGCAGCCTGAGGAATCTAAATTTTTGTGGGCAAGTGCTAGTCAAAACTAAATATAGTGCCCGTCTAAAGTCCGTTCCCCCCCTACTAATTTTTGAACCATTTGAGGTACATCCATGAAATTCGGTACAAGGTAGTCACAGGTCACAAGATATTTTTTGATGTATTAATGAAGCTGTCAGCCTCAAGATGACGGTCGGGCGCCATTTTGAAACAAAATTTTAAATGGGAGGGAGGGTCATGTGACACCTCGTTTTAAAGGTCTTATCGAGTGCAATATTATACTAAAACATGGCGTCGATGTCTTTTGTTCAATTTTTAAATTTTAACATTTTTCTAACGAAATTTTATTCTAATTTGTAGTGAAATCTCTTAATGAAGTCGGCCAATAAGAGGAGAAAAGAGAGTTTATCAAGGAAAAACTACCGCTAGATGGTAATTTCTTCCAGCTTCTCCAAAAATCAAAACCGCTTCAAATTTATCGCCTAAGCTACGAGCCAGGGTCACATTTTTTCTAAATGAAGGAACTAAACATGCCACATTTGACTAGTAGAAACAAGATGTTACCGCGACAACGAATTTTGTATCTAATACAAACGTGATTGAGAGCAACATTCATGGTTATTTAGAAATTTGATTAGCCACCATTTTGTAATGTTTTCAGGTATCGACGCCATATTTTAATATGATATTGCACTCGATAAGACGTTTAAAACATGGTGTCACATGGCCGTCCTTCCCATTTAAAATATTTTTCAAAATGGCGCCCGACCGCCATCTTGAGACTGACAGCTGTCATTAATACGTTAAAAAATATCTTATGACCTGTGACTACCTTGTACCGAATTTCATGGATGTACCTCAAATTGTTCAAAAATTAGTAGGGGGGAACGGACTTTAGACGGGCACTGTATAATCCAGCAATATTTTAAGTGTAATAGGATAATTCAGTGGTGTAGTAAAAGGGGTCGTGTAATACCTTTTAGTTAATAAAAAGTTTGAGGTTAGGTTTTTTGAAAATATCGTTTTATTTTTAGATTCTCTAATCAAAATGCCGCAGAAAAGATACTCTTTTTTAAATATCTCTAGAGTCTTTCATTTTCGAGATATTCACGATTTTATGTGGCAGTGCTATTCAAATATTGTCTTTGTTCTGCCATATTATCATTAGTTAGGTATGTAAAACTTGATAACAAAATCATCTAGAAGTGCTTGCAGGTATAAATTACGAAGGTACCTACAAAAGCATGTAGAAATAATATGTGATTTTTTCGCAAATCAACCATAGGTAGGTAGATACCCCAGTTCACATGAGCACTGCAACATGAAAAGGCAAATATTTCGAAAACAAACGACTTTAGAGATATTTAAAAAGATAATCTTTTTTGCAGTATTTTGATTAGAAAATCTAAAAATAAAACGATATTTTCAAAAAACCTAACCTCAAACTTTTTATTCATGAAAAGGTATTACACCACGACACTGAATTGTCGTATTACACTTAAAATATTGCTGGATTATCTGTAGATTTAAGTAACACTTTCCCACAAATATTTAGATTTCTCAGACTGCTTTAGTTACAGATATAGCTAAATAACTGATATGCCAGCCGACATTATAACACCTTGTATTTTGGAAGGGAAGAGTTTTCGTACAAAACTATATAAAGGTTTTAGTGTTATTTTAACTTTCTCTACAAACTCCTAAATTTATGGTACTCAATTTAGAAACACCTTGTATACAGGGTCCCCCACAGTGAGTGGGTTGCTAGACTTGTTTGGAAACCCAAAGAGATTTACATTTGAAAATTTGGTTATGCCCCACAAGAAGGTGCAACCTTTTCAATTAAAATTAATTCGACGATGCAGTGTTTCCAATTTTACAGGCATTTATTACGAACTTTGTATTTTAAAATGGATTGCCCTGTATATTTTTGTATTTTTTAATTCTACATCAGAATGAAAGCACGTTTTGTAAATACGTCCCTATGTCTATCTCAAATTGTTAATGAGTTATTAATTTTGAAAATTTTCTAGGGTAATCGTGCCGCAGAAAATTAAGTATTTTGTAATAAATTGCTTATAAAGGTGTAGGAATGTGCGAAATGTTTTAGTGCGAAGCCAAGAAGACCCAAAGTTTCTTAAAAGAATAATATGGACGGATTAATAGAAATTTTCTCGAGAATTTTAACCACCGCAATAATCACTTGTGGGCAATGAAAATCTCCACTTCATCAAAGAAAGACAATTTCAAAATAAATACGGTTTTAATGATGGATAATCAATTTCTATACTGCATTTATAACGAAAAAGTGAATTCCCAAAAATATTTAGAAATTTTGAGGACAGGGGTGGCAAATTTTTTGGTAAACCTAAATTTAGAGCTGATTAAGACTTGCTGGTAGGCTGGTATCCATTAGATGACTCCCCAGCACATTGCACTGTAGAAGTCAGGAGCTTAAGATCACGTAACTGAAGAATATGAAACTTCCAAGTTTTATCTGTATCTGGGAAAAATTTGAATTTGCCATCGATAAGCAGTTACAAAATATTTAATTTTCTCTGCGGCAAGATTGGAAAATTTTTGAAATTAATTAATATCCCGTTAACAATTTGAGATAGACATAGGGATGTATTCACAAAACTTACTTTAATTTTGATGTAGAATCAGACAATACAAAAATATACATTTGAAATAACAAAGTTGGTAACGAGTGCCCCTAGAATTGACAATACTTCATCGTCGAATTTATTTTTATTGATAAGGCCGCACCTTCTTAGGGCCGTAACCAAATTTTCTGGAATAGGCCACTCACTGTGGGGGGACTCTGTATTTCGGACCAGATATTAATAGTTTTTCCAACAAATCATTAGTTGATTTTCAACGTCCTGTATTTTCGTAGAAAAGAGTTGACCAATAATTGGGGTTCGAAGCCACTTGTGGGGTGGATGCTCTAATCTACTGAGCTGGGAGCATAACTTGCAAAAGGAGATGGAAATTACGGTTGTTGCATTACTTCGCTGCTTTTCCCGTTTTCTATCTACCATTCTAATTATTTTATACTGTCGTATTGGATAAGATATTTAACCTTAATCTTTGTGTGAATATGGCAGTTAAAATTAATCATTTGGTTTTGTCGTTGCAAGAAATTATTATCAAATCCAATTGACCCTTCTTTTTATTCGTTGGTGTAATTTTGGTGGCACTTGGCTTGCAGAAGAGTTCCCAGACTTTTACTCTTTCAGTATGATGGAAAGACCTATAGGCTTCATTTTCAAAGTTCAATTTGTATGTAAGTTTCCTTTTTTTCCTCTATTCATGTAAATGTGCATTAGGGTAAGGCCATAGTAGAAAGATTTATACGGTAAGATTACCAGTGCACATAATGTATAGTATGTAAATAATCTTTTTACGATATATATTGTTTTTAATTTATAGCCAGGCATTTTAAGTTTATTTTATACATTTTTCTAGTTGTAAGTTTATTGTGTGTATAGTATAATATAGTTACTAAGAGGTCGAATTATCGGTATCGTATTTTTTCTTAGTTTGTAGCGGTTCTATATTTTTAAGTTATACTCTGTTATGTACTTTCTGGTAGAATGCTTGTATTGTGTATGATTTATGATTTTTGTGCTTTGATAACCTTTAGATGGAACACTGAATTATATTCAAAGAGTTGTACATATTTGTAGCTTATTTAATGCCATATTGTGTCAGATATTCTAGTATTAGTGCGAGGAAATAAAATTTAAAAAATTGCGTGAATTATTACGGTTACAAATCTCGAGATTGTTACTGCAAAGCAAAAATTTTAAACTTTGTAACATATGAATAAAAATAACAATTCTGCAATTACTCGTTTTTCTCGTTCTTTTAAAACACATATATGTAATGGTGTATTGTATTGTTTCATGTTATTAAAATGTGTTTTGTAGGTTACTGCTGGTGTTGTTCTTTCATACCATCAAAATAGTTCGAGACGTAGATGAAAATCTGAGGAACTGGAAAGTAACTTGAAACTTGTCACTAATCGTTCGTTTTAGCTATGAGTACTTACTGGGCGTTATACCAAAATGGGTTGCGTTTTGGAAAAAATGTTGTAGGGCCTTTTCTGCAGAGAATTTAATGGTCTTTAATTCTTCTCTGAAACATTTTTTCGTAAGACAAACCGTTTTTAAGTTATTCGAAAGAAATCGAGAATATTTTAACCAAAAGAAAGAGGTGGGAGCTGACATATTACTGCCGAAAGTTGTTGAATATTATATGTAACATAATATTAATAAAAGTATTTTTCTTGTTTAATTGTCAGTTTCTTGTTACTCATAACTGTCGTTTTGTATAGTTATACTGTTTTATGTAATTAAAATAAAATTTGTTTCAGATTATCTGTTCAGCGTTATCGATTGATTTGGGTCAAAGTAAAAAGAAGCAAAATGACCAAGGATCCTATAGCAAAGTATCTGTTTGTGAAATATCAAGAAAAGTACAACTTGAAAAACGGCGTAGTGCTGTTAGGGAATATTAATAAAGTTAACAAGAGAAACTTCAAATTTGCCGTTATACCAAAGGATAAAACAGAAATAAGTCGCAGAAAAAGATGTAAATTAACGAAATTTATAGACAGAGAAAGACTACGTTGTTTGCTGTGTTTCAAACAATTTGAGAAAATTAAAAGTTTGCGTTCTCACATGGCGGTGCATTATCACATGGTGGAAAAAGACAGTAGTAGCGAAGAGAACAGCGACACGGAGACTGTCAGGTCAGAAACACTGAGCAGTCAGCAAGTGAGGGATGCAGAATTTGTCGACTTCCCGACTAAAAAATGCAGAATTTGTAGTAAAGTGTTCGAGTCTTTAAGTGCTCTATTTAACCACGTTGACAAGCATGTAGCGCACGAGAAATTGCTGTGGGCCCAAATGGTTAGCGGAGAAAGAATCAGGAAATTCACTTGCAGAGTCTGTAAACTAAAGTTTATTTCAAGTGCGTTATTGGAAGAGCACGTGAATTCTGAGCATCCTCCTGAGAAAGTCATTTCAAAGAATTCTTTGAAAGAAACCGTCACTTCGAATAACTTCTTAAATGATCACATGTATTCTGCACTTTCTGAGGACCAGGTAAATAGTAATGTTTACAAGGGATGTGACTCGAATTCTCGGAATGATCAAACTCAAGATCAGGAAGAAAGTGGTACTTTGAAGACCAGGGAAGACCAATTATTGTGCAACGAAAATCTAATTGCCTGTGACTTCTTAAACGAACTACTTAAATCTGCTCCGTCTCAGGAGAGTAACAATGTTTCTGTAGAAATTGACTCCTCGAATGACCACGTGGATTCTGCACCCCAACCAGATGATTCAGCAAATGAACCTTTTAAATTCAGATGTCACATTTGTAGAACACTTTTTTCGAGTTTGGTAAGGTTGAGGAAACATAAACTCGTTGAACATAATTTACAAACGAATCCGGTAAGACCTCGCAACACATCTGGATATACCTGTAGTTCTTGCAATAAAGCTTTTGGCGATTGGAGACAATTCAGAGAACATTTCTCTAGTGAGCATAACTGGGTTGATAACAGTATTAATGCAGTTTCCCGATATCGAACCTCCTTGGCTTCAGCTGCCGAAACTGAAGCTGAAACTGAAGCGGAAGTGATGCCGCCCTCTTTGCAGGAAAAATCTCAGCAGTTTCGTTATAAGTGCAAGAAATGCAACGTTGCATTTCTTACAGTTTCTGCGATGAAAGACCATATTAAAAACCATAATTCAACCACCAACCAACCAAAAAATTATACAACTGAAGGTAAGACATCGGTAGGAGACGATTCTTCTAATTCAACATTTAAAGAACCAAAAAACTTGTGTAGCAAATACATTTGTTCAGTTTGCAATAAGGGGGTTGGTGCTCATGAAGAGTTAGTTGACCACCTGAGGTTATCTCATGATGGACTGAAGTGCAGTTGTCTTATTTGTGAAAAAGCATCATTAAAAGTTCCGATAACTGTAGGCAAAACATCGAAAGGGCAAAATTCTTCTAAAGCAGCATTTAAGAAACTGGAAAGCTTGTGCAGCAAATACATTTGTTCAGTTTGCAAGAAGGGGGTTGGTACTCATGAAGAGTTAGTTGACCATCTGAGGTTATCTCATGATGGACTGAAGTGCAGTTGTCTTATTTGCGAAAAAGCATCATTAAAAGTTCCGACAACTGCAGGCAAAACATCGAAAGGGCAAAATTCTTCTAATGCAGCATTTAAGAAACCGGAGAGCTTGTGTAGCAAATTCATTTGTTCAGTTTGCAAGAAGGGAGTTGGTACTCATGAAGAGTTAGTCGATCATTTGAGATTATCTCATGATCGAATGGTGTGCAGGTGTCTTATTTGCGAAAGTGCATCATTAAAAGTTGCGACGACTTCGAAGGAACTGGAAAATCCCGTTTCTGCAACATATATATTAGACGCTCAAAATGCTAAAGAAGAAGTCCAACCAAAGAAAAGTATTGTCTCTGTAATTCACAGCATCCTACAACCGAAAAATAAATTAGTTACGAATAAAAACAAGGGCCCTTTGGACACGAATAAATTAGGAAATTACATCTGCACAGTTTGCAAGCAGAGGTTTAGATATTTTTGTTTTTATGTTGAACATATGTCTAAGGTCCATGTTACTCAAAGTTCAGAATCTACTATACCGAACAAAGATAATTCTATGCTTAAACAACTGCTCCCACCGACACCGATAAACCAAGTTCCCGTAATTGCATCCACTATCGAAAAACATAAAATTCAAGAGAAACTTTCACCCCTACTAGCAAAATTAGTTAATTCTGCACTGACCCCAAACATTAGTGCTGCAGCAATTGATACTAATGAAACAATGCCAAATAATAGTAATAATGAAAAGTCTGGGCAAAGTAAACAAAGTGAATTCGTAGTTTCAATTGATAATGATGAATCTGTGTCTGAGTTTACCATAATAACTAAAGGAGATAATGTAGTAGTAATTCCGAGGCCCGAGAATCCCCCAAAAAATGCTGCTTCTAGTAGCGCAGCACAGCCAGAAGAATATGTATTGGTGGTTGTTAACGAAGATGAAGAAAAATCCCAACAATCCACGCAAGAAAAACCGAAAATCTTCGTTAAAAATTTGAGCGAAATGGTCGCTCCGGAATCCAACGAGTTTACTGACGATGAAACATGGAGATGTACGGACTGCAATAAATTGTTCTTAACAAAGTCCGAGTTCCTAGAGCATGCTAGACAGTCCAGAATGATAAAATGCACCCAGTGTAACTATTTCACTTGTAACACTTCCTTATTATCGAAACATTATTATATCGATCATAACAATCAATTCTATAAGTGCTGTTATTGCGACTTTGCAAATAAATGCAAAAAACAATACGTGCTTCATCTCAAATCTCACGAATTCCCTCCAGGACAATTAGTAACAATCGCTGGCTTTGAAAAAGATGTTCCAGTTGATTGCGGAATTTGCAATGTCTCTTTTTCAAATTTTAAAACGTTGCAAAACCACTGTGATTCAGATCATCAAGACTTCCCACACTTGAATGCGAAATAATTTAATTCGGTGTACTTTGTATACTTTGGAAGACTATTTTGTTATTTATAGTAGTTTGAAATTGAAAATAAACTGTTTCCACTGCAAAACTTGTAATTATATTGCAAAAGTTAGGTTATGTACTTGCAAGCGTCACTGACGGATGTCAAGAGTGTGTGGCATTTTTTGCGAGTTCCGTATTGTTTTGCCTGTCAAAATTTTCAAAATATTGCAAAAATGTCAAATTTTTTCTACATCTTTTATTACATATTTGTTATTATTGATAGTAAATTGAAAAATAACAAAATTGTGTTCCACTGACATTCCGTTCTGGCTTTCTTATTTTAAATCTTTTGTTTCTACATTTATATCTTTTTGTCTTTTGTACCGATTAAAGTACTTTTGATATATATTAGTCATTAATGCCTGGTGTATTCTATTTATTTTTATTTGAATAAGAACGTGAATAATTCACTTCTTTTAGTTGAAATTATTTTTGTAAATAGGTGGTAGTGTAGTATAATGTTTATTATTTATTATGTATGTACAGATACTTTTCTAGCAACATGAAACTAAATTTAAATTAAAAGTTCATAAATAAATTGTAATATACCTATATTATATCTGTGTTTGATTGTTGTTTTATTTCTTTATCTACTTCTGTGCAATTATATATGTATATGTATTTCTTAACGGGTGTTCATTACGCCGTTGAACATAACCTACAATTCTGATATGTAAGTTTGTGATTTCCAGTTGACAGAGTTTTGGAAACAGCGTAAGAAGAAGGGTAATTTCTGTTAAAAAATGACAATAAAATTTTACCGTGCATTAGCATTTGCTGCTTTTTTAACAGTTTTGTTAATCTTTCTATTAGTTTAGTATATAAATATATTGCTTGACCTCAGTGTCTTGATTTGATTAATACGATTTATAAACTGTCATTGACAGGACATATGATTTGAAGAAAATGGTCTATTGTTATTGCTCTGCTATTTTGACAGAATCCGCTTTATCTAACAAAATATCTGTTGCTAGGTTACAAACTAGCTGTACAAACTATCCATTAACTATGATTAATGTGGTTAGTATAACAAGTAGTCCAAAATTTCCTTAGTAGGACCTGGACGATATCATGAATTAGGTACCCGCTGCCATACCATACCCATATGAATATTACTAATACTTTAGGTGCTTTGATACTTTTGACACCTTATATACAGGATGATCAGCTAAGACTGCGGAGCGGCTACATCTCGGAAACCGTTTATGGTACAATTTTGGGGTAAAGAATTTATTGACAAATATGGAGAAAAGAATTTGACCAAAAATATTTTTAAGTTCCTAACTTCACCCCTGGAGGGCGCATTTGATATGGCATTACAAAAAATCTTTAATTTCTCCAATTAACTTAGATACAATGTAGGCCGGAAATACGATTTTTCAAATGTCTGCTCAATCATCTATAAATTTTGTTTAAACATTTTACCTCTATTTACCATGGCAGCGTCAGGGTGAAGAACAACAATTTAAAATATTTTAAATGCTGTGACTTGGATTTGTTTTAACAGAATTAAACAAACGATGGCTCATTTAATCTTATTGAATTTTATTGTGAAAAAAAAATTAAAAGTTAATTTGTATACTCAACGATATTTGACTCCATCCAAAAAATGTCATTCTCCATCCGATTTCTTAAAAAAATTAAATGCAGCCCTATAGCGTTTCTTACTCTGTTTGGTATGCCATTAGTTGAAAAAAATAAATATAAAACCCGAAGATTGATATCTATTTTCGTTTTCAAACAATTGCAAAAATAGTAGACGAGGGTCGAAGGATCCCGTCTTTATTTAATTTATGTAGCTTAGGCACGAAAAATACGGCACAATGTGCGTAACAATAATTAAAACAAAATTAACTGAAATACAACAAAATTTGGATAAAGTTTTAACATTTATTGTTCATTTAGAACAAGTTAATTTTATTTAGGGAATTAAAAAAAACGGGCCCTCCGATCCTCATCTACTATTTTTGCAATAATTTTAAAACGAAAAAAGATATGCACTTCTGGTTTTCAAATTTAATTATCTCAACTAATGGCCTATCAAACAGAGTAAAAAAGGCTGTAGGATTGCATTTAATTTTTTGAAGAAATCAGATGAAGTATGACATATTTTTAATATCGCCAATTATCATTTAGCATACAAATTAATTTTTAAAGTAAATCGGCTTAAAGAGTCCTTCAAAATGAGCTATAGTTTGTTAAATTCGGTTAAGCCAAACGCAAATTACACCATTTAAAAATAATTTTATTGTAGTTCTTCGCCCTGCCCCTGCCGTGGTAAATAGAGATAAATTGTTTAAACAAAATTTATAGAGGATTTAGTAGAGATTCTGAAAAGTGTATTTCCGACCTATATTATATCTAAGCTATTTGGAGAAATTAAAGATTTCTTGAAACGCCGCAGTAAATACGACCCCTAGGAATAAAGTTAGGAACTTAAAAATATTTTTGACTGAATTCTTTCGGCTATATTTGTTATTAAATTTTTTACCTCAAAATTGTAGCGTGAACAGTTTACGTGATACAGCCGCTCCGTAACCTTAACTGATCACCCTGTATATCGATAATTCAATACTTTTAATACTTAGATAACTCTTAGCTAACTCAGTACCAGCTAGAATTTTGACACTTTCACTAAAAAACAGTGCTTTACTCATAAGCATAAAAAGATATTTCAGAATCTCGTTCAAGCAATAATTCCAGATTTGTTTAAAATATTAATGTTGATTATTTTCAGGTTTGACACGAAAGTAGTGGTTGCTATGCCAGAAGAAACTTCAACTGTGTTAAAACAAAAAGGGAAAACGATTTAAAAAATATTTGTCTCGCCTGTTATGATTCTTTCTACAACTGAAGAATTTGACCACCATAAGTTGTTTCAAACATGTTTTGATATCATCAATCAATTTCCCAGCCAACAAAAATCAATGTAGAAATGTAAGAGTATGTCCGACCCTCAAAATGTTTTTCGATTGCACAAAAAACGGTATATCCGTCATAAGACATCCTAAAGGTAACTTTTTAGCACTTTACAAATAAAAATTAAAAAAAAATCGCTCCACCCTACTGCATATTAATATAAAAAATAGGTACTGTAAATTTTCCAAATCTGACATTAAATGAAAGTTGATCAGGGAATTAATGTTTATTTTTTTCAGGTTGGGCCTGAAAGTAGAGGTACTAATATCAGAAGGAAGCTATGATGAAACGGAAACAGATTCTAAGAATGTTTGTTTGATGTGCTACGATTCTTTTGATACGACTGAAGACTTCGAGCGACACAAATTGTTTCACAGAGAATATTTGCCGGGATCAAAGAAAATTACAACTATTTCTAGATTTGAAAGCGACAAACATACTTCCATTTGTATTTATTGCAAAAAAAAGTTTAACACTCCGTTGATTTTGCAAAATCATTTAAAAGATGACCACAGAGATATAGAGGCACCAAAACTGCGCTGTTTGTTTTGCAAAATGGACTTTACTCAGCACACTGGTTTGCGTAAACACTTGCTGAGCCAACATAATTTCATCTGCAAAATTTGCAAAGAACAATTCAAAACTCTCGAAGAGAGAAAATTGCACGATCAGACGCATTGCGAAAAATGTCCAATTTGCGAGAAGAATATTTCCTATAGGTACAGTTTAAGGGAACATATGAAGATCCACACGGGCAGTACCAAAACTTGCAACATTTGTAATAAAGTCATATCGTCTTTAGCATTTGGAAATCACATGCGTCGACACAAAGGAATAAAGCATAAATGCCGGCTGTGCAAGAAAGACTTTTCCAGCAAGTTTTCAATGGATCAGCACATACAAAGAGTGCACGATAACAAAACTGCCTTGTGCAATATTTGCGGAAAGTCCGTAAAGAGCATTCGTCAACATAATAAAGTACATTTAGAAAAACCCGACGTTACCGCTAGGAGGAAATTTAACTGTCCGACTTGTGATAAAGTGTATTTGTCCAGTAGGGCCATGAAAACTTGCATCAAGAAACATCAAGGAATCAAGGATTATGCGTGTGATGAGTGCGATAAGAAATTTTATTACGAAAATAGTTTGATTGTCCATAAAAGGCTGCACTCTGGTGAAAAACCCTATTCTTGTCATTGTGGTAGGAGCTTCTACACTCCTCAGATTCTTTACAAGCACCAGCTGAGTCATGGAATAGACACTAGAGCAAAAGAATATGAAACTGATGATTAATTTATATACATACAGTATTTTTTAACACATAAATCGAAAATAATTTGTTTACACTGCAAAACTACTATAATATTACATTGCAAAAGTTAGGTTAAGTATTTTGTAAGTATCACTGATAGATGTCAAGAATATTTGGCATTATTTTGTTTGGAAAGAAAATCTGACATTTGTGAAATCATTTAAAAGTTAACATTCAATAAATGTAAAATTATAACATGTAAAATGTCCAATTTTTTTAAGTAGTTATACTATATCACCACAAATGTTTCAAATTTGTTTTAGAATGTCTTTAACATAATTCGCGACATGTTTGATTCTGAAATAGGAATAAGAAAAGGTTGGGGTAGGTGCAGATTAGACTACTGCTCTAAATTAGTTGGGGATGTAGGATAAGGATAACCTTTTGTACACCTTTAAGGATAAAATTATTTTGACAAGTTTCTATCGATAATACCACCTCTAAAAACTAACAAAATTGTCTGGCAATGACATCAGTTGGTAGAAAATAAGTCACGTGGCCCACCCAAATCTAAGTGTTTGGGACCCTCTGGTACCCACTTGCCCAGATCTAATGTGTCTGGTCAGTGATATTTTGACATTTCTTATGATGCAAAAAGTCAACAAAAGAAAAATCAATTGGTAGAAAATATGTCGATAGCAACTTTTAGTTTAACGACTTTAAATGAACGCCCTCTGCAGGGCGACTCAGATGAAACTTTCTTATATCCATTCTCTTGTTCCTCATGTTCCATACATTAAAAATCATACCGTCTGGCATGGTAGAAAATAATTTACTATTAACTTGATTTATAAAAATGGTAAAAATAGACGAATATACAAATCTTGAACTTATTGATGCAATACCAACTGTGAAAAAACTAAGGATAATCTTAGAATACTATAAAAATTATAAGTCCAACAGTAGGACAATTTAGAGAAAAAATAAGACAGCTCTTGAGGTGATGACCATTTCTACAAAAATACAAGAATATCCCCCATTGATTATAATAATTCTTTTAATAAGCAAACATTATTTCGATGAGCACCCTATACAAACATTTTGAAAATGGTCTAATATATATTTGATAAATATTCGATATATTTGATGGTATCTGCCTTTACTTGACGAAAATCCATAATCACTAATTTAAATGAGACAAGATTGTCTAGGTTTTCATAAATTTTATTTTTAAATTAATATACTAAACCCACTTTTCAAAAAATTCAACTACAAACTAGCTTTGAAAACAAGTAATTCCTTAGGAAAAATTATTAAAAACAACAAAGACAAAACAGATAAAAAATTTAGATCGGGAGTTTACAAGTTAATTTGTGGGTCTTGCCCTAAGAGTTACGTAGGTCAAACAGGACGACCATTTATAAAAAGAATCACAGAGTATTTAAATACTTTCGAAAATAGGAAGACAGACTCTACGTATGCAATTCATTTAATATCAGAAAACCACACATTCAATGAACACTATGAAATTCTACATTTAGAAAATAAAGACATTAAATTAAACTTATAGTACGGGATCTGGTCGACCATACGATCCAATTTAAGAGAGGGGGTGTCGACTCGAGGGTATACAAAAACAAAAAATACTGTCTTATAGAAAATTTTATGCTGCATCCGAATCTGCCGTTCGCCCCTTAATCCGGGATTGCAAAATATGAGAAAACACAAATTTTGCGTTAAAACTCGAAAAAACTCAATTAATTGACTTTTTTGTCCATCACTCGATATCTCGCTTATTATTGCAGATATCAACTTCCAATTTTGTATTGTATTACCTGAGACCCTTGTTGTTGACATTATATTAACAAACTTTAATTAAACTTAGTACTTTTTATGTAATAAAATTGTTATTAATGCCTTGTTGCATGAAATTAAGAAAATGCTATGCAAATTATAGTGAGCGAGAATTTTTTTATTTTTGAAGATAAATGTATTGTATATCGAGATAAAATGAAGGTCAAAGACCAAGGAAGTTTTAAAAATATCTTAATCTGATGGGCGACTTCACTTAGTGACAAAAATGGTAGTCAACGTCGCACATTATTTGCCGCGTGATTATTTCTGGTATGAACGCTATTCATAATGCTGCGCTAGGAAGGTAAGAAAGGCAGTCTGGGCTGGATTTCGTAGGTTTTTTTATAAATTGCCACTTGCAGATAAGCCCTTTTAATATGAAACTGAACAACTGAAGAGCGTCTTCAGTCGGAGGTTTAAAATAACAGTAAAACTAAGATATACAGGGTGGAACTTTCTAATGGAATAAATTCAGTAAAGACTGATCGGTTAATATTTGGTTGAAATCCTCGGACACGTCGATTTTTGATTTTAATTGCGCACCTTCTGATATCAATTTCATTACAATTTGGTCACTTGACTACCAGTTATGACGTCACAGTATATTTTTTTCAATACCAGGGTATGTTAAATTGTATATCCTTGGATAGATTCTTTCGAGAGAAATTCAGTGCCGTTTTCCATTTTCCGTTTTTGAATATCTTTATTAGTTTTCGAGAAAAATCATTTCAAACTGCAGGGACGTATACATCATAAAAATAAAGCTGGTCATTTACTTTGATTTGGAAATCTCATTTAAGTAAATTTCTTGCTACCGCTTTGTTATTCGCAAATTGCTTTACTTTAAAAATTCAAATTTGATAATAAAAATACTTTTGTTTGATGACCGGTTTTATTTTTATGAGTATACGTCCAGAAGTTTGAATCGATTTTTCGCGAAAACTAATAAAGATATTCAAAAACGGAAAAAGGCACTGAATTTCTCTAGAAAGAATCTATCCAAGGGTATAAAATTTAACATACCTTGCTATTTAAGAAAATGTACTGTGACGTCATAACTCGTAGTCACGTGACCAAATGGTGATGAAATTTATGTTATAAGGTGCGCAATTAAAACAAAAATCGACGTGTCCCAGGATTTCGATCAAATATTAGCCGTTTAGTCTTTACTGAATTTATTCCATTAGAAAGTTCCGCCCTGTATATCTTAGTTTTACTGTTATTTTAGACACCTACCTCCGATAATACATAGTATTATTCGTGTATTATCGAAAAATGTACGTACTTTATATAGACGTACCTTATACGTATCTGTCTTACAAAATGGAAATAAATGTGCTCTCAGTTCGTCCATGTTCCCTTTAAACAGTGCTCGTCCATATAGAGCCTCGAAGAAAAATCTGCATGTATCTAAATTATAAATATTGGGCAGTCAAAGAATCATTTCCAAAAGAAGTTAATTGCTTTAATTCATTTGGATGCCCCTTTAGAATAGAATTTAGTGCTATTCGTTTTTCCTTTTTGAAGGGAAAACTAACAGTGTCACAGCCGAGGTCACAGCCTGTCGAGCAGTACACAGCCAATATAATGTTTGCCAATTCATTTTCATTGAATTTGTAAGTGGATGCCTAATGTGTTATTATTATAGGAACGTAAATATTTTGTTTCTGAAGCCATATACATATCAGGATTTAAAATGGTGCAGTAATACATATAATCCATCAAGAACAATAATATCGGTAACTTCATATTTATTTTTGCTGCATATGATTGTTCTTTCGTTATCTTTGTGCATACCTGCTGAGATAATCTGGCAGTTTTCTTCTGTCAATTTTTTTTTTCAAATTCTAATGCCAAAAAGGTAAGCAACCGTTGTTTATTATCTGATTCAGATATACCTATAGAGATAATAAAAATAATCTATTAGAACATGTATCACAATACTACATCTAAAAATTTTTGGTACTTACCGCAAAATGCCATATTGTGTGTGAATCTAGATCTAAGTAAATATGTATTATTATGTATGTATTAATAGGTAGTGAAGCGGAAATCCTAACAAACCTACTCGCGACTGAAATCACAACGCCACAAGCGACAACCCGCAAGCCAGTTCGGCGTGGCGAGCAGACAAACACCGCAGAGTTGTCAGTTTTGTGGAAAAACTATTCGCCGTAGAAAAAAAACTTCAAATAAAAAAACTTCCTTGGTCTATTGTCTTCATTTTATCCCGATATGCGATACATCTATCTTCAAAAATAAAAAAGTTTCTCGCTCACTATAATTTGCATAGCATTTTCTTAGTTTCATGCAACAAGGCATTAATAACAATTTTATTACAAACAATGTACTAAGTTTAATTAAAGTTTGTTAATATAATGTCAACAACAAGGGTCTGAGGTAATACAATACAAAATTGGAAGTTGATATCTGCAATAATAAGCGAGATATCGAGTGATGGACAAAAAAAGTCAATTAATTGAGTTTTTTCGAGTTTTAACGCAAAATTTGTGTTTTCTCATATTTTGCAATCCCGGATTAAAGGGCGAACGGCAGATTCGGATGCAGCATAAAATTTTCTATAAGACAGTATTTTTCTTTTTTGTATACCCTCGAGTCGACACCCCCTTGTCGATTTTTGTCCTCCAGACTCCCGACTATTATTAGAGGCATTAGAAATAAATAAACTTAAAAAATCAAATATTATATTAAATGATGAAATAGATTTAAATTTTTCACCATTGTTTGTTTTTTTATTTAAATAATAAATAACACCAGACAGAATAATCATTAAAACATCCTGCTACGGCTTATCACTGTTTCCCAATTTCCTGCTCTAAAGATAGCAGATAGCATCAGTCGGTCTTTGACACTTGAATGTTGTATTCATCAGTGGTAGTTGCTATTAGGTATAGATTTACACACTATTAGACAAAAGTAAGGTAATATTATTTAGAGGTAGACTCATTGTGTAAACATTCGACAAATTGAGATAGATTATAGGCGATATGGTGATTTAGTGACCACTTGACATTCAAGAGTTTCAGAACTCTTGATATAAAAAGATCAAGAGTTTACGCTTCAAGATCAAGAGCGAACGATGTGTCAGGACAAGATCAAATCTTGTCTTGATTAGTCTTGGCAGCATCTACCCATATTTAATTTCTAATTTAGGTCTCTAAATATTGTGCACTACTGATCTAATTCAGAGTAATTTCAGGTTTGACGTTGTTATACTTAAGTCGGAAGAAAACTTCGGTTTTGACGAAAAAGGAATTAAAAAAGATTCTAAAATTGATCACCCCGAGTGTTACGATTCTTTTGATACTTCTGAAGAATTTGACCAACATGCATCGATTCATAAAGATTATTTGCCGGGATCAGAGTCTAAGACACTTACAACTACTTATACTTTTGAAAGTGAGAAGCCGACTTCCTTATGTATTTATTGCAAGAAGATATTTAATGTTCCCTTGCTTTTGCACAAGCATTTAAGAAAGGAGCACGCAGATATACGGCAACCAAAGCTGCGCTGTTTCTTCTGCAAAATGGATTTCCCTGATCAGATTGCTTTGCGTAAACACTTGTTAAATCAACACAGGTTCTTCTGCAGGATTTGTAAAGAAGAATTCAAAACTCTCGAGGAGAGAAAATGTCACGATCGGACGCATAATGAACTATGCCCAATTTGCAAGAAGAATATTTCTTTTAGGTACGGTTTAAAGGAGCACATGAAGACCCACACGGGCAGTTCCGAAACTTGTAACATTTGTGGAAAAGTTATTTCTTCTTTGGCATTTGCGTCTCATTTGCGACTACACAGAGGAATAAAATATAAATGTGAGATATGCACGAACGACTATAATAGCAAAAACAACTTGAAGCGGCACATAGAAAAGGTGCACCTTAATGAAACTTTTTTGTGCAATGTTTGCGGAAAGTCCGTGCGAAAGTTACGTGAACATAGCAAGATACATTTAGAAAAACCTGATCTTAAGGATAGAAAGAAATTCGAGTGTCCAATTTGTGCTAAAGAGTTTTTGAATAGTAAGTCTGCGAAAGTTTGCCTCAAAAGGCACCAAGGAATCAAGGAGTATGCGTGTGATGTGTGCGGGAAAAAATTTTCTTCTGGAAGCAGTTTGTTTGTTCATAAAAGGTTGCACTCTGGCGAAAAACCATACTCTTGTTTTTGCGGTAGGGACTTCTACACTCTCCAGACTCTATACCAACATCAACAGATACATAGGAGAGACACTATAGCAAGCAACTCTGCAACCGATGATTAATATGTATAACCACTTATTAGCCACAGAAATTCTATGCAGGGTGACCTGAAACTAAACCGTCATACGTCAACCAAAGTTTGTTATTGTTAATCATTTCCAAATGTTGAATATCAGAAGCAGACAACGCCAACACAGTATTGTCCGCAAACATGAAAGTACATCCCTAACTATTTGAGAGCAGTAGTCTAATCTGGGCCTGCCCCTACCTCTTTTTATTCCTATCTCTGACTCCAGTATGTCGCGAACTAAGCCTTCGTGCCTCAGAAGGTATCCTACCATCCTGTCTCTCCTATTCTTTACTGTCTTCCATAAATTTCGCTTTTCTCAAACTCTCTCTAATACCTCTCTGTTGTTAACCTTATCTATCCACAGTATCTTCATAATGCGTCTATAGCACCACATTTCAAATGCTTCTAATTTTTTCCTATCCACTTCTCCTACCTTCGTGAGTTATTTGACTTCTTAAATAGCAGAAATCTGAGACTTTCCCTATCTATCCTCTGAGACTTCTTTTTATTGATCTTCATACCATAGCCCTCCGTCAAAGCCACTTCCATTTCGTTCAGAGCCCTTCCTAATTCTTCTTTGCTTTATGCTAATACTGCTATATCATCCGCGAATCTGAGCATATTAATAGTTTGGCCCTGTATATTAATTCCAGCAGCTATTCTGTCTTTAACAGTATTAATCGCATCTTTGATATATAAATTGAAAACTAGAGGTGATAATGGACATCCCTGCCTCGCTCCCTTTCGGATATCTACTTCTCTATGTTCCTGTTCAAATTCTATAACTGCCGTTTGCTCTTTGTATAGATTAGGAATTATTC
This sequence comes from Xestobium rufovillosum, assembly GCA_963966045.1. Classification (NCBI taxonomy): domain Eukaryota; kingdom Metazoa; phylum Arthropoda; class Insecta; order Coleoptera; family Ptinidae; genus Xestobium; species Xestobium rufovillosum. The sequence goes on from OZ014493.1 coordinate 43,744,911, forward strand.
TTCTATCCCTATACTTCATCCCTACATTTTTGAGCACTTCGAACATCTTTCATTCAAAATACAGATCAAGATCACATCACATCAACCATTTGAATCCATCTTTGCTCGCATAGTTTATTTTATTCTACCTAGTAAATGCTTGGAATTGCCTCCGTTACACTGAATTCATGCTGAATGTATTATTAACGTGGTATATTTGTTGTAGATTTTCTTTTGTGGTAATTTTTGCTTTATTAATTAGTTTTATCATTTCCTCCCACATATTTATTTATAATAATAATAATAATCAAGTTAGTTTTTTTGAACGATTTACATTTCGCTATTTACCACTTGCCACCACTTTATTTTGTTAAGAAAATTTTTAAATTTCTTTTTGAGTGGTAATTCATTCATTCAGTAATTTCTGTATAAATATTATTCTCTATTTTCAATGTTTTATTCAGTTTCCAATAAATTCATTCTCACCATTTTGTTTACATTATCCGCCACTCTTAACCTAAAATTTTGACAGTTAACTTCAAAATCGGGGCAACGGAGAATCGGCAAAAGAACTTTATTATTTTATCTGCTGGAAAAAATAATTCTTTTTTGAACTTTGATCACATCTCCTGACCCCACCTCAACCCTGAACTAGGTGGTCCTGAATTTTCTATCTGGGGTTGACATGTGGCGGTTCACTTTCGGAACAGCTTGTATACTTCCAGTATTTTTCATAATTGCATGCATAACCATGTGTTTTTGAGGATGGAAACCTGAATTCATCCGCTTCACCTATACTGACCGTATCCATGCCAAGGCAACCGTGGAAAAACATATTTTGTAAAAATTCTGATCCCCAATAAAGTACCTAATTCAGCAAATTTATTCTATCATTTACTGAGAACACAGATTACAAATTTTAGTACGTTTCTTCCAAATTAAATGTATCGCACTATTTTTCACTTAAAATATTTCAATAAACTATTGATTAAACTCGATAGTGAAATTTATTTCGAAATTTAGTGGTTTTCCAATATAGAAAAGACTGCTATAGTTATACTGCAAAAGTTAGGTTAAGTATTTTGTAAGTGCCACTGACAGATGTCAAGAGCACTTGGCATTGTTTTATTTGAAAAGAAAATATAACATTTGTGACAATGACATACTTGTGCCGTTATTTAAAAGTTTTCTTTCAATAAACAGTGTTTTCCAATTTGCTCTAAAGTTAGCATCAGTCTACCTTTCACTGGGATGTTGTATTCATCAGTGGTGGTTGTTATTGTAGATTTACACATTATTAGACAAAAGTAAGGTAACTTTTAGAGATAAACCAAGTTAGACTGTATAGAGTTATTTGCCTATATGTGTAACTATGAATTTTGTGACATAGTTTCTCTGGCCAGTTTGTAGTTTCTGTAAAGATCTTCATTACGATGTCTCCTGTAGGTACATATATTCCACAAACAGTGCTTCTCAGAGATTAACTGTAAAATGTTTTACTTTTATACGGTTTAGTTAATGTCTTCTTAATTATTCTGAGATAAGATAATGTTACTAAGTTTCAGTGCTTGTTCTGATGAACTCAATAAAAATGATCCATTTCTCCTTAGGGAGAGAGGCTTTGATTATATGATTAAAGTTTATTAATTTCTGCTTAGTTTGCCATATTAAAGTTTGGTTTCCCCATTGGAGAACTTGATTTTATTCACTCAGGCCCTGAAACGAAGATCGTTTATTTCCTATACAATTCTAATATTCAGGTTATGGAGCTATTTTTAAAATTATATGCAATTAATTTTATCCAAAACTTGAAATTTGCCGTAAGAATTAATGTTGAATTATTTTCAGGTGTCATAAGAAAGTGATGGTATTTTTACCAGAAACAAACTTCAGTGATGATGAAAAAGAAATAAAGAAAGATGCGGAAAATGACGCAAAAAATGATAGCTTCAAATGTTACGATTCTTTTGTTACAACCGAAGAATTTGACCAAAATATATTGTTTGATACAGAAGATTTGCCGCCCTCAGAGTCCAAGAAAATGAAAACTAAGTTCGAAAGCAAGAAGCCGACTTGCTTATGCATTTATTGCAATGAGGCATATAATATTCCCTTGCTTTTGCAGAAGCATTTAAAAAAGGAACATGCGGACATACAGGCACCAAAACTGCGCTGTTTGTTCTGCAGCTTGGACTTTACTGAGCAGACCGGTTTGCGTAGACATTTGTTGAGCCAACATAGGTTCGTGTGCATGATTTGTAAAGAACAGTTTACAACTCTTAAAGAAAGGAAATTGCATAATAAGACACACAGCGAGGTTTGTCAAGTTTGTAATAAGAATGTTTTTTATTATAAATTAAAGGAACACATGAAGAACCACAGAGACAGAAACAAGACTTGTAACATTTGTGGCGAAGTAGTTTCTTCTTTGGTATTCGGAAGTCACATGGAACAGCACAGAGGAATGAAATACAGTTGTGAGATTTGCGCAAAAGGCTTCGATAATAAGAAAAACATGAACCGGCACATACAAAGGATCCACGATAACAAAACTTATTTGTGCAACATTTGTGGAAAATCCGTAAAAAGCATGCTCCACCATAAAAAAGTACATTTAGCCAAACCCGATGTTGACGATAGAAAGAAATTTCACTGTCCGCTGTGCGACAAAGAATATTTAAACAGCAAGACGGTGAAAATTTGCCTCAAAAGACATCAGGGAATCAAGGATTATGCATGTGACGAGTGCGACAAAAAATTTTATTACGTAAAGAGTTTAGTTGTTCACAAACGGTTACACTCTGGTGAAAAACCCTATCCTTGCCATTGTGGCAGGAGCTTCTACAGTCCCCAGATTCTTTACAAACATCAACTGAGCCATGGAATTGACACTAGAGCACTGAAATACGAGTTTAAATCCGAGGTGAAATCCGAGGTGAAATCAGAGGTGAAATCTGAAAGTAGTGATTCATTGCAACTAGTTGGTTGGCCAGAAACAGATTAAGAGCCCTTTCAGACCAATTCTGTACAGGAATGATTCATTATGCAATGCATGTAAAATCGCATTACAAGTACATATTTTATGTATTTTATGACATAATATATAATATAATATAATACTTTGTGTAAAATAAATATCTCAAATATACAACTAATTATTGCTACATGCATACATATTTGTTTTTATGGTTTGCTTCGTAGATACTGCAACATAATTTTTGATGAACTACAAGACAAATTCAAATTTCCATTTGCTCAGTTCACAGGGGAAATACCTACGGTAATTTTTACTGAATTATATGAGAGGTGATAGTCTAGTGGTTAGTGTGCTAGACTACAAATGCAACCAGCGTGGGTTCAATTCCTAGTAGGTACAGCGGTTCTCAAACTTTTGTATTACGTATCCTCCATTTTTAACCTTGGCAAGCTTTGGAGAATCCAGACTGCTGTTAATCCTCCTCCTCTAGACTTCTCACTTACACATTAACTAAAATATAGATTCATGTGTGACACTTGTGAATAGTGGGGAGTGCGAACACCTGTTAATATTCCATCGTGACTTAGCCCAAGAAAATGAGTACCCATTGGGACAATAATAAGCGGCATAAAGCTAGTGCTTGCCACCTTGATCTCTGAACTATATAATTTGTATTTCAATTCAACACACCAAGTCTAAGTATCTCTAACATTTTTTTCTGTACACATCTTCTAGCAGTACAAATACGGGCTTTTATTTTATTAAAGTTGAATAAAAAATTTGTTTATTGCGATCATTTATTTATTTACTTTATTTTTAATTTTTTGATGTTTATATGTTTTATCAATTCTTAAGTTATTTTAGGCAATCTGGTTGGCACTTGAAGAAAGATATTGCTAAAAAGAACAGAAGCATGGATTGTGAAAATAATAACATCAGACATAAAATGTACAATCTTGAAGAAGACTTATACGAAAAGGAAAATGGTTCGAAAGAAACCGTTTGCACTATTTGTTACGATGTTTTTCCGTCTTTGGTTGAACTTGAAGTACACAATTCATTCCATATAGAGCTTGAACATGAATCCATGAAAAATAAAAAAACCAAAGCAGAAATAATAGTACCAGCTGCTGAAAACAGTGCTGGGTCTGATAGTGAAGATGAAAACACCAAGAATAAAAATATGGGACGAACAGTAGTGTCACCTACTGAAAGCAGTGTTGCATCTTATCATGCAGGTGAAACCAACAGTAACAAAAATATTGAGGCACAAACTGTAGTACCACCTAGTGGAAACAGTGCTGTATCTGATCCTGGATGCGAACCCAGCAATAATAAAAATCTCGAATCACAAACAATAGTACCACCTACGAAAACCGGTGTTCTGTTACCAACTGAAGAAAAAGTTGCAGTGAATGTAAAAACATTTCTTCCACCATTTGAAAGTGAAGAGCCAACTTCGTGGTGTTTGTACTGTTCCAAAACTTTCAACACCCCGCATCAGTTAAGAGAACATAACAAAATTTCGCACGAAGAAATAAAAAACCCAAAAGCTGGATGTCTGTATTGTCGAAAAGTTTACACAGACAAAAGAAGATTGCAGCAACATATCTTAACCATACACATATTTAATTGTTTAACTTGTGGTGAGAAATTTGAAAATAGAGAATCTAGAGATCACCACCGCAGAGTTCACGCTGTCAAATGCAACATTTGCCAGCAACAATTTCTAACCAAAGACATTTTGGGTCATCATGTGAGAGTTGTACACACAAAAACAGAGAAATCAAAGAAAAATAAACATCAGTTGTGTGTAGAGTGCGGAAAAATCTTCACTAATTTCAACACTCACATGGAAGTTCATCATAAACTTTCCGAACAACGTTCACGTTTTGAGTGTGGCGTGTGCCAAAGAAAATTTTTGGCTAAACATGGCATGAGGAACTGCCAAAAACGGCATGAAGGAACGAGGGCATTTGAATGTGACCAGTGCGGTAAAAAATATTTTTATCAAAATAGTTTGACAGTTCACAAGAGGTTGCATTCCGGAGAGAAACCGTATTCTTGCATAAAATGTGACAGGAGGTTTTATACCGACCAGATTTTGTATAAGCACATGTTGAGTCACGGAATAGATACTAGGGCCCAAAAATAAATACCCGATTATTTCTATAGATTTTATAATGCTGGAGTTAATCTTTGAAAATAAAGTTTTATCCATTTATGTATTTACTGCTCTTAAATTACAATAAAAAATTTCTTTAACGTACCTACCAACTCATCATTGAACAAATTACTATTCTATTATTTTGCATTATGTTGCTTGTTTTTTAATAAATCCAATCCTCAACCAGAAGCCACACATATTTCTCCTAGAACCATCCACGGAATAGGTGCCACTTCAAACAGAGTGATCTTCTGTACTTCTTTTTTGATCATGAACTGCGAAGAATCTTATAATTTTATCTTTTCTCAGCTTCATATATTCTTCATTCACTGGCCTCTGGATGATGGATACTTTCCATTGTTAAGAGTTTCCTACTTTTTCTATCCAACTTCATGATGCCAATTCGCAATTCCAAAGCCGTAGCATACCAGTGTTTTTATGCGGTGTTTATAGCTGTAATATTGTTGAATGGGTAGATTACTTGATGCTTAGTTCACTAACATTTCGGTAGATGCCATCTGAGCATGTAATAATAAATGATAATCCTATTTTATTAAAGCCGAATAAAAGAATTTGTTTAGTGCGATAATTTATTTATTTATTTTATTTTTAATTTATTGATGTTTATAAGTTTTATCAATTCTTAAGTTATTTTAGGCAATCTGGTTGGCACTTGAAGAAAGATATTACCAAAAAGAACAGAAGCAAGGATTGTGAAAATAACAACGTCAGACATAAAATGTTCAAACTTGAAGAAGACTTGTACGAAAAGGAAAATGGTTCGAAAGAAACCGTTTGTACTATTTGTTACGATGTTTTTCCGTCTTTGGTTGAACTTGAAGTACACAATTCATTCCACAAAGAGCTTGAACGTGAATCCATGAAAAATAAAAAAACCAAAGCACAAATAATAGTACCAGCTGCTGAAAACAGTGCTCCGTCTGATAGTGAAGATGAAAACACCAAGAATAAAAATATGGGACGAACAGTAGTGTCACCTACTGAAAGCAGTGTTGCATTTTATCATGCAGGTGAAACCAACAGTAACAAAAATATTGAGGCACAAACTGTAGTACCACCTAGTGGAAACAGTGCTGTATCTGATCCTGGATGCGAACCCAGCAATAATAAAAATCTCGAATCACAAACAATAGTACCACCTACGAAAACCGGTGTTCTGTTACCAACTGAAGAAAAAGTTGCAGTGAATGTAAAAACATTTCTTCCACCATTTGAAAGTGAAGAGCCAACTTCGTGGTGTTTGTACTGTTCCAAAACTTTCAACACCCCGCATCAGTTAAGAGAACATAACAAAATTTCACACGAAGAAATAAAAAACCCAAAAGCTGGATGTCTGTATTGTCGAAAAGTTTACACAGACAAAAGAAGATTGCAGCAACATATCTTAACCATACACATATTTAATTGTTTAACTTGTGGTGAGAAATTTGAAAATAGAGAATCTAGAGATCGCCACCGCAGAGTTCACGCTGTCAAATGCAACATTTGCCAGCAACAATTTCTAACCAAAGACATTTTGGGTCATCATGTGAGAGTTGTACATGCAAAAACAGAGAAATCGAAGAAAAATAAACGTCAGTTGTGTGTGGAGTGCGGAAAAATCGTCACTCATTTCAACACTCACATGGAAGTTAATCATAAACTTTCCGATCAACGTCGGCGTTTCAGCTGTGGCGTCTGCCAAAAAGAATTTTTGAAGACAACTGGCCGGAACAACTGCCAGAAACGACATGAAGGCACGAGGGAATTTGAATGCGATGAGTGCGGTAAAAAATATTTTTATAAAACTAGTTTGGCAGTTCACAAGAGGTTGCATTCGGGAGAGAAACCGTACACTTGTGTAAAATGTGACAGGAAGTTTTATACTAGCCAGATTTTGTACAAGCACATGTTGAGTCATGGAATAGATACTAGGGCCCAAAGATAACTAAGTATTTTTATACATTTTATAATGCTGGAATTAATCTTTGAAAATAAAGTTTTATCCATTTATGTATTTACTGCTCTTAAATTAACTTACCTACTAACTCATCATTGAACAAATTACTATTCTATTATTTTGCATTATGTTGCTTGTTTTTTAATAAATCCAATCCTCAACCAGAAGCCACTTATAATGCTCCTAGAACCATTCACGGAATAAGTGCCACTCAAAACAGAGTCATCTTCTATACTTCTGTTTTGTTCATGAACTGCGAAGAATCTTTTAATTTCATCTTTTCTCAGCTTCATATATTCCTCGTACACCGTCCTCTGGATGATGGATACTTTACATTGTTAAGAGTTTCCTACTTTTTCTATCCAACTTCATGGTGCCAATTCACAATTCCAAAGCTGTAGCATACCAGTGTTTTTATGCGGTGTTTATAGCTGTAATATTGTTGAATGGGTAGATTGCTTGATGCTTAGTTCACTAACATTTCGGTAGATGCCATCTGAGCATGTAATAATAAATGATAATCCTATTTTATTAAAGTCGAATAAAAGAATTTGTTTAGTGCGATAATTTATTTATTTATTTTATTTTTAATTTATTGATGTTTATAAGTTTTATCAATTCTTAAGTTATTTTAGGCAATCTGATTGGCACTTGAAGAAAGATATTACCAAAAAGAACAGAAGCAAAGATTGTGAAAATAACAACGTCAGACATAAAATGTTCAAACTTGAAGAAGACTTGTACGAAAAGGAAAATGGTTCGAAAGAAACCGTTTGTACTATTTGTTACGATGTTTTTCCGTCTTTGGTTGAACTTGAAATACACAATTCCTTCCATAAAGAGCTTGAACATGAAATTGATGTCATCGAGGCCGATTGCAAACATGAATCCATGAAAAATTTAAAAATCAAAGCACAAATAATAGTACCAGCTACTGAAAACGGTGCTGGGTCTGATAGTGAAGATGAAGACACCAAAAATAAAAAAATTATGGGACGAACAGTAGTGTCACCTACTGAAAACAGTGTTGCATCTGATCATGCAGGTGAAACCAACAGTAACAAAAATATTGAGGCGCAAACTGTAGTGCCGCCTAGTGGAAACAGTGCTGTATCTGATCCTAGATGCGAACCCAGCAATAATAAAAATCTCGAAACACAGACAGTAGTACCACCTACGAAAACCGGTGTTGTGTTACCAACTGAAAAAAAAGTTGCAGTGAATGTAAAAACATTTCTTCCACCATTTGAAAGTGAAGAGCCAACTTCGTGGTGTTTGTACTGTTCCAAAACTTTCAACACCCCGCATCAGTTAAGAGAACATTACAAAATTTCTCACGAAGAAATAAAAAACCCAAAAGCTGGATGTCTATATTGTCGAAAAGTTTACACAGACAAAAGAAGATTGCAGCAACATATCTTAACCATACACATATTTAATTGTTTAACTTGCGGTGAGAAATTTGAAAATAGAGAATCTAGAGATCGCCACCGCAGAGTTCACGCTGTCAAATGCAACATTTGCCAGAAAGAATGTCTAACCAAAGAAATTTTGGGTCATCATGTGAGAGTTGTACACGAAAAGACAGAAAAATCGAAGAAAGGTAAACGTCAGTTGTGTGTGGAGTGCGGAAAAATCGTCACTCATTTCAACACTCACATGGAAGTTAATCATAAACTTTCCGACCAACGTCGGCGTTTCAGCTGTAGCGTCTGCCAAAAAGAATTTTTGAACACAACTGGCCGGAACAACTGCCAGAAACGACATGAAGGTACGAGGGCACATGAATGCGATGAGTGCGGTAAAAAATATTTTTATAAAAATAGTTTGGCAGTGCACAAGAGGTTGCATTCCGGAGAGAAACCGTACGCTTGCGTCAAATGTAACAGGAAGTTTTATACCAACCAGATTTTGTATAAGCACATGTTGAGTCACGGAATAGATACTAGGGCCCAAAAATAACTTAAATACTTTTATACATTTTATAATACTGGAATATCTTTGAAAATAAAGTTTTTTATCGAATTATTTCTTTTTCCCTTATTGGCGGTTGAAAATAACTTAAGCTATTTCTCATGTTTATAAAGAGTTCCGCCCAATAATTTGCGAGCACTTGCAAACAGCACAAGTTATGTCGTTGTATAAAGATTGCTGAAGAAGACTTTTTCTATCTTTTGTTGAACGCAGGTTGAACGCAGCGATCGTTAACACTGTTGTAGTCAGTTGTAGACGTGAATCCATAAAGTATAAAAATCAAGGCACAAACATATAAATATGTGTTTTATCTCTCTTTGTTGGTCATGTTTGCCGCTCATTGCTCTTATGCTCAAAGCCAGGCAAAGGTCCTTGTATTCTTAACATTTATATAGACACAAATAATAGGACACCTGCGCATCCTCTCCATCGCATTTTATTTCATGTTCTATTTCTCTCCAGAAAAACATGGCGTAGGAGTCTGAATAATTCCACATGAACCAATAAATATAGGGATACATAAACAAAGTCATAAATCAAATAAATTACAGTTCACATGGAAACAACTATAGGTGGTGAAAAGCAAAAGTTACGAATTTCTTTTGATTAAAATAATTTTTAATCTGTATCATAATAATTATGTTAATTTTTTAGCTTGTTAATCGTCCGAAAATTAACTGATGAAGATGGTAGTGCTGAAACCAGTATGAATGGCGACAAAAAATATATTCAGCTTACTGCATATGAGGAACACAACCACAAGTATGGTACAATTAAAGAAGAGGGTGATGATAATGTAGTCACTGAGTTTGCTGAGTGCCAAGACCAACTTGCTGATTATTCAGGAAGTAATGACAATAATTGTTTAGGCTCAGATTACCGTGATGAAAAATTAAGGATTAAAGTTGAAGGTGATGAAGAGAATTTTATGAACTGGGTTCATGGAGATGATGATCAAAATTTCGTTACTTTGAATTGTGACAATGATGGAATACAAAATGAGATGGTTATTGAAAAATTTGATATCGATTCAATAACTTCTTGGTGTACTTATTGCGACGATATTTTCACTACACCATTTCTGTTATGCGAACACATAAAAAGTTGGCATCCCTCAATTAAGGTGCCACTAAGGCGTTATGGTTGCTTTCTTTGTAAATATACAATTTGTTCGTCAGGTGGTTTACGGAAACATATTTTAGAATTACATAAAAATTACGATATATTACGCCTGGAAGAGTTTCAAAGAAGACAAGCGAAATTGAATAGTTGGAAAACTCGCATATATCCATTTAATTTTTGTAACGAGTCTTACAATACATCTTTGGATATAATGAAGCATCCGATGAAATTACGATTCCATGAGAACGAGATCACTTCCTATTGCGTTTATTGTGATCAAACTTTTGTTTCCTCCCAACTCTTGCAACAACACTTGGGGGAGATTCACTCTTACATTGTTAAACCACTTTTTGGCTGTTTGTTTTGCAAGAAAACTTACTACAAAGAAAAAGTTCTTCGTAAACACATTCTGGGCGAGCACAAATTAATTTGCATAATTTGCAACAAACCATTTCTTAGTAAAGAAGATAGAGAGCAGCATATGAATGTTCATAAGTACATTTGCGAGATCTGCGATAAAAGTTTCAGCTCCTTTAGAAAACTCGAATTCCATCTAGATAGCCATATTGGAAAGACCGAAAAAGAGAAGGAAACAATGTGCGATTACTGCGGAACACTCGTTATTGATATTAAGGGACACATGAAGACACATAAAGAATTGGCAAGCTGTAAAAAACTTCGCTGTACTGAATGCAATCAAGAATTCTTTTCTACCGCGGGACTGCAAAAATGCACAGACCGTCACAGAGGAAGAAAAAGATTTCCGTGTGACGAGTGCGGCAAGAGATTTTTGTATTCACAATCAGTTGCTGTTCACAAAATACTTCACACCGGAGAGAAATCTTTCCTCTGCTGCTACTGTGGAAAGAATTTTTACACTGAAAGAATGTTATATAGACATGACTGTTGAGCCACGGAATTGTTCTATAATTTGATTTTGTCCTATTATTCCTTGCTTGCTTTGTATAGGTAATTTCTATTTGATAGGATTAATAATTAAGTTACGGTCTAAAATTTTAAGTTTGAATTAATATTGGTAGCTAGCAGAAAGTCAAGAAAGTAAATTGAATGCATAATTGGAAAATAGCAGAGTGCTGAGAATTGAGTCTTGTGATACACTTCCATATGATTAAAGTATTTTATTTGTTGTAATGTTTGAATAAAGAAAATTAAATGTTACTCATAGTTATACTGTTTATGTTGTTATGTTTATTGTCTTATTTTACTTTTTGTTTGGCTTAGTACATAATAATAATAATATATAAGTAATATAGAATTTGAGTTATATCCTTAATGTTGCTATTTCTTTCATTTATACTGTTATTGTATGGATGTTTGGAACAAATAAACCATATTATTATTATATTATTATTATAAAAGGGGATGTGAAATGCCGTTATCGGGTCAATAGCAACTTTTGGTTTAACGACTTTAAACGAACGCCCTCTGCAGGACGACTCAGGTGCAACTTTCTTATATCCATATTCTTGTTCCTCGTGTTCCATACATTAAAAATCATACCGTCTAGCATGGGCATGGTAGAAAATACAGCAATAATTTACTATTGCGGCTCCCTCATTATGAGTAAAGCTTTCGATTTCATCATCCACACAGTGTTGTTACAGAAACTGAACAAATGGGACTAGAGGTATGCCATATAAACTTCTGCCCAACTTCTTACCTAAAAAATACAAAGCAAACATACAGTTTAGGGGAAAATATAAAAATGAATTCAAGGTATGAATAAGCTAAGAAATGCCTTCCAGGGGGATCCATCCTTGGACCATTATTATTCATAACATACACTAATGACTTACAAAATTGGATTGAAAAACACTGTATAGGAACTATATGTAAGCTGACACGTATATTATACAATGTACCGGGTGTCCAAATAAGAAAGGATGCCGACCATATCTAAGGAACCGTTCATGGTACAAAGGGCGTAATAGTCATAGTCGACAAAAAAACATGGTTTTCTCTAAAATATACCCAGATAAAGTAGATCAAAAATACGAATATTGCAATCTTGAATATATTTTGTATAATTTTGGTTTACCACTTCTTGCTCTAGCTCATCAAATAGCAGTGTAGGGGGAAGGGGAACGATTGATTGTGAAGATGCTTGTAACTTCGGTTTGGTTCAACATAATTTGGCAATCTTGGTCTCGTTGAAAAGAGGTCTCTTCGGTTAATTACATGCTTTTATGAGCTAGGTTCTTTTAGTTCTGTAGTGATCGCTAGGGGGTGATGTTTGAAAGGCCAGCAAACTTCAAAATTTCTTTAAAATTTTAAATGGAATGATATAATAATTATAATCTAGTTAAAAAGAAGATAGAATGATGAAAGGAATAGTGAAAACCGCGCATTGATATATTTTTTCTGACCGGAGATATAAACAAATTAGTGTTAGGTTTGGGAAGATGGGGGCAAAAATTGTTGGTAACACCCGATTCAACATTTGCAATTATTATGTAGTAGTGATAAACTTGTGTATGCTTTGATGCCAATATAAAAATTATACAAATATGATAAAATAGCTTTTACTATAGTTTGGAGAAAGTCTCCCATCTTCCGAAAATTTAAGACATTTGTAGATATCAATCACTTGACATTGTGCTGAATTTTTTTGTTTCAACGCCAACTTGTTTTATAAATATATTGTGCACACAGTGATTGCATCAGTAACTTTGGCATAAATTCACTATGAATTCTTAATAAGTTAACTTCACACGCCAAAAGACAGTTACACAGCACACCCCTGAGGCCGCTGACTTTGACAGCGAAATATGTGTCGAGTTTAATGACTGTCACTGTCTTTTGGCGTGTTGGGTTATCTTCTTAAGAATTGATAATAAATATTGCAATTTACAAGAGTATATTTTAATTCCTAAAACATAGGTTTTTGTTTTAAAAAATGGTAATATCCACATTTAAAACGGCCACGAAGTAGCAACATATAATTTTAATGATTATGATATGTATTTTCAAAATGTCTTTTATATTGGTGGCATGCATAAAGGTTAGTAATTAAGCCGTCCTCCCGCCCCTAAAACTCTTTTGTTCATATCACCGGTTAGAAAAAAGATATCAATGTGCGGTTTTCGCTGTTTCACTCATTATTTTGTCCTCTTTTTAATTAATTTATAATTATTATAGCGTTCCATTTAAAATTTTCAAGAAAATCTGAAAAGTTTGCTGATCTTTCAAACAACGCCCTCTAGCGATCACTACAGAACAAAAATGACTTAAATTATAAAAGTATCTGATTAAAGGAAGATAGCTCTTTTCAACGAGACTAAGTTTGCTAAATTCGGTTAAATAAAACCGAAGTTACAAACATCTCCACAACCAGATGCTTCCATTCTCCCTCCGCTGCTATTTGATGAGTGTATTCTAGATTGCAATATTCGTATTTTTGATCTCCTTTACCTGGGTAGAGAAAACCATGTTTTTTTTGTCGACTATGATTATTACGCCCTCTAGCAGCAAACTTAGAAACTTGAAAATAATTTCCAGCGATTTCACTTGGCCACTTTTATTATTATTTTTTTCTTTCCCATAGCTGTACCATGAACGGTTCCTTAGATATGGCCGGCATCCTTTTTTATTTGGACACCCGGTACATTGCATCTAATAAATCTTGTTCTTGTTCTTGTTCAATGCCACTTCTACCTGTCTATCGAGGCAAGGAAGAAACAGGGGAAGAAATTCCTGAAGGAACATTTGGGTAACCACATCCTCGTTAATCACTCAGCCTGCTCCTGCTGCATGAATATTCTGCTGTTAATATTATTATTATTTATGGTAATTTTTGATTGATAGGACTTCTCATATTTATGTTGCTTTTAGCTTTTGTTTTTATTTGCAATTATGGAAGTTTAGTGGAAGATATTTAATGCATGATCAAAAAAGAGTTTGTTATTTTCGTAGTTTGTTTGATATTGAAATGATAGTTAGTTATGCAGTAAAGTGATCTTACTAAATCGAACCATAATAATAGTATTCATTTTTTAGGATAAACATTCCAAAATTAACTTACGAAGACGGTAGTTCTATAACCACTAAGAATGTAATGGAAAGTAAGAAGCATGTATGCAAACATTGCAATGGAAAATTCACTCGACTTACTACATACAAGAAACACATCCTCGGATGTAGTAAAATTGAAAGTGAGGGTGAGGAAGATGAAGACCAGCTGACTGATACAGATGATGATGATGATGATGACTTCAGTGGTAAAAGTACTGACGATGAGAGTAGCGATTTTGAAACTGAACCAGATTTAAGTATCCAGACTTGCACATATTGCGATAATGTATTCACTGAGCATCTTGCTTACCGAGATCACCTCTCTAATTGTGCAAAAGAAAATCAACTCACTCACGGTAAAACTGAGAAAAAATTAACAGTTAAAGTAGAAGAAAGTGAATTTGCTTGCTCACTGTGCTACGATATTTTTGAAACTATAGTAGACTTGAAAAACCACGAATCCATTCACAATGAAGCTGAAATTTCATCTAATTTAGTGAATCAAAATGATCGGACTCTGAAGCGTACCGATAATTTTCCAGAAAGTGGAATAGTTCATGGAGATGCTGAAGGAAATATAGTTACTTTAAAGCGTGAAAAGGACAATGATGGAGAAAAAAATGAAACTGTTTCAGAATTGATCAGTGTAGAAGGCAAAACAAAGTTTAGCTTGAGAGAAAGACAGGAGAGCAAAAATTACGACAAATTTTTTACTAATGAAGTAACTTCTTGGTGTATTTATTGTGATGGCACTTTTACTAAGCCTTTGCTGTTAAATCAACACATCAAAGAACAGCACCCTTCAATTGTGAAACCACGTTACGGTTGCGTTCCTTGTAAAGAAACATGCGCTCACCAAAATGCTTTACGTATACATTATTTAAGAAAACATAGAATTATTTGTTTCATATGTCTGGAAGAGTTTCCAAGTACACAAGCGAAATTGAACCATGAGAAAACTCACAGATATAACTGTAAAATTTGCAACACATCTTACGCAAGATCAATTGATCTGCTAAAGCACTTAAAAGCGAAACATCCAAAAATATACTCCCGTGATGAACCACAAAAAATTATCGATGACGGTAATGAGATAACTTCATATTGCGTGTATTGTGACGAAGCTTTTATTTCGCCCCAACTGTTACAACAGCACTTGAACAAAATTCACTCTTCGATTGCGAAACCACGATTTGGTTGTTTCTTGTGCAAAGAATCATACTGCGAAAAAATAGCTCTTCGTAATCATATTTTAAGGATACACAAATTTGTATGCAGGATATGTAATAAGCAGTTTTCTAATGCAAAAGAGAAACAGGAGCACATGAAAACTCACAGATATACTTGCGAAATTTGTAGCAGAAGTTACAGCTTATTGACAAAACTTAATTCACATCTTAAAGGTCATGTTGGTAAGAAATTGACGAAGAAGACAATGTGTGGTGACTGCGGAAAATTTTTTGTTGACGTTAGAATTCACATGAAGACGCACGAAGAATTGAGTACCCACGAAAAATTTCCGTGCCCCGAGTGTAACCAAATATTTTTGTCTGCCTCTGGACTTAAAACATGCATGGACCGTCACAAAGGAATAAGAAGATTTGAATGTGACGAGTGCGGCAAGAAATATTTCTACGAGGGATCCCTTAAGGTTCATAAAAGACTTCACACTGGAGAGAAACCGTTTTGCTGCAGTCAGTGCGGAAGAAATTTTTACACTGACCAAATTTTGTATAAACATATGTTGAGTCATGGAATTGATACTCGAGCAAAAGAATAGTCTACTTTTATAAAACTCTCGACTCCTTTTTTATCAGTATTGTAATTATTTTACTCATTTTTTGTATTATACAATTTATTGACCAATGTTTTTCTCTTGCCTATTTATGGAGGCATCTCATTTTGAGTTTTAGTTAGACATATCTCATATACCTGTTTCTTGACCTGTTTCTTTCACAACAGAGTTAATTTTTCGAATTTCTATAATTTTCCAGAGCTGAAAGACTTTTTTCTTTGATCATCCAGTTATTATAGCTTGATAGTTTATTCCGGTCAACTCCAATAACCATAAATGCTTCTTATACTCTTTAAAGAACTTATGTTACTTTTCACTTTATTAATTCAAACCAAAACTAGTAACTTGACTCGGTATGTCACCAGACCACTATTCAAAACGACTGCCACCATCCGACTTCAGCACTCGCTAACCCCCAACTAACTCATAATCCCCTTTTACCTCGTATTTATAACCTCATGGCAAACATGAGTGCTTGTTTTTCTACGAAACACTCAGGTAAATTCCAAATCCTAAGTGTCTTTCATGATGATGGCCCTTTCTATAAAATGAATATGTTTAATCATATTTGCTTCAAGGTGCGTGCTGGTACCGATCCATCATCTCATAAATTGGTTTTGGCGTCCGTCTGACTGTCTTTTCATCCCTATTTAGCCCCAAATTAGAATGTAATAGTTTCAGGTGACAGTTATTAGTATATATTGCCCTATTATATTACCTAGCAATCCCTAATCATTTTAGTTGTCACGGAATATCGCATTATTCCTCTTATTAATGATGCATTTAAATTGGCTAACACACGGTAAGGTGAGTCAACTGTTTCTGGGAAATTTGTAACAGTCATGCTTTAATAAAACTCTGAATTTCACAATATATCTCAAGTTTGTACAACTAGTTTATAACTTATTAAATAAATATTGCATTTGCTTCTAGACCGTAAGTTTTTTAAGTCGAATTTAAAGTGGCCCCGTTACAGCAATGCCTACTTTGCCACCCTTAATCGTTGCTTCTTATTATCAGTACTGTTATTTACATTATTATTTAAGCAAACTGTACTTATGAATTTATGCATTCAACACTCCCACTCATACCAGTCAATCGGCGCAAACAAAAAGGAAGGAAACATAACCTCTTTACTCATTGACAGATTGCCACATGGCTGTCCTGCGGTTATTATTATTATTTGTGCTAATTTCTGATCGATAAAGACTTCTAATTGTGTTGTGTTTAGCTTTTCTTTTTACTAGCAATTGTGCAAGTTTAGTGAAGTTAGCAGTATTTAGTGCATGATCGAGAAAGCGTGTTATCTTTTGCAGTGTTTGTTTGGTATTGAAAGAATTTAGTTACTAATTTGTACCGTAATAATAGTATTATTTTTTTAGGATAAACATTCAACAATTAAGCGATGAAGATGGTAGTTCTATAACCACCAAGAATGTAATTGAAAATAAGAAGTACATGTGCAAAAAATGTAAGGGAAAATTCACTCGATTTACTGCATATGAGAAACATATTCTTGGGTGTAGCACAATTGAAAGTGGCAATGATGAAGGTCAGTTGACCGAATCAGACGATGATTCTGACTATCACAATGGTGATGATGAGAGCAGCAATGATAACACCGATGGTGAAACTGAACAAGATTTCGTCGTTCATACTTGCAAGAATTGTGATAAATTATTCACCGAGTATACCATATATCAAAACCACATCATTGATTGTCCAAAAAAAAAAACAAACAATGGTTTTGATGCAAAAGGCTTAAAGAGTGGTGAGAAATTGAAAGTCAAATCGGAGGAAGGAAATAAATTTGTTTGTTCTACGTGTTATGATGATTTTAAAACTGAAGAAGACTTGAAAATCCACGAATCCCTTCACAAGGAAGTAGAAATTTCAGCTGCTTTAGTGTCTCATAATCATGGGACTTTGAAAGATGAATTGGTTCGTGGAGATACTGAAACATCAGGAAATATAGTTACTTCGTATTGTGAGGGAGATATTGAAGGAGAAAAAAATGATATTATTAAGAAATTTATCAGTGTAGAAGGCAACACAAAGTTGAGTTTGACAGAAAAACAAGAGAAGAGGAATTATGACAAATTTTTTACTGGTGAAGTAACTTCTTTGTGCATTTATTGTGATCACACTTTTACTACACCAGTGTTGTTAAATCAACACATCAACAAACGGCACCCTTCAATTAAGAAACCACGTTTTGGCTGTATTTCTTGTAAACAAACCAACTGTGACCCAAGTGCTTTAATCAAACATTATTTAACAAAACATAGAAATGTTTGTTTTGTATGCCTGGAAGAGTTTCCTAGTACACAAGCGAAACTGGACCACAGAAAGACTCACAGATATACATGTAAAATTTGCAACGCGTCATACTAGATTGTGTGAGCAGATACAGCACTTAAAAGAGAAACATCAAAGAATATACGCCCGGGATAAACTGCAAAAAATTATCGATAAGATAGATGAGATAACTTCATATTGCGTCTATTGCGACCAAACTTTTATGTCCCCACAACTGTTACAACAGCACTTGGATGAAATTCACTCTTCTATTACGAAGCCGCGTTTCGGTTGTTTCTTTTGCAAAAATGCTTACTGCACAAAATTAGTTCTTCGTGATCATATTTTACAGCAACACAAATTCGTTTGCAAGACATGTAAGAAGCAGTTTTCTAGTGAAGAAGAGAAACGGGAGCACATGAAAACTCACAGATGTACTTGCGAGGTTTGTGGCAGAAGTTACAGCAGATTATCAGAACTTAGTTTACATCTTAAAATTCATGTTGGTAAGAAAGTAAAGGCGAAGAAGACAAAGTGTGGTGACTGCGGAAATTTTTTTACTCACGTTAGAGCTCACATGAAGACGCATAAAGAATTGAGCACCCGTGAAAAATTTACATGCCCTGAGTGCAATCAAATATTCTTGTCTGCTTTTGGACTTAAAAGGTGCATGGAACGTCACAAAGGAATAAAAAGATTTGAATGTGAGGAGTGCGGCAAGAAATATTTCTACGAGGGGTCACTTACGATTCACAAAAGACTTCACACTGGAGAGAAACCTTTTCGCTGCAGTTATTGTGAGAGAAATTTCTACACTGACCAAATTTTATACAAACACACTTTGAGCCATGGAATCGATACTCGAGCAAAAGTATAATCTACTTTTACAATACTTTCATGCTACTTTTTTATTTGTATGCAATTTTACCATTTCTTTTAAATTATACATTTTACAAATCAGTATCTTTCTTTTTACTTATCTATGATATTTCCTTTTTTTAAAGCTTTTTCCTGTACGAAATTAAACAGAATCAATGACAGCAGATCCCGCTGTCTCAGTCCCTTTGACCTTTCATCTTATGTTTATTTTAATGTCATTCTTATTTTCTATTTTCCTGTTGACCCCTAATTGACAATAGGTGGTTCTTCTTCATACATATTTAGCTGCTCTTCCTTTTCAATTACTTATCCTTCTACTTCTACGCCTTTCCAGTCAGTATCTCCTCGCCCCTTATTTTAAAAAAATACTGGATTTTGTTGCTATTCTTGACTTCTCTCTTTGTGCCACTGTGCAGTAGTTTTACCTCCTTGTTCTTAAAGGTTTCTCCAGTTTTATTTATTATTTCTTCATTATAGTTTCTCTTGTTTGCAGTGTTTCTTACAATATAATGAACTTTCATATTTTAAGCACATTTGTATAACCTGTTAGATCGTTTCCATTTTTGTCATTAGCTATGTATTATATATTTTATTCCCATGTTTTTATTTTAGTGGACTATTTTCCTGCGTTTATTCACCTGTAGTAGTACTTAGTAAGGACAGTAGAAAAAGACGAGGTAGTTTAAAATGCAAATATCCCGTAAACACTGAACTTACATCAAAGTGTAAGTGAAATTTACAAAATTTCAAGTTTCCAGGTAATTTTACCATTTGAAAATTATAGGTCCCTGTATGCTTCCTTGTGGTACTCCTGTGATGATGATTTTTTGCACTTCACAACCTACTTTTTGTCAATTAATAGTCCGTTATCCTTCCCAACACTTGATCTCTCAATTCATACTTTGAATATTAATCTGATTTCTTTACTCTTTACATTTTATTATTTTTGTTTTTGTTTTTACTTTTATAATTGTGTCTCAGTCTGAAGAAAAACAAAATAATGGAACACCTGCTTGCTGTATGGTGGACACAGAATCGCACTAGTTCCACCAAGTTTGGATCTGTATTGGCAATCAAAATATCGAAAAATTCTAAATAGAAACTAAAAAAATATAGAATCAAACTTGACAGTTTCTGCTTAAGAACACAAAACTTTGGTTTCATACATGGTACAGGGTAACGAATTTAAAAATAGACTCGATAACTCTATCTAGTAATAATAATAATAAAATGCCATTTGGTACTAGAGATGTGGACTGACTACTCGCTATTATTCTGTCCAGAAGAGCTTATTTGTCGAAATTTTCAGATTTGTAATAGTTACTTTGACTTTACTTTAATTTCTGGAAGTTTAGTGAAGAAGAAGTATTTAGTGCATGGTTAAAAAATAGTTTGTAATATTTGGCAGGGTTTGTTTGGTATTGAAATAATTTTTAGTCATGCAGTATAGTGATCCTTCCAATTTGTGCCATAATAATGTTATTCATTTTTAGGATGGCCGTTCGGAAATTATCTTATGAAGATGATAGTTCTGTAACCACCATGAATATAGTGGAAAATGAGAAGCATGTATGCAAAGGCTGCAACGGAAAATTCACTCGTATTACTGCTTTCGAGAAACATGTCCTAGGGTGTAGCATAATTGAAAGTGAGAACGATGAAGGTCAGTTCACCGAATCAGACAATGATTCTGACTATCACAATGGTGATGATGAGAGCAGCAATGATGACACCGATGGTGAAACTGAACAAGATCTCGTCGTTCATACTTGCGAGAATTGTGATAAACTATTCACAGACTATACCATATATCAAAACCACATCATTGATTGTTCAAAAAAAAATCGAAACAATGGTTTTGATGCAAAAGGCTTAAAGAGTGATGAGAAAATGAAAGTCAAAGCTGACGAAGGAAATAAATTTGTTTGTTCTACATGTTATGACGATTTTGAAACTGGAGAAGACTTGAAAATCCATGAATCTCTTCACAAGGAAGTAGAAATTTCACCTGCTTTAGTGTCTCATAATCATGGAACTTTGAAAGATAAAATGGTTCGTGGAGATGCTGAAACATCAGGAAATATAGTTACTTCATATTGTGAGGGAGAAATTAAAGGAGAAAAAAATGAGATGATTACGGAATTTATCAATGTAGAAGGCAACACAAAGTTGAGTTTGACAGAAAAACAAGAGAAAAGGAATTATGAAAAATTTTTTACTGGTGAAGTAACTTCTTGGTGCATTTATTGTGATGACACTTTTACTACGCCATTGTTGTTAAATCAACACATCAAGAAACATCACTTTTCAATTAAGAAACCACGTTTTGGCTGTATTTCTTGTAAAGAAACAAACTGTGACCCAAAAGGATTAATCAAACATTATTTAACAAAACATAGAAATGTTTGTTTTGTATGCCTGGAAGAGTTTCCTAGTACACAAGCAAAACTGGACCACGGAAAGACTCACAGATATACCTGTAAAATTTGCAACGCGTCTTATAGTAGATTGTGTGAGCAGATACAGCACTTAAAAGAGAAACACAAAAAGTTAGATGCCCGCGATGAACCGCAAAAAATTATCGATGACGGTAATGAGATAACTTCATATTGCGTGTATTGTGACGAAGCTTTTATTTCGCCCCAACTGTTACAACAGCACTTGAACAAAATTCACTCTTCGATTGCGAAACCACGATTTGGTTGTTTCTTGTGCAAAGAATCATACTGCGAAAAAATAGCTCTTCGTAATCATATTTTAAGGATACACAAATTTGTATGCAAGATATGTAAAAAGCAGTTTTCTAATGCAAAAGAGAAACAGGAGCACATGAAAACTCACAGATATACTTGCGAAATTTGTAGCAGAAGTTACAGCTTATTGACAAAACTTAATTCACATCTTAAAGGTCATGTTGGTAAGAAATTTACGAAGAAGACAATGTGTGGTGACTGCGGAAAATTTTTTGTTGACGTTAGAATGCACATGAAGACGCACGAAGAATTGAGTACCCGCGAAAAATTTCCGTGCCCCGAGTGTAACCAAATATTTTTGTCTGCCTCTGGACTTAAAACATGCATGGACCGTCACAAAGGAATAAGAAGATTTGAATGTGACGAGTGCGGCAAGAAATATTTCTACGAGGGATCCCTTAAGGTTCATAAAAGACTTCACACTGGAGAGAAACCGTTTTGCTGCAGTCAGTGCGGAAGAAATTTTTACACTGACCAAATTTTGTATAAACATATGTTGAGTCATGGAATTGATACTCGAGCAAAAGAATAGTCTACTTTTATAAAACTCTCGACTCCTTTTTTATCAGTATTGTAATTATTTTACTCATTTTTTGTATTATACAATTTATTGACCAATGTTTTTCTTTTGCCTATTTATGGAGGCATCTCATTTTGAGTTTTAGTTAGACATATCTCATATACCTGTTTCTTGACCTGTTTCTTTCACAACAGAGTTAATTTTTCGAATTTCTATAATTTTCCAGAGCTGAAAGACTTTTTTCTTTGATCATCCAGTTATTATAGCTTGATAGTTTATTCCGGTCAACTCCAATAACCATAAATGCTTCTTATACTCTTTAAAGAACTTATGTTACTTTTCACTTTATTAATTCAAACCAAAACTAGTAACTTGACTCGGTATGTCACCAGACCACTATTCAAAACGACTGCCACCATCCGACTTCAGCACTCGCTAACCCCCAACTAACTCATAATCCCGTATTACCTCGCATTTATAACCTCATGGCAAACACGAGTGCTTGTTTTTCTACGAAACACTCAGGTAAATTCCAAATCCTAAGTGTTTTCCATGATGATGGCCTTTTCTATAAAATGAATATGTTTAATCATATTTGCTTCAAGGTGCGTGCTGGTACCGATCCATCATCTCATAAATTGGTTTTGGCGTCCGTCTGACTGTCTTTTCATCCCTATTTAGCCCCAAATTAGAATGTAGTAATAGTTTCAGGTGACAGTTATTAGTATATATTGCCCTATTATATTACCTAGCAATCCCTAATCATTTTAGTTGTCACGGAATATCGCATTATTCCTCTTATTAATGATGCATTTAAATTGGCTAACACACGGTAAGGTGAGTCAACTGTTTCTGGGAAATTTGTAACAGTCATGCTTTAATAAAACTCTGAATTTCACAATATATCTCAAGTTTGTACAACTAGTTTATAACTTATTAAATAAATATTGCATTTGCTTCTAGACCGTAAGTTTTTTAAGTCGAATTTAAAGTGGCCCCGTTACAGCAATGCCTACTTTGCCACCCTTAATCGTTGCTTCTTATTATCAGTACTGTTATTTACATTATTATTTAAGCAATCTGTACTTATGAATTTATGCATTCAACACTCCCACTCATACCAGTCAATCGGCGCAAACAAAAAGGAAGGAAACATAACCTCTTTACTCATTGACAGATTGCCACATGGCTGTCCTGCGGTTATTATTATTATTTGTGCTAATTTCTGATCGATAAAGACTTCTAATTGTGTTGTGTTTAGCTTTTCTTTTTACTAGCAATTGTGCAAGTTTAGTGAAGTTAGCAGTATTTATTGCATGATCGAGAAAGCGTGTTATCTTTTGCAGTGTTTGTTTGGTATTGAAAGAATTTAGTTACTAATTTGTACCGTAATAATAGTATTATTTTTTTAGGATAAACATTCAACAATTAAGCGATGAAGATGGTAGTTCTATAACCACCAAGAATGTAATTGAAAATAAGAAGTACATGTGCAAAAACTGTAAGGGAAAATTCACTCGATTTACTGCATATGAGAAACATATTCTTGGGTGTAGCACAATTGAAAGTGGCAATGATGAAGGTCAGTTGACCGAATCAGACGATGATACTGACGATGACTTCAGTTGTGAGAGTTCCAATGGTTAGAGTAGCGATGATAACTCTGGTAGTGAAATTGAACAAGACTTCATCATCCATACTTGTGAGGATTGTGATAAAGTGTTCGCTGACTATGCTGCATACCAAAATCACATCATTAATTGTTCAAAAGGAAATCAAAACAATGGTTTTGCTGTAAGAAGTGTAGAGAGGGCCGAGAAATTGAAAGTTGAAGGTGGTGAAGGACATACATTTGTTTGTTCTATGTGTTACGATGATTTTGAAACTGAAGAAGACTTGAAAATCCACAGATCAGTTCACAAAGAAGTGGAAATTTCAACTATGACTTTAATGACTCAAAATCATGAGACAAATAATTTTGTGAAAAGTGGAATGGTTCTTGGAAATACTGAAATGTCAGGAAATATAGAAGAAAATGAGATGATTAGGGAATTTATCAGTTTGACAGAAAGACAGGAGAATAGGAATTATGAAAAATTTTTTACTGATGAAGCAACTTCTTGGTGTATTTATTGCGATGACACTTTTACTACACCATTGCTGTTGAACGAACACGTCAAAAAGCGACACCCTTCAATTGAGAAACCACGTTATGGTTGCATTTCTTGTAAAGAAACGAGCGCTAACCCGAATGGCTTACGTAAACATTACTTAAAGATGCATAGCAATGTTTGTTTTATATGTCTAGAAGAGTTTCCAAATGCACAAGCAAAACTGGACCATGGGAAAACTCACAGATATACTTGTAAAATTTGCAAAACATCTTACTCTAGTTCATTTAATCTTCTAAAGCACTTAAGAGAGAAACATCCAAAAATATGGTCTCGCGATGAACCACAAAAAATGTTAGATAACGGTAATGAGATAACTTCATATTGCGTCTATTGTGACCAAACTTTTATTTCCCCACAAATGTTACAACAGCACTTGTACGAAATTCATTCTTCTATTAAGGACCCACGTTTCGGTTGCTTCTTGTGCAAAGAGTCGTTCTGCCAGAAATTAGTTCTTCGTAATCATATTCTAAGGAGACACAAATTTGTATGCGAGATATGTAAGAAGCAATTTACTAGTGAAGAAGAAAAACGGGAGCATAGGAAAACTCACAGATATACTTGCGAGGTTTGTAACAACAGCTATAGTCAATTGGCAGCACTGAGCAAGCACCTTAAAAGTCATGTTGGTAAGAAAGTGAAGGCAAAGAGGACAATGTGTGGTGACTGCGGAAAATTTTTCGTTGATATTAAAAATCACATGAAGACGCACAAAGAATTAAGCGCCCGTAAAAAATTCCCATGTCCTGAGTGCAACCAAATATTCATGTCTGCCTCTGGATTTAAAAGATGCATGGACCGTCACAAAGGAATAAAAAGATTTGAATGTGACGAGTGCGGCAAGAAATATTTTTACGAGCTGTCCCTTACGGTTCACAAAAGACTTCACACTGAAGAGAAACCGTTTCGCTGCAGTTACTGTGAGAGAAATTTCTACACCGAGCAAATTTTATACAAACACACTTTGAGCCATGGAATTGACACTCGAGCAAAACAATAATCTTTATTATATGTATATTACAAGGGATATGCAGTATTTATCGTTCCTAGCATAAATGACTTTGAATTGCAACCGCACTTCTTTTGTTTAGTTTAAGAGTTACGCAAATTGAGAGTAATGCTTCCACGAAGATTTTGAGAAATTGGAAAAGGTCAGCTTCATGCTGTCACCAATACATGTAAAGAAAAGATTCTCCATCTAGGGAAATTCATTTGAATATGATGGCGTGCTTGGGGATTCCGCTCCTTATGTCGTGGACCGAATAAGAGGGTTCCAAGCGACACTCACAAAAAATTTTAGGGGAGCAAATTTCAGTTTTGAGGTCAAATAAAACATGTTTATGTTTGGGGTAGCATCCTGTATGAGATCTCTTAGTACACAAAATCTGGATTTACATAGTAGTTCTATAATTCAATGCCTTGCGGGGTATTTGCCAGAGGAGTAGTTGTTCGAACAGTCCAGTACCACTCATGTTTAAAAAGTTGATGGTTTCTGTCTTTATTTGATGAAAGTCCATAATTAACTGAACTGATAATAAAAAGACACACTTTATTTTAAATAACAAAACAATTGTTTCGTAAATACAGTGGTTTCGTCAGTCGTTGGTACAGACTAAAATTAATTTTACGGCAGAAGACTATTTATATCTGGAACCTACAATATTATGGTACTATGTATTGCTATTGTGGGAACATATTTAATAACAACCAAATTTTCATTTTGGATTTTATTAACCTATCCACTAAGGTTTTTTCCTTTGCGTTTTTTGATATCGTCAGTACTCATTGTCAAAAACTGGGAACTGTGGTCTTCAAACTTTTACTAGACTCTGAATTGGCAGAAATCTCCCGGGATAGAGTGTTTCATGGTCACAACTTATAAGTTCTTATGTCGATTGAGAAAATCTGTGAATTTCTATTCTGTGGGACGCAGCTGTCGCTCCAAGTTATTATTTTGGTAATTTCTGAACAGCTTGAAACAACTTTTTTGAAAATTTTTACAAGGAAACTTGCCAAATCATTACCAAATTGTCCACATACCGTTTCTAACCAAAGATCACAATAAATCCTCCTGTGGGCTGTTAAATAATAAACGTTCATTTTTTGTTTGCAAAACAGTACTGATACATGGAACTTCGGCAAGGCTCAAATCTGTACTCTTCACACACATCACATTATCGGTTTTTGGTTGTAGAAAGTCTAAATTATATTCAAAATTGAATATAATCTTTGTTTGGGTCAATTTCCTTTGCAGATACACCCTTTACTATTGGTATGCTTCATACCACATTGGTACTTTTGACTTCTTTGATTCTTCTTCCAACTCGTGTGATCCTTTTTTAGTTTACGAGTTCTCACAATGCTTCTTTGATGGGCGTCTTTTTGGGACTCTGATTAATAAGACTGTATTGTACTAGCCCAACATTTCCTTCAGCTATGTTGTCAAATGGACCTGTTGCACTGTTAACCCCACACGCCAAAAGACAGTGACAAAGTAATTAAATTAGACTCATGTTCTGCTGCCAATATCAGCAAGTGTTATGTATATGTTAGACACCAAGGAAAAAATGGAATATTCTCTCTCTTGAAGATAATGCTTTGGGTCATAAGATCCATATTTTTTTACGCAATTTCTCATGCTGGGTTTAACGTTATTAAGCATCCACCCATTCTTCGGACTTAGCTCCTAGTGTACTTCAGTTGTTTCTGAAACTAAAAGAAATTCTCCGATTCAAGAATGGTGGTGCTATGCTTGCGCATAGGTAGAATAAGAGTCTTGAAGTTCAATTGTCTAGTACTCTCCGCTAGGAACAATAGATAATGTATATCCCTTGTATATTATGGTAATTTTATAATCTACTTTTATAAAACTCAAAATATTTTTCTATTGTATTGTATTTTAATTTTACGGAGTATTTTTTATATTAAACATTTCACGAATCGAAATCTTTCATTTACTTTTCTCTATCGTGTACGTTTGGGACATATTCATAAACCAGCAAGTATGTATTAGATCTTGCTTGTCAACTACCTAATTTATTAAGATAACTGATTAAAAAAATGTTTGTCTTGCCGGAAGTTGATATAACAAAAAAGAGGACACTCCTCATTAGTTTAAGCAATGTTTATTTATTTCTTTTACAAACAACCCTACATTGTACAGAGTGACCCACATTGGGTGCAAGTATGGTGTATCTTGGTAAATATTAGTGATAAAACTGATAAAGCACTTGCGATCTCTTTTTTTATGTTCAAGTCAATGGTGCAGAGAAACTTTCGAAATTATTTTTCATTTCCGAGCTATGGACGAAAATTGAGTTTTTTGACATTTCGAGGAATGCTTGTGTCTACATGTCCCGTTTTTAGTGCTCAAATTCTCCACCCTTAAGTTTACCAAGGTCCGCCCACTTCTCCTTAACAGAACAGTTTTGAAATTTAAAGCTCAGATATGCCTTCTTTTCTGAGCATATAGAAAAAGTCGTGAAATTTTTCAGTTGCAGTCCTCCTAAATCTATTCATGTGTTGTCCCTCAATCTCATCATACATTTGACGTTACCTGTTATTCAGGGCGCACTTGGTCCTGCGTCTTTTAAAAACACAAATTGTGGCATGAAGATCAACAAGATAAAGAATAAAAGAATTTAACACATCAACTTTACCATCAATGCTTTCAGTCCGAAGTATGGAGTTCCTCGGCAACGAAACAAGATCAAAATTGAAACGATTAGAACCTATGTCACTTAAGCGAACGATAAACAGAATTTGGAATTTCACGTGACATAGAGACACAATTAATTTTGCAGCAGATAAGAATGTGATTGGAAATCTGAGAATACCTTCGTCGATCGTAAATCATTTTTGTAGTTGATGCGATTTTACATTTACATTTTCTGTCTATGTTTTCCTTGAATCTGGGTTTTTTGGAAATAATTTGTATTTTACCCTGTTATTCTCTTTATTTAAACTATTATTTTACATGCCACGGTACACCGAATGCCTGGTACATCGAGAAATTGTAACCAATGTAAGGCAATCTATAAGATCTTCTTTTATATTAGGGTCTGCAATAATCCCCATTATGCCAACCATTGAATTTGTTTTTCTTTTGGCGTGGTGAGCCAAATTCCACACATAGACTTTGATAAATACCGACATAATTTGGTGAGATGTCTCGTGGAATTTCTCATGTACATATTAAATGTCAATTTGATATCTAGATTAATTATGTAGGACTTATTATTTGTGAGAATTTTTGGATTGTTATAGGTTTCTATTATTTATTAAGCGAAGATACAAATATTTAGTGCATGATCAAGAAGTAGTTTGTAATGTAATATTTGGTAGTAACATATTTATAGTTATGTAGTACTTACAGTGATCCTTCTAATTTGGTTCATAATAATAGCGTTAATTTTTTAGGATAAACGGTCCAAAATTAACTTACAAAGATGGTAGCTCTATAACCACCAAGAATGTAGTGGAAAGTAAGAAGCATGTATGCAAAGGCTGCAACGGAAAATTCACTCGTCTTACTGCTTACGAGAGACACATACTTAGATGTAGCAAAATTGAAAGTGAAAATGATGAAGATCAGTTGACCGAATCAGACGATGATTCCGACGATGACTTTAGTGGTAAGAGTACTGATGATGAGAGCAGCGATGATAACTCTGATGGCAAAACTGAACAAGATTTCGTGGTCCATACTTGTGACAATTGTGATAAAGTGTTCACTGACTATGCTGCATACCAAAACCACGTCATTAATTGTTCAAAAGAAAATCAAAATGTTTTTGTTGCAAAAAGAGTAGAGGGAGGTGAGAAATTGAAAGTTGAAGGTGATGAAGCAAACACATTTGTTTGTTCTACGTGTTACGATGCTTTTGAAACTAAAGAAGACTTGAAAATGCACGAATCTCTTCACAAGGAAGAAGAAATTTCACCTGCTTTAATGGCTCAAAATCATGGGAATTTGAAACGTCCAGTTAACCTCATGAAAAATGAAATGGTTCGTGGAGATATTGAAACATCAGGAAATATAGTTACTTCGGATTGCGAGGAAGAAATTGATGGAGAAGAAAATAAGATGATTACAGAATTTATCAGTGTAGAAGGCAACACAAAGTTCAGTTTAACGGAAAGACAGGAGAGGAGGAATTATGAAAAATTTTTTACTGGTAAAATAACTTCTTGGTGCATTTATTGTGATGACACTTTTACTGCACCATTGCTGTTAAATCAACACATCAAAGAACGACATCCTTCCATTGAGAAACCACGTTATGGTTGTATTTCATGTAAAGGAACAAACTGTAACCCAGCTGGTTTGGTTAAACATTATTTAAGAAAACATAGCAATGTTTGCATTACATGCCTGGAAGAGTTTCCAAGTGCACAAGCGAAACTAGACCATGGAAAAACTCACAGATATACTTGCAAAATTTGCAACACGTCATATACTAGGTCGTTTCAGCTGATGCACCACTTAAAAGACAAACATCGAAAATTGTACTCTCGCGATGAACCACAAAAAATTATCGACAATGGTGATGAGACAACTTCATATTGTGCCTATTGTGAGCAAAGTTTTATTTCCCCACAACTGCTACAACAGCATTTAGATGAAATTCACCCTTCTATCAAGAAGCCGCGTTTTGGTTGTTTCTTGTGCAAAGAATCATATTCCGCAAAAATTATTCTTCGTAATCATATTTTAAGGCAACACAAATTCGTTTGCGGCATATGTAATAAGCAGTTTTCTAGTGAAGAAGAGAAACGAGAGCACATGAAAACTCATAGATATACTTGCGAGGTTTGTGGCAGAAGTTACAGTAGATTATCAAAACTCAATTCACATCTTAAAAGTCATGTTGGTAAGAAAGTGAAGGGGAAGAAGACAATGTGTGGTGACTGCGGAAAATTTTTTGTTGATGTTAAAACTCACATGAAGACGCATAAAGAATTGAGCACCCGCGAAAAATTTCCGTGCCCTGAGTGTAACCAAATATTTTTGTCTGCCTCTAGACTTAAAAGATGCATGGATCGCCACAAAGGGATAAAAAGATTTGAATGTGACGAGTGCGGCAAGAAATATTTCTACGAGGGGTCAATTACGATTCACAAAAGACTTCACACCGGAGAGAAACCTTTTCGCTGCAGTTATTGCGAGAGAAATTTCTACACTGACCAAATTTTATACAAACACACTTTGAGCCATGGAATTGACACTCGAGCAAAAGTATAATCTACTTTTACACTTTCATGCTACTTTTTTATTTGTATGCAATTTTACCATTTCTTTTAAATTATACATTTTACAAATCAGTATCATTCTTTTTACTTATCTATGATATTTCCTTTTTTTGAAAGCTTTTTCCTGTACAAAATAAAACAGAACCAGTGACAGCAGATCCTGCTGTCTCAGTCCCTTTTACTTCTTATGTTTATTTCAATGTCATTCTTATTTTCTATTTTCCTGTCGACCCCTAATTGACAATAGGTGGTTCTTCTTCATACGTATTTAGCTGCTCTTCCTTTTCAATTCCTTATCCTTCTACTTCTGCACCTACTTTGTTGATATTCTTGTTTTCTTTCTTTGTGCCACTGTACTATGGTTTTACCTCCTTATTCTTAAAGTTTTCTCCAGTTTTATTTATTATTTCTTCATTATAGTTTCTCTTGTTTGCAGTGTTTGTTACAATAGGTATAATGAACTTTAATATTTTAAGCACATATATTTTGTATATATTTTGCATTTTGGCATTCTGCTTTTAAATCTAAATCAACTTTTTATACATACTCTCCACAATTATTTAAAATACGCAAGAAGTTAGTAAGCGCCCTGAATGCTGTACACTGTATTTCACATAACTGGTTCGTTAAAAGTTTTTGGACTTTCGATGTTCATTTGGTTTTGAAAACTTGAAACGAAACTAATTGTCCCAAGAGTAGAGTTTTCACAAGATGAGTTAGTAACTGGATGACTTTGGGATCAAGATTTTATTAAGAACTGTCGGGCCATCCCTTGTACCTAAAGTTGGTTGACATATTTGTAAAACCTGTTAGATCGTTTCCATTTTTGTTATTAGCTATGTATTGTATATTTTATTCCCATGTTTTTATTTTAGTGAATTATTTTCCTGCGTTTATTCACCTGTAGTAGTACTTAGTAAGGACAGTAGAAAAAGACGAGGTAGTTTAAAATGCAAATATCCCGTAAACACTGAACTTACATCAATGTGTAAGTGGAATTTACAGAATTTCAATAGTTTTCAAGTCATTTTACCATTTGAAAAGTATATGTCCCTGTATGCTTCCTTGTGGTACTCCAGTGATGATGATTTTTTGCACTTCACAACCTACTTTTTGTCAATTAATGGTCCGTTATCCTTCCCAACACTTGATCTCTCAATTCATACTTTGAATATTAATCTGATTTCTTTACTATTTACATTTTATTATTTTTGTTTTTGTTTTTACTTTTATAATTGTGTCTCAGTCTGAAGAAAAACAAAATAATGGAACACCTGCTTGCTGTATGGTGGACACAGAATTGCAATAGTTCCACCAAGTTTGGATCTGTATTGGCAATCAAAATATCGAAAAACTCTAAATAGAAACTAAAAAAATATAGAATCAAACTTGACAGTTTCTGCTTAAAAACGCAGAACTTTGGTTTCATACATGGTACAGGGTAATGAATTTAAAAATAGACTCGATAGCTCTATCTAGTAATAATAATAAAATGCCATTTGGTACCAGAGCAGAGATGTGGACTGACTACTCGCTATTATTCTGTCCAGAAGGGCTTATTTGTGGAAATTTTCAGATTTGTAATAGTTACTTTGACTTTACTTTAATTTTTGGAAGTTTAGTGAAGAAGTATTTAGTGCACGGTCAAAAAATAGTTTGTAGTATTTGGCAGGGTTTGTTTGGTATTGAAGTAATTTTTAGTCATGCAGTATCTATAGTGATCCTTCCAATTTGTGCCATAATAATGATATTCATTTTTAGGATGACCATTTTGAAATTATCTTATGGAGATGATAGTTCTGTAACCATCATGAACATAGTGGAAAATAAGAAGCATATATGCAAAGGCTGCAACGGAAAATTCACTCGTCTTACTGCTTTCGAGAAACATGTCCTAGGGTGTAGCAGAATTGAAAGTGAGAATGATGAAGGTCAGTTGACCGAATCAGACGATGATTCTGACTATCACAATGGTGATGATGAAAGCAGCAATGATAACACCGATGGTGAAACTGAACAAGATTTCGTCGTTCATACTTGCGAGAATTGTTATAAACTGTTCACCGACTATACCATATATCAAAACCACATCATTGATTGTTCAAAAAAAAATAGAAACAATGGTTTTGATGCAAAAGGCTTAAAGAGTGGTGAGAAATTGAAAGTCAAAGCGGAGGAAGAAAATAAATTTGTTTGTTCTACGTGTTATGATGATTTTAAAACTGAAGAAGACTTGAAAATCCACGAATCCCTTCACAGGGAAGTAGAAATTTCAGCTGCTTTAGTGTGTCATAATCATGGGACTTTGAAAGATAAAATGGTTCATGGAGATGCTGAAACATCAGGAAATATAGACATTGAAGGAGAAGAAAATGAGAGGATTACAGAATTTATCAGTGTAGAAGGCAACACAAAGTTGAGTTTGACAGAAAGACGGGAGAAGAGGAATTATGAAAAATTTTTTACTGGTGAAGTAACTTCTTGGTGCATTTATTGTGATGACACTTTTACTACGCCTTTGTTGTTAAATCAACACATCAAAAAATGTCATCCTTCAATTAAGAAACCACGTTTTGGCTGTATTTCTTGTAAAGAAACAAACTGTGGCCCAAAAGGTTTAATCAAACATTATTTAACACAACATAGAAATGTTTGTTTTGTATGCTTGGAAGAGTTTCCTAGTACACAAGCGAAACTGGACCACGGAAAGACTCACAGATATACATGTAAAATTTGCAACGCGTCTTATACTAGATTGTGTCAGCTTCTGCTTCACTTAAAAGAGAAACATCAAAGAATATACACCCGTGATGAACCACAAAAAGTTATTGATAACAGTGATGAGATAACTTCATATTGCGTCTATTGTGACCAAACATTTATTTCCCCACAACTGCTACCACAGCATTTGGATGAAATTCACCCTTCTATCATGAATCCGCGTTTTGGTTGTTTCTTGTGCAAAGAATCATACTCCGCAAAAATTATTCTTCGTAATCATATTTTAAGGCAACACAAATTCGTTTGCAGCACATGTAATAAGCAGTTTTCCAGTGAAGAAGAGAAACGGGAACACATGAAAACTCACAGATATACTTGCGAGGTTTGTGGCAGAAGTTACAGCAGATTATCAAACCTCAGTTCACATCTTAAAATTCATGTTGGTAAGAAAGTGAAGGCGAAGAAGACAATGTGTGGTGACTGCGGAATGTTTTTTGTTAACGTTAAAGCTCACATGAAGACGCATAAAGAATTGAGCACCCGTGAAAAATTTCCATGCCCTGAGTGCAACCAAA
The DNA here is from genome assembly GCA_963966045.1 of Xestobium rufovillosum. Classification (NCBI taxonomy): domain Eukaryota; kingdom Metazoa; phylum Arthropoda; class Insecta; order Coleoptera; family Ptinidae; genus Xestobium; species Xestobium rufovillosum. Next base: position 43,779,089 of record OZ014493.1, read on the forward strand.
TATTCTTATCTGCTTCTAGACTTAAAAGATGCATGGACCGTCACAAAGGTATAAAAAGATTCGAATGTGACGAGTGCGGCAAGAAATATTTCTATGAGGGGTCCCTTACGATTCACAAAAGACTTCACACTGGAGAGAAACCTTTTCGCTGCAGTTATTGCGAGAGAAATTTCTACACCGAGCAAATTTTATACAAACACACTTTGAGCCATGGAATTGACACTCGAGCAAAAGTATAATCTACTTTTACACTTTCATGCTACTTTTTTATTTGTATGCAATTTTACCATTTCTTTTAAATTATACATTTTACAAATCAGTATCTTTCTTTTTACTTATCTATGATATTTCCTTTTTTTAAAGCTTTTTCCTGTACGAAATTAAACAGAACCAATGACAGCAGATCCTGCTCTCTCAGTCCCTTTTACCTTTCATCTTATGTTTATTTTAATGTCATTCTTATTTTCTATTTTCCTGTCGACCCCTAATTGACAATAGGTGGTTCTTCTTAATACGTATTTAGCTGCTCTTCCTTTTCAATTCCTTATCCTTCTACTTCTGCACCTACTTTGTTGATATTCTTGTCTTCTGTCTTTGTGCCACTGTACTATGGTTTTACCTCCTTATTCTTAAAGTTTTCTCCAGTTTTATTTATTATTTCTTCATTATAGTTTCTCTTGTTTGCAGTGCTTGTTACAATAGGTATAATGAACTTTAATATTTTAAGCACATATATTTTGTATATATGTATTTTGCATTTTGGCATTCTGCTTTTAAATCTAAATCAACTTTTTATACATACTCTCCACAATTATTTAAAATACGCAAGAAGTTAGTAAGCGCCCTGAATGCTGTACACTGTATTTCACATAACTGGTTCGTTAAAAGTTTTTGGACTTTCGATGTTCATTTGGTTTTGAAAACTTGAGACGAAACTAATTGTCCCAAGAGTAGAGTTTTCACAAGATGTGTTAGTAATTGGATGACTTTGGGATCGAGATTTTATTAAGAACTGTCGGGCCATCCATTGTAAAGTTGGTTGACATATTTATAAAACCTGTTAGATCGTTTCCATTTTTGTTATTAGCTATGTATTATATATTTTATTCCCATGTTTTTATTTTAGTGAATTATTTTCCTGCGTTTATTCACCTGTAGTAGTACTTAGTAAGGACAGTAGAAAAAGACGAGGTAGTTTAAAATGCAAATATCTTGTAAACACTGAACTTACATCAATGTGTAAGTGGAATTTACAGAATTTCAATAGTTTTCAAGTCATTTTACAATTTGAAAAGTATAGGTCTCTGTATGCTTCCTTGTGGTACTCCAGTGATGATGATTTTCTGCACTTTACAACCTGCTTTTTGTCAATTATTAGTCCGTTATCCATCCCAACACTTTGCATATTAACCTTCATAGATTAACCTTAAACCTGATTTGTTTTACTATTTACATTTTATTATTTTTGTTTTTTACTTTTATAATTGTGTCTCAGTCTGAAGTAAACAAAATAATGGAACACCTGCTTGCTGTATGGTGGACACGGAATCGCAGTAGTTTCACTAAGTTGAAGCTGCATTGGCACTGAAAATATCAAAAAATTCTAAATAGAAACTAAAAAAAATTAGAATCAAACTTGACAGTTTCTGCTTAAAAACACACTTTTATTTCATATATGGTACAGGGTAATGTATTTAAAAATAGACTTGATAGACATAAACAGCTTTATCTAGTAATAATAATAATAAAATGCCATTTGGTATCTAGAATAATACCAGAGAAGTGGACTGACTACTCACTATTATTCTATCCAGAAGAGCTTATTATTTGTGGAAATTTGTAATAGTTACTTTAATTTTACTTTAATTTCTGGAAGTTTAGTGAAGTAGGAGTATTTAGTGCACGGTCAAAAAATAGTTTGTAATATTTGGCAGGGTTTGTTTGGTATTGAAGTAATTTTTAGTCATGCAGTATCTATAGTGATCCTTCCAATTTGTGCCATAATAATGTTATTCATTTTTAGGATGACCGTTTTGAAATTATCTTATGGTGATGATAGTTCTGTAACCACCATGAACATAGTGGAAAATAAGAAGCATATATGCAAAGGCTGCAACGGAAAATTCACTCGTATTACTGCTTTCGAGAAACATGTCCTAGGGTGTAGCAGAATTGAAAGTGAGAATGATGAAGGTCAGTTGACTGAATCAGACGATGATTCTGACTATCACAATGGTGATGATGAGAGCAGCAATGATAACACCGATGGTGAAACTGAACAAGATTTCGTCGTTCATGCTTGCAAGAATTGTGATAAATTATTCACCGAGTATACCACATATCAAAACCACATCATTGATTGTTCAAAAAAAAATCGAAACAATGGTTTTGATGCAAAAGGCTTAAAGAGTGATGAGAAAATGAAAGTCAAAGCTGACGAAGGAAATAAATTTGTTTGTTCTACGTGTTATGACGATTTTGAAACTGAAGAAGACTTGAAAATCCATGAATCTCTTCACAAGGAAGTAGAAATTTCACCTGCTTTAGTGTCTCATAATCATGGAACTTTGAAAGATAAAATGGTTCGTGGAGATGCTGAAACTTCAGGAAATATAGTTACTTCATATTGTGAGGGAGAAATTAAAGGAGAAAAAAATGAGATGATTACGGAATTTATCAATGTAGAAGGCAACACAAAGTTGAGTTTGACAGAAAAACAAGAGAAAAGGAATTATGAAAAATTTTTTACTGGTGAAGTAACTTCTTGGTGTATTTATTGTGATGACACTTTTACTACGCCATTGTTGTTAAATCAACACATCAAGAAACGTCACTCTTCAATTAAGAAACCACGTTTTGGCTGTATTTCTTGTAAAGAAACAAACTGTGACCCAACAGGATTAATCAAACATTATTTAACAAAACATAGAAATGTTTGTTTTGTATGCCTGGAAGAGTTTCCTAGTACACAAGCAAAACTGGACCACGGAAAGACTCACAGATATACCTGTAAAATTTGCAACGCGTCTTATACTAGATTGTGTGAGCAGATACAGCACTTAAAAGAGAAACACAAAAAGTTAGATGCCCGCGATGAACCGCAAAAAATTATTGATAACAGTAATGAGATAACTTCATATTGTGTTTATTGTGACCAAACTTTTATTTCCCCACAACTGTTACAACAGCACTTGGATGAAATTCACTCTTCTATTACGAAGCCGCGTTTCGGTTGTTTCTTTTGCAAAAATGCTTACTGCACAAAATTAGTTCTTCGTGATCATATTTTACGGCAACACAAATTCGTTTGCAGGACATGTAAGAAACAATTTTCTAGTGAAAAAGAGAAACAGGAGCACATGAAAACTCACAGATATACTTGCCAGGTTTGTGGCAGAAGTTACAGCAGATTATCAGAACTCAATTCACATCTTAAAAGTCATGTTGATAAGAATGTAAAGGCGAAGAAGACAATGTGTGGTGACTGCGGGAAATTTTTTACTGACGTTAGAGTTCATATGAAGACGCACAAAGAATTGAGCACCCGTGAAAAATTTCCATGCCCTGAGTGCAGCAAAATATTCTTGTCTGCTTTTGCACTTAAAAGATGCATGGACCGTCACAAAGGAATAAAAAGATTCGAATGTGACGAGTGCGGCAAGAAATATTTCTACGAGGGGTCACTTACGATTCACAAAAGGCTTCACACTGGAGAGAAACCTTTTCGCTGCAGTTACTGTGAGAGAAATTTCTACACCGAGCAAATTTTATACAAACACACTTTGAGCCATGGAATCGACACTCGAGCGAAAGTATAATCTACTTTTACAACACTGATAATAATTTTTTGTTTGTATTAATTTTGTCGTTTTTTTTAAATTATACATTTTACAAATAGGTATCTTTCTTTTTACTTATCTATAGGTGATCCACTATCAACGAATTGGTCTCTAGGGATTAAACCGTTGGATTATCTTATCTACTGATATTACAAAAAACTTCAGCCCTTTCTTTAATTTGTGTTTTTTTTGTCTTCTACGAAACTGAGCCGACAAAGTCTGCTCTGCCTCTCCCAATCAGCCGTCACTGCTTATTATTATTATTTAGATTATACCCTTAGAATTTTTATTATAGTTATTTTATACCAAATAAATCCAAATTGGTACGCACATAGCAACTCTTCTATTCCTTCACGGAAAATGGAAGTAAAAATCAAGAATCAAGACACCTTTTTGTTTATTATCGAATCCTGCACAATATTTATGCAACTGATGAATCGAACGAAATCTTCTGAATAAACCAAGGTATCCATCTATGAAAACCTCTATACTCACAGTTATGTGGGTTGTGGAATAAACAAAACCCCTTGGTTTACTGCTTATAAGAGATTAAAAAAAAATGTTGTACATACATATTTATTTTGTTTTTATTGTGTGTGTTTAGAAAAGCATAGTGATCATATTAATTTGTAATATAATATACTTTTTTAGGATAATCCTTCCAAAATTAAGTGGTGAAAATCGTGGTGTTTTGACCATCAAAAGTATACTGACGAATACGTGCAGGAACTGCAATAGAAAATTCACTAGGCTTGCTGCGTACAACAAACACATTCTTGGGTGTCGTAAAATGAGTGATGATGCTGGCTGTGGCAAAAGTAGTCGTTCAAAGAGAATTCGCAACCGTGGTGGGAAAAGAAATGGATTTGTTTGTTCTATGTGCTTTGATGATTTTCCAACCAAAGAAGACTTGAGAGAACATGAATCATTCCACAATGAATTAGAAATTTCATCTAATTCAACTTCGAAAAATGGAGATACTGAAACTTTGGATACTGCGAAAGAAATTGAACCAAAAGAAATAGAATCTGTTAAGATCCCAGAATTAATTAGTGTGCAAGATAATATAAAGTATAAGTTAGAAAAGAAACGGGAGAAGAGGAGCTACGAGAATTTTTTTAACGATGAAGTAACTTCTTGGTGTACTTATTGCAACGACACTTTTACTACACCATTGCTGTTGAATCAACATATCAAAAAACAACATCCTTCAATTGACAAACCATGTTTTGGTTGCGTTGCTTGTAAAGAAACGACGTCTAGCCCAAATGTTTTACGAAGACATATTTTACGAACACACAGACATGTTTGCTTTATTTGTTTGGAAGAGTTTCCAAATAGGCAAGCGAGGCTGGATCATGCCAAAACTCACAATTATACTTGTTACATTTGCAAGATGATTTACAATAACTCGTTTACACTGGCAAACCACTTAAGAAGGGCACATCCAAAAATGATATGCGCTTTAGATGAACTGCAACAAATTATCGATAATGGTGATGAGATAACTTCGTTCTGTGTTTACTGTGACCAAACTTTTATTTCCCCAAAACTGTTACAACTGCACCTGGACAAAATTCACTCCTCTATAACGAAACCACGTTTTGGTTGTTTTTTGTGTAAAGAGTCTTACTGCGAAAAAATAGTTCTTCGTAACCATATTTTAAGAACACACAAATTTGTGTGCAAGATATGTAAGAGGCAGTTTTCCAGTGAAGAAGAGAAACGGGAGCATATGAAAACTCACAGATATACTTGCGAGATTTGTAATAAAAGCTTTAACCAATTGTCAGGGCTGAACATCCATCGAAAACGTCACGTTGGTAAGAAAGCAGCATCCAAGAAAGAAATGTGCGGAGAATGTGGAAATTTTTTCGTTCAAATTAGAGAGCACATGCAAACGCACAAAGAATCAGTAGACCGTAAAAAGTTTCAGTGTCCCGAGTGCAGTCAAAAATTCAAGACAGTCAGCGGAGTTAAACAATGCGTGAATCGTCACAAGGGAATAAAAAAATATCACTGTGACGAGTGTGACAAGAAATATTTCTACGAGGGCTCCCTTACGGTTCACAAAAGACTTCATTCTGGAGAGAAACCTTTTCATTGCAATTCTTGTGGAAGAAATTTTTACACTAAACAAATTTTGTATAAGCACATGTTGAGCCACGGGATTGACACTCGAGCGAAAGAATAACCTGTATTTTAAGTACTTTTTAGTCTACTTTTTAAATATATTTTAGTTTTAATATCTTTTATATTATACGTATTACGAATCAATTTATTGTTTTCTTTTTTTTCCATGCGCGACTTACAAAGTGCGTTCGGGTTTTGTCTGGACAGGTGTTTTAACTCTTAACTGTACCCCTGAAGAGGTAGGATCTATTTAATGAAGATATTTTTCAGAAACACCGGAAGTTAAGCCCCTCAACGTTGTTTTTTTGGAATGCCCCCCATTTTCAAATTCATTTAAATTCTACTGAAAATTTTTACTTATGCCGCAACTTGTATGCTAAAAAAGGTAACAAAGAAGAACACAAACATTTTATCGTCAACGATATAGCGCTTGCAATTTTTTAAAATTAGCATCATCATTATTATTATTAGCGTAATAAGCAGGCAGCCCATGGCTGTTAGCACTGATTTAAGACAGAGTCACAAAGTTACATCAACGACGCCTTATAGCGGTCCATTCTGTTCTTTCACCGATTAATATTGTGGTTAAATAAACAATATCAGTTGTTAGGCTGTTCCACGCATCGACCACGTGATTACACAGAAAATATTTTTTCACAAAATATACAGGGTGATTGGTAACTGGACAGCCAAAGTTAAATGTCATATGTGAAATCGAATTCTAAACATAAAACAAAGAATAACTTTTTTTCATATCGGGCTTCGTTTAGGAAATAATTAAAAAGAAATGTAAAATTAAGGCGGCTATGAAAATAAAAATTTGTTTATTATTTGACAGCTTGTAATCAACTTATTATTTTTGTCTACATTGCATGACTTTCTGTTAGCGTTTCATTTAAAATGCAGTTTACTAATGAATAGTATGCTGACATTATTTATGTTTATGGGTACTGTGATGGTAACACTAGAGCTGCGTGTTGGGAATACAGCGTAAGATATCCAAATAGACGGCAACCTTATCGTGCAGTTTTTTCTAATGCATTTCGAAGGCGTCGCTTGGAATTTTTGAAAATCTGCTGTAATTTTTTACGTTGTTATAACTTGTTAAAATTTGTTTAATTTATTAAATTTATTATAAACAAATTTTTATTTTCTTTTTTTACATTTTTTAATACATTTTTTTAAATATTTCCTAAACGAAGCCCGATATGAAAAAAAGTTATTCTTGTTTTTATGTTTAGAATTCGATTTTACATATGACATTTAATTTTGGCTGTCCAGTTACCAATCACCCTGTATAAGTAGGTACCAAATATATTTTAGTGTTTAGATTTTTCATTAGTTTTTAATTTTAGTTGTAGTTTAAGAGTATATTTATTTATTTATTTTTTCTTATATGGGATCTGTGCAGAATTAGCTCAAAACATTAATTCCGTTAGCTTTATTTGATGTAATCTTCTAAATTTTTGTGGGTTCATGCAATGCCAACCAGGTCAAGCCTATATGCAGCGCTGAAACTATGCAAATACGTCAACAAAATGGACGGGTCAGATGGCGCTCAGTGTGCTATGATGCCCTGATGACGTGTCAAAACTCGCTTTATAATACTTTTTCCCACGACACCCTAAGAAAGCGACACATTGCGTGCAACTAAGTGGGCGCAAAAGTTGACAATTGCGTCCACCCGTGTGCTATACTCGTAGCTGTGTGCTATAAACAAAAATCGCATGGGTATATTCAAATATTGTAGGCAGCCTTGAAATTTTGACGTTTACTGAAGAAAATTTTGACATTTACTAACATAGATCAAATCATTAAAAATAAAGTTACTGTTTCTGAAGGGATCGTGGAAAAAATAATAGTGTATATAAGTCGATGGAAAGTGTATTTAATTACATTATTAGTGTGATTTCTTGTATTTATTTGTTGTTATCGTTCCTGTTTGTAGGTAGATATTTAAAAAAAGTGTAGTGATCGTAATTTGTAATACAATATACTTTTTTAGAAGAATCCTTCCAAAACCAAGTGATGAAGATGGCGGTGCTGTAACCACCAAAAATATATTGGAAAGTAAGCGGCATACATGCAGGAACTGTAACGGAAAATTCACTCGACTTACTACGTACAAGAATCACATTCTTGGGTGTGGTAAAATTGAAAATGATGGTTATGGCAAAAGTAGTTGTTCAAAGAGAATTCATAACAGCGGTGTTCATGACGGGAAAAAAAATGAATTTATTTGTTCTATATGCTTTGATGAATTTGGAAACAAAGAAGATTTGAAAGAACATGAATCATTTCACAATGAAGTCGACATTTCAGCTATAACTCCAGGAAGTCGAGTTTCTTTGGATTCTGCAAAAGGAATTGAAGAAAAAGAAATGGAATCCGAAAAGGTCACAGAATTATTCAGAGTACAAGGTAACACAAAGTACAAAGTAGGAGAGAGACAGGAGAAGAGGTGTTACGAAAAGTTTTTTACCGATAAAGTAACCTCTTGTTGCATTTACTGTGATGACACTTTTATTACGCCACTGCTGTTAAGTCAACACATTAAAGAACAACATCCTTTAATTCCGAAACCACGTTATGGTTGCTTTTCCTGTAAAGAAACAGCATCTTCTGCAAACAGTTTACGCACACATATTTTAAGAGCGCATAGACATGTTTGTTTGATATGTCTACTAGAGTTTCCAAGTAAACAAGAGCAATTGGATCATGACAAAACTCACAAATATACTTGTAATATTTGTAACAAGTCCTTCACTCGCCCACCCCAACTGGTAAAGCACTTAAAAAAGATGCATCCAAAAATGTTACGTTCTCGCAATGAACCGCAAAAGTCTCTGGATAACAGTGATGAGATAACTTCATATTGTCTTTATTGTGACGAAATTTTTCTTTCACCAAAACTGTTACAACAACACTTGGACAAAATTCACTCTTCTATTACGAAACCACGTTTTGGTTGTTTTTTGTGCAAAGAGTCATTCTGCTATAGAATAATTCTTCGTAATCATATTTTAAGGACACACAAATTTGTATGCGAGATATGCAAGAAGCAATTTTCTAGCGAAGAAGAACAACGGGAGCATAAGAAAACTCACAGATATACTTGCGAGGTTTGTAACAACAGCTACAGTCAATTATCAAAACTGAGCAGGCACCTTAAAAGCCATATTGGGAAGAAAGCAGTTGCAAAGAAAAAAATGTGCGGTGAATGCGGAAAATTTTTCTTGGATGTTAGAGTACACATGCTAACACACGCGGAATTAGTAGATCGTAAAAAATATCACTGTCCCAAGTGCAATAAAACATTTCTTTCACACGTCGCACGCACACAGTGCATGAAACGTCACGAAGGAATAAAAAAATTTCAATGCAATGAGTGCAACAAGAAATATTTCTACGAGATATCCCTTAGGGTTCACAAAAGACTTCATACTGGAGAGAAACCGTATCAGTGCATTTGTTGTGAAAGGAATTTTTACACTGACCAAATTTTGTATAAACACATGTTGAGCCACGGAATTGACACTCGAGCGAAAGAATAACCTATATTTTAAGTACCTTTTAGTATATGTATACAGGGTGTGTCTAAATTGGCGAAAGAACTACACATGGCGATGTTGATCATAAAATTCTGAGTCAAAAGTCTTAATACATAGTGATAAAGATATTATTTAAAAAAAATTTTTTAGTTTACAAAATTATATGTATTTGTAAAGTTTTTAACTTAATTTAAAAAATATACAAAAACATATAACTACATTTTCAACAAAAAATTGAAATTTGTTTGAATTTTTTTTAACAAATATATCTCGCCGGTGATAATTATTTAAATTAAATTAATATTTATCGCAGTACCTAGAAGACACCTAAACACTTTCTGTTTAACCGCATGCTTTGTAATAGTGGCACAAAAAGTGAAAATACGTATTTAGTGGTTCATGGCACCCTAGATTTATGCTGACTTATAGGATAAGAGAATTGCTGAATTTTTCATAATTAATTTGTGAAAATGATGATCAAAAACTACATATTTAACTTTATGCTGTATCTTGAATTTGTTTCAATATAGAAAAACTTTGACTACGCCACTGAATTACTTGATGACAAAAGCTTTTAAGGTGTTAGTAATAGTTTTTCATATTTTTAGTAATAATGAAGTTACCACATTTTGTTGAAATCGGGCGAAAATCAATTTTGACTTATAAGTTGAAAATGACGTACTGTAGAACGGGGTTAACCCGATCATCTTTTGCAGTTTTTTGGGTATAGCACATAAGCATGGCCTTTAAAAATTTTAAAAAATTAATAAATATCTACCACCTTTTGATGTCTTAGTAGGGTGTGCAAATTCTCATTGTAACAATGCGCCGTAAAAATGCCTAAAAGCTCTAATGAACTTAGAGTGGCATTTCATCATTGTTCTACGAGACCGCGGCCGGCAAATCAAAAGCGAAGTATTGCTGAATAAATCCGTCCGTCCGTCCGTCCGTCTACGCATGCACCGATGGAAAAGATGAGCAAGTCCCAGAGGCGACCGACGTCACGCGAGAAAATGGGAATTCCGAATCGATTCTGCACGCTGCACTAACGTGACGTAGTAAAGGCAGACGCCCACCTTTCCGAAATAACCAGAATGCTAGATGAATCTCTGCACACGACCCCCATCGCTGACGTAGGAAATCTCGAAATAAACCGCCGGCCAAGCTCCCCTCCAAGCTTATAAAAGTAGCTGCAGCAGAAGGCAGAAGCCAGTACTTGGTCGAACGACCATCAGCTGGGACCAGTGCTCCCAGCATCGGAGATGATGCTGGCCGCCGCATCCGAAATACTAGTACCTGATAAACCGTTCTGACGACGCCGTGTGATCCACTGAAAGTACCTGACCCGTAAATATCTGAGTAAGACAATTTTGAATAGTTGCCTGGTGCTTAATGGTTGCTATCACTGCGATATCAACAATTAAACATCATCCAGTCATAGCCTGGCTTATCTGAGATCAGTGAGTGGTTGTGTGTCCAAACTCGGGAATTAGGGGTTTCTGCTGGTGAAGGTGGGATCGTTTTGGCAACCTCGTGTGGCACTTGTGCCTGTAACTGAGGCGACATACCGGCGGAAAACGATCGTATCCGGGTAACTGGCGGCCGCTGGTGACATGCCGAGGGCGGACTCATAATTATTTGCTGGCAGCATATAGACTAGGGGTATTTCCCCGGAGATATAGTAGCCTGGTGCTGCGACGAGAATCTCGCACCGAAGCCCTAGTAGGAGTCTGTACCTTTTGGTGCTCCCACGTAGACTCCGAGGCCGTAGAAATAATTCAGTATTGGACCGTACGTCAAGCAAATCGCATTATCAGAGTACACCGCGAAAACCGGGTTGTTATTTCTGTTTCTTTCACTGTAAACATATCTCGTATTTTTGTACATATTCCGTAGTATAATTTCACCGCAATTTTATTCAATGTAAATAGTTAAAAAGAATAGAGTCAAGTTATATTTTCTTTATGTCTTTTATTCAATCATCGTTTAGCAATAATTAATGAACCCAACCCTTCTGCGACTAAGAGCGTAAGGGTGAACAACGAATAGATCGTCCCCCGATTAGACTGTACAGGCAACGCAGAGCACGTTCATAAGCGAACGTGCAGATCCTCCTGAATATACAGTGTGGCCCAATAAGTGAGACCGAGGGACACAGGTGTATATTTAGGGGCCCGAACTGAGATCGTTGCATAAGTGACGTTCCAGCCGAGGAGACAAAGTAATCGTTGCATCATTTTTGGTAAAAAACTGAAAAAACATGTAAAAATGTAGTTGTTTCGCCAATTTATACACACCCTGTATAAATGGTGAGTTTTTTTTTATTTTCACTACAGGGATCTTGGAAACCAGCAAAGATAGAAGGTAGGTTAAATAAGGAAAGAAGTGTAGTTCTTTGAGCTTAATAAATAAACAAATTCAAATTTTTGAAAATTTGCATAGTCCTCTAGATATAACAAAAAAACCGAATTCTGCCAGATTAAAAAAAAATCTAGCTCGCTTGTCACGCAAAATATGAAAATATGGCAAAGGAAAATGTGCACAGAATTAGATTTACTACTAACTCAAATGGTCAAAAATCTAATTATACCAGTCGTGTTCGAGAAATAATGTAAACTTATGTTTTTTTAATGGAAACCATATGCGACTAGGGCACCACTAAATAGGATATCTTTTGTTGATTTCGGCAATATATCATATTCCATGTTTATTTTAAAAAATGAAGGAGTTATAAGCATTTTTCAATTTTAAATTAATAAAATATCCAAGTTATCCATGGAAAACAAAAGACCCTCAAGATATCATAAGCTGTCGTTAATTTTGACGTTTACTTTACAGCAATTTAGGGTGTGTGTTTTTTACAAATAATCATTGATTTTTCTAATTCTGAAAAACTCAATATGGTTGTAACTTCTTCATCAAAAAATAAATAAAAAACGTACCTAGAAGTGAATCACGGTGGCGTAGTAAACCTTCAACTTGCAGTTACCGATTGTTTTTTATCTGTATGCATTTTATACCCCAAAACTGATTTTTTTTTCAAATGAGTATGGACAATGTTATATCGCAGAAATCAGCAAAAAATATCCTATTTAGTGGTGCCATAGTCGCATAGTCGTGTTTCTACCCTAGCTTCCCATATTCTTTTGACTGCTCTCTCAACACCCATTCTTTGCATATGCCCCCACCATCCCAGTTGTTCCCTTTCTATATGTATCATTAGAGATGCTATTGCCAGGTTTGCTCTTACTTCTTAAACCCTTCCACTCCCCTCTAAATTTTAATTTCAGTTGCCTCTCTGCTCTTCTTCTGTTATAATGTTCGATGTCTCTGGCTACTTAGCTGCTATCATTACTTTTGTTTTCTTTTTGTTTATTTTCATGCTGTGTCTGCTAAGTACTTCATTCGAGACATATACATTATTTTGTAAGCTTTTGTTACTTCTGGCCACTATCACTATATCGTCAGCAAGTACTTTTTAATCTAATTTTTAAATACGTTTTAGTTTTAGTGTTTTTTTATATTACACTCTGTATTATGAACCAATGGTTTTCTTTTACTTATCTTCGGGTTTTGTCTGAACAAGTGTCTTAACTATATCGAGAGAAACTGCCCAGTATTTGAGCTGTCTCAATACTTAATCATACTGCGACTATTCTTCTGAATATTACAACATATCCATTTGAAAAACAACTGCCTTTTCCAATATGTGAATTGTATTGCAGATTAATAAAGATTTTGTACTTTTATTTACTTTTTATTGTTCCTTTATGTTTGTATTTAAAAAAGTGTAATGGTCGTATTAATTTGTAACATAGTATACTTTTTTAGGATAATCCTTCCAAGACTAAGTGATGAAGATGGTAGTGCTGTAACCAGCAAAAATATACTGGAAAATAAGAGGCATGCATGCAGGAACTGCAACAAAAAATTCACTCGGCTTACTACATACAAGAAGCACATCCTTAGTTGTGGTGAAATTGAAAGTGAAGAAGATGAGTATGGTAGTGGCAACTCTAACAGTAGTTCCAAGAGAATTCACAGCAGTGGGTTTGGCGCCACTGGTGAGAAAAGAAATAAATTTATTTGTTCTATGTGCTATGATGATTTTAGAACCGAAGAAGACTTGAAAGAGCATGAATCGTTCCACAAGGAAGTAGAAATTACGTCGAATACAGTGATTCCGAATCAACCAACTTTAGAAAGTGAAAGAGTTCATAGAGATACTGAAACTCCAGTCACTTTGGACTCTGTGGAAGAAATTGAAGAAAAAAAAATAGAAATAGAACACAAATATATCACAGAATTATTCAGTGTACAAGGCGACACAAAGTTCAAGTTGGGAGTGAAACAGGAGAAGAAGGGTTATGAAAAATTTTTTACCGATCAAATAACCTCTCGCTGCGTTTACTGTGATGGCACTTTTATTACACCTTTGCTGCTAAAGCAGCACATTAACGAACAACATCCGTTAATTCCGAAAGCACGGTATGGTTGCTTTTCTTGCAAAGAAACAGCAGCTTGTCCAAATAGTCTGCGAAAACATATTTTAAGAGCGCATAGAAATGTTTGTTTGATATGTCTGATAGAGTTTCCAAGTAGACAAGAGAAATTGGATCACGTTAAAACTCACAAATATACTTGTAATATTTGTAACAAATTTTACACTACCTCGATATTACTGGTAAGTCACTTAAAAAAGGCACATCCAAAAATGTTATGTTCTCGCAAGGAACCGCAAAAGACTCTCGACGACAGTGATGAGATAACTTCATTTTGTCTTTATTGTGACCAGACTTTTGTTTCGCCAAACCTGTTACAACAACACTTGAACAAAATTCACTCTTCTATTGGGAAACCACGATTTGGTTGTTTCTTGTGCAAAGAATCATACTGCGAAAAAATAGCTCTTCGTAATCATATTTTAAGAATACACAAATTTGTATGCAGGATATGTAATAAGCAGTTTTCCAGCGAAGAAGAGAAACGAGAGCATTTGAAAACGCACAGGTATACTTGCGAGGTTTGTAGCAGAAGCTATAGCCAATTATCGATACTGAATATGCATCGTAAAAGTCATATTGGAAAGAAAGTAGTAAAGAAAAAGATGTGCGGTGAATGCGGAAAATTTTTCATCCATCTAAAAGAGCACATGAGAACACACACAGAATTAGTAGAGCGTAGAAAATTTCAGTGTCCCGAGTGCAATCAAATATATCTGACAGCCAACGGACCTAAACAATGCATGGATCGTCATAAGGGCACAAAAAGATTTGAATGCGAAGAATGCGGCAAGAAATTTTTCTACGAGGGGTCTCTCGCAGTTCACAAAAGAATTCACTCTGGAGAAAAACCTTTCCATTGCAGTCATTGCGAAAGATCTTTTTACAGTAACCAAATTTTGTATAAGCACATGTTGAGCCACGGAATTGACACCCGAGCGAAAGAATAACCTACATTTTAAGTACCTTTTAGTCATTTTTAAAAATATATTTTAGTTTTTTGAAACTTTTTTAAACTGGTTTATAATTGTATTTTTAGGCTGCCCTAATGCTCAGGTACACGATTGAAACAAAACAAAAAAATCACATTTTTTTAATTAAATATCGCACGATTTTCATATTACCATAAAGCAATAAATATAATCAGGACAAAGTAATATCACAGTTTAAATACTGGGCAGCTAATGCAGTTTGCAATACATCGAGAGTTTATATGTACCGGGTGTCCAAATAAGAAAGGATGCCGGCCATATCTAAGGAACCGTTCATGGTACAGCTATGGGAATGAAAAAATAATAATACTCGTAAAAGTGACCAAGAGAAATCGTTGGAAATAATTTTCAAGTTTCTAAGTTTGCTGCTAGAGGGATCAAAATACGAATATTGCAATCTTGAATATATTTTGTATAATTTTGGTTTACCACTTCTTGCTCTAGCTCATCAAATAGCAGCGGAGGGGGACGATTGATTGTGAAGATGCTTGTAACTTCGGTTTGGTTCAACGTAATTTGACAAACTTGGTCTCGTTGAAAAGAGCTCTCTTCGGTTAATTATATGCTTTTATGAGCTAGGTTCTTTTAGTTCTGTAGTGATCGCTAGGGGGCGCTGTTTGAAAGGTCAGCAAATTTCAAAATTTCTTGAAAATTTTAAATGGAATGATATAATAATTATAACCAAACCTAGTTAAAAAGAGGATAGGATGATGAAAGGAATGGTGGAAACCGCACATTGATATCTTTTTTCTAACCGGAGATATAAACAAATTAGTGTTAGGATTGGGAGGATGGGGGCAAAAATTGTTGGTAACATCCGGTTCAACATTTGCAATTATTATGTAGTAGTGATAAACTTGTGTATACTTTGATGCCAATATAAAAATTATACAAATATGATAAAATAGCTTTTACTATAGTTTGGAAAAAGTCTCCCATCTTCCGAAAATTTAAGTTATTTGTAGATATTGTGACATTGTGATATTGACATTGTGCTGAATTTTTTTGTTTCAACGCCAACTTGTTTTATAAATATATCGCGCACACAGTAACTTTGGCGTAAATTCACTATGAATTCGTAATAAGTTAACCTCACACATCAAAAGACAGTTACACAGCACACCCCTGAGGACGCTGACTTTGTCAGCGAAATATGTGTCGAGTTTAATGACTGTGTCACTGTCTTTTGGCATGTGGGGTTATCTTCTTAAGAATTCATAATAAATATTGCAATTTACAAGAGTATATTTTAATACCTAAAACATAGGTATTTTAGGTTTTTGCTTTAAAAATCGGTCATTTCCACATTTAAAACGGCCACGAAGAAGCAAAGTATAATATGAATGATTATGATATTTTCAAAATGTCTTTTATATTCGGTGGCACGTATAAAGGTTAGTAATTAACCCATCCTCCCGTCCCTAAAACTCTTTTGTCCATATCTCCGGTTAGAAAAAAGATATCAGTGTGCGGCTTTCACTGTTTCTCTCGTCATTTTGTCCTTTTTTTAATTAATTTATGATTATTATACCGTTCCATTTAAAATTGTCAAGAAAATTTGGAAAGTTTGCTGATCTTTCAAACAACGCCCTCTAGCGATCACTACAGAACAAAAATGACTTAAATTATAAAAGTATCTGATTAATGGAAGATAGCTCTTTTCAACGAGACTAAGTTTGCCAAATTCGGTTAAATCAAACCGAAGATACAAGCATCTCCACAACCAGATGCTCCCCTTCCCCCTCCGCTGCTATTTGATGAGTTAGAGCAAGAAGTGGTAAACCAAAATTATACAAAATATATTCAAGATTGCAATATTCGTATTTTTGATCTACTTTATCTTGGTATACGAGGCTTATCCACAAATTAAGTTCCAATTGGTCATAAAAGTTATAAGACTTTTTTTCTTTCAATTGTTTTATTTGTATTTCCTTAAATGTACCTTAAACCGCTTAAATTTAAGCATTTATCAGAGGGTGGCACAAGTTTTTGTATGCCAGTGTCTGTGAAATTTGCGTCCAACACTCGGTTCAACATTTTCATCCAATCCTGAACGAAAGTCTTTACTTCTTCATCGTTATTGCATCGCTGTCCTGCTAAAAGTTTCTTAAGTTGGAGAAAGAGATGAAAACCACTTGGTGCAAAATCGGGGCTATGAGGCGGATAATCAAAAATTTCCCATTGAAATTTTGTCAAGAGTGCTCGTGTCGAAGCGGCTGCGTGAGGTCGGGCATTGTCATGCAGCAAAAAAAATTCCCGTACAGAGAAGACCTGACCTTTTGTTCTTTATTCTTTCCAAAAAATTTCTGCGCTCCGAACTTTTTTTGCATTTAAAAATTCAATCACAGATCGTATTTCACAGCAGACGGATTTTCTATAACTGCGCTCATTTTGACACAATGTCATACGTTTGCTGTCAACGATATATGAATAATTTGTCTTCCGAGGCCTTCGTATTTAGTACTGAAGCTTTCCTGGCCAGATTTGTCCCAATCGCACCATTTGCTTAAAACATATCCACGATCGGAACTTACTTTGTGGATATGCCTCGTATTTTAGAGAAAACCATGTTTCTTTTGTCAACTATGACTATTACGCCCTCTAGCAGCAAACTTAGAAACTTGAAAATAATTTCCAGCGATTTCTCTTGGCCACTTTTATTATTATTTTTTCTTTACCATAGCTGTACCAAGAACAGTTCCTTAGATATGGCCGGCAGCCTTTCTTATTTGGACACTGGATCTCCATCACCAGTACCTTATTTTTGTACAATTATTTAATTTCACTTCTATTTCTTGCTTAAGTGCTAGTCTCATGCAGTGCCCAGCAAGATATTCCCCCCTTAATAGCTTTCGGATGGTGTGACATAGAGCAACTAAATTCACTAAATTCAGAAAACCTTCATGGCAGCTACGATAATACCTACCTTTTGCAAAATATTCGACTGGTGAGTCCCCAAAGATGCCGGCCAGATATCATTTTGGATTAAAAAATTGAATAGGGGTAGAAGGTTAAGGGGGGGTTCGTTCAAAATGGCTCGTCGTTCTGGACAGTACCACCAAGTTTCAGATATTCCATTAACTCATGTACTTTATGTTACCTTACACATTATTTTATGTTTGTTGGCAAATAAAATACCAATTATACTTATTCTTTGGTCTCAAATCTGTTTTATTTTGCACCCACACCTTGAAGAAGTGAAATCGTTCCTAGAAGAAACGAAGAAGTCTTGTTGGTACATAGTGAAAGAAGATAGGTGTGCTCGTCTGAGATTTCATTTTTGCCTGCTTCAGCGCAAGACATTTTGGGGTTTAAATGTCAAAATATTCTGACGTTTGATTTGCACCTCTATTTTTCCATTTTTAAACTGCATCTCCTGCGATCTTTCTCTTCATGCTTGTCAGTTTTTTCTTCTTGAAACTTCGGGTACCATTCTACACAGCACCTTCACTCGATACCTATCACGCAGTCTCCGATGAGTTTGGACCGAGTTATATTCTTTAGCTTGAAGAAATTGAATTTCAAAGAAAATCTCACACTTAGCAGGAACGTGAATCGTATTTTGCGTGTTTATAAACACATTACACACCTCCATTGGATCGGGAGAGAACAGATTATAAATATTACTGTGTCGCATTGTTATGATTACAACATATTGTTTGCCAACTAATCGAAAATAAAAAAATGCTGTTAGTACTTGCTAGAAATAAGACAAATCGAATTATTTATTAAGTTTAACCCAGAACTTATATGAAACCATAAAGGAATTATTAATTAAAACAAGGTAAAAATTAAGGAAGTGGTCGAAATAGCCATGAACAGTTTTACTTAGGTTTTGTGTGAACTACAGATTAATGTATATCTCGTATAATTACTTTATTTTTATTATCAATTTTTGCGTGTACATATTTATAAAAGCAGTGACCATATTAATTTGTAACCTAATAATAATAATATGCTTTTTTAGGATAATCATTCCAAAATTAAGCGATGAAGATGGTAGTGCTGTAACCACCAAAAATATATTGGAAAGTAAGAGGCATGCATGCAGGAACTGCAACCGAAAATTCACTCGGCTAAGTACGTTCAAGAAGCACATCCTTGGATGTGGTGAAATTGAAAGTGAAGCTGATAAGTACGGTAGTGACTTCACTAAGAGTAATTGTTCCAAGATAATTAATAATAGTGGGTTTGGTACCAGTGGTGAAATAAGAAATATATTTATTTGCTCTATGTGCTATGACGATTTTGGAACTGAAGAAGACTTGAAAGAACATAAATCCTTCCACAATGAAGTAGATATAGTGATTCCGAATCATCCTACTTTAAAAAGTGAAAGGGTCCATAGAGACACTGCAACTGCAGAATGTACAGTTACGTTGGATTCTGCGAAAGAAATTGAAGAAAATGGAATGGAACCAAAAAAGGTCACAGAATTATTCAGTGTACAAGGTAACAAAAAGTATAAGTTAGGAGAGAAACAGGAAAAGAGGAGTTATGAAAAATTTTTTACTGATAAAATAACCTCTTGCTGCATTTACTGTGATGACACTTTTACTGCACCTTTGCTGCTAAAGCAACACATTAACGAACAACATCCTTTAATTCTGAAAGCACGTTATGGTTGCTTTTCTTGCAAAGAAACAGCAGCTTGTCCAAACGGTTTGCGTAAACATATTTTAAGAGCGCATAGAAATGTTTGTTTGATATGTCTCAAAGAGTTTCCAAGTAGGCAAGAGAAATTGGAACATGTCAAAACTCACAAATATGCTTGTAATATCTGTAATATATTTTACAATCGCTCGATGTTACTGGCAAAGCACTTAAAAGAGACACATCCAAAAATGTTATGTCCTCGCAATGAATTGCAAAAGACTCTTGACGACAGTGATGAGATAACTTCATATTGTCTTTATTGTGACCAGACTTTTATTTCTCCAAACCTGTTACAACAACACCTGAACAAAATTCACTCTTCTCTTATGAAACCACGATTTGGTTGTTTCTTGTGCAAAGAATCATACTGCGAAAAAATAGCTCTTCGTAATCACATTTTAAGAATACACAAATTTGTATGCGAGATATGTAAGAAGCAATTTTCTAGTGAAGAAGAAAAACGGGAGCATAAGAAAACTAACAGGTATACTTGCGAGATTTGTAGTACAAGCTGTAGCCGAATGGATGGACTGAGGAAGCATCTCAAAAGTCATACTGGAAAGAAAGTAGTAAAGAAAGAAATGTGCGGTGAATGTGGAAAATTTTTCAGCCATCTTAAAGTGCACTTGCGCACGCACACAAAATTAGTAGCCCGTAGAAAATTTCAGTGTCCTGAGTGCAATCGAATATATCTGTCAGCGAACGGGCCTAAACTATGCATGAATCGCCATAAGGGCACAAAAGGATTTGAATGTGACGAATGCGGCAAGAAATTTTTCTACGAGGGGTCTCTCGCAGTTCACAAAAGAATTCACTCTGGAGAAAAACCTTACCGTTGCAGACATTGCGAGAGATGTTTTTACACTGCCCAAATCTTGTATAAACACATGTTGAGCCATGGAATTGACACTCGAGCAAAAGAAAAATCTATATTTTAAGGTCCTTTTATTTAATTTTTTTAAAATATATCTAAAGTTTACCGTCGTTTATATTATATACATTTTGCTAATCATTTTACTAATCAAAAGTTTTCTTCTGCATGGTGTTCTGAAAATGCACCGACAACATATCCTCTAATGAAAATATGCCAAAAAATTTTTATCTTCATTTAAGAGATTTATGCCATTAAAGTGTACAGGTCTCGGTACAGGCCTAATATTTTTGCATGTTACATTAAACTTAAATTATTTGTGTTTTGTATAAATTCTTTGACTTCTTTAAATTCTCGTGACGATTCCATATTCACCAAGAAAGTAGTGATGTTACCTTGAGGTAGGTCAGTTTTTCAATATCAATAAACAAGATGCCACGTGCTCTTGACTTTTGCCCTATAATTATAGCAGTTTTAAAGTTTTTGCATGCAAGCACAATACTCAAATTGAAAATAAACTGTTTCCGCTTCACAGCCTTTATAATAATTATATTGCAAAAGTTAGATTATTTGTAAAGGAAACCGACAGATGCCAAGGGCGCGTGGCATTTGTTTTGTTTGGAATGAAAGTCTGACAATGGCAGAGAAAATAAACATCTGTGACCATCTGGTTTAACCACTTACCAATATCCGCATTACAAATTACATAATTAAATCAAAGAATGTAAAATAACTAAGTTTAATATGTGAATTTTCTAGATTTAACAGCAAACTATGTATCCATAAAAATTTCACTTAAGTCTGTATGCTTTGATGCTTCTTAAATGAAAACCATTCTGACCAAGCTTTATAGAAAATTTTTGTAATATTTTCGTAAGAGGTTGTTGGTGCATTTCCGGAACATACTGTATACATCATATATACAAAGTTTGTTCGGGTTTTGATGGGATATGTGTATTGTGTAATAAAGTAAGGAAAGTTAAAGTTTTTGATAGAAACTATGCATTGACGACAATGGTTTAAGAGCACTTGGAACGATTCCGTCATCTGTTTGGTTGGTATGGTTCTTGGAGTAAGTGTACAGCTGTTGGATTATGTTCATATCATTGAAATAGCAATCGTACAGTGGCACTTTGACTGTTTGAAACAGACACAATTCATACGAAGCCAAATCTGATGAATATAGTGAATGGTCGAGCTTGATGACTATTTTTCTACAATTATTTAATTTTACTTCTGTTTGTCGCTTATGTGCTAGTCTCATGTGTTCACCAAATTCAGAAAACGTTCATGGCAGCTGCGGTAATACCGGGTAATACCTTTTGAAAAATAATCGACAGGTGAGTCCACAAAGATGTCGGCCGGGCACCATTTTGTGGTCATGTTCAGAGTGCAAGGCCCTTTTGAATGAGCCCTCACTTAACCCGTACTGCCGTTTAATTTTTTATACAAAGCTGGTGTCCATTGTGGTATACAAAATTTTGACGGGTACTGTTATATATATTTTATGTTATCTTATATATTATTTTATATTTGTTGTTGATAAATAAAATACCAATAAATTATACTTATTCTTTGGTCTCATATCTGTTTTATTTTGCACCAACAACTTTAAGAAGTGAAATCGTTCGTAGAAGACTCGAAGAAACCTTGTCGGATACATATTGAAAGAAAATAGGTGTGCTTGTCCGAGATTTCATTTTCGGCTGCTTTAATATATTTATTGATCTATTGACGAACAAAATTGAAATCTTCATATTACAAAATTTACTTTTTTATAATTATTAAGTATATTAATGTGAGATCCTCTCCAACGCATTTATATTTGTTAAATTCTGTCGCATGGAGCTTATGCAGTTGTCTTCTAACATAAAAATTGAACATTTGTAGTCGTATTTCCCAGGGTTCAGCTGCATAGAATTCTTCAACCATATGTATATTATTATGTATATAATAAGAATGTTTGAATAAACATTACGCTGCTCTTCTACCTCGATTAAGTCACTTGTCATAATGCGAGGCAAGCTTTTTTAAGTATTTATCATAAAACACTGCATTTTTTTCCAGCTCCTCACTGTTCTTAAACCACTTTCCTGCTGTTTCGGATGCACAAGAACAAAGTTACCTTTAGGTAAAGTTTCTTTGAGCTTTTTTGGCTTCTTTAGTGACCAAGTAAGCATCCATTGTTTGATTTGCACCTCTATTTCCACATTTTCAAAGCGAATCCCCTCCAATCTTTCTCTTTATGGTTGTCAATTCTTTCTTGAAAGTTCCGGTACCATTCTACACAGCACGTTCACTCGATACCCATTACACAGTCTCCGATGTATTTGGACCGAGTTATATTCTTTAGCTTGAAGAAATTGAATTTCAGAGAAAATCTCACACTTAGCAGGAACGTAAATCGTATTTTGCGTGTTTATAAACACATTACACAGCTCCATTAGATGAGGAGAGGACAGATTATAAACATTACTGTGTCACATTGTTATGATTACAACATATTGCTTCCCAACTAACTTGCTAGAAATAAGACAAATCGAATTATTTATTAAGTTTAACCCAGAACTTATATGAAATCATAAAGGAATGAAATTAATTAAAACAAGGTAAAAATTGAGGAAGTTGTCGAAATTACAATTACTCATCAGAGTGATCAATTTAAATAGCCATGAGCATTTTTACTTCGGTTTTGTATGGACTACAGATTAATGTATATCTTGTATAGTTACTTTATTTTTATTATCAATTTTTGCGTGTACATATTCATAAAAGCAGTGACCATATTAATTTGTAACATAATAATAATAATATGCTTTTTTAGGATAATCATTCCAAAATTAAACGATGAAGATGGTAGTGCTGTAACCACCAAAAATATATTGGAAAGTAAGAGGCATACATGCAGGAACTGCAACCAAAAATTCACTCGGCTTACTATGTTCAAGAAGCACATCCTTGGATGTGGTGAAATTGAAAGTGAAGCTGATAAGTATGGTAGTGACTTCATTAAGAGTAATTGTTCCAAGGTAATTAATAACAGTGGGTTTGGTACCAGTGGTGAAAAAGAAATAAATTTATTTGTTCTATGTGCTATGATGATTTTGGAACTGAAGAAGACTTGAAAGAACATGAATCATTCCACAATGAAGTAGAAATTATTTTGGATATAGTGATTCCGAATCATCCTACTTTAAAAACTGAAAGGGTTCATGGGGATACTGAAACTGCAAAATGTATAGTTGCTTTGGATTCTGGGAAAGAAATTGAAGAAAAAGGAATGGAACCAGAAAAGGTCACAGAATTATTGAGTGTACAATGTGACAGAAAGTATAAGTTAGGAGAGAAACAGGAAAAGAGGAGTTATGAAAAATTTTTTACTGATAAAATAACCTCTTGCTGCATTTACTGTGATGACACTTTTATTGCACCTTCGAAGTTAAATCAACACATAAAAGAACAACATCCTTTAATACCGAAACCACGTTATGGTTGCTTTTCTTGTAAAGAAACATTCGCTACACCGAAGGTGTTACGTATACATATTTTACGAGCTCATAGAAATATTTGTTTGATATGTCTCAAAGAGTTTCCAAGTAGGCAAGAGAAATTGGAACATGTCAAAACTCACAAATATACTTGTAATATTTGTAACATATTTTACAATAGCTCGATGTTACTGGCAAAGCACTTAAAAGAGACACATCCAAAAATGTTATGTCCTCGTAATGAACCTCAAAAGACTCTTGACGATGGTGATGAGATAACTTCGTATTGTCTTTATTGTGCCCAAACTTTTATTTCGCCAAACTTGTTACAACAACACCTGAACAAAATTCACTCTTCTCTTATGAAACCACGATTTGGTTGTTTCATGTGCAAAGAGTCATACTGCGAAAAAATAGCTCTTCGTAATCACATTTTAAGAATACACAAATTTGTATGCAGGATATGTAAGAAGCAATTTTCTAGTGAAGAAGAAAAACGGGAGCATAAGAAAACTCACAGGTATACTTGCGAGATTTGTAGTACAAGCTGTAGCCGAATGGATGGACTGAGGAAGCATCTCAAAAGTCATACTGGAAAGAAAGTAGTAAAGAAAGAAATGTGCGGTGAATGCGGAAAATTTTTCACCGATCTTAAAGTGCACTTGCGCACGCACACAAAATTATTAGCCCGTAGAAAATTTCAGTGCCCCGAGTGCAATCGAATATATCTGTCAGCGAACGGGCCTAAACTATGCATGAATCGCCATAAGGGCACAAAAGGATTTGAATGTGACGAATGCGGCAAGAAATTTTTCTACGAGAGGTCTCTTGCAGTTCACAAAAGAATTTACTCCGGGGAAAAACCTTACCGTTGCAGTCATTGCGAGAGATGTTTTTATACTAACCAAATTTTGTATAAACACATGTTGAACCATGGAATTGACACTCGAGCAAAAGAATAATCTATATTTTAAGGTCCTTTTATTTTATTTTTTTAAATATATCTTAATTTTACCTTCTTTTATATTATATACATTTTGCTAATCAAAAGCTTTCTTCTGCTTATCTACATGGTGTTCCGAAAATGCACCAACAGCATATCATCCCCTAATCAAAATATGTCAACAAATTTTTATAGAGCTTGATCAGAATGTTCTTCATTTAAGAGATTTGTGCCATTAAAGTGTACAGGTCTTGGTACAGGCCTGATATTTTTGCATGTAACATTAAACTTAAATTAGTTGTGTTTTGTATAAATTCTTTGACTTCTTTAAATTCTCGTGAGGATTCCATATTCACCAAGAAAGTAGTGATGTTATCAGTTTTTCAATATAATTAAACTAGATGCCACTTGCTGTTGACTTTTGCCCTATAATTATAGCAGTTTTAAAATTTTTGCATGCAAGCACAATACTCAAATTGAAAATAAACTGTTTCCACTTCACAGCCTTTTTTTAATAATTATATTGCAAAAGTTAGATTATTTGTAAAGGGAACTATCAGATGTCAAGGGCGCGTGGCATTTGTTTTGTTTGGAATGAAAGTCTGACAATGACAGAAAAAATAAGAGAAAAGAAATATCTGGGACCGTCTGGTTTAACCACGTACCAATATCCGCATTACAAATTACATAATTAAATCAAAGAATCTAAAATAACTACGTTTAATATGTGAATTTTTTAGATTTAACAGCAAACCATTTATGCGCAAAAATTTCGGTGAGGCCTGTATGCTTCGATGGTCTATATCTATTAAATGAAGACCATTGTGAGCAAGCTTTATAGAAAATTTTTGTAATAGTTTCATGAGAGGTTGTTGGTGCATTTCCGGAACATCCTGTGTACATCATATGCAAAGTTTGTTCGGGTTTTGATGGGATATGTGTAATAAAGTAAGGAAAGTTAAAGTTTTTAATAGAAACTATGCATTGATGACAATGATTTAAGAGCACTTGGAACGATTCCGTCATCTGTTTGGTTGGTATGGTTCTTGGAGTAAGTGTACAGCTGTTGGATTGTGTCCATATCATCAAAATAGCAACCTTACAGTGGCACTTTGACTGTTTGAAACATACACAATTCATACAGAGCTAAATCTGATGAATATAGTGGATGGTCGAGCTTGGTGACTATTTTTCTATAATTATTTAATTCTACTTCTGTTTTTCGCTTATGTGCTAGTCTCATGCGTTCACCAAATTCAGAAAAAGTTCATGGCAGCTGCGGTAATACCTTTTGAAAAATAATCGACAGGTGAGTCCACAAAGATGTCGGCCGGGCACCATTTTGTGGTCATGTTCAGAGTGCAAGGCACTTTTGAATGATCCCTCACTTCACCCGCACTGCCGTTTAATTTTTATACAAAGCTGGTGTCCATTGTGGTATACAAAATTTTGACGGGTACTGTTACATGTATTTTATGTTACCTTACATATTATTTTATGTTTGTTGTTGTTGATAAATAAAATACCAATTATACTTATTCTTTTGTCTCATATCTGTTTTATTTTGCACCAACACCTTTAAGAAGTGGAATCGTTCGTAGAAGAATCGAAGAAACCTTGTCGGATACATATTGAAAGAAAATAGGTGTTGTTCTCCGAGATTTCATTTTCGCCTGCTTTAATGTATTTATTGATCTATTGACGAACAAAATTAAAATTTTCATATTACAAAATTTGCTTTTTTATAATTATTAGGTATATTAATGTGAGATCCTCTCCAATGCATTTATATTTGTTAAATTCTGTCGCATGGAGCTTAAGCAGTTGTCTTCTAACATAAAAATTTAACATTTGTAGTCGTATTTCCCAGGTTTCAGTTACATAGAATTCTTCAACCATATGTATATTATTATGCCATCATCATAAGGTTCTCAGTCCGAAGACTGGTTGGACGCGTACCTCCATTCTTTTCTATCCTGAGCTAACCTACGCATTTCCCTAAAAGTAGAACATCCTACATCCCTAACTATTTGAGAGCAGTAGTCTAATCTAGGCCTACCCCTACCTCTTTTCATTCCTATCTCTGACTCTAGTATGTCGCGAACTATTCCTTCGTGTCTCAGAAGGTGTCCTACCATCCTATCTCTCCTACTCTTTATTGTCTTCCATACCTTTTGCTTTTCCCCAACTCTTTCTAATACTTCCCTATTGCTAACCTTATCTATCCATGGTATCTTCATCATGCGCCTGTAGCACCACATTTCAAACGCTTCTACTCTTTTTCGATCCGCTTCCCCTATTGTCCAAGTTTCGCACCCGTATAATGCCGTACTCCATACGTACGACTTTAAGAGTCTCTTCCTAGTCTCTATATTAACCGTTCTCGAGCATAATAGTTGTTTCTTTTTGTTAAACGCAACTCGGCCCTGCGCCATTCTTTGTTTTATATCTTTAGTGCTCCTACCGTCTTGAGTTATTTTACTTCCTAAGTAGCAGAAATCCGCGACCTCCTCTATCTTCTCATTTCCTATTTGTATTTCCATTTTAGTTCTATTTTCACACCCCCTACATACCAAAATTTTAGTTTTCTTTTTATTGATTTTCATGCCGTAGCCCTGTGTCAAAACTGCTTCCATTTCATTCAAAGCCGCTCCTAATTCTTCTTTGCTAGATGCTAACACTGCTATATCATCCGCAAATCTGAGCATGTTAATAGTTTGGCCCTGTACATTGATCCCTGCGGCTGTTCTTTCCTTAACAATATTAATCGCATCTTCGATATATAAGTTGAAAACTAGAGGTGACAATGCACATCCCTGTCTCACTCCCTTCCGGATATCTACTTCCCTTCATTCCTGCTCACATTCTATAACTGCCTTTTGCTCTTTGTAGAGATTATGTATTATTCTTCTGTCCCTGTATTTCATCCCTACCTTTCTCAGCACTTCGAACATCTTCCCCCATTTTACGTTGTCGAAGGCTTTTTCTAAATCTACAAATCCTATATAGACGCTCTTTCTCTTTTCTATGGTTTTTTCTATAATTACTCGTAAATCTAGAATGGCCTCGCGCGTTCCTCTATTTCGTCTAAATCCGAACTGATCTTCTCCTAATATTTCTTCCGCCTTTTTCTCCATCCTTCTTTGCACAATTCTAGTTAAAATTTTTGACGCATGGGAAGTTAAACTGATAGTTCTAAAATTTTCGCATCTATCCGCGCCTTTCCTTTTTGGCAAAGCTACTATGATGTTCCGTTTGTAATCTTCTGGAATCTCGCCTGTCAGGTATATGCGACTAACTAATTTAAATAAACGATCTATTACCTCTTGGCCTGCGCACTTTAAGATTTCTGCCTGCAAGCCATCTATACCTGGCGCTTTATTATTCCTTAAACTTTTTAGTGCTAGCTTAAACTCTTCTCTCATTATAGGACTCCCTAGGTTATCCCCCTCTACACTGCTTTCTCTTTCTAATATATCTTGCACTTCCTGTCCCGCATATAAGTTTCCTAAATATTCTTTCCACCTATCTGCCTTTTTCCCGCTTCCGATTAGGATATCTCCTGCCTCATTTCTAATGTTTTTGGTACTAGATCCAATTTCTCTAAAATTTCTCCTAATTATTTTATATGCTTCATCAGTCTTTCCTATTTCGAACTTATCTTCCACTTCTTTGCATTTATTATCGATCCATTGCTCTTTCGCTTTCCTACACTTCCGAATAATTTCCCACTTGATCGCCTTATATCTTTGTTTCCCTATTTCATCTAACCTATTTTTATATTTTCGCCTTTCCTCTATTAGACTCACAATATGTTTTGTTATCCAGGGTTTCCTACTTTCATTCTATTTATGACCCAAAATATCCCTAGCTGAGGAAACTAAACTATTCTTAATGCAATTCCATTCTGCCTCTAAGTCCCTAACAATATTTCCACCCGCCCCCTTCAGTACTTCGTTTGTCTTTTTCTCGAACTTATCGCGCATATCATCATCTTTTAGTTTCTCTGGGTCAAGATACCTTCTTCCGCTTCGTTTTTTCAAAATCTTAAATTTAAGATTAGCTTTCATGACGACTATGTTGTGATCACTATCTATATCTGCTCCTGGATAACTTCTACAATCTCTAACTTGATTTCTAAATCTTTGCCTAACGAGAATGTAATCTATTTGATATCTCCCTAAGTCTCCTGGCATCTTCCACGTATAGCATCTCCTAACATGATGGTGAAATAGAGTGTTCGCGACCGTTAAGTTATGTTTATCGCAGAACTCTATCAGTCTAACTCCCCTATCGTTCCTATTGCCTATTCCAAAGGGGCCAAGTATTCCGCCCTCTCGCCCTGTGCCTACGACTGCATTGAAATCTCCTATAATTATTAAATTTTCGTGCCCTCTCACAAAATCTATCACATATTCAATATCACTATAAACTGCCTCTACGGCCTCATCACTGTAGTTAGAAGTGGGCATATATACCTGTATTATTACTGTTTTTACAGGTTTCGAATCTAACCTAACCATAACTACCCTGTCACTTTGCTGCAAGAAATTTTCTACACTCTGCCCTACTTTTTTCCGCATAACAATTCCTACTCCCGAATTTCCTCCTACAAATCCTGTGTGTATTACTCTAAAATCTCCGCTCCAGAAGTCTCCAGCTTCTGGCCATCGCACTTCACTGATACCTACTACGTCTAATGCTAACCTATCCATCTCAATTTTCAAATTCTCTAACTTCCCTACTTGTTTCATGCTTCTAACATTCCACGCTCCGACTCGTGAGATGTTACACTTATCATTTCTGATGCCTCCCCCCGAAGCAGTCCCCGCCCGGAGATCCGAATGTGGGACTATTTTACCTCCGGAATATTTTACTCCAGAAGGTGCCATCATCATAAATTAAAGTACGCTGTACTAGGGATAAAATAATGTGGTGGTTTCCCGTTGCCTTCCACATCGCAGTAGTGTGTATCACAGTGCCATACCGACCCTCACGATCTCTGCCACTATGATTACTGAAAGAGCTGCTGCCCCCTTCCAAGGACTTGATTTAGTCTGGCTTCTCAAATAAAAACCCCTCCAATATGGTTAAACCTATGGTTCGGCTCTTTATATCATTGAAGCGCGCAAGCCATCCCACCCGTCCCAGTATTACTAGAACTGCGTCAAGGTACAAGTCCTTTGGGTAGGATATTATTATGTATATAATAAGAATGTTTATTAAAACATATTATTATGTATATAATAAGAATGTTTGAATAAACATTACGCTGCTCTTCTACCTCGATTAAGTCACTTGTCATAATGCGAGGCAAGCTTTTTTAAGTATTTATCATAAAACACTGCATTTTTTTTCCAGCTCCTCACTGTTCTTAAACCACTTTCCTGCTGTTTCGGATGCACAAGAACATAGTTACCTTTAGGTAAAGTTTCTTTGAGCTTTTTTGGCTTCTTTAGTGACCAAGTAAGCATCCATTGTTTGATTTGCACCTCTATTTCCACATTTTCAAACTGTCACTTCTTTCTTCTTGAAAGTTCCGGTACCATTCTACACAGCACCGTCTCTCAATACCTATTACACAGTCTCCGATGAATTTGGATTGAGTTATATTCTTTGGCTTGAAGAAATTGAATTTCAGGCAAAATCTCCCACTTAGCAGGAGTGTGAATCGTATTTTGCTTGTTTATAAGTACATCACACACCTCCATTAGATGGGGAGAGGACAGATTATAAACATTACTGGGTCACGTTGTTATGATTACAACATATTGCTTGCCAACTAATCGAAAATTAAAAAATGCTGTTAGTACTTGCTAGAAATAAGACAAATCGAATTATTTATTAAGTTTAACCCAGAACTTATATGAAACCATAAAGGTATGAAATTAATTAAAACAAGGTAAAGATTAAGGGAGTGGTCGAAATTACAATTACTCATCAGAGTGATTAATTTAAATAGCCATGAACATTTTTACTTAGGTTTTGTGTGGACTACAGATTAATGTATATCTCGTATAGTTACTTTATTTTTATTATCAATTTTTGCATGTACATATTTATAAAAGCAGTGACCATATTAATTTGCAACATAATAATAATAATATGCTTTTTTAGGATAATCATTCCAAAATTAAGCGATGAAGATGGTAGTGATGTAACCACCAAAAATATATTGGAAAGTAAGAAGCATGCATGCAGGAACTGCAACCGAAAATTCACTCGGCTTACTACGTTCAAGAAGCACATCCTTGGATGTGGTGAAATTGAAAGTGAAGCTGATAAGTATGGTAGTGACTTCATTAAGAGTAATTGTTCCAAGATAATTAATAATAGTGGGTTTGGTACCAGTGGTGAAAAAAGAAATATATTTATTTGCTGTATGTGCTATGACGATTTTGGAACTGAAGAAGACTTGAAAGAACATGAATCCTTCCACAATGAAATAGAAATTACGTCGGATATAGTGATTCCGGATCATGCTACTTTAGAAAGTGAAAGGGTTTATGGAGATACTGAAACTACAAAATGTATAGATACTTTAGAATCTGGGAAAGAAATTGAAGAAAAAGGAATGGAATCAGAAAAGGTCACAGAATTATTGAGTGTACAAGGTGACAGAAAGTATAAGTTAGGAGAGAAACAGGAAAAGAGGAGTTATGAAAAATTTTTTACTGATAAAATAACCTCTTGCTGCATTTACTGTGATGACACTTTTATTGCACCTTCGAAGTTAAATCAACACATTAAAGAACAACATCCTTTAATACCGAAACCACGTTATGGTTGCTTTTCTTGTAAAGAAACATTCGCTGCATCGAAGGTGTTATGTACACATATTTTACGAGCTCATAGAAATGTTTGTTTGATATGTCTTAAAGAGTTTCCAAGTAGGCGAGAGAAATTGGAACATGTCAAAACTCACAAATATGCTTGTAATATTTGTAATATATTTTACAATAGCTCGATGTTACTAGCAAAGCACTTAAAAGAGACACATCCAAAAATGTTATGTCCTCGCAATGAACCTCAAAAGACTCTTGAGGATGGTGATGAGATAACTTCGTATTGTCTTTATTGTGACCAAACTTTTATTTCGCCAAACTTGTTACAACAACACCTGAAAAAAATTCACTCTTCTCTTATGAAACCACGATTTGGTTGTTTCGTGTGCAAAGAGTCATTCTGCGAGAAAATAGTTCTTCGTAATCATATTTTAAGGACACACAAATTTGTATGCGAGGTATGTAAGAAGCAATTTTCTAGTGGAGAAGAAAAACGGGAGCATAGGAAAACTCACAAATATACTTGCGAGATTTGTAGTATAAGCTGTAACCGAATGGATCGACTGAGGGAGCATCTCAAAAGTCATACTGGAAAGAAAGTAGTAAAGAAAGAAATGTGTGGTGAATGCGGAAAATTTTTCACCGATCTTAAAGTGCACTTGCGCACGCACACAAAATTATTAGCCCGTAGAAAATTTCAGTGTCCCGAGTGCAATCGAATATATCTGTCAGCGAACGGGCCTAAACTATGCATGAATCGCCATAAGGGCACAAAAGGATTTGAATGTGACGAATGCGGCAAGAAATTTTTCTACGAGAGGTCTCTTGCAGTTCACAAAAGAATTCACACCGGGGAAAAACCTTACCATTGCAGTCATTGCGAGAGATGTTTTTATACTAACCAAATTTTGTATAAACACATGTTGAGCCATGGAATTGACACTCGAGCAAGAGAAAAATCTATAGTTTAAGGTCCTTTTATTTAATTTTTTAAAAATATATCTAAATTTTACCGTCTTTTATATTATATACATTTTGCTAATCATTTTACTAATCAAAAGTTTTCTTCTGCATGGTGTTCTGAAAATGCACCGACAACATATCCTCTAATGAAAATATGCCAAAAAATTTTTATCTTCATTTAAGAGATTTATGCCATTAAAGTGTACAGGTCTCGGTACAGGCCTGATATTTTTGCACGTAAATTATTTGTGTTTTGTATAAATTCTTAAATTCTCGTGAGGATTCCATATTCACCAAGAAAGTAGTGATGTTACCTTGAGGTAGGTCAGTTTTTCAATATAAATAAACAAGATGCCACGTGCTCTTGACTTTTGCCCTATAATTATAGCAGTTTTAAAGTTTTTGCATGCAAGCACAATGCTCAAATTGAAAATAAACTGTTTCCGCTTCACAGCCTTTATAATAATTATATTGCAAAAGTTAGATTATTTGTAAAGGAAACTGACAGATGCCAAGGGCGTGTGGCATTTGTTTTGTTTGGAATGAAAGTCTGACAATGGCAGAGAAAATAAACATCTGTGACCGTCTGGTTTAACCACTTACCAATATCCGCATTACAAATTACATAATTAAATCAAAGAATGTAAAATAACTAAGTTTAATATGTGAATTTTCTAGATTTAACAGCAAACTATGTATGCATAAAAATTTCACTTAAGCCTGTATGCTTCAATGCTTCTTAAATGAAAACCATTCTGACCAAGCTTTATAGAAAATTTTTGTTATATTTTCGTAAGAGGTTGTTGGTGCATTTCCGGAACATACTGTATACATCATATATACAAAGTTTGTTCGGGTTTTGATGGGATATGTGTATTGTGTAATAAAGTAAGGAAAGTTAAAGTTTTTGATAGAAACTATGCATTGACGACAATGGTTTAAGAGCACTTGGAACGATTCCGTCATCTGTTTGGTTGGTATGGTTCTTGGAGTAAGTGTACAGCTGTTGGATTATGTTCATATCTTCGAAATAGCAATCTTACAGTGGCACTTTGACTGTTTGAAACAGACACAATTCATACAAAGCCAAATCTGATGAATATAGTGAATGGTCGAGCTTGATGACTATTTTTCTACAATTATTTAATTTTACTTCTGTTTTTCGCTTATGTGCTAGTCTCATGCTTTCACCAAATTCAGAAAACGTTCATGGCAGCTGCGGTAATACCGGGTAATACCTTTTGAAAAATAATAGACAGGTGAGTCCACAAAGATGTCGGCCGGGCACCATTTTGTGGTCATGTTCAGAGTGCAAGGCCCTTTTGAATGAGCCCTCACTTAATCCGTACTGCCGTTTAATTTTTTATACAAAGCTGGTGTCCATTGTGGTATACAAAATTTTGACGGGTACTGTTATATATATTTTATGTTATCTTACATATTATTTTATGTTTGTTGTTGTTGATAAATAAAATACCAGTTATACTTATTCTTTGGTCTCATATCTGTTTTATTTTGCACCAACACCTTTAAGAAATGGAATCGTTCGTAGAAGAATCGAAGAAACCTTGTCGGATACATATTGAAAGAAAATAGGTGTGCTTGTCCGAAATTTCATTTTCGGCTGCTTTAATATATTTATTGATCTATTGACGAACAAAATTAAAATGTTCATATTACAAAATTTGCTTTTTTATAATTATTAGGTATATTAATGTGAGATCCTCTCCAACGCATTTATATTTGTTAAATTGTGTCGCATGGAGCTTATGCAGTTGTCTTCTAACATAGAAATTGATCATTTGTAGTCGTATTTCCCAGGCTTCAGCTACATAGAATTCTTCAACCATATGTATATTATTATGTATATAATAAGAATGTTTTAATAAACATTACGCTGCTCTTCTACCTCGATTAAGTCACTTGTCATAATGCGAGGCAAGCTTTTTTAACCATTTATCATAAAACACTGCATTTTTTCCAGCTCTTCACTGTTCTCAAACCACTTTCCTGCTGTTTCGGCTGCACAAGAACATAGTTACCTTTAGGTAAAGTTTCTTTGAGCTTTTTTGGCTTCTTTAGTGACCAAATAAGCTTCCATTGTTTGATTTGCTCGTCTATTTCCACATTTTCAAAGCGAATCCCCTCCAATCTTTCTCTTCATGGTTGTCAATTCTTTCTTCTTGAAAGTTCCGGTACCATTCTACACAGCACATTCACTCGATACCCATTACACAGTCTCCGATGAATTTGGACAGAGTTATATTCTTTAGCTTTATGAAATTGAAATTTCAGAGAAAATCTCATATAGCAGGAACGTGAATCGTATTTTGCGTGTTTATAAACACATTACACAGCTCCATTAGATGGGGATAGGACAGATTAAAAACATTACTGTGCCGCGTTGTTATGATTACAACATATTGCTTGCCAACTAATCGAAAATAAAAAAATGCTGTTAGTACTTGCTAGAAATAAGACAAATCGAATTATTTATTAAGTTTAACCCAGAACTTATATGAAACCATAAAGGAATGAAATTAATTAAAACAAGGTAAAAATTAAGGAAGTGGTCGAAATTATAATTACTCATCAGAGTGATCAATTTAAATAGCCATGAACATTTTTACTTCGGTTTTGTATTGACTACAGATTAATGTATATCTTGTATAGTTACTTTATTTTTATTATCAATTTTTGCGTGTACATATTCATAAAAGCAGTGACCATATTAATTTGTAACATAATAATAATAATATGCTTTTTTAGGATAATCATTCCACAATTAAACGATGAAGATGGCAGTGCTGTAACCACCAAAAATATATTGGAAAGTAAGAGGCATACATGCAGGAACTGCAACCAAAAATTCACTCGGCTTACTACGTTCAAGAAGCACATCCTTGGATGTGGTGAAATTGAAAGTGAAGCTGATAAGTACGGTAGTGACTTCATTAAGAGTAATTGTTCCAAGGTAATTAATAACAGTGGGTTTGGTACCAGTGGTGAAAAAAGAAATAAATTTATTTGTTCTATGTGCTATGATGATTTTGGAACTGAAGAAGACTTGAAAGAACATGAATCCTTCCACAATGAAGTAGAAATTACGTCGGATATAGTGATTCCGAATCATCCTACTTTAAAAACTGAAAGGGTGCATGGGGATACTGAAACTGCAAAATGTATAGTTGCTTTGGATTCTGGGAAAGAAATTGAAGAAAAAGGAATGGAACCAGAAAAGGTCACAGAATTATTGAGTGTACAAGGTGACAGAAAGTATAAGTTAGGAGAGAAACAGGAAAAGAGGAGTTATGAAAAATTTTTTACTGATAAAATAACCTCTTGCTGCATTTACTGTGATGACACTTTTATTGCACCTTTGCTGTTAAATCAACACAT
Source organism: Xestobium rufovillosum (assembly GCA_963966045.1). Taxonomy (NCBI): domain Eukaryota; kingdom Metazoa; phylum Arthropoda; class Insecta; order Coleoptera; family Ptinidae; genus Xestobium; species Xestobium rufovillosum. The sequence continues at coordinate 43,815,211 of OZ014493.1, forward strand.
TAAAGAACAACATCCTTTAATACCGAAACCACGTTATGGTTGCTTTTCTTGTAAAGAAACATTCGCTACACCCAAGGTGTTACGTATACATATTTTACGAGCTCATAGAAATGTTTGTTTGATATGTCTCAAAGAGTTTCCAAGTAGACGAGAGAAATTGGAACATGTCAAAACTCACAAATATGCTTGTAATATTTGTAACATATTTTACAATAGCTCGATGTTACTGGCAAAGCACTTAAAAGAGACACATCCAAAAATGTTATGTCCTCGCAATGAACCACAAAAGACTCTTGACGATGGTGATGAGATAACTTCGTATTGTCTTTATTGTGACCAAATTTTTATTTCGCCAAACTTGTTACAACAACACCTGAACAAAATTCACTCTTCTCTTATGAAACCACGATTTGGTTGTTTCGTGTGCAAACAGTCATTCTTCGCGAAAATAGTTCTTCGTAATCATATTTTGAGGACACACAAATTTGTATGCGAGGTATGTAAGAAGCAATTTTCTAGTGAAGAAGAAAAACGGGAACATAGGAAAACTCACAGATATACTTGCGAGATTTGTAACAACAGCTATAGTCTACTGGGAAAACTGAACAACCACCTTAAAAGCCATATTGGCAAGAAAGCAGTTGCAGAGAAAAAAATGTGCGGTGAATGTGGAAAATTTTTCAGCCATCTTAAAGTGCACTTGCGCACGCACACAAAATTAGTAGCCCGTAGAAAATTTCAGTGTCCTGAGTGCAATCAAATATATCTGACAGCGAACGGACCTAAACAATGCATGGATCGCCATAAAGGCACAAAAGGATTTGAATGTGATGAATGTGGCAAGAAATTTTTCTACGCGGGGTCTCTCGCAGTTCACAAAAGAATTCACAGTGGAGAAAAACCTTTCCGTTGCAGTCATTGCGAGAGATGTTTTTACACTAGCCAAATTTTGTATAAACACATGTTGAGCCATGGAATTGACACTCGAGCAAAAGAATAATCTATATTTCAAGGTCCTTTTATTTTATTTTTTTTAAATATATCTAAATTTTACCGTCTTTTATATTATATACATTTTACTAATCATTTTACTAATGAAAAATTTTCTTATACTTATCTACAGGGTGTTCTGAAAATACACTGACAGCATATCAGTGCTAGCTTCCTTCACTTAAGAGATTTACGCCATTAAAATATAAAGGCCTGATATTTTTGCATGTAATATTATACTTAAGTTATTTGTGATTTGTATAAATGCTTTGACTTCTTTAATTTCTCAGAAGGATATTGATAAGTAGGGTGGGTCGAAAAAAATCATTTTTTCGAGTATCGAATTCTAATAGTGCACAAAAGTTGCGTATTTGCATGCTAATTAGTGAAAAAATAATTTAAAAAATCGTACATTGGATCTTCAGTTCGCGCAAAGGGCCTAAAGTTTGGAAAAATGAGGAAAAACATCAAATTTTACATTTATGCTGAAAATATACGGGTAAACTTTTTTGGCTTCTAATAGCATCTAAGAACTTCGTTTTAGTTATCTGATGACAGAAAAATTATATTTAAAAACCATGCGCTCCTTTTTGAGTTCGCGCAAAAGTTCTAAAACTATGAATTTAGTGAATATTTTAGGTTTTTAGGTTTTTCAAACAGACGAATGTAATTTACTTAACAAGGCTCGCATCATACAAACTTTCCGCGACACGTCTCTCACACTCTCCGCGCGATTGCGAAATGCGGATTTGGGAAGGGGATGAATTCCCTTTTGTCTTTACTGTCGGCAGTTTTAGCCAGTAGCTATTTTGAAGCAATTGAAATAGATGAACTCAACGTCAGTAAAACTGATCTTAGTAAAGACCAACAGTACCTTCTGGATATTGTCAGAGCAATTCAAACAGGACAATGTACTCCAGATGTGGCTGTAAGAGATCCTGGACCTCTCAGTTACTCCCGATGGCTGGCATGTGCAAACCGAGTCTTACGGTTGTTTATTTTGCAAACAAGTACTACAAATGAACTGAAGATGCTGGTAAACTACATTATTAAGACATATGCCCCTGTCTGGTTTGACATTAAACCAGACAGACAGTGAAATATGTTCCGAAACATATATTTAAGGTTGTTCAAACAACGAGACATTTACCAGATGACATTAAAGGAATCATCGATCCTGTAATTCAGAGAAACGCCTTTTTCTGTCACCCAGAGAATATGTTATTGGCTATGATAGTCGATGAGAGACAGCACATACGAGAGTTGGGCTACAGGAGAGTACTAAAGGCAAAAACTGAAATTCCCAAAGGGAAGTCTGTTAGAACTTTTATGACTCCTTTAATAAATTTTGATGCCACGGACTACACTGAGTTGATAGACTGGACCAAATGTAAGCTGTCGCCACCTCCAATATTGGAAAGCATAACAGCCGAAACTATTTCTTCGTTTCTAAAAGAGAAAACTGCATGATTTTCATTTTATAAATTTTCCATGCCACACCCAAGCTGTGGAAAGATGCGTGAAGCTTGTCACGGGGTCTGCAGAAAAAGTGTGCATAGAAGAAAACAGAGCTGGCTACATTAGAACCACATTGTTCTCAAGATCGACAAAGCCAAAATTTGATAAAAAATCTGATTTTAAGGTGTCATTTGCTAAATCAACCTAATTTACCACACTAATTGGTTGAATGGTTGAGAAGGGTGTGGGTGGAACTCGAATTGCAGTCACCTCCTCGTGTTGAGTTCTGGGTCATTTTATACAAAAATGTGAAATGGGCGAAAAGCTGCAAAGTAAAATAATAATACATAATTAAAAATAAAACAGTGGCTGTATTTGATAGAAACCCTAATTATTACCTTAATTTTATAATTTTGGGCCTTTTGCGCGAACTCAAAAAGCAGCGCATGGTTTTTAAATATAATTTTTCTGTCATCAGACAACTAAAACGAAGTTCTTAGATGCTATTAGAAGCCAAAAAAGTTTACCCGTATATTTTCAGCATAAATGTACAATTTGTTGTTTTTCCTCATTTTAGGCCCTTTGAGCGAACTGAAGATCCAACGTACGATTTTTTAAAGTATTTTTTCACTAATTAGCGTGCAATTACGCAACTTCTGGGCACTATTAGAATTCGATACTCGAAAAAATGATTTTTTCGACCCACCCTATTGATAAGTAGTCAAACCAGACAGGGTCTCGTTATCTTTGTAAAGAAGGTACTCTTTGCCTGTTTCACTAATGTGCACCGTTTGTTAGATATTATTAGTATCCTGACCAAGAGTAGCAATCGTATCTAAGTAAATGAAATATTCAGTCTTGGTATATTAAACAAATAAAACGTCAAAAGCGGTAATTGCCGAATCTATTCAAATCTACTTTTCTTATTCCATTTCTGATGCTTAAAGTGATATGTTAGCAAGAGCAAATTTTAGTCAATTTTTGTGTTAAATTTTATCTACGAGTATGTGGAAAAATTTCACTTAAACTTGTACATTTCGATGACCTATATCTCTTAAATGAGGGTCATTCCGACAAAGTTTTATTGAGAATTTTTGTCATATTTTCATGTGCATTGTCGGTGTATTTCTAGAACGCCCTGTGTACACTATACGCAATGTTGGTTTGGGTTTTGTCGAGACATAAACTTGTAAACTATGATGGTAGTATCTAGATTTTTTGCATCACATTGTAACATACTGCACAATTTTCATTTACCCACAAGAAATTGAGCCAAAAGAGCAGTTTTATCATAGCCTGCTTCATTTTTTTTTATTTGCAGCACATTTAATCCAGCTAACCTAGTCGAGAGTTGCGGAGTGTGTGAAGTTGTTTCGAAAATGAACTATTTTCTAATACCATTCTATATTATATAATAGATACATAGTTTACTATTTGTATTTGATTTAGTCTATATGCATAAAAATTCTTTAGTTTTAGGGCAATCTCCCCAGAGAAGGCAACAGAAGATACAGCTGCTGTTACAAGCAAAAATATAGTGAAAACTAAGAAGCACATCTGTAAAATGTGCAATGGCAAATTCTCTCGACTGACTGCTTTTGAGAAGCACATTCTTGATTGTGGCAAACAAATTGATACTGAGGAATTAGATGATTTTGAAGTTGAACAAGAAGACTTGAGTGTCCATGCTTGCAAAGAGTGTGGAGTCATATGTACCGGGAAGGCAACGTATCTAAACCATGTCAGTAGCTGCACAAGGAAATTGCTGAATCCTGGCGAAGTTAATGTTTGTCCCATGTGCTACGATACTTTTGAAACAGTAGAAGACTTGATAGAGCACGAATTCTTTCACAAGGAAGTCGATCCTTCCTTTGCCCAGTCACCTAATGTTATTCAAAGCAATCAAATTTTAAATTTAAAAAATGCTAAGCGAGAAACTAAATTTATAGTATCGAATAATCCTAGTCATGATTCTGATCCTGATTACGATTATGATCCTGATTGTGATTCTGATTCTGATTGCGATTCTGATTTTGAAAGAAAGGGAAAGGCAAGTCATGAAACTGTGAAGAAAAAGAATTATGGAGAACATGGTATAAAGGAGAAGACTTGTCAATGCTTTTACTGTGACAAGACTTTCACTAGAATGAATCAACACCTAGAAAGATATCATGGGCAACATAAAAATGACTGTAAGATATGTTATAAACAGTTTCCGAGTAAAGAGGCGGAAGAAAATCATATGAAAACACACAAGCACACATGTAGCATTTGCGAAAAAGATTTCTCTAGATCTAATGCACTTCGGAGGCACATAAATGAACAACACAATAAAACACCTGGGAAAAAATGCAAGGAAAAGTCAGATGGTGTTAATGGTGACACAACAACTAAACTTGTTTGTTTATTTTGTAAAGTATCATTTTGTACCCAAGCGGAATTGCTGAATCATACTTTTTTGGAGCACAAATTCGTTTGTACAGTTTGCAGCAAAGAAATTCCCAACAAAGAAGAGAGGCTTCAGCATTTAACAGTCCACAAAGCTGTTGAGACTACGATAGGTACAGTATATCAGGAGCTAGAGGCACAGAAGCCTTTGAGAACCTCAAGGAATCAAGACGATGAACGCTATAAGAAATTTGAAGATGGCAGCATTACAGCATATTGTTTATACTGCAGCGAAACATTTACTACTGCTACTTTGCTAAAATATCACGTGCAAGAGACTCACGCCTTGATTAAGGAGCCACGTTTTGGTTGTTTCATTTGCAAGACATCGACCAGCAGTAGATATTATTTGCGGCAACACGTTTTGGCAGAACATAAATTTGTTTGTTTAATATGTTTGGAACAATTTAGTACCAAACAGGAGAGGTTGGACCACGGAAGAACTCACAAATTTGTGTGTAACATTTGTAACAAAAGTTACGGAAAACCGGACCGTTTAAATGCCCACTTGAAGCTTCATCTTGGAAAAGAAAAGAAAAAAAGAGCCAAGCAAATGTGCAGTCATTGCGGAAATTTGTTTCGCGATGTCATTACGCATATGAAAATTTGTCAGGAAGTTGTTGAATCCGATGAACGTAAGAAGTACCAGTGCACTGTGTGCGAGAAAGATTATCTCTCGCCGAACGGAGTCAATATTTGCCTAGCACGGCACAAAGGCGTAAAAAAATTCGAATGCAATGAATGTGATAAAAAGTTTCTGTATGCAAATAGTTTGGTTGTCCATAAAAGGCTTCACACCGGCGAGAAGCCATTCGGTTGCAGTTCTTGCGACAGGAAGTTTTACACCCAGCAAATCCTATACAAGCACATGCTGAGTCATGGGATCGATACCAGAGCAAAGAAAGAATAACTATTATTATATGACATAAAGTTTGAATAATATAACTTGACGTATGATTGAAATAATCTACCCATTATGTTAGTTTGATGTCTCTCTCGCTCGCAACCAGTTGATATGGCTGCTAATTATTAACGTAAGATGAAATAATCTAGATTTTCCATTGTAACTCTTTATTTGACTCATTCTCATTTTTAATGTTGGGTAACAATGTATTTGTATGTCTTGTATTCACAGCCTGCTTTATTTTTTTATTCGCAATAAATAAAGTGTTCCATGTAAAGCCCGTTATTGCCAGGCACTTTTTAGGCGGCTGAATCGTTTTAGGCCGCTGAAATTTTCTAATTTTAGGCGGTTGCTGCGCCTAAACCATTTTTTCATCTGCTTAATTTTTTAATGGCCGTGTCCATTTTATAGGCGGCCGAAAGTAGTGTTACATCATAATTCTGACATTTGCTGTCAAAATGACAGTAATAACAGTCAGTAAGTATTAAAATTTAGTTTCGTCGTCCACCTCCACCATTAAAATCATCTTATTTAATTACTAATTGTTTCTGAACCATTGATGGAATCATGATTATTATTATTTTCACTATTTTTACGCTCAAACAAAAATACAAGTTAAAATACTGACGTACGTCAAAATACTGACACATGAATTTCAGCGACCTAATTAATTTTCCTGCAACAACAAATCCAAAATTCAGCGGCATAAATTTCAGCGGCCTAAAACGATTCAGCCGCCTATACTTGGGCCGCCCAACAGATGGAGTGATCACCCTGCAAGAATTTGCTCTAGACGGGACCACTATCAATTTAGGACAACAGAACCGCAGTGATGCGCTTTCTTTAGACCCAACGAAGTCGCATCACTCCAATTCGGTCGTCATAAATTAATATTGGCCCCACTAGAGCACGTTCTTGCAGGGTGATCACTCCGTCTGTTGGGCGGCCCAAGTATAAAAAGCGCCTGGCAATAACGGGCTTAACCAACGCTATTATATGGAAGGTATCCCAATTAGATTTCGTAAACATTCGGAATTATGGTGCTGTTGCACACTCAAATAACTGGCATTGTCCATTCAACCTCTGAAACACTATAATCTCTCTCAGCCAGTCGGTATTTAAACATATACAGGGTGTCCCAGATAAGCCTCTACAACATTGCTATCTCCCTTACCTTTAAAGATAAAAACACTGTTAAATGGGGAAAAAGTTTTACAATTTGGAGCCATTTAATATGCCCTCGTAAAAATCGACTTCGCTCTATTGCTTTCCTAGATATTTGAAAAAACAGGAAAAATTAGCAATTTGGTTTTTGTTAATAACCTCGTTATTTATTAACATTTTGATAATTTGTAAAAACAGGTTTAAATGGTTGTTTAACCTGCTTATTTTACAGTACTCTAAAATTGTCTCTGACGTTTCATACACTTGCAGTCATCATCAGGTTTATCTTTTGCTGAGTATAGCAACCTATAACAAGTTGATATTCTACCAAAAACAATAGCTTCAGAAAATAAAATTCATCATTTAGCGGAAAAATTTTGTTATCCATGGAAAAACAACTTCATTAAGGAGTAATTTTGCAAGAATTACAGTTTTATTTAGTTTAGCAGAAATCAATGAGACACCCTTAATTTGCAGTAGTAGAAACTGCTAAAATTTTATTTGCTGCCCCAAGAAATTATAATTTCAAAATTGAAAAACAAAAAACATCAATAGAATAATAAAAACCAGTTACAGAATAAGCGAAAACAACTTATTTTATTGTCGCAAATGTTCAGAATGTGTGCCTTCATTCTCAATGCAAATTTGCACTCGTCGTACAATTGTGGTCTTGGTACGACTTATTTTTAGGCCTTCGATAACTTTATTGAATTGTAATCGTAAATCGTGCAAGTTATTGCACCTTAATTCAAGGGAGACTGTTTTGTAAATAAAGAAAGTATGCATCGGGAAGACACCATCTTTAAAACTCAAAAAATAAAACTTATTTCTAATTTCATCGTTAAAATTTTCTTCCACACTTTCCTATTGTTTAAAAAGTTCATATTTTGTAAAATTACATCTTCGTAAATCTATTTTTCCAAGGTCAACTAAATTGTCCAAAATAATAGAATTTTTTTTATGTTCTAAAACAATTTGTGCTGGAATAATATCCATTTGTTATAGGTTGCTATTCTCAGCAAGAAATAAGCTATTTAATGACATAACAGTCCAATATGGCGTCCATAAGAAAAAATAAACCTGATGGTGACTGCTAGTGTATGAAACGTCGGAGACAATTTTAGAGTACTGTAAAATATGCCGGTTAAACAACCATTTAAACCCGTTTTTACAAATCATCAAAATGTTAATAAATAACGTAGTTATTAAGAAAAAACCAAATTGCAAATTTTTTCATTTTTTCAAATATCTAGGAAACCAACAGAGCAAAGTCGATTTTTGTGAGGGCTAATTAAAGAGCTCCAATTTGTAAAACTTTTTCACCATTTAAACGGGTTTCTATCTTTAAAGATAAGCGAGATAGCAATGTTGTTGAGGCTTATCTGGGACACCTGTATATATGCATGATAATATACTTGCCGTATAATATCTTTGTCAAATTTTCTCCAAGGATTCTGAAAGAGTAAATTTCAGAAAAAGTATTTTTCATTTTCTGGAGCCTGTAACTCGAAAGGAAGACTAGATTTAGAAAATGAATGAGCTCGTAGAACATGTTATCTTTAACGGTGCCTTACGTCATTAACTCCGTTCAAAATTCGAGACAACTACCATATAATAGCTTTATTATGTAACTCATTGAGCTTCACAGATGTAAACGTCAGCTTCGTTAAATAAAATGGAATGCCCAATGCTTTTAAAATTGAAAAGATAGGTAAAAATTTAATGGTACCATGTAGCGTACAGTCAACTGTTCACTGCAATAACTTTTTTATTTGAAGATGTACAAACTCGAAGTTCATCTCTGGCTGCTCGAATTTGATTGAAATTTAAATTTAAATATGTATTTCATGTTGATGAAAAAGAAAATAAATATATTTATTATAAAAACTGATTATTTTGTATTTTGTACACTCAGCATATTTGTTAGGATTTAGATAAATGTCATCCAGGCAGTTTAGAACAAATTTTAGTTTTATTTAAGTTTGTTTCCCCTGTTAAGTTGCACCCTGTGTATAATCGAAAAGTTTAATTTATCTTCTTGCGTTGATCTGCATCTGCTATACCTATGTTGACAACCTAGAATTTCTTAAACTATTTTGCAAAGGCATTTGGGTTATTGTTAATTTAATGATAAGGAAAAATTTTTTTGTTTTATGTTTTGTAGATTGTAAGAATGGCGAATTATTAATAAAGGTTTTTCTACTTTTAATACTTTATACTATTTACATATTACTTTTACATCCATTCATAATGAATTCATTCATGAGTCAATGTTAGGTAAGAGAATTTGATTCTTCGTCATACTCCTTCACAGAACATAGAGGGTGCTATTTGAAAAAAATTGCACCTCTGGGGCCATACCATATGTACATATATTAAAAGCACAACTTTAAAATTGCGTTGTCCACTCACAAAAAAAAATTTAAACTTTTCTTGTGTAGAATTTCACAGGCTACAATTCTGTTCCGAGCTGCTTTGTAGTACTTTGCTTTTCCAAGGAATTGTTTTTTTACTACCGAAGTCCAAAAATACTAGAGAAAGAACTACAGTTATATAATTTTAGATATGCAGTGCCATATTGAGACAATTTCCTACACAATAATTTTGTTGCACTAATCTGGAATGCTGGATACTCACCGGCATTTGTTTTATTCTATCTGTATAAAAATTGTTTTAGGGCGATCGCACCAGAGACGATCACAGAAGATATAGTGGAAACTGAGGACCATGTATATCAGAAGTGCAAAGGCAAATTTTCTCAACAGTTGGTTCTTGACTGTTGTAAGCAAGCTGATGGTGAGGAATTAGATAATTTAGATTTTTTGGAAAGTGAAACTAAGCAAGTAAACGTCATGCATTGCTCAAAGGGATTCCTGAACCCTAGTGAGGTTAATGTGTGTCCCTTGTGCTACGATACTTTTGAAACCGTAGAAGACTTGGAACAACACGAAATCTTTCATAAGGAAGTTGAGTCCTCAAATGAATTCGATCAAGGCCCTAAATTTGCAGTGTCTGATGGCATTGATCATGAAAAGACAGGTTGTAAGAGTGTATCGCAGTTAAGCACTGGGGTCAAGAACGATAAAGAATCTGCCAACGAATCACGTTATGGCTGCTCTGCTTGCAAAGCAACAAGCAGTAATATGCGAGATATAAGGAATCATATTTTCGTGCAACATGAAAATGGCTGTTCGAAATGTTATAAACGGTTTCCTAGTGAAGAAGAAAGAAATAACCATATGAAAACTCACCAATCCATATGCAAAATTTGCAAAAAAGAATTCACTACACATCAGGCACTTCAGAGACATTTAAAAATTCATCTAGGTTGTAATGGAACCTCTGCCATACCAGTGATGCTAAATTCACAGCTTGTTTATATAACCATGACAAAGTCTTGCCCTACAGATGAGAATCATTATGAAGCATATGTTATAGACGAGACAAGTTGTCAATGCGTTTACTGCAATAAGGTTTTCGCTACAGAGAAACTGTTACATGCTCATGTGAAAATACTTCATTGGTCTATTGAAAAACCGCTTTATGGCTGCTTTTCCTGTAAACAATCAACTAGTAACATATATAATTTACGGAAACATATTTCCCTGCGACACGAAAATCGCTGTAGAATATGTTTTGAACAGTTTCCGAGTGAAGAGGCACGAAGAAGCCACTTAAAGATACGCCACCACGTATGCGAAATTTGCAGAAAACAATTCTGTACGGCTATACAACTTCAGAGGCATTCAGAAGCGGGTGGTGTTTAACGGTCTACCAAATTTACGGAATTTATTCGTACAAAAAAATGCTTTCGTTTCCCAAAAATACTAAATGGTCACCAAATTTTATTCCGCATTTAATTCTAATATGATAACCTGATATTTAATTTTCGTCAGTGTCATTGGAAATGAGAAGATAGAGGAGGTCGCGGATTTCTGCTACTTAGGAAGTAAAATAACTCAAGACGGTAGGAGCACTAAAGATATAAAACAAAGAATGGCGCAGGGCCGAGTTGCGTTTAACAAAAAGAAACAACTGTTATGCTCGAGAACGGTTAATATAGAGACTAGGAAGAGACTCTTAACGTCGTATGTATGGAGTACGGCATTATACGGGTGCGAAACTTGGACAATAGGAGAAGCGGATAGAAAAAGAGTAGAAGCGTTTGAAATGTGGTGCTACAGACGCATGATGAAGATACCGTGGATAGATAAGGTTTGCAATAGGGAAGTATTAGAAAGAGTTGGAGAAAAGCGAAAGGTATGGAAAACAATAAAGAGTAGGAGAGATAGGATGGTAGGACACCTTCTAAGACACGAAGGAATAGTTCGTGACATACTAGAGTCAGAGATAGGAATAAAAAGAGGTAGGGGTAGGCCTAGATTAGACTACTGCTCTCAAATAGTTAGGGATGTAGGATGTTCTACTTTTAGGGAAATGCGTAGGTTAGCTCAGGATAGAAAAGAATGGAGGTACGCGTCCAACCAGTCTTCGGACTGAGAACCTTATGATGATGATGTCTTATATTATTTGGCAGTAAAAAAACTCTGTTTTGCAAAAATACGAAATGTTTACTAGGTACATTTTAAGTCATATTCAATTTTCAAATGTACCTATACCCAGACTTAGACTTCTTGTTAGCCTCTTATATCATTTGTAGGAAAAATCTTTCCAATGTTTTATAAGGTCTTGTTTATGAATGAGGACATAAAAGGTGGCAAAATGAAAACCCAGTTAGAGTTATGAGACGGCAAGAAGAGTAACGGAAATTTTGTTACTGACGAAGAAACTTCTCGATGCATTTACTGTGACAAAACTGTTATTCTGCCAGTATTTTTGGATCAACACCTAAAATTACTTCGTCCTTCGATTGAGAAACCAAGTTTTGGTAGTTTCTTTTCCGATACGAAAAGTCCTTCCAGTTTTTCGCTTCACAAACATATTTTATTAGAGCACAGTAGTTACTCTTGTAGGGAAGTAACATTGAATCATGCTAAAGCACAAATAATACAAGTGTAAAATTTGCAACAAAATATACATTAATCTAGATGAATTTGTAAATCACTTATATATATTCGCTTTGCAAAAAAACAAGAAAAAGCTGAACGTGTGTGTAATTTTATATGTCTAAACCAAATTCATTCTTTACTGGTACAGACCAAAAATATAAACATAATTGTTACAATTTAATGTAATTGTTAAGGAATTGAAATTTTTATGTGTGTATTTATTCTTGAATAAACCAAACATTTATACCAAAATTAGTTTTTTTAAACAGACGACTGTTAAATGTCAATTTGACTATTTATAATGACGCCCTTTACCTGAAGTTTGAAATGTGGTGCTACAGACGCATAATGAAGATACCGTGGGTAGATAAGGTTAGCAACAGAGAAGTATTAGAAAGAGTTGGGAGAAAAGCGAAATTTATGGAAGACTGTAAAGAATAGGAGAGATAGGATGGTAGGACACCTTCTGAGGCACGAAGGCTTAGTTCATGACATACTAGAGTCAGAGATAGTAATAAAAAGAGGTAGGGAACCAGTCTTCGGACTGAAAACTTTATGATGATTACTTGTGTAAGCCAGTCGCGTAACAACATAGTTTCGGTAACAAATGTGGTCTCTCCATCTTGTAGTGACGCCAATGGTCAGAGTACGAAATTCAAAATTTATAGATTATTAAAAAACTTCAATAAACTATTATACCCCAAATTTCAAATGAATATCTCTGGTAGTTTTCCGGAGATAAAAAAACACATTTTTTAAGAGATTTCAATAACCTGTATCTTGCTTAGTCGGCATTTTTGGACATTATGTTGATTAGGACTTTTCGCATTATTTTTAAATATTCTGTCTACTCTCTAAGTTTGTTACACTCGTTATAGATCACCCTGCATACAGGGTATTCATGAATGAAGTAGCATCAATGCTATCTGTGAATCTGGGGATCAAAATAGGTCTGTTAACCAAATATACTTTTATCTAAAGTTGCATCCCTGCAGAGTTACAGCCTCTTAAGAGCTAAAAGGAAAAGATAACATTTTTATTTATAAATTCCTAGTCGAATTTTGAGGCGTAATGGTTGCCCAACTACCTTCTGTAATGCATTGTTATTGTACTTCAATATGCCGATGCTCAGTCTTATGTATTTACCCTACACTGTTGCCAGACAATATAAAAGCTTGATTATTATTACTATTATTATATCTCTGGAAACTCGAATTTGATGGATACAGGTAATCGTAATCGGTTAATATTTATTATGTGATTGGCCAGTGTAAGGTCTGCTTAGTATATATTCAACGTATTTATGATTGCAATTTAACAGTTTTACTTTTTTAGGGAAATATTATGTGTGTTGAAGAGCGAAGAGTATGAGGACATGATGGGTGAATACGAAAATTCGAATCTAGTTGAGGAAACAAAAGTTATCTATGTGCGGAAGAGAGAGACTGATGATAAGCACTACAAGAGTGATGAAATAACTTGCTGGTGTATTTATTGCAACAAAACGTTTGCTAGACCTCCGTTTTTAAAGAAACATTTAGATCAAGTTCATTTTTCAATCAGGAAAACTCGAGTGGGTTGTCATCTTTGCCAAACATCTTACTGTAGCGAGCATTCTTTGAATAGCCATATTTTAAAGGAACACAAATTCGTTTGTACGTTATGTATGGATATGTTTCCAAACAAATTGGAGTTACAGGATCATTCAAAAATACTTCACATTTTTACGTGCCAAATTTGCAACAAAGGGTTTAAAAAATTACGAAAGCTGAGACTCCATACCGAACTCCACAATTATCAAGGGACAAACAAAATGAAATGGAAAAAGGCTCACTATATGAGCGGTACTTTTCTACATAATCGCAGTCTCGTGAAAAGACATTATAAAAAGTCGACGAAGGACCAGAACATCGGAGAAAGTGAGAAATTTTCTTGCGATAAATGTCAAACAACGTTTATGCGCCGCATATCCTACGATAGGCATTTAATTGCTTGTGGCAAGCGAGACACTGGTTACGTCTGCGGTTATTGCATTTCCAAATTTACTGCGTACGGCGTTTACAAAAAACATTTTAAAGAATGTGCAAGAAAATGTAAAGAAATTTTTGGGGAATTGAACATTCAAAGTAACAAAGAATCAATACATGCTTGTACAAAGTGCTATGATGCTTTCGAAACACTGGAAGATTTGAGGAAACATTTGTCTTCGCATGAAACTGCTGAATTTTATGCTAGCAACGCATTTGGGACAACACCAGTTTTCCTTAACGAAAAATACGTAAACGAGGAAGAACTCCAAATAGATCCTTTGGCCTCCAGCTATGGTTATTTGAATAAAAATGAAAATAATTTTAACATTGAAAACTTTGAGAAACGCAAAGAAACCCTAGAGGAAGACGAAGAGTTCCTAATCACAAAACGAAATGAATTGCAAACTGCGTGTTCTGAAAATTTGGATAACCAAAATAAATCGATAAAAAATGAAATATTTCTAGTAGAACCCAAAAGAGAAGAGAATTCAGAGGAGATTGAAGAAATCAGAACTTCGAACCTCAAGCTTAAAATTGTGGATGACCTAGAAGAAACAGTTTCATGTGATGAAGTTGACAAATATGAAGCACCTACAAATCCGGAAGAAGGTCAAGAAATAAGAACTATAGTCACGATTAAAATTGAAGATGATCTTGTTGAAGAATCATATTCAGATGGTGTTGACGCAGAAGAATATGAAGCATCGGCTGATTATAGCGAAGATGTTGAGAGTTCAGAGGTAAATGAAATTGTCAATTCTGAAACTGAAGATGACATTGAAGAAACAAATTCCACCACAGAAGGAATGGAAAAAACAAATTATCATGATGAAAATAAAAAATTTCATGAATTCTACATGAAGCTGCGGGGCAATATAACAAGTTGCTATTGTGTATGTTGCACGAAATCTTTCCTGTCACCGATTAAATTCAGAAATCACGTGAACAAAAAGCACTCGTTTTTCAGAATACCGTGTTATGGATGCATTTTGTGCAAAAAGGAATACTCTACCAGCGTTACTCTAGCTGTACATATTCTAATAGAGCATGAGCATGCTTGCTTGGCTTGCTTTAAGCAGTTTCCCAGTCGAGAACTCAGGGAGAACCATTTAAAATCGCACGAGGCTGCTCAGGAAATTTCATGGGCCTTTGAAATATTTGTCAATTGCGATGAGCATCTTGAGAAGCCAAAAGTAAGCGTACATCAAGATTCAAGAATAGAAGTAACAACGAGTATCCATTGCTTAAATTATCTGAAATCTATGGACAACGAAAAAACTTCTTGGTGCATTTACTGCGATTCAGTTTTTACTAGAACGCGCATGTTAGAGGACCACTTGAAGGGAATCCATCCTTCCCTCGAGAATCCATATTTCGGTTGCTTTTTGTGTGGCACTCGTCACGTTGAAAAACAGGCCTTTCTTCTGCATGTCTTGAATGAACATAATTTCATTTGCAAGTTGTGTTTTACAACATTTAGCAGTGCAGAGAAAATGTTAACACATTCAAGAATACCTCATGTTTACTCCTGTAAGCATTGCAACTTTACCCACGGTGAATTAAGCACAATAAGTACACACATGTCGGCACATCATAACTACATAAAGATCTGCAAGATTTGTGAGAGAGTGTTTGTTACAAATGATCAACTGTTATCACACGCATATATTCATAGTGGATCCAAATACGAAGTAAAAAGAAGAAAGTGCGGTTATTGTGGAAAGTATTTTCAGTTTGCCGCTCACCTTGAGAAGCATAAAAGAGATATAAGTACGATCGAATAAGGGCAGACGAAACTAGTATTTGCGAGTACTGTAAAGAAAACATTTTTTGAATAATGAATGTTGATCATTGGTTCAAACCGACGTTGGCACTTTTGTTGTGTAGTTACCTGGATATCTATTTATAAAAAATATTGAAAAACGAACATATTACTTGTGTTTCATCTATCTGATCATTCAGTAGTTTTTTTTTACTATGATTAAGAGATATTTTTAACAGAGTGGCTGTATGTCCGCCGCAGCATAGTGCAGTGGAAATTAGAATTCCGCCGTCCGGCACATGTTGCCAGATTGTGGTCAATTTGTCGAAAAGCCCGGAGCTGGCGAACTTTAGAAGACTTCAGAATTTCTTCGATGGTTTGGATTTTTTGGTTGAGTGTGTTCAGTTCATATTCGGGAACTTAAAAAGTGATTCTGCACCGGGCCCAGATCGGTGACACCCATTCACAAGAAGTGAAACAAGAGGCTGGTTTACAATTATCGGGCCATTAGTCTCGCATCCATAATAAACTGAAATCCGCCGTACGGCGGAATTTGAACAGTAAGTGGCACTATTCCACAATTGGACGGCGGCAATATAAAATATCTGCTGCATAATTCCGCCGCGCTTGCATAAATGCTTACATTTCCAACTTTCTATACCTACAATGAAAACTTTCACCATAAGCCAGGCTTCTAATTTCCACTGCGCAATGCTGCCGGCGGACATATATCCGTACCGTATTTTTAATTGCAATTCTCGTTGAAACTCGTTCTAATTAAACGTAAAAGATATGGGATTCGTCATTTGTGATTTACATTTTTGTACAGTGTTAACCAAAAAGTTTACCACACCATTAGGAAAGGATCTATCGCACATTGATCATTTGTGCTTCTTACGAAGCTTAATAAAATGTCAAACTTGATTTGGCTTATCATAATGTGTTGTAGTGAGTAACCAGCTCCGGTTAGCTGCAGGTGTAGCAAAGGTTAGCATTTTGTTAGCTTCATAAAAAGCAATATCACTGTAAACAATTTTTTCTGAATCGAATGGTGTGGACACGTCTATGTTATTTTAAGTTTTGTTAATCAAAATGATATTACAGTTTTGTATTAAATAAATAATAAAAAACACTTAGAAATTTCATTTAGTATTATCCATTTGCTGTCCCTCATGACAATGAAGAACTAACAATCCAGTAGAAGGAACTGCTTATACTACATAGTTCGGATGCAGCTGACAGATGGCGGTGATATTCGTGTACGCATAATCGCGTTTAAAATTAAAAAATTAATATTTTTCTTTTTTTTTAGGGGTGACGAATGTACAGAAGACTTAACTACAATAACCGAGAAGAATATCGTAGAAAATAAAAAGTTTCAGTGTGCCATGTGCAACGCGAAATTCGGTAGAACCATATCTTACGAAAAGCACATTTTTAGCTGCAGAAAACTTTTGGCAGATGACTCTAGTTCCTGGGATGAATCAAACGATGACAGAAATGATAAAGATTTTGATGCCAAGAATAACAATGAAATTCAAGAATCCTGCAAATGTAATTCAGAATTTTCTGAGCGGGCAGCTCATCCAGAACACAGTTCTGCGTGTAAGACGATTGTTATAGGTCATGTGGATGATGTATTTTTAAGTGATGCTGAAGACTTCGGAGTTGATCCTTTTGATTCTGAAAGCAACAGCTCCTGCTATGGAGAAAAAGACTTCTACAATAACAATAATCATAAAAGCATTGATACTGAAACTATCATGTTATTTCAAGAATCTCCAGAATCCGCAAAATTGTCTAAAGCAAAAAATATTTGTATCATTGAAAATATTCTCATCAAAAGTGCAGACGTTAGAGGTGGTTCACGGTCTCTTTCAAGTGCTGACAATAAAATAGAAATAGTTTGTTCTATATGTTATGACACGTTTGAAAATATGGACGATCTTAAGGAACACGAATCTTTTCATGAAGAAATGGAATTTTAAATTCGAATTCAGTCTGCTTTGAGCCACAACCACTATATTCGGACACCCACCGATTTTGATTTGCATAATCGAGATTTTTGTTCTTTTTTCGAATAAACTTTTTGAAAAATATTAAGAAAAATTTGTATTATTAAAATAGAAATCGTTGGGTGTCCAAACATACTGGTTCGCGTATCTAATGTGTATATTTCCAAGTTTCAGTTTTTTAATCAAAATATTTTGTTATATGCTTTTTACAATGTTACCAATTAAATAGTTTGTTATAAAATGTGTTATTCTTTTATTATTCTAAAGCAAGATTCAAAACCACACGCCTTTGTTTACGTGCTTGTAGAAAGACACTTGCAACTGCATGGCATTGTTTGTATAACCAAAACATCAACAGGTGTCACACGCAAACCGTTCATTACAAGTTTATAGAGTTTCCATTATAATGGAAATTTGAATTCCGCTTTGAATTTTGAATAACATTAATTTGTTAACGGTTTATGCACGTATCTTTTTTATCTTTCGAAATAAACATTAATTTCTAGAAGTTTGACCGCTAAACCGTTTTGAAAATTTGCTATAACTTTTGTTCGGAATGAGAAAAACGTGAATGATGGCTTATATGGTAGCTGGAAAATTGAATATGATGAACTCAAAGACACTGGAATATCGCAATTTTCAAACCCTGTGCAACAAACGTCAAAATAATCTCCAATGTTAATGGTCTGTTCTAAACAAGACATACGTTCTTTTCTAATAGGTAGGTACTGTGCTCCTTTTTAAAATATTTCTGAAATTAAGTTGTTTTCGAAATTGTAACAGCTGGAAAGAGCAGTCTATATGTCACTTGCAGAATCCCTATTAAGAAATGCACTGAATTTAAATAATCAGTGTTTAAAATCTATGTCCCATAAGAGCTCCATGGTGAAAATTTTGAAGTAGGATAGAGCGCGATACTAGTAACATAACCTAACTAATGGACTCATTCTAAAAACCAATAAAATTCAAACAAATTTAGTTGGCACTGACAGGAAAACGGATAGTATTGTATTTTTATTATTACCCGACTTGCAGTACCCAGTAGGGCGTGATTCACCATTTTTGGATTTAGAAAGTAAAGTAAATGGGCATTGGGCATTAAAAATAGGCGCCTTCGAGACTAGAGAGCGGATGACAACTCATGCGCAGTTATGTCAAGCCAAGGAATTTCCCAGGTTCAAGTTTTTGCGATTTTGTGTTGTTTCTTATTTTAGTTCATTTCTTTGTTTGTTGCGTCACTGAGGTGTATTGTTTTCATTTTGTGCCAACAGGTTAGGTATTCTAACCCCCTTTTCATTTTGTGTTTGTGCTTTGTGTGCTGTTTTTACGTATTTTGAAATAATGGTGTTTGAATATGAATAATTCACACAATGTGTTCTGTGAAAAACTATTTGCACAAAGTTTTTCGAATAATTGGTTATTTCCAACTAATAGAACTAAAATGGCGGTCGACGCTGTGAAAAGTGAAATGTGAAACGTGGAAAAGTCAAAATTCAGTTATACCCTGATGCCACACCAATGGGCAATCGGACACTAAGGAAATTTTTAGAATATTTTACTCTTAAACCAAAGTTTATACCCATTTAACACCCCAAATAAGCGTAAAAATGATGAAAATTTTAAAGCCATTTCGCCGCAGAATTTATTCGACGGCAACTGCTCAAAGTGACGTAAGTTCTTCCTAATTATGAAATAAAAAAAAAGTTGTCCTATTGCCCATTCGTCGGAATCAGGATCAGGTTAACCCGGTTAACCAATCATAAATCGCAACTTTCTAAGTATTATGAAATACTTAAAAAAAGTTGTCCTATTTGCCCATTCGTTAGCATCAGGATCCGGTTAACCCGATTAACCAATCACAAATCGCAAAACTTCCCTGCTGACCGATCAGATTGCCGCCATTTTATTGCGAGGTTACCACTTAAATTTAAGGGAGTGTCTACTTCCACGCTAGCGTGGACGCAAAACTGAAATATATATGGGAAACGTTATCAGTTATACGTTATACTTACCTACGTTTAAATATTTGGACTGCGACCAACAGCCTCGGTAGGTAGGTATCGCATAGAACTGGTAGTTTGGTATTCACGGGCCGGCGGCCGGGTGGGATCGACTCCCGTAGAGGTTAGTTTTTTCTCTCGCGTTTTTACGTTATTTTTCTTGCAAAAAATGCGTGTGTCTGGTGCCCGGTCAGCTAACGGGTCTGTTTAAAATGCGTGTGTGAACTCTGGGGTCTGTTTTAAAAAGTTTCCGTCAGCAAAGTGGTCTATTATTTCGTAATCACGTGGAAGGAAAAATATTAAATTAAATTAAATAACGTTTATTATTTAGATATAGCTTTGCTTTAGCTATGGTCTGCTAACCACATTACCACATACAACTAATAAACAGAAATCTTATTACAAAATGAAGTTTCTCATTCACTCTATATTACCTTACTCAAATTGATCTTGTACCTACTGTAAAAATTTTATTCATAACCAAAAAAATCGTTATTATTGAGGTTACCAACGTAAAACGTTAACGACAACACGGCAATGTTGGGCGTGGCATGCGCAAATAATAATAATAATAATAATAAATTATAAAATTTAAATATTAACAAAATGAAACAGACAAGACTTGTATTCATGTGCAGGGCAATTAATTAATTAGAAAGTATCATAGGTGCCGCCGTAAGTAATGTGATTATTCCGTGGTCCGTATTATTCGGTTCACCTTCTTGGGCGTTATGTTTTGTTTTTTTACCATGATTTACATTGTTACTATTTTTGTATCAAGAGCTATTGTATATTAATTGTGGATGGTTTTTCAGGGCTATTATAGCATTTTAATATACCTTTTGTGTAGTGCTTTGTTTACACTGCATTTTATAAGAAATCGTCGATCAGCAGGTTTTACGTTTTAACTTTTAAAGTAGAAGTGGGAATCCCAGAAATTTTTTAGAGGGTACTAATTTCCTGTGTTTATACCTTGTATATTAATTTCAATGGTACGAAGTAGCACTAATATTAATATACATATATTATTTTAGGAGAAAAAATAAACATATTTGGGAAGAAGATATAAAGATAGAAGAAACTAACATTCGTGTTTATAACTCCTATGATACGAGAATCAACAGAATCAAAGATCCAAAAAGTGTAAAGCAAAAATTTCCATTGCATAATGTTGAACCTCGAGTTGAAATTAAGGAACCATCCAATTTTGATGCCCTAAGTATCTGTGTCATCTGCTTCGACACTTTCAAAACCAAGAAAGAGCTAGAAGAACACCAATCATTCCACAAGGAAGTAGAAAATTCATTTCAGATACCAAAATCAACAGTTTCAGCAATATCGCCATTGGCGGCACTGGATATGCACAAGGAAGTAGAAAATTCATTTCAGATACCAAAATCGAGAGTTTCAGCAATATCGCCATTGGCGGCACTGGATATGCAAGTAGCCCAAATTGGCGTGTCTCCACCGGTAAAGAACAGACCCAAATCAGCAACATCAACATGGAGATCAGGAAATATGTGGACAGTTCAAAATAGATTGCCACAATTAGAAATCCCGACAGTAGATCTCCAAGATGATATTACGTCCTGGTGTATCTATTGTGACAAAACTTTTGCCTCACCTCCAGTCTTGAAAGACCATGTAAGATTTTACCATTCTTCAATACCAAGGCCCCGTTTCAGATGCGTTTTGTGTAAATCAAACTTTTATTGTGACAGCATTTTAGGCAATCATATACTTACGAAACACAATAACTTTTGCTCGATGTGTTTCGAGCAGTTTTCGAGTAAGAAGGAACGAGACGAACATCTCAAAATCCATACATTGAACTGCGATTTTTGTGGAAACTGTTACACCTCACCCAATGAGTTACAATTGCATTTAAAAATGCACACCGATTTGCCTGGGAAAAAACGAAAAAAGGAAATGTGCAGATATTGCGGCAAGTATTTCGAGCGTGTAAATGATCACATGCAGACACATAAGGAGCTCTTACAGGGTGCCAAAATTAAGAAGTTTTATTGTCCAACTTGTAATAAAGACTATACATCTAGTCAGGGAGTGAACCGTTGCGTTACTCGCCATAAAGGTGAAAAGATATACAAATGCAACGAATGCGGCAAAGGCTACTTTTACTATTCGAGCTTGATTGTTCATAAAAGACTTCACTCTGGTGCAAACCCGTACAATTGCACAAGATGCGAAAAGAGCTTTTACGCTGATCAAGGTCTGCACAAACACATGCTGAGTCACCACGGAATTGACACGAGAGAAGGGAAGAAAACTGCGGAAAAGTAAAATATACCAACTAAAATGCTCAGATTTATATTGGTCAGACTGGTAGGCCTATTCATAAAAGATATAAGGAACACTTAAGATTATTTCGGTTGAGGAATAACGATTCAAATTTTGCAAACCATTTTTTCGAAAATAATCACAAATTTCTCATTCTTGAAGAAATTAAATTATTGTATAATTTGGAAATAAGAGCTTATCAATTAGATATTTTTTCAGTTACACTGATTGTGTTTCGAAATCATAAGATTTTTTTGTACCAAGTTTTTAATGTAAGAATCTTTTGAAATTATTAAATGCCAAATTGGCTCTAACAAACATACGACCTTTCTTGTAGCTTTGGAATCCTGTACTGCACCATATAGTTGGGAATCTGACTCTCCAAAATACGCTTCTTAAATGGTGAACTGTCAACTCAAAGATATAGTTTTAAAAAAATAAGGGTAACATGGGAAATCGTTATGCGCATTCGTGTCTAGAATGGCGCAAAAGTCCGGGAGTGCAAAAAGCCAAAAAAAAATATTTTGTAATTTTTTTTGCGAATTCAAAAGTGTTGGACTTTTTTTTGAATCGCATTTGCGAGCGTAATATTTGACGTACAGTAATAATTTTTACATAAATAGAAAGCGTATTCTCCGCACTTTCCGCTGGTACCAAGCCCGTTTTTATATTATTGTTAATAAAACGTATACAAATTGTTTAATTAGAGAATGTACAAAAAGTGCATTGCAAACTTCAGCATCGAGGGAATTTCCTAACTATTATAGTCAGCTGCATACATGTATCGTATCGAATGTTCCGAAAAGAAAGTGGAAAATTTTGGTGAAACAATCATTTCAATAACGTTTTTGTAGCAAAAGTTATAAATATTTATTTACAGCGTACCGCTGCCCACTGTCGCCGGGCAAACCCCGACACAGTTCAGTTCCTGTCCCCATCATGCCTCGCATCATGCTCACGTCCGTCTCTTGTTAATCTGTGCGTTATCGCGTAAGTCTGTCTCTTTCTCACTAGCAGAATGTGTGACAAGAAATAAATTGTAGTCTTCGGTCAGCCTAAATACTTTAATTGTAACGCATAAAATAACCTACATATTATTACACGTACTATGATTATTAAACATAAACTGCAACTTTTTACATAGGTAACTAAAATATAAATTTGGAACAACATTTACATATTATCACCGATCTAGTACGACGGATGGCGACATCAATTTTAAAATGATTTTAGCGTGTGGAAGAGGTTGTAAATTTGGTAGTTTGTGTGATGGCAAACAGGAAAATTGACCTCTGCCCACCCCGCGTCGGATATTTTACAATTGGCATGTCTTCAAAAATTTAAAACAAAGAATAAGTTAACCTAAATCTTTTCAACGCCTTTGCCTTATGATTCAACTTATTAATTAAATCATAGAAAACGACAAAATATCCCAGGTAGAGGTTCTGAGCAGTCCCTGAGCAGAGGCAGAGGTTTTGAAAATGTTTGGAAAGTAGCACTATTTAGATTCAAACGAGCTGAAATGACTAAGTAGAGCTACTTTTCTAAACATATTTAAAACGTCTGCCTCTGATCTGAAGCTGTACAGGATCTCTGCCTCAGATATTTTCTTGTTGTTGTTCATTTAATTAATAAATTGATGTAATCAAATGACCAAGGGCACTGAAAAGATTTAGGTTAACTTTTTTCATTTTTGAAGACCTGCCATTATGTAAAATGTCCCATGCTGGGGGCTCGCACATGGATATTCCTGATTTCCAACAGACAATTTTATATGAATACGAAGGGCGCTGAAATCAGTTATAAAAATTGTCAGTATCCGGAGTACTAATCACATATTCCTTCACAATAACAACCGATTATGCAATTTGTATCTGCTACAATTACAATCTCTTGAACAATTACCTACCTTTACATTTGCAGAATATATTGTCAGTTGTTTTTATTTGCGGCCTAATACTCATATTGTTATTAACTTTGGTATGTATATGTTATCTTTGAAAATCCATCCGAAGTTTTCGGGGTTACGGATAACAGGATTAAAAGTTGTTGAATTTTTCGAAACAATAAACTCGAGAATAAACTGGTAAGCGCCGGCTCTTAACACATGTTGATGAAAGACATCTTCTGTTGGTAGTAAATTTCGAATGTCGGATTTGCAATTGTGAAACAAGTGAGCTCTCAGTTTATTTAAATTTTCAATTTTCTTGAAAATGAAGCTTATACTATGTCGCATCCAGTTAAACATATGCAGTCAATAGTAAACCAGTATTTTGCGATAGTTCTCTAATAACAACATGAATTGGTATAGACAGATCAAATCTATGGATCCACAACTCTTTGATTTGAATTCATCATGATACGTGAAATAATATGTAGGTTATTTTATACGTTACAATTAAAGCATTTAGGCTGACCGAAGACGAAAATTTATTTCTTAAACAAATTGTTATGCAGCACATTCTGCTAGTGAGAAAGAGACAGACTTACGCGATAAGGCACAGATTAACAAGAGACGGACGTGAGCATGATGCGAGGCATGATGGGGACAGGAACTGAACTGCGTCGGGGTTTGCCCGGCGACAGCGGGCAGCGGTAGGCTGTAAATAAATATTTATAACTTTTGCTACAAAAACGTTATTGAAATGATTGTTTCACCAAAATTTTCCACATTCTTTTCGGAACATTCGATACGATACATGTATGCAGCTGACTATAATAGTTAGGAAATTCCCTCGATGCTGAAGTTTGCAATGCACTTTTTGTACATTCTCTAATTAAACAATTTGTATAGGTTTTATTAACAATAATATAAAAACGGGCTTGGTACCAGCGGAAAGTGCGGAGAATACGCTTTCTATTTATGTAAAAATTATTACTGTACGTCAAATATTACGCTCGCAAATGCGATTCAAAAAAAAGTTCAACACTTTTGAATTCGCAAAAAAAATTACAAAATATTTTTTTTTGATTTTTGCACTCCCGGACTTTTGCGCCCTTCTAGACACGAATGCGCATAACGATTTCCCATGTTGCCCTTATTTTCTTAAAACTATATCTTCGAGTTGACACCCCTTGATCGATTTTCGACCTTCAGATTCCATACTAATAGTAAATTATTATTTTAAATAATAGTTTTCAGTTCAAAAACTAGTTACGACGCGTATGTCCATCTCTTCCTGTCCTGAGCTAACCTACACTTTTCTCCAAAAGTAGAACATCCTACATCCCCAATTATTTGAGAGCAGTAGTCTAATCTGGGCCTACCCCTACCTCTTTTTAGTACTATCTCCGACTCTAGTATGTCACGAACTAATCCTTCGTGTCTCGGAGGGTGTTCTACCATCCTATCTCTCCTATACTTCACTGTTTTTCATGTCTTTCACTTTTCCCCAACTCTTTCAAATGCCCCCCTATTGCTAAACTATAAGGAAATATTTACTTGAGCAATGTTTGCAAAATTTTAAGCTTTAAAACTGAAAATTTACATATTTATTGTATTAATATGTCTATATTCTTTTAGGGAAAATATGTTAAACCTAACTGAAGAAAATAACAATATAATTTTGAGAAGAAATAAATACATTTGGGAAAAGCAAAATAGGGAGTTCAGGTATTCCATTCATAAAGAGCATATTAACACTTGTGAAGAAGCCAGCGATATATGCAAAGAAGAAACTACCAGAATAAAAAGTATCAGTAGCCAGAAAGCTTCTCCAAAAGGTGGAAAACAAAAATTTGAACATCAAGTTGAAACTGGAAATATCTGTTTCATCTGTTTCGACGCTTTCAAAACCAAAAAAGACTTAAAAGAACACCAATCATTCCATAAGGAAGTGGAAGATTCATTTCAAATATCAAAATCAACAGTTGCAGCAGAATCACCACTGGAGGCACTAAATATGCAACTCAAATCTCAAATTGGTTTGTTCGAACCAAAGAATAAAACAGTAGTTCCACCGAAGAGAGCAGGAAATATTCAAGCAATCCAAAACAGATTGCCTAGACCAGAAAAAGATGATGGCGAGAGCATTTTGGACAGACATATACGTATCGAACATAACAACTCTTGCTCGGTGTGCTTCGACCAGTTTCGTAGTAAAGAAGAGCTAGACGAGCATATGAAAGTCCACGAACTGGATTGCGAAGTTTGTGGCGACAGTTATACCTCTCGTAGTGCATTACAATTGCATTTAAAGAAGCACACCGACTTGCAAATGTGCAAGTATTGTGGAAAGTCCTTCAAACGCTTAGGTAGTCATTTGGTAGTGCATGAGAGGAAGTTACTAGGCACTAAAAAGAAAAAAAATTATTGTCCAACTTGTAATAAGAGCAATGTGGACGTTCACCATAAATGTGCACAGATGTACAAGTGCTATGATTGTGGCAAAGTCTGCTGTAACGCTCAAAGCTTGGCTAGTCACAAGAAACATCACTCGGGCTCTGGCTTGAAACTGTATAGTTGCACAAGATGCGAAAAGAGTTTTTACACTGATCAAATTTTGAACAAACATATGCTGAGTCACGGAACTAATAAAAGAGCGAGGAAGCCTGTGGCAAAGTAACATATAATAAGTATGCAAATTCCTCGGATAAATTTATTTATTTTATTTTACACCAATGGTCGAAGATAAGAGTTTTGTACTGCAGATGCAGCAGTAACTTCCTTTTTTGGTGATATTTTCCAAAAATCTGAAAGACATTAATGAAATTTTGCATAAAAAGTTACCATATTTTGCATCCGGATTTGGATGATTATTATAAGCTTGATTTTACTTCTTCTAGATGTAGGTGATGTACCGGGTGCCCAAATAAGAATGGATGCCGGCCATATCTAAGGAACCGTTCATGGTACAGCTATGGGAAAGAAAAAATAATAATAAAAGTGGCCAAGACAAATCGTTGGAAATTATTTTCATGTTTCTAAGTTTGCTGCTAGGGGGCGTAATAGTCATAGTCGACAAAAAAACATGGTTTTCTCTAAAATGTACCCAAATAAAGTAGATCAAAAATACGAATATTGCAATCTTGAATATATTTTGTATAATTTTGGTTTACCCCTTCTTGCTCTAACTCATCAAATAGCAGCGGGGGGGGGGGGGGGGGGGGGAAGCATCTGGTTGTGGAGATGCTTGTAACTTCGGTTTGATTTAACCAAATTTATCAAATATAACCTCGTTGAAAAGAGAACAATCAGATACTTTTATAATTTAAGTCATTTTTGTTCAGTAGTGATCACTAGATGGCGTTGTTTGAAAGATCGACCAACTTTTCAGATTTTCTTGAAAATTTTAAATGGAACGGTATAATAATCATAAAATAATTGAAAAGAGGACAAAATAATGAGAGAAACAGTGAAAACCGCACATTGATATATTTTTTCTAACCGGAGATATGGACAAAAGAGTTTTAGGGGCGGGAGGACGGGTTAATTACTAACTTTTATACGTGCCACCGAATATAAAAGACATTTTGAAAATATCATAATCATTAAAATGTTGCTTCTTCGTAGCTGTTTTAAATGTGGAAATGACCAATTTTTAAAACCTGAAATACCTATGTTTTAAGTATTAAAATATACTCTTGTAAATTGCAATATTTATTATGAATTCTTAAGAAGATAACCCCACACGCCAAAAGACAGTGACACAGTCATTAAACTCGACACATATTTTGCTGACAAAGTCAGCGTTCTCAGGGGTGTGCTGTGTAACTGTCTTTTGGCGTATGAGGTTAACTTATTAAAAATTCATAGTGAATTTACGCGAAAGTTACTGATCCAACCATTGTGTGCGCAATATATTTATAAAACAAGGTGGCGTTGAAACAAAAAAATCAACACACTGTCAAGTACTTGATATCTAAAAATATCTTAAATTTTCGGAAGATGGGAGACTTTCTCCAAACTATAGTAAAAGCTATTTTATCATATTTGTAAAATTTTTATATTGGCATCAAAGCTTACACAAGTTTATCACTACTACACAATAATTGCAAATGTTGAACCAGGTGTTACCAACAATTTTTGTCCCCGTCCTCCCAATCCTAACACTAATTTGTTTATATCTCCGGTTAGAAAAAATATATCAATGCGCGGTTTTCACTATTCCTTTCATCCTTTCATCTTTTTAACTAGGTTATAATTATTATATCATTCCATTTAAATTTTCAAGAAATTTTGAAAAGTTTGCTGGCCTTTCAAACAGCGCCCCCTAGCGATCTCTACAGAACTAAAAGAACCTAGCTTATAAAAGAGAGCCCTTTTCAACGAGATCAAGTTTGCCAAATTATGTTGAACCAAACCGAAGTTACAAGCATCTTCACAATCAATCGTTCCTCTTCCCTCTCCGCTGCTATTTTATGAGCTAGAGCAAGAAGTGGTAAAGCAAAATTATTCAAAATATATCCAAGATTGCAATACTCGTATTTTTGATCTACCTACTTTATCTGGGTATATTTTAGAGAAAACCATGTTTTTTTGTCGACTATGACTATTTCGCCCTCTAGCAGCAAACTTAGAAACTTGAAAATAATTTCCAGCGATTTCTCTTGGCCACTTTTATTATTATTTTTTCTTTCCCATAGCTGTACCATGAACGGTTCCTTGGATATGGCCCGCATCCTTTCTTATTTGGACACCCGATACAATGTTTCTTTATGTGAAATGTACATGAAGTTATTTTTGTAAACAATTCATAAATAAAATAAATTTTCTATTTTTGAAATGTTTCTCTTTCATCAATCTATGGAACTGTTAAAATTGTTTTTCGAACAGAGTTGAAAATGGAAATAAAGTACTCTGTAAAGCAGAAACTATTGGTAAAAAAATCTGCTTCCTTCAAACTTTCTAGAGACCTAATTCACTACAAAAGTGGCCGGTCACAACTTATCTGCAGCGCTAACCAATCAGATGGTGTAGGTATGTAACTATAATGGGCTGGAGGGGAACTAACCATGGATTAGTTGTTGAATGGTGTGGTTTTGTTTGGAATGAAAAACTACGTCACTGCTTTTTTGAACAACTGACACCACAAGCTTGCCATCACAAACGTCATATTTTCATTCCAAACAAAGCAAAGGCTGCATGCTCCTGACATCTGTCAGTGTAACTTACAAAACAATTAACCTAACTTTTGCAATTAGGCAGTCCAGAACACGTGACCCTGGACCTTTAAAAATGGCTGCCGGTGGACAAACATAGCCACTGTTTACATGTGTTTATAGCAGTTCTTGGTGTTTTTTGTTGATAATACCCGTTTTTTGATAAAAAAATGTGATATGGCTGTATACAGTGAATATCTACACTATTTATTAAGAAGTCAGGCAGACGTTGGCTCAAGATACTTGTCAAAAATATATGTTATAAATAATCAAGATCCGTTTAGACGACGAAGAATTCGAGTTTGATTTAGACACGGCGCCTGATGTGACAAGCATAGACATTACTTCACATTTAATGGTATCCCATAGTTTTTATAGTTTAGAGCAACTGAAGGCTTATAAGAGTTTGGAAAGCTACAAGTACTTCGAAACCGATTTGTGGAAAAATTGGGTACAAAAAGTCAACGAGCTTAAGGGCAAAGTAAGTACTTACAATATATAGATTAGGTATCTTCTTAATCTCACCTGCAAAGTACAGAACAGAGGTATCTTATTCATGAAACATTCTAGCTTTTTGTTTACATGTTCGCACTTGAGTGTAGTACCTACCTACCTATTGAAACCTATTTTTGAAACACTTGTTTCTGTTTAAGGTGAAACATTCCAAGAGGATGACTCCCAAGTCTTGATGCCTGGATAATTTTTGAAGCTTCAGGTGGTCTAAACAGCGCACATTGCACATGTATGGCCAGAACAGGTGAAGTATTCAGCCATGTGCGTGCATTATTGTATGCAGCGGAATATGCTTCGAAATTGAAGAATCGGTCTTGTACTGACCTTAAGGCATCCTGGTTGGCACCCGCAACTAGAAAGGTTCCCGCAGTTCCAATTTCTCAAATGGAATGGCTAGAACGCAACACTAAAGTTTTGCCTTCAGTAACACCTACGCAAAGTGAGAATTTAGTAAGGCTTCTTGAAAATATAAATGAAGAAGGATGTACATCAGCCGTCATGCGAATTGTTGAGCCATTTTGCGGTGAAGTTGAAACAAGTGCTGGGTTCCCATAATTTTTGAAATTTTACGATGAATCCAACATTAACAAACCATATGAGGAACTCTTAGAGATAAACATATTAATTCCAATTGACGATGGACAGATATTGAACATCGAAAAGGCAACTCG
This sequence comes from Xestobium rufovillosum, assembly GCA_963966045.1. Lineage (NCBI taxonomy): Eukaryota > Metazoa > Arthropoda > Insecta > Coleoptera > Ptinidae > Xestobium > Xestobium rufovillosum. Next base: position 43,845,574 of record OZ014493.1, read on the forward strand.
ATCACAGAAAAATTCAGCGATGTGGTTTCAGAAAAGGGCGGGCCGAATTACAGCTTCTTATTTCAAGGCTGTGTGCAGAACGACAACGGAAAAGCCTTCTCTGTCATTAATAAAAAGTATTTGTTACTCACACAAAATGTCTTTAATGTTATGTTTAAAATCGTAAGAATTGCTCGAAATAAATTCATTATTGTATTTATGTTTGAAATGATTTTACTCAAGTATTTTTAAATGCGAATATATTTAAATATTATAATAAAGAGTTTGCGCTCTTTATAAATTGTTACTTAAAATAGCCAAAAGCATAATGGTGCTGTTTAATCTTTATTTTATATTATACAAAGAATAAGATACAAGTTAGTACAATAACAAATACAAAGCAAATTTTTGAATAATGGTACATAAATTTGCAATAAACAGTTGCACATTTTTTTAGAAAATTATAACATAATTGTCATATATACTGATTGATCGGAGTTATTTTAAAAGTTCTTAAGTTTGGCTCCCTCATCCTCAAGCTGCCCGCTATAGATGCGATTACTTATACTAACCACAGAAGATTCAGGTTCTCATCGTCTTCTCTTGCCATGGCGTTCTTTCCAGGCAACATCTGCAGGACGTTTTCTAGCAGAGGTTCCCGAATCCCGAGTGCCCCGTGAGTTGAGATGGAGCCGAGTCTGGGTGATTTAACATCTTCTAATGGGGTCGGTTTCCCTATACCAACATTTTAATTAGAGAATATTGAAGGTAAAGGCCTGGCTGTTCTAAAAAAGTAATCCTGGCGTTGTTGATCCAGATCGGTTACTACAATACAACCAGCAAATGATCGACATCAAAGTTAACGCTGTGATTTCTTTTCGGAATAACTGAGTCAAAGAAATAATTCAAATTATAAAAGATCAACCAAGATCATCAATAATTATAGAAATATTTATTTTCAATTTAGTACCTACCTGTTAAGAAATGTCTGCTGCATACTCTTTGATTCTTCAGCTTCGACTGTCAAATCATCGTGCTTAATAGCGGCTATCCATCGTTCGCTTTGTTCAGAGACAAATCATTGAGGTCAGTCTTGTTTCTGATGCAGGGCAGAAGGAATTGCATAAAAAGACACTGCATCTCTACTGTGAAACGACTGCCACACAACAATGCAACATTTTGGCATATTTAGCACCTACCTATCACAAAAATATTAATTTATGGTGATACTATAAATAAGTAAAATTGTTCACTCACCACACTTCAATATTCGACTTTATTAATCACACCAAATACTTAAATAAAACTAAATGTTTTGATTTTACACCACTGACAGTTACCAACAATAAACTTAAAACTAAACAAAATATTACGTTCTTGTGGCAGAAAATTGTTCACACCTAAACAAAAAATCCTAATTTAAACAGTCAAGCACATAAAATCGCACGTAGCAGCTCTAATTATCACCAAAATTCCACATTTATGTACATTGTTTATATAGGGCTAACGCAATGCTTGTCCACCGGCAACCATATTGGAATTAGTTTGACACATCGTTGGACTGCCTAATATAATTATAGTAGTTTCGCAGTGAAAACAGCGTATTGTCAATTTGTGTGTTATGCTTGTATAAACTTTAACTACTATAATAAATCGTACATATTGCAGAAGTTACCTAATGTTAAGGTGTTTTGTAACTGAAACTGACGAACGCTTTTATTTGTCTATAGCACCACATTTCAAATGCTTCTAATTTTTTCCTATCCGCTTCTCCTATCGTCCAAGTTTCGTACCCATACAATACCGTATTCCACACATACGTTTTTAAGAGCCTCTTCCGAGTTTCTGCATTTATCATTCTCGAGTTGTTTCTTTTTGTTAAATGCAATTCGGCCCTGCGCTATTCTTTGTTTTATATTAATTAATTTTAGAGGCTGGGAAGTTTGTACATTATGAAATTACTTTAATAGCAATTAATATGCTATTACTTCAGCGTGTTATTAATATACATATATCATTTTAGGGCAACTGCTTTAAACCAAAATGAAGCAAGTAGCAAGGAACTTTTGAGAAGAAATAAATATGTGTGCGAAAATTACAACAGGGAGTTGGGCCGTCTGTTGTTGGAAGAGCATTTTGCTTCTTATAAGAAAAGCAGTAATCTAAATAATAGGGAAACTATAGCTCTTACAGATGATTTTGATGATAACAGACGGAAGACTAGAAGCAGCACTAGAGCTTCACTAAAAGATGCGAAGCTAGAGTTTCCCTTGGATAATGTTCAAGTTAAAGCTGAAGGATTTTCGAGTGCAAAAGACAAATTTGGAATTGGAAATGTCTGTTCCATCTGCTTCGACACTTTCGCAACAATGGATGACCTGAAAGAACACGAATCATTCCATGAGGAAGTAAAAAATTCATTTCAAATGCCAGAATTGGCCCGAACTGAATTTCCTGGACCAAAAAGAGAAATGCCACAGTTGGGAATGTTAACTTCATCAAGGACAATATCAAATAAGGAAGCAGCCCGAACTGGATTTCCTGAACCAAAAACAAGAATGCCAGATTTAACAGTTTTATTACCAACAGAAAGAAATAACTGTGCAGCCGAAACTGGATTGTCTGGAATGGAAAGCCATCAAGAATCTTCAAGTCCAGCAGCAGTAAATGTGCAAAAAGCGTCTCAAGCAGGAAAGGAAAGAATAAACGGCGAACAGCGTGCTAAATTCAATTTAGATGATATTACTTCTTGGTGTGTTTATTGTTGCCAAACTTTCACGTTGCCTTCTCATTTGGCAGACCATATACGCCACTCTCATCATTCAATAACAGATCCAAGTTTGGGATGTTTCTTTTGTAAACTAACATCCTTTGGTAACGATATCGATTTGCGCGAACATATACTTATCAAACACAAGCATGTTTGCATAAAATGCTGCTTGCAGTTTTCTTGTGGAGAGGAGCTGGACGAACATTTAAAAGTCCATGGATTGCACTGCAAAATTTGTGACGCGAGGTACAGCAGACGCGATAAGTTTGAAATTCATGTGAAGTCGCACAGCGTCAAGACACCCAAAAAAATACGAAAGAAGAAGATATGCCCGCATTGTGGAAAGATGTTCTATCGCATAAAATTACATATGGAGATACATAAAGATGTAAAGACGGAAAGGAAGAAGTATTGCTGTCCAACTTGTAATAAGGAGTTTTTGTCTGACAGCGGCAAACGAAGTTGCATGGATCGCCACAAAGGAGAGAAGAAATTCAAATGCTCCGAGTGCAATAAAGCCTACTTTTACGGTGAAAGCTTGACGGTCCACAAAAGAATTCACACCGGCGAGAAACCTTACAAATGCAATAGTTGTGAAAAGAGTTTTTATACTATGCAAATTTTGTATAAGCATATGCTAAGTCACGGAATTGACACGAGAGCCAAGAATAAGTAATGTGTTAGAGTACAATATTTATAATTTATTGACTTATTTATTGTGTTTTCTTAGCAACGTGTTCGCTGTCGCTGAAATCTGGTTTACAATAATAATAAATGGATTACGAAAGATTTAGATTTATTTTGATCACAATATACAGAAAATGTACATGGTACCCTTACGGGTGTGAGACCTTGTCAATACAAACAAAATATTCATAGAAATATAGAAATACAAAAAAAGATATAGCAAATTATATAAAAAAAAAATAATAATAATAATAATAATAATAAAAATATATATATAAGTATGTTAATTATTAAGTAGGTTACTTGTGTCCATATCTAGGAATTCTTTTAGGGAATAGATGGCTTTCTGACATAATAGATTCTTCAACTTCTTCTTGATTTCTTTGATGGATAGTTTGAGAAATTCTTTGGGCAGCTTATTATAAATTTTAACAGTTTTATAATGAACATTATTCAATACACGTGTCAATCTAGGTATTGGTAGAACCAAGCAGTGACCAGAACCAGTTGGGTATTTGTGCGCTTGTTGGTATTCTTGGAAAAGATCATAATTCTCCTTTATGAATTTAACACTTTCTACTACATAAATTGAAAAGACGGTAAGTATTTCATGATTTACAAAAAATGGTTTACAACTATCAGTCTGTTTTATATGGAAAATACTTCTGATGCATTTTTTTTGAGATTTAAAGATTCGCTCCATATCCACAGAGTTCCCCCATAAGACAATTCCATAGCGAAGTCTGGATTGTATGTTCGCATAATAAGACGCAAGTGCAGCTTCTCGGGATACTAGGTAACTTACATTTCTTATGCAGTATGAAGCTTGCGATAATTTGCTGACAAGGGCATCTATATGGGCTTTCCAATCCAGTCGGGCATCAACAGTTATCCCCAGAAAATTTGTACTGTTTTGTGTTTTTACGAATTTATTGTTATCCACTTCTATTCGAATGTTATCAGATGAACCACTAGGGCTGAAAATTATTGATTTGGTTTTGTCTACGTTTAGTTTCATATTATTGTTTGTAAACCAGTAATTTAAAGTTTTAAAGGAATTCAATATTTTTGTCTGATTCTCTTGAAAGCTGTTTTCATTGTAGATGATGGAGGTATCATCAGCATATAGAATAGAGTGTTCTTCTATCCAATTTGGCAAATCATTAGTGTATATTATGAATAATAGCGGTCCAAGGATAGATCCCTGTGGGACACCTTTCTTCACGTATTCATAGCTTGACTTAATTGTTATATTTTGCTCCAAATTATGTGTTAGTGCTTGCTTTCTATTTTCTAGGTAGGTTTGTAGGAGTTTATGTGGCATACCTCTAATACCATATTTGTCCAGTTTCTGTAACAATACTGTGTGACTGATGGAATCAAAAGCCTTACTCAGATCAAGATAAATTCCAATTGGTTGTTTGTTGTTATTAAAGCCTTCTATTATATTGATGACTGCCTGATAAATCGCCCTGGTAGTAGATTTTCTTTTGCGGAAACCATTTTGAGCTGGATGTAATAGGTTGTTATGTTCAAAATAAGATATTAGTCTTTTATATATAACTTTTTCGAAAATTTTTGACATGTTGGGGAGTATTGCTATTGGCCTATAGTTTTTCAGATCATTATGGTCACCATTTTTATATAATAACAAAATTTCGGCGATTTTCAATGCCTCTGGAAATGTTCCCGTTACTAAGGCGAGATTTATTATGTGCGTTAAAGGATGTTTTAATATATCAGCATTCCTTTTTAGTAAAGCCATAGGAATTTCATCATATCCCACAGATTTTGTATTATTTAGTTGAATAATTACTTCATAGACTTCTTTAGGATCCGTGGGTATAAAAAATGCATTATTATGAGAGTACTGTATCTTGGATAGGTCAGCGTGACTGGAACATATATCTGTGCATAGATGTAGCAGTTTTTTGTTGGCCTCATTTAATTTAATCTTTATCTTCTCGTTATCATGCAAGTCCTCATATAGTGATTTTTTCTTCCTTGGTGCACTATTTCTATTTTTATTTATTATGTGCCACATGGCTTTTTGTTTATTTTTTGCATCATTTATAAATTTCTCATTAGCCCACTTCACAGAAAGTCTGATCACTCTTTTTAATATTCTGCAGTATAATTTGTATTTGTTGAATGTTATAAAATTTTTATTATACAGTTCGTACATCTTTCTCTTATTTTGGCAGGAAGTACGAATTCCTAAGGTTATCCAGCTAGTGTTATCATGCATTTTTATAGTTTTCATCATTTTTGGAAATGAATAGGTTACGTAATTATAAAGAAAACAAAAAAATAAAATAGAACAGAAAGCTGCTTTTTATACTTTAAAATTTATTTCTTCAAATACACTTCTGCTGTACTTGAATTGTAATAATCTACCCATTTTGAAACATTCGCTTCTATGCCTATGTATCGTAATTTTGTTAATAATTCTGATGGCACCCATAACATTGGCATTCATTGAGGCAGCAGTGGCAACGAACATGTTAAGTGGTAACGGGTATTTATATCTTACGGAAAATGTGCATGTATAACTTATTTTTGGACTTAATAAATTTTTATTTCATTTTTTATTTTGCGTTTTTAAGATAAGTAAGTACCATGTGCTCCAAAATTAGCACATAATTCTTTAAAGGTAATTCAAACTGGGTGGGTCATCATTCATGAAAAAATAATTATGTTAGAATTTTAAAAATTTGCCTTTATGTCGAATTTTACCAAATATGTAAGTACCATGCAACATCTAAAATTAACGCTTCAAAATGGTATCCTTAGAATTGTACAATAGTTTTAGAGCACAGTGTGTTTTTGTATCATCACTGTATGGTATTTGCTGCTGACACAGTTTGCAAGTAATAGTGAACTGCAGCATCCTACAAAGTAGGCAGTGCGCAGTGAGCTTGGGTGTTTTGTTTGTTACAATAATTAGGAATCTGTAGCAATTCCATTACAACATATTTTTCTACGAGAAGTTATTTTTGTAAACAATTCATAAATAAAATTAATTTTCTGTTTTTAAAATGTTTCTCCTTCAACAATCTATGGAAATGTTAAAATTGTTTTTCGAAAATGGAAATAAAATACTACATAAAGTAGAAACTGAGTAATGCAGTAATGAATTTCAGAGGCGAGGGAACTTCAAAATTTCTTTGGGTGCTCTCTGTGCTCATCTACGATAAGTTCTTATTATGTAGTGTGTTCAAGGGTGGGGTTATAAAAAGGTAAATCTTTTTTATAGGTAAGCATTTTACGGAAAATTAGTATACGATAAAAGGATGAATTTGCTTGGGGGGATATCCAGAACCGTCCACCATCCCGTTTCAAGGTCAATCAAAGTCAACATTCAAGGTTAACTTTTAATTCATTGTGTCACTGACCTTTTCAATGCCGTACCCTGAAGGTTATACATTATGAAATTCTTTAATGTCAATTAATATGCTATTACTTTAGTGTGTTATTAATATACATATATCATTTTAGGGCAAGTACTTTGAACCAAAATGGAACAAGAAGCAACGAACTTTCGAGAAGAAATAAATATGTTTGCAAAAACTACAACAGTGAGTTCCGCCGTCCATTGTTGAAAGAGCATCTTACTTCTTCTAAGAAAAGTAGTAATGTAAATAAGAGTGAAACTATAGCTCTTACAGATGATTTTGATGATAACAGACGGAAGACTAGAAGCAGCAGTAGAGCTTCTCTAAAAGATACAAATCCAGAGTTTCCCTTGGATAACGCTCAAGTTGAAGCTGAAGAATTTTCGAGTGCAAAAGACAAATTTGGAATTGGAAATGTCTGTTCCATCTGCTTCGACACTTTCACGACAATGAAAGACCTGAGAGAACACGAATCGTTCCATGAGGAAGTAAAAAATTCATTTCAAATCCCAGAATTGATCCAAACTGAATTTCCTGGACCAGAAAGGAAAATGCCACAGTTGGAAATGTTAGTAACGTCATCAAGGACAACAGTAAATAAGGAAGCAGCCCAAACTGGATTTCCCGAACCAAAAACAGGAATGCCAGATTTACCATTTTTATCAACAACAGCAAGTAATAACCGTGCAGCCGAAATTGGATTGTCTGGAATGGAAAGTAGTCGAGAATCTTCAAGTCCAGCAGCAGTAAATGTGCAAGAAGCGTCTCCAGCAGAAAAGGAAAGAATAAATGGCAAACAGTATGCTAAATTCAATTCAGATGATATTACTTCTTGGTGTATTTATTGCGGCAAAACTTTCACCTTGCCTTCTCATTTGGCAAACCATATTATGCACTCTCATTACTCAATATCAAATCCGCGTTTGGGATGTTTCGTTTGTAAACTGACATCCTTTGATAACGATATCAATTTGCGCGAACACATACTTATCAAACACAAGCATGCTTGCTTGAAATGCTGCTTGCAGTTTTCTTGTGAAGAGGAGCTGGATGAGCATTTAAAAATCCATGGAATGCGCTGCAAAATTTGTGACGTTTCGTACAGCAGACGTGATAAATTTGAAATTCACGTGAAGTCGCACAGCGTCAAGCTACCCAAGAAATTACGAAAGAAGAAAGTATGCACTCATTGTGGAAAGATGTTTAGTCATATAAAATTACATATGGAGACACATAAAGACATAAACAGCACTGGAAGGAAGAAGTATAATTGTCCAACTTGTAATAAGGAGTTTTTGTCTGGCAGCAGCAAGCGATTCTGCATGGATCGCCACAAAGGAGAGAAGAAATTCAAATGCTCCGAGTGCAATAAAGCTTACTTTTATGCTGAAAGCTTGACTGTCCACAAAAGAATTCACAGCGGCGAGAAGCCTTACAAATGCAATAGTTGTGAAAAGAGTTTTTATACTATGCAAATTTTGTATAAGCATATGCTAAGTCACGGAATTGACACGAGAGCCAAGAATAAGTAATGCGTTAGAGTACATTATTTATAATTTATTGACTTATTTATTGTGTTTTCTTAGCAACGTGTTCGCTGTCGCTGAAATCTGGTTTACAATAATAATAAATGGATTACGAAAGAAAACAAAAAATAAAATGGAACAGAAAGCTGCTTTTTATACTTTAAAATTTATTTCCTCAAATACACTTCTGCTGTACTTGAATTGTAATAATCTACCCATTTTGAAACATTCGCTTTTATGCCCATGTATCGTAATTTTGTTAATAATTCTGATGGCACCCATAACATTGGCATTCATTGAGGCAGCAGTGGCAACGAACATGTTAAGTGGTAACGGGTATTTATATCTTACGGAAAATGTGCATGTATAACTTATTTTTGGACTTAATAAATTTTTATTTCATTTTTTATTTTGCGTTTTTAAGATAAGTAAGTACCATGTGCTCCAAAATTAGCACATAATTCTTTAAAGGTAATTCAAACTGGGTGGGTCATCATTCATGAAAAAATAATCATGTTAGAATTTTGAAAATTTGCCTTTATGTCGAATTTTACCAAATATGTAAGTACCATGCAACATCTAAAATTAACGCTTCAAAATGGTATCCTTAGAATTGTACAATAGTTTTAGAGCACAGTGTGTTTTTTGTATCGTCACTGTATGGTACCTGCTGCTGGCACAGTTTTCAAGTAATAGTGAACTGCAGCATCCTACAAAGTAGGCAGTGCGCAGTGAGCATGTGTGTTTTGTTTGTTACAATAATTAGAAATCTGTAGCAATTCCATTACAACATATTTTTCTACGAGAAGTTATTTTTGTAAACAATTCATAAATAAAATTAATTTTCTGTTTTTAAAATGTTTCTCCTTCAACAATCTATGGAAATGTTAAAATTGTTTTTCGAAAATGGAAATAAAATACTACATAAAGTAGAAACTGAGTAATGCAGTAATGAATTTCAGAGGCGAGGGAACTTCAAAATTTCTTTGGGTGCTCTCTGTGTTCATCTACGATAAGTTCTTATTATGTAGTGTGTTCAAGGGTGGGGTTATAAAAAGGTAAATCTTTTTTATAGGTAAGCATTTTACGGAAAATTAGTATACGATAAAAGGATGAATTTGCTTGGGGGGATATCCAGAACTGTCCACCATCCCGTTTCAAGGTTAATCAAAGTCAACATTCAAGGTTAACTTTTAATTCATTGTGTCACTGACCTTTTCAATGCCGTACGCTGAAGGTTATACATTATGAAATTCTTTAATGTCAATTAATATGCTATTACTTTAGTGTGTTATTAATATACATATATCATTTTAGGGCAAGTACTTTGAACCAAAATGGAACAAGAAGCAACGAACTTTCGAGAAGAAATAAATATGTTTGCAAAAACTACAACAGTGAGTTCCGCCGTCCATTGTTGAAAGAGCATCTTACTTCTTCTAAGAAAAGTAGTAATGTAAATAAGAGAGAAACTATAGCTCTTACAGATGATTTTGATGATAACAGACGGAAGACTATAAGCAGCAGTAGAGCTTCTCTAAAAGATACAAATCCAGAGTTTCCCTTGGATAACGCTCAAGTTGAAGCTGAAGAATTTTTGAGTGCAAAAGACAAATTTGGAATTGGAAATGTCTGTTCCATCTGCTTCGACACTTTCACGTCAATGAAAGACCTGAGAGAACACGAATCGTTCCATGAGGAAGTAAAAAATTCATTTCAAATCCCAGAATTGACCCAAACTGAATTTCCTGGACCAGAAAGGAAAATGCCACAGTTGGAAATGTTAGTAACGTCATCAAGGGCAACAGTAAATAAGGAAGCAGCCCAAACTGAATTTCCCGAACCAAAAACAGGAATGCCAGATTTACCAGTTTTATCAACAACAGCAAGTAATAACCGTGCAGCCGAAATTGGATTGTCTGGAATGGAAAGTAGTCGAGAATCTTCAAGTCCAGCAGCAGTAAATGTGCAAGAAGCGTCTCCAGCAGAAAAGGAAAGAATAAACGGCAAACAGTACGCTAAATTCAATTCAGATGATATTACTTCTTGGTGTATTTATTGCGGCAAAACTTTCACCTTGCCTTCTCATTTGGCAAACCATATTATGCACTCTCATTACTCAATATCAAATCCGCGTTTGGGATGTTTCGTTTGTAAACTGACATCCTTTGATAACGATATCGATTTGCGTGAACACATACTTATCAAACACAAGCATGCTTGCTTAAAATGCTGCTTGCAGTTTTCTTGCAAAGAGGAGCTGGATGAACATTTTAAAATCCATGAATTGCGCTGCAAAATTTGTGACGTTTCGTACAGCAGACGTGATAAATTTGAAATTCACGTGAAGTCGCACAGCGTCAAGCTACCCAAGAAATTACGAAAGAAGAAAGTATGCACTCATTGTGGAAAGATGTTCAGTCATATAAAATTACATATGGAGACACATAAAGACATAAACAGTGCTGAAAGGAAGAAGTATAATTGTCCAACTTGTAATAGGGAGTTTTTGTCTGACAGCGGCATGCGATTCTGCATGGATCGCCACAAAGGAGAGAAGAAATTCAAATGCTCCGAGTGCAATAAAGCCTACTTTTACGGTGAAAGCTTGAACGTCCACAAAAGAATTCACAGCGGCAAGAAGCCTTTCAAATGCCATAGTTGTGAAAAGAGTTATTATACTATGCAAATTTTGTATAAGCATATGCTAAGTCACGGAATTGACACGAGAGCCAAGAATAATGCATTAGAGTAAAGTATTTATAATTTAGTGACTTATGTTCGCTGTTGCTGCAATCTGGATATAATAAGAATAAATAAACTTGAGTTTGCCTTAGGCTGCAAAAGAAAACAAAAAATAATAAAATGGAACAAAAAGCTGTCATACTTTAAAACTTATTTCCTCAAATACACTTCTGCTGTAGGTACTTGAATCGTAATAAATTTACCCATTTTGAAACATTCTCTAATATGCCCATGTATCGTAATTTTGTTAATAATTCTGATGGCACCAATGACATTGACATGCACTGAGGCAGCAGCGACAGCGAACATGTACAGTTGTAACGGGTATTTATGTCTTATGGGAAATATGCATGTATAACTTATTTTTGTACTTAATAAATTTTTATTTCGTTTTTTTATTTTTTGTTTTGCATTTTTAAGATAGTGCCATGTGCTCCAAAATTAGCACATAAATCTATAAAGGTAATTCAAACTCAGTGGGTCATCATTCATGAAAAAATAATGTTAGAATTCTGACAATTTGCCCTTATGAGTTTGTCGAATTTTACCAATAAAAAATATGGACCATGCAACGTCTAAAATTATAAGGCTTCAAAACGGTATCCTTAGAATTTGCGTTACTTTTAGAGCACAGTGTATTTTTTGCATCGTACCTGCTGCCGACACAGTTTTCAACTGACGGTGAACTGCACATCCTACAAAGTAGTGAGCATGTGTGTTTTGTGTGTTATAATAATTTGAAATCTGTAGAAATTCCATTACAACATATTTTTCTATGAGAACATGAGTGGTTCCATTATGAACCAAAGTCTGTACAGGAGAAATTGCGTAACGCCAGTCCCGCATGTGTAGGTGTGGGCAGACCAAGCACGAATTGAAATGGGTATGTGCTTATCTATACTTAATTTTTTGTAAATTATTTTGAGATGGCAAGTCCCTGTTAGGTAACGAACGTATGCAAGTATACAGAGTTGCATCTGGTCTGTTGGGTGGGAGCAACTACTGTTGACGGGAAAACAATTGATCTCGGACAGTACATACCTCCACTTCGACACAAGTACTGCAGCGTCTTATTCGACTTGGCTAACTTCTCATATACACCTCTATTACACATTTTAAAGAAAAAATGTGACAGATAAATTCAATAGCCTCGAATTAAACAGAGTTGTAGCAATGATATTTTGGTGAGTTAAACGTAACATCTCGGAGTAACTGTTCCAGTAACAAAAGGTCAAAAGTATTATACAGGATATGAGCAGTTACATGGCCAAATTAAAATTTTTCAACGACCCGTATTTTCTTTTATTATACTAAAAATAGCATCAAAATAGATATGTAATATTAACTTACGAATGATTAAAATGCATTTTAAAACTAATAAAAGGCACACTAAGTCAAGTGTAAACGCTTTCTTTATTAACTACTTATTTTATTTAACAGATTTAATCACCTCTCAACACTCAAAATTCTCCATCAGCTACGTGAGGGACAGTACTTTAACTGCATATATCAGTACTGGATAAATTAAATATTCACCAAATCAAGTTTTCTTTTTCTTAATAATTTGCTTCTTATTATATAGGAATTCTTGTTTGCATAAGCATGGTACTGTCTGTAGCTTTTCTTTTATATCTTCCTGTCTTTTGTTATGTTGTGTGCCTATTTAAGAATACGAATATTTACTTCAAAGGTTTGTATATACATACATACACAGTGTCCCAACGAAAACTTGTACCCCATAAAACTCGGCAAAATAAACGTTTTGACAAAAATCCAAAAACACGTCGATTTTTATATCAAAGGGGACCAATTTTTATGCAATAATCATTCTTGCAACTCTAGCCCTGTGCGGGGGGGGTAGCGATCCCCCCAAAATTTTAAATGGGACGGGGGGTCAAATGATTCCTACTTTGGAAGGGTTTTTCATTACTTACACAACCGTATTTGTTTTATTCAATTCGATCAATTTGTTACCGAGAAATTGCTTCTTGAAGTTTCCAAGTTAAAAAATTAATAAAGCACAAAACTATCGAATGCATTAGAATAGAAAAGTAACAAAATCAAGTAAACTAATAAGAATAAAAAGTAAGAACAAAAGAACATCAGAACAAATGTCAAAATAAAATTATTCGCCACAGTATAAAATCGTGTTTATTTACTAAATCAAAATGGTTTATTCCAAAGAAGAATGCCGGCTAATAACTCCTGAGGTCTTGAGAAATGTAAGATCTGTATTTGAATCCAGAATATATTATTATATGACAATTGGTGAAGGCCATTTTGAGCAATACATTCGATAGTTTAAACCTTTTTGTGCTTTTATTAATTTTTTAACTTGGAAACTTCAAGAAGCAATTTCTCGGTAACAAATTGATCGAATTGAATAAAACAAATACGGTTGTGTAAGTAATGAAACACCCTTCCAAAGTAGGAATCATTTGACTCCCCGTCCCATTTAAAAATTTTGGGGGGGTCGCTACCCCCCGCACAGGGCTATAGTTGTAAGAATGATTATTGCATAAAAATTGGTCCCCTTTGATATAAAAATCGACGTGTTTTTGGATTTTTGTCAAAACGTTTATTTTTCCGAGTTTTACGGGGTTACAAGTTTTCGTTGGGACACCGTGTATATCCATTCAATTGGTTCGATAAGCATTCTTGGACTTCCCGGGGTAATTTTGTTTAGAAAATTTGGGGTGAAAAGCTAACTCTTCTAAAGTTTTTGAAAATGTTTTCATTCGCAAGTTATATCCAGTTATACCGGAAGTTGAATAAACTTAAAATATTTTCAAAATAAAATTACCATGGTAATTCCGAAAGTTCTTGGCCAATCAGTTGTGTGAAATACCCTGCATCATTTTAGTGCAAATACAGTGGAACAAAATGAAGATAGTAGCAACGAAGTTTTGAGAGGAAATTGTGAGGATGACGATAAACGGAGTAGCGAAGAAACTTGTGCAATAAACCAAGAAGTTTCCTTGGAAAACGTTCAGCCTCAAGTCAACGCTGAAGACTCTTCGAATGTAGAAAATAGCTTTGAAGTTGGAAATATCTGTTCCATCTGCTTCGACACTTTCGAAACAACAGAAGACCTAAAAGAACACGAATCGTTCCACGAGGAAGTAGAAAATTCATTTCAAATGCCAGTACGAACAAATCAAGCGGTTCCAACATCGGAAGAAGTAAATACCCACATAACCTAAAATAAATTATCCTCACCAGTAACTGGAAAAATAAACAGTAAACAGTATTATAGAATTATTATATTAGTTTCTTGATATATTTCAAACAGTTGTCTAGTAAATAGGTAGCTCATTGTAAATTTGCCTGTGTTTATTCTCACAATATCAAGCAATTTCTTGTATAACTAATTTGGACAAATGATTTTTAAATAAAATATTCTTTTTTGTTTTGCATTTTTTGTGTTGTGGATCTATTGCATTGCTGATACAGAAAATTTGATCTATCATAAGTACAAAAAATATGATGGCTCTGCAGAAAAACGAAAGGGGGATAAGTAAAAGTAAGTATGCACTATTTGAGGATGATGTTTATCTGCATATTAATAGCTGTGGAACCTTCATTGGTTTGGTGTAGTTTTCATGATTTCTTATATTGCGTCCCATAAAATGTTCTGTAGATGGCAACCTTAATGTCTGTTGCGCCACTGCTTTTATCTCATTACATAGTAACATATATTATTTTAGGTTAAATATGTTGAACCCAAATGAAGAAAATAACAATATTTTGAAGAGAAATAGACATATTTGCAAAAAATGTGATGAAAAGTTCAGCTATTCTATGTATTTAAAACACATTGCTACTTGTAAGAAGAAAAGCATTCACGCAAGTTTAGAAGAAACTATAATTCGTTTAGATGATTCTGATGATGACAAACAGAACAGTAACAAGAGCCAAAAAGGTTATCTATTGAAGCATGAACTTCTCGTTGAACCTCAAGTCAAACCTGAAGAATCATCAAATGCAGAAAACAAATCCAAAGCTGGATATACCTGTTCCATTTGCTTCGACACTTTCGAAACAATCGAGGACTTAAAAGAACATGAGTTGTTCCACGAGGAAGCAGAAAATTCATTTCCCATGTTTTTTATGTAAACAAATGTGTCTGCAACCCTTTATGTAGTGTCAATGAAATTTATAGATATTTGCGGTAAATGCTACAAAAGTCGAGACCCCACCTATAGAATGAATTTAGTAAATAGTCACGAAGAAGCCATTGGGTCATAAATTACTGTGGCTCCACCTATACAGGAGTGATTCTACGGCGTGCCGCAGGCAAACGTTTTTATTATACAACTGGCGAACTACTCAAACAACTGCAGTTCTACCATCTATCTCTATATCTCTAATTTGTTTAGATTTATTCCCACACTATGTAAGGAATTTCTATTACTGGTAATGTTCATGTATAAAGTAACAAATCTTAAATACAATAAATTATGTTTTCCATATATCTATGTGTATTATTATAACATCCTAAATCTAATATACAGGATGTGAGATTTAAGCGTGGGTCACAACTAATGTGTGCACCTGTGGGAGCTTATGCAGCGGTACTCTCACTCCGACTACTCAAACCGTTTTGGCTGCAATATCCACTAACATCTCTATCGCATGTGCGACAGCAGTCTGCCAGATTCTACCATAGCTTGCATTAGGTGCTTTACTGCATACAATAATATTGCCCTCCGTGAATTTACTTCGCATGCTCATGTGCTTCAATGGAGTAACTGCCACTGTCTTCACTTTACTTGATTTCATGTATCAACTTATTTGAATTGTGTATTTTGCTTCAGGGTAAAAACGCTGAACCGAAATGGAACAAATAAGAAAAAAATTGTGAGCAGAAATAAATATATTTGCAAAAATTGCAACAAGAATTTTAGCCATTCTGAGTTTAAAGAGCATATTGTTGCTTGCAAGAAAAGCAGTGCTGTAAATTTAAAGGAAACTGTAATTTGTATAGACGATTCTGATGATGACCAACACAGCAGTAACAGTAGCCAAGTACCGTCAAATGCAGAGAAGAGGTTTGAAGTTGGAAATGTCTGTTCCATCTGCTTCGACACTTTCGAAACAAGAGAAGACCTAAAAGAACACGAATCGTTCCACGAGGAAGTTGAAGATTCATTTCACATGTCAGGACCAGCACCAATTGAAGGGATATCGCCTAACACAGCAGCAATTATACAAGTAGCCAAAACGAAATTACCTCCATCGGAAAAGGAAATAAAAATAGTTCAGTTTAAGGGAGACACTATCACTTCTTGGTGTATTTATTGCGACAAAACTTTCCTATCGCCCTCTAATTTAAGTGACCACATGCGTTATTGTCACTCGTTAATAAGAAATCCACGCTTGGGATGCTTTTTGTGCAAACTAACATTTTGCGGCACAGAGGAGTTGCACAAACATACACTTATTGGACACAAGCAAATTTGTTTGATTTGCTTCAAGCAGTTTTCTAGTAACAAAGAACGAGTGGAACATCTAGAAACCCACAGATTGAAATGTAAATTTTGCGACAAAACTTATAACGAACCGGATTTGTTAAACCAACATTTAAAGATGCACACTGAAAATGAAAGCAAGAAGTATTGTTGCCCGATTTGTGACAAGGCATATATATCTCAAAATGAATACAGCCGGTGCATTAGTAGCCATGAAGAGGTGAAAAAATTCAAGTGTAATGATTGCGACAAAGAGTTCTTCCACTCTTCTTCTCTTCTTCCACAATTTGGCTGCCCATAAAAATATTCACAGTGGGGGAAAACCTAGCAGCTACGAAGAGTAATACTCATATTTTTAATATTTGTAGTTTTGATTTGGAATAAATCGTTTAAAAATAATCACTAATTTTTCTATGAAACCTTCGATTACCTTCACCGAATTTTCTTCAAAATAAAAATAAAATTGGGTATACTGTAATGGTTTGCCAGCTCTGATTTGCTTAGAGGCTGGCAAATTTTATACTAAGCCACTATTGCCTATCGAAAATGACTTATTGGAAATCAACCAAATTGGACAACTCGGATAAAATTTATATATTCAGCTCTGCAGGCCTTGTAGGGCCATGGCTACAGTTTTCCATTCTTTCCTGTCCAGGGCTTTTCTCTTCTAGTCATTCGCATTTAATTTCACTAGGTCCTCCTCCATACACTCCCTCTTCAGTCTTCCTCTTGTTGACTGAGATGTAGTTGTTTGGGTGGGGGCCAGCAGCTGTTCAACAGTTTATGTCTAGATGGCTCTCCCTTACGGATGACTCCAGGAGTCATTTATAAGCGTAGTGAAGAGTTCCAAATACCAATAGGACGAAATCGGTCTGCAGATTGTTTTGCAAATTCACACCATGCAAGTTCCTTAAATTGTGAAGATAAACCTTAAACTGTCCCTACATGACTGCTACTTTTATTGTTTCATTAATACATATTATTTTAGGGCACATGTGCTGAACCAAAATGAAGGAAGTAAGAAAAAAAAATTGGGAAGAGACGAACATTCTAGTAAAGAATTCAACAAGGAGTTTAAAAACCGTAATGTATCGAAGAAAAGTAGTGATGTAATTTGTATAGATGATTCTGATGACGACAATCAGAATAGTAACAGTAGTCAAGAAATTTGTCTGATAAAACGGGAATTGCCTTTGGATGATGTTCAGTCTCGAGTTAAATGTGAACAATTTTCAAATTCAGAAATCAAATTTAAAACTGAAGATATCTGGGATGCTTTTGACACAACAAAGGACTTAAAAGAACATGAATCATTTCACGAGGAGGTTGAGAATTCTCCCGAATCGGCCATTCAAACCATATCGACTCGAACGGCAATAAATGTACAATCAACCCAAACAAAATTACCTCCGCCAAAACAAAAGAAGAAAATAAAAGTTGACGAACTTTACGCTAAATTTGCAGGAGACGATATTACGTCTTGGTGTATTTATTGCGAGCAAACTTTCACATCGCCTTCCAATTTGGAAGACCACATACGGTCCTGTCATTCCTTAACACCAAATCTGTTATTGGGATGCTTTTCATGTAAACAGACATGCTTGGATAGAAGCAGTTTGCACAAACATATACTCACCGAACATAAACATGTTTGCTTGAAATGTGTCGAGCAGTTTTCTAGCAAAGTTGAACGAGAGGAGCATTTAAAGATCCATGGATTACTCTGTGAAATATGTGGAACGAATTTTGACAAACGCTGGAAGTTAAGCCAACATTTGAAGGCTCACATAAAAGCTAAAATCAAAAAGTTTTATTGCTCGACTTGTAACACGTCATATTCATCTGATGACGGACTCAGATTGTGCTTTGCTCGCCACATGAGTGAAGAAATGGCGAAGAAATATAAATGCAAGGAGTGCGGTGAAGAGTTCTTTTACCATAGCAGTTTGACCTTCCACAATAGAAACTCGCACTAATTAGCGACTGAATGTCGAGATTGTTTTGCTGCTCAAAAATATTGAAGCGAACAACCGCCGCGAAGCAAACTGTATTAAAGTAACATATTTCTAATTTGTAAAGCGGGCCATCCTACGTTTTCTTATTGTTTACATTGTTAAATTTAGATGTTGTCTGTTGACACACATGATAATACATAGGTGCATGTTTATTAATGATCGTTAACACAAATACATAATGTACATACATAACGACAAATTAAATAAATTTTCTGAAACAATCCATTTCTTACGAAAAACTTCTATCCAATTTTTCTGGGTCTCCATAATTATTGTGATAAAAATGAAAACTTAAGTTAGGCCTCTTCGAAGCTAGGCTGAGGCAATCAAATGTGCAATAAAACGTTTTATTATGCGAAGACTTTGTGCATTCAAATGCCAATGCAAAGAGTGAGGTTATGTTTTACACTTCCTCGGTCCTCGCCCAGCTTTTCTGGGTGGTGGCATATGTGAGTGTTACATTTCAGAATTCTGAGATTTTAATTGTCGAACAATTCAGCACAATACGTACCAGCATTCAATTCAAATAAATGAGGAATGGAGGCAGTTCATAGAGGTCCCGGTTTATTATATTATTTTTCAATCTAAAATAAATCCAAAATGAGAGGTAGACTTGCATATAATCTGCGTAATCAGTGACCCGTAAAATCTAATTGTAGGGATAGTATACAGCAGTCGGCTCCAGATTGATCCCTGTGGGACACCTGCATGTTGTCATACAAGAAGTACCAAACAAGATCAACAACAAACCTCTCGACTAGTAAAATTTAAAATAGCAACAAGTATTTCTTGATTAAGAACATCTATGTATAATGTGAATAAAACCTTCATTATGCTTGCTTCTACCTTATTTGTGTTATTAATGGGTATATATTATTTTAGGTCACATACTTTGAAACCAAATCTTGCTGCTTGTAAGAAAAATAGAGGTGTAAATTTGATGGAAACTGTAATTTATATTATATATAATTTATATTTACATTGGAGCAGCCCTGGGACAGACTCACAAATGTTGTGTTGGGCAACGTATTTGATGCATAATCAGCATACTTGCAAATGAGTTTCGACCTGAACTCGTCGCCAAGACTGTATTCATACAGCAAAAACAAAATCGGCCCCAGGATAGAGTCCTGAGGAACCCCTTGTCCCATACTAGTTGTTTTAGAGTAATAAAGTATTTTTTCACAGGTAATACAGGTATTTGACCAATATGATTTAAGTAAACGGACACATTTCATTCTAATTCCACAATTAGCAAGTTTTTCTAGTAAAAGACCATGGTTTGCAGTATCGAAGGTCTTTGGGTGGTTGAAATACAAAATAGCCACTTTGCTATTTTTGTCCAAATGGTCTGTAATATAAGGCAGTCTGCTATATCTGGGTCTTTAGAATTTTATTATTTCGTCAGTTTATTATAGATTGTTAGGTAATTAGTGCAAATGCCGAATTTAATAAAACACATGGAGATCGAACAAATTTCGAATCAATCTTATACACCCCACCCAATGAGCAAATATGTATATGGCCCCCATTTTCTATATCATATATAAATAACTGCCTTATTAGTAAAGATTAGAAATGGTTAAATGGGCAAAAAGTGAAAGCCACCAATATTTTAATTCTTGAATATCTTTGTGGTCTGTAATATAAGAAAAAACGAGTGTAAAAATTTGAGTAACAATCTCGAAGAGGTTTAAATGTTATGTAGTTGGTGTTGGAATGATGTAATACGTAGTGCTTAGTGATCAAGGTAGAGTAATGGTAAAGAATAGGTTTTATACAAATAAGTGAGGCTACGAATTACAGCATAAAGACATAATAGCAGTGCCACTCCACTTTGGCGCTTTGATCCCTATTGCTCTAAATTCTTTGGCAAGCTGTAACAGCTCCCAGAGCCAGTAGATGCACTGGGAAGTATTCAGAAATATATTGGGGGGATATGAAATTATTTTGTTTATATAATTAGTCCCTTAGTGTCTTAATTTTATTCAATCAGCCGATTTTTTTTTAATTCAAATGAAACAAACTAGACTCAACAAATAAACAATGTATGCTTAAGAAGTGTAAAATGTCTTACAACTACAACATCAAAAATATACCAGAATATAATGTCCGAGACTGGCACAGTATCTCAAGATCGCAGGCCACCAAAAGTGCGTGAGCCCTCCCATAATTTTAAACTGTCTCTATGTTGTAACGTATACAGTATCTTCACAAAATTAATATTATTTCTCAGAGTAGTTACTGCGACAAAACTATCATGCTTGCTGCAGTTTGCATTTTAAAATATTAATTATACTTCCACTTTAATAGTGTTATTAATTATAAATTGTTTTAGGGCGATTGCTTGTAACGACAAACTGTTGGAAAAAAATGAATGTATTTGTAAAAAATATCACAAGGAGTTCAACTATTCTGTGATTAAAGAGCATACTGCTGCTTGTAAGAAAAATGATGGTGTAAATTTGATAGAAACTGTAATCTGTATAGATGACTCTGATGATGACACACAGAACAGTAATGGAGACCAAGAAGTTTCTCTGGTAAAGCGAGAATCTCCTGTAAATAATGATGAGTCTCATGTTAAAATTGAAGAATCTTCAAGTGTTGAAGATAGCTTTGGAACTAGAAATATCTGCTCCATTTGCTTCGACGCTTTCGAAACAGCTGAAGACCTAAAAGAACACGAATCATTCCATGAGGAAGTAGAAAGTCCAATTCAAATGCCGCAGTCAGAAATTCAGCCAGTATCTTCGCAAACACCATTAATTCAAACAAAAACATTTCTACCAGGAATGATGGACGAAGACTATGAACAGTATGCTAAATTCAAGGGAAATGATATTACTTCTTGGTGTATTTATTGCAAGGAAACTTTCAAGTCACCTTCTTATTTAAGAGACCATATACTGGACTGCCATGCTTCAATACAAAGGAAACGTTACGGATGTTTTTTATGCAGACTAACATGCAGCGAAGTGGCGGAGTTGCGTAAGCATATACTCACTGAACACAAGCACGTTTGTTTGACGTGTTTGCAGCAGTTTTCCAGTAAGGAGAAACGAGAAGAACATCTAAAAACCCATAAAGGGGGATATGGAAAAACCCATAAATTCAAATGTAAATTTTGTAAAAAAGGTTTCAACGAACAGAAATCTTTGGAGCTTCATTTAATGACCCATGCTAACAATAGAAGGCCGAAGTATTATTGTCCAACTTGTAACAAGGCATATTTACATCCCAGTGGACCCAGTAAGTGCATTATTCACCACAAAGGGGTGAAGAAATATAAGTGCGATGAGTGTGGGAAAGAGTTCCTTTTTTCTGACAGATTGATCTGCCATAAAAGAACTCATACTGGCGAAAAACCGTACCATTGCGCAGAATGTGAAAAGGATTTTAGTACTCGCTCTAATCTCCGCAGACATATGTTGAACCTTCATGATACTGACACAATGGGCAGTAGAATAAGTGTATAAGGTGAACAGAAAGTTTTATTGTTTTAATTCTCATAATATGCAAGTAGTAGTAATTATACCTCTTATGGGAGATAAACGTGTAGAACTTACAAGGGTTGTTGAATCATAAATAAAATCAATTTCCTGTTTTGTGTTCTTGTTCTGTTTCTGTTATACGCCTGAATATAAAGCAAGAAATAAAATTCGTTAAATTTAAATAATTTTTTCTTTAGTTCAAACGTATGTTGAATCACGGAATTGGCATGAAGAGTGGGAAGGAAACTGGGTCATAAGATATTTGCAATTTATATACAGAAGACTTCAGTTTAACCAACTTTCAATATTGAATGCTTAGAAGGTATAATATGTCTTACAACTTCAACCTCACAAAATACAAGAATATGCCCAAATAAATTGTCTGAGACCAGCTCTGTATCTCAAAATGGCAGCTTGCCAAAAGTGCACTTGCTATGTGACAAGGGCACTCTCTCAATACGAAAGTGTCGCTATTATTAATCTCAAAACCTTCATCATGCTTACTCAGTTTTTTATTTTCATGTTAAAATATTAATTACGCTGTTATTAATTTATATTGTTTTAGGACAAATACTATGAAACCAAGTGAAGAAAGGAACAACAAATTTTTGAGAAGAGCTGGATGTATATGCAAAAAATGCAACAAGGAGTTCAGCTATTCTGTATTTAAAGAGCATACCGCTGCTTGTAAGAAAAATAGTGATGTCAGTTTGATTCAAACTGTAATTTATATAGAAGACTCTGACGATGACAAACAGAACAGTAATGGAGGCCAAGAAATTTCTTTGATAAAGCAAGAAACTCCAATGATTAATGATAAGCATCGAATCAAAACTGAAGAATTTTCAAATGTAGAAAATAGATTTGAAATCGGAAGTACCTGCGCCATTTGTTTCGATGCATTTGAAACAGCCGAAGACCTAAAGGAACACGAATCATTCCACGAGGAAGTAGAAAATTCAATTGAAATGCCACCATCTGCAGTTGACCCAGCATCTTCACAAACAACATTAATTCAAACAAAATTACCTCTACCAGAAAAGGAGGACGAAGACTATGAACAGTATGCTAAATTCGAGGGAGATGATATTACTTCTTGGTGTATTTATTGTAAGAAAACTTTCACATCACCTTCTTATTTAAGAAACCATGTACAGGACTGCCATGCTTCAATTCGTAGGAAACATTACGGATGTTTTTTATGCAAACTAACATGCCACGATGTGGTGGAGTTGCGCAAGCATATACTCACTGAACACAAGCGAGTTTGTTTGACGTGCTTGCAGCAGTTTTCCAGTAATGAGAAACGAGAAGAACATCTAAAAACCCATAAATTGGATAACAAATTTGAAGGCAAAAGTTATATCGAAAAGTCATATCGAAATCCAAAAACACAAAAATTCGATTGTGAATTTTGTAAGAAAAGTTATACCTTACAGAGTTCGTTAAAGGTACATTTAACGACACATTCTAAAGCTGAAAGGCCAAGGTATTATTGTCCAACTTGTAACAAGGCATATTTATATCCCAGTGGACTCAGAAAGTGCATTATTCGCCACAAAGGGGTGAAGAATTATAAGTGCAGCGAGTGTGGGAAAGAGTTCCTTTTCTCTAAGAGTTTGTCCTCCCACAAAAGAACTCACAATGGCGTTAAACCGTACCATTGCACAGAATGTGGACAGAGTTTTAGTACTCTCCATTCTTTCCGCAGGCATATGTTGAACCTGCATGAAATTGTCATGATGACCAGGAAAATAACTGTATAAAAATAATACATTTCTAGGTACGCAGCACATTTTATTGTTTTAATTCTCACAATGTGTAAGCAACAATGAAAAATATCTGTTGTGAGGGACGTATGTAGGTACTTGTAGAACTTACTTGGGTAATCAGATCATAAATAAAATCAATTTTCTGTTTTCCGTTTTTGTTCTGTTTCTGTTATTCAACGTGAATGTAATGTAAGAAATAAAATTCCTTCAATTTACATCATTTCTTCTTTAGTTCAAACGTAATGTTGAGTCATGGAATTGACATGAAGAGTGGGAAGGAAAAATTCCATCTGACTTTAGCACCTGCTGAACCCCTACTAACTCATAATACCCTTTTACCTCGTATTTATAGCCTCAGTTGCCATGGCAAACATGGCTGATTGTTTTCCTACGAAACACTCGAGTAAATTGTAAATCGTAAGTGTCTTCCATGATAATGGCCTTTTCTATAAAAATGAATATGTTTAATCGTATTTGCTTTAAGGTGCTTGCTGGTACCGATCCGTCGTCTAATGAATTGGTTTTGGCCTCCGTTTGACTGGCTTTTCATCCCTATTAGAATTAGAAAATTAGAAAATTAGAATGTAGTAATACTTTCAGGTGACAGTTATTGGTATATATTACCCTAATCAATTACCTAGTTACACTTTATTGCCTTACTTCTGCTTAGTAAGGCAAAGGTGACCCAACTGTTTCTGGGAAACTTGTAACAGCCATACTTTAATAAAACTCTGAATTTCACAATATACATATCTCAATTTTGCGCAAATTGTTTGTAACTTATTAAGTAAATGCTGCATTGCTTCATCATGCTTACTGCATTTTTTTCATGTTATAATATTAATTACTCTTTTATTAATATACATTATTTTAGGGCAAATGCTTTGAAACCAAGTGAAGAAAGGAGCAACAAATTTTTGAGAAGAGTTGGATGTATATGCAAAAAATGCAACAAGGAGTTCAACTATTCTGTATTTAAAGAGCACACTGCTGCTTGTAAGAAAAATAGTGGTGTAAATTTGATACAAACTGTAATTTATACAGAAGATTCTGACGATGACAAACAGAACAGTAATGGAGGCCAAGAAATTTCTTTGATAAAGCGAGAATCCCCAGTGACTAATGATGAGCATCGAATCAAAACTGAACAATTTTCAAATGTAGAAAATAGATTTGAAATCGGAAGTACCTGCGCCATTTGTTTCGATGCATTTGAAACAGCTGAAGACCTAAAGGAACACGAATCATTCCACAAGGAAGTAGAACATTCAATTGAAATGCCACAGTCAGCAGTATCTTCACAGGCAACATTAATTCAAACAAAATTACCTCTACCAGAAATGATGAGCGAAGACTGTGAATATTATGCTAAATTCGAAGGAAACGAGATTACTTCTTGGTGTATTTATTGCAAGAAAACTTTCACCTCACCTTCTCATTTAAAAGACCACGTACGGGACTGTCATCCTTCAATACAAAATACACGTTTGGGGTGTTTTTTATGCAAATTGACATGCCGTGGTATGAAGGAGTTGCAAGAGCACATACTCACTGAACACAAGCAAGTTTGTTTGATGTGCTTGCAGCAGTTTTCCAGTCGATTAGAACGAGTGGAGCATCTAAAAATCCATAAATTGGAATGTAAATTTTGTTACAAAAGTTACTACAGAGAGGACGCATTAAGACTGCATTTAAAGACACACACCGACACTGGAAGTAAGAAATATTATTGTCCTATTTGTGATCAGGCATATGCAACTCACAATGGACCCCGAAAGTGCATTATTCGCCACAAAGGGGCGAAAGAATATAAGTGCGATGAGTGTGGAAAAGAGTTCCTTTTCTCCGACAGATTGGCCAGCCACAAAAGAACTCACAATACCGATAAACCCTCGGATAAACCGTACCGTTGCACAGAATGTGGACGGAGTCTTACTACTCTCCGTAATTTCCGCAGACATATGTTGAATCTGCACGAAATTGACATGATGACCACAAAAATAACTTAACTATAAGAATATTCTAGGTACACAGTAAGTTTTATTATTTTAATTAATGTCAGTACCTATGTATTTTAAATTCTTTTTTAATTGCTTTTGCAAGTTGATGTGTGTATGTAAGCCTTCCTTTGGTTTTTTTTTTATTTAGGAGCTATATTGTCTAGTTATTGAATGCTAAACCATGTATATTTATATGAAATACTCGAGTGGTATAAATTAATTAAAATTGTATTTTTTCTGAATTTTGAATAAACAAAAACTGAATAGGTACTGAACTTTTTAAGATACATCAAGAAAACTACTAATACGTTCACTGTTAAAAATATTTGCCGACATGTAAGATGAGAAGATTGAAATGGTTTCTTGCAGATATTCTTACGTAGAATTAAAAAGTGTCGATTAAAGTTCCACTGCAAGTATAATATTGCATTGTGACGTAACCGATGACGTCACGTCACGGTAGGAGGATCCGGCCGCGACTAAACCCAAGCCGGAGGTGGGGGTGGGCAAAAAAGTAATAGGGCGCCAAGGAGTTGTTGGCTGATCCTCCAAGAAAAAAAGATACTCACCACGACACAGCGGCTACAGCTCCTAAAAGCCGCTGGCAAACAGTAGGGCAAGGTGCAAACAAAACACGTAGTCAAATAATATATGAACATATAATGATAGTGGAGAAAATTGAAACAGAATGAAAATTTATATCAACAAAAACAGTGGTACCTGTATAAAAAAAAATACACAGCTAATAATATTTAAGTAGAACAATGTAGGTACCTATATAACAAAACTGATTTAGGTGAAATTTAGACACCCGGTACTAACGTTGCGCCAATAAAAAAAAGGAAAACAAATAGGCGCGGATGACGCGGTAAATCCGCAACACGGTTGGAGCTCCAAACGCGCAACGCACCGACGATCCAATCGCACGCACTCTACCTACAAAACAAACGGGCGCAAACGGGAGTATCGACTGGTACGAAATCCCGACAAATTAATACTATTTGAATCAAAGTTAAATTAAGAAAACAAGCAAAATCTAATGACTAATAACAACTATTAATAATTATACTAAACTCAAACTGTTAATGAAACCAAAATTAATAAACTAAGTACGAAAATGTGAAGCAAAACTATTAATATTATTATAACTACGTGCAAAATGACAAATTCAAACTAATGATTAACAAATAAAAGTGAATATAAATATTAAATGTTCAAACGAACAAGACGGGTTGGCCACAACACGCCATGGTCAGGCAACTACTTCCAAACCAGCCGAACGGGACGATCTGGAACGGACAGGCGACACAAAAAATGCGGAGAAAACTCCAAGGGGTTTTGGACACGTATATGCCGTGCCAGGCGCTACTTAAGAACCAGCCGATGGACGCGGCGTTCCAATCGGACAGGCGACAAAATACGAAAGATAACCAATTCCAAGACTGAAAATGAGCAGAAACAACAACAGACAAGTTACAAGGTAGAGGCAATAAGAGGACTCAAAACTAGCAGGTAAGTGAGATAAACCCTATTATAATAGAAAAGCTAACTAGAATTAATAATTTTAAGACAGTTCTACCCTCAAACAAATTGATGGAAACTGAAAAAGACAATGAACGGAGGCATGATCGGAGAGCAGGGACAAGAACTGGAAACAGAGACAATTAAAGCAATAAGAGGCTAAATTTAAGTGTGAGATTTAGAATAGGAATAGAAATATGTTAATATGAGCACGATGTAAGTACTAGTTTATTAATAAATGCGTAAAAAATAGTTTGAATTGATTTTTAACGCTACAGCATTCAGGTAGGTTCTGCAATATTTAAAATTGTTTCTTATGCAAAAAAAAGTTAAATGAATAAACCCTTATACAGAGTGGCCCACTGAAAACAGCAAGTGGGATTTTATACCATTTTATAGCATCATTTTTACGCAATAAGCTCGGACTCTTCGATTTTGATTTTACGGGGGACATTTTTTTCATTAATGTATGTAACTTCAACCCAAAAACAGGGGAAACGAACAGTTTTCGATGTGTAGTTTTGGTGACGTGCAATTTAGGATAAACTGAGTAAGTAACAAGCAACTACAGTGTTCGATAAAGTACATACCAAAGACCGCCGTGTTAATCTGGGTCGTGACTGATTAAATTACAAATTACCAATAGGAAACAATTTGTTGAAATTCGAATCGTGAAAAGCAGCTTGGAACATATTAAATATGGTGTTCCACAGGGGTCGGTCTTGGGTCCTCTGATGTTTCTATGTTACAGCAACCATGTATTACCCGTTTCCGATTTGGGATAATGCCAACAAAACAAAGCTGTAAAAGTGTAACTGGGCCCACTTTAAGTTCGCCTTCAAAAACTTAAGGTCTAGAGAAAATTGAGATACATTGTGGGATGCAGAATTTGAATAAAGCATGACTTAAAAATTAAAAATCTAGGTGTCTTTCATATGACATTTTTCTCTAAAATATACATTAAAGGTGCAACAAAAAAAATACGCTTAGGTGGCTCACCCTGTAAGTCACAGATGTATCGCAGAATCAGGCATTTTGCACTATAGTCTGGGCATTCTGCGATACGACTGTACTCTGTACTCCTGAATTTTTCATAGAGATATCTGTAAGAAACTTTTTTAATAAGCCTTCTGTCTTACATAGTTGCAGATATTTTATGTTGAAAATTTTAAGGTTCTTCACTTTTTCTCAATATCACAAGAAATTGTAGGGATATCCCTGTGTTGTCAGCACTATGATTTTTATAACTCTGTAGCAAGTTAATATTACTTTGTCTCTACTACTTTTATATTTTATTACCTACGTTATTAATATGTATTATTTTAGGGCAAGTATTTCGAAGCCAAATAAAGAAAATAACAACAAAATCTTGAGAAGACACAAACACCTTAGCAAAAGATGCGGCTATTCTATTTTTGAAAGGCGTATCGTTTTTCGTGAAAATAATGATGTAAATATGAAAGAAACTATAATTTGCATAGATGATTCAGATGATGACATAGAGAACAATAGCAATAGTCGAGAAGTTCCTTCAAAAAGTATAAAACAAGTATTATCTCATCAAGTTCAATCTGAAGAGCATGAATTTGGAATCAGAAATGGAAATGCCTGTTCAATTTGCTATGATTCTTTCAAAACAATAGGAGACCTAAAGGATCACGTATCATTCCACGAGGAAGTGGATGGGTCATCCCAAAAGCCAGAATCACCACAATCAAGGATAGCAGTAAATAAGCGAGGATGCCGAAAAAGCTTGTCCACGAAGCAAAGGACAAAAATAAGCGACCAACAGAACGGTAAATTCGGGAGAGAAAAGGTCGCTTCTTTTTGTATTCATTGCGGTAAAACTTTCACCTCGCCCTCCGATTTACTAGAACACACACGTACTTCTCATCCTTTTGCCTAGAAGCAACTAGAAATATGCAAACATTGCAGAAAGTTCATCAGCAAACTAAAATGTGACATGGCGGCACATGAAAGAAAGGAACTCATTTTGTTCAACTTGTTATAAGACGTATTACATCCTCAACAATTGCTTTTGTTCGTAACAAAGAGGAAAGTGATAAAAATGCAAAGAATTTATTTTATTTTGGTAGCTTGACCATTGATGAAAGAATTTACAAAACAAGACATTGTTTAGTTGCCCTTAAAAAATTGTACCAGCTTATGTTGAGGTACTGAATGTTCATGTGAGCTGAACTGAAAAGGAAAATGTATTGTAAGATACGGTAGACTCCCATTTAACTGACTCTCAGTAGTTCGATTGGTTCATATGATCTTTTTAGTGCATGTTGTTTCTATTTAAACAACTTGTTACTTCAGATTTTCTAACCTACAGTGGCGGCGCTAGCTTTATTTTTTGACTGGTCAAAAGGTGGCAGAAAAATAACGAAGTTGGGGGGTAGATAAAGGGATACTCTTTTGGGAGTGTATTTTTTATAGTATGCAAATACTATCTGAAGATATCTGTCACTTTAAGGTCCGGTTTTTCAAAGAAACCAACACCGGATTAAGTCTGATACTGACTTCGTTGCTATGATACCGGCTTTCTGATTGGTTGTATCATAGCAACGAAGCCGGTGTCAGACTTACACCGGTGTTGGTTTCTTTGAAAAACCGGCCTAAATGTCGCATCTGTTCTTACTTGTTCTTGAGTCCACACCAGATGTTAACACTTATAAAAATTTTCTACGACTAGAAGTTCCAAAACCATCTTTTCAAACTTCATTGAAAATTTCTTCTAAAGAAAATAAATAATTTACATTAATAGATCATTTAAGAATGACGTCACACAATTGACAGCTATATTTACTGGAAGGCAGACATTTAACATTTGTTTGTTTGCAGAATGAAAGGTGAAAGGGATTTGGTAAGATTTTTTAGAATTCCTACTGCACTAAATCATTGTGGAGAGTACCTACTTAAACAAGTTATCAAATAGAAGATGTCAAAAGTGAGTAAAAGCCTTAAAAAGAGGAGTTTTGAGCGAAAACCAATTAAAAAATTGGCGAGTATGTTCTAGACATTTCATTTCTGGTAATAAAACTTAATTTTGACTTCCCAAATAAAATATGAATAAATGTTTGCCCTCCAACAACAAATGGCGGCCTGTCAAAATCAGGCACTCTAGAACAGTCTATTTTTATTAAGTTGAGCGGATGATTGGGCAAAAATGATTTTGATTGAGTGCTCTCCCACTCGCGCCCACACCTGATAGTGCCGCCACTGCTGACCTATTCGAAAAATTCAATTGAATAAAGCCCAGGCAATGGAAGTCTACTGTACCTGCTAGTGCTGTATTTCAAATGTGTAAATCATAATGAGTATTGTATATATTTATTTTTGTAAATCAGTTGCAAATAAAATAAGAGCTATATTTTGGGCTTTTAGAATTTAAATGAAACTATAAAAAATATAAATGTCCACAAAAATTTGACAGCTCGATACCACCAGAACTTTAAATGGTGGCGCTGGCTGAAAATTCCCTCACTTCCTATTGCCACATGTCTAACCCCTTCTAATTCAAGAAAGAAAGAAAAAGGTTGACTTAGAATCTTTGGAAATGCCATTTAAAATATTTTTAAGAGGGATACGTGCGTGGCTCAGGGAAAAATAAGCGAAGTTCGAAAGGAATGGCAAGACTCGACCATATTACAGAGAACTATTGGAGAAAGGTGGTAGAACATACTGAAAAATTAATTAGATTTATTAGGTTACCGCTTCCTGTAGTTTTCTTTGCTCCTGTTCTAAGTAGCTTATTAAATGAAGCACCATTTTAACGCAAGTTGTTTCTCTATGCTCACAAACCAAATATATAAATTTTAAAACAAAACGATGGTATTACGTTTAGCTTTCTTGATAGCAACTTTAGTTTAAAAAAAAAAAAAAAAAAAAAAAAAAAAAAAAAACAAAAAGAGCGAGGGCGACCATCAGCTTGTTAGGCATCATCTCTCTTTCCTTATCGGGTAAATACTTTTGCCAAAATTCGTTTAAGGGTTACATTTTCAAAAATCAAATTTTTAAATCCGAACTTAACCAAATCAAACTTACTTGTTTGTTTTCTAAGTTGAAATTTTAACTAGAAAAAATAAGTATTTGAAATTTTTATGTAATATAATATTAATTATACAGGGTGATTCAAACGAAAGGGCCTCCATTGGGATCTCGCTTTAAACCTACATACCCTATAGCTTTTCAAATAAGTCAGATCCCAATGGTGACCCTCCAATTTGAAAGTCTGTGTAGTGAATACGGAAAATTCTTTCTTTAACAATTGTCATTTTGCAGTTCCTTTTTTCAAGAAAATATCTTCTCGACCACCTATGAAAGCCAGAGTGTGTCACAAGAAAACTTAGATATCTCTTCGAAATACTTCCTTATGCTGAATATGGATAAACAGCAGGAGCCTAGTAGTCTTCTGGACAACAATTTAGTGGATTCTGATGCAGAGCTGCTTAACTTGTTAGCAGTAGAAGACGATTGCACAGCTATTTTACAAAACATCGCCAGCAATGAGCAATTCGAGAATTTAATCAATAACCAAGAAGAATTTGCTGTAGAATTCAACAATATAACCAATGAGAACTTAAGAAATATTGAAGTAGATAAAGTAAGTCCTGAGAAGACGTTCAAATGTGACCAATGCGGGAGGATATGCAGAACGAGGAAGCTGTTAAAGAGCCACCTCGGTGTTCACTTTGTGGCACGAACAAAATCTTGCGACGTGTGTGGGAAAAAGTTCAGATACAACTACGAAGTTACTGCTCATAAAAAAACTCATAACAACCCTACTTTTCAATGCGATATTTGTTCGAGGATGTTCATCCATAAGTCTCATTTGACCACCCACAGAAACAAACACTTGAATAGGTATCTACTGTCCTGCAAAAACTGCAACAAATATTTTCAATCGAAGAATGCTTACGAAACTCATTTGAACATTTACCACAAAAATCTGTCTCGTATTTGTGAAGTTTGCGGTTTACGTTTGAGTTCCGCATCGGCTCTGAAAGAACACCAAAATACGCATGACCCAAATTATAGCACAAAACGTAATCACGTCTGCGAGATTTGTGGAAAAAGCTACTTAACTACGAGAAACTTACGAACGCATCTTAAAACGCACAGTCAACAAACGAAATACATTTGCAGCATCTGTGGTAAAAAGTTAAGTGGGAAAAAGGTGTTAGAAACGCATATTAAAATGCACACGGGCGAAAAAGACTTCATCTGTGATTTGTGTAATCGTGGATTTGCTTCCCAAGAATATTTAAAAATTCACAAAAGGATTCATACAGGAGAGAAGCCTTTCAGGTGCTCAATTTGTGGTAAAGGTTTTACGCAGAAGACTTCTTTAACGGTGCATTTGAGGTTCCACAGTGGACAGAAACCATATAAATGTGAGTGCGGGAAGGGATTTGCTACAAAGACTCATTTTATGACTCATTATAAGACACACGAAACGGGAGGGGTAGATCTAAGTTTTATCTCTGAACACATAAGTTAAGCCGACTCTAAATGTACCCCAAAGTTTTGTTAAACCTTTAAAAAGAAGTAAATGGGCGTTTTTCGAGCGACAGAATCAGTTGTTTTGTGAATGTACATGATACTATTAACTGTATACATATCTAGATAAAATGGATATCCAGAAAATAAAGATTCAAACTTAAGGCTGGGATGTATCAGCTGTTAGTCTGTAAAGTGCTGCCACCTATCGTCCAAAAGTGTGATTAGGATTATGCAAAATATAGTCACAATCTATTATGATTGGTTTCTACCACAGCTGCAAAAACTTCAGACGGAACCCCTACAGCTTGGAATTTTCAAGGTTTTTTGTTTTAGCGGCAACCGAATAAATCTGAGGGGATTAGTCGACGGTCCTATCTTTGAATTATTGTTTTCTAGTTAGAAATAAGAGAATAAATTGAAGGGCCAGCGCCATCTGCATTACAATGGCCACACTACTACTACTAGGACAGAGCTTAAGGGTACAAATTTTCACTTTGGTAGGGGGATCGTTGTTACAACCTGCAACTTGTTGCAATCTGAAGTTCATGTATTGACTATAATATATCCAAAAGCTGTCA
The DNA here is from genome assembly GCA_963966045.1 of Xestobium rufovillosum. Classification (NCBI taxonomy): domain Eukaryota; kingdom Metazoa; phylum Arthropoda; class Insecta; order Coleoptera; family Ptinidae; genus Xestobium; species Xestobium rufovillosum. Next base: position 43,879,035 of record OZ014493.1, read on the forward strand.
AAAATCGGAATGTGCAAAAGGGCGTTACATCCAAAAACTGAGTTATGCACACTGGCGTAAAGAGCGTAAAAATTGCTATCGTTTGGCACCAAGGTCATTAAATTATTTGTGGCACTTCTATCTCTAAAAAACTGCTGAAGAAACAATTTAGTACAGGCCCTTACGGGAGAAAATTTTTCGAAAGCTGAATATCTCCATTCGAATGCTGAGAAAATCTTCAAGATGTTGACATTTCTTACATTTACATCGTGATAACTCTTAGATTATGGCCTAAATCGAAAAATTTTGTTCTTTACAAAATCTTGTACGCTTCTTTTGGAGTGTGATGGTTCGACATGCAGATTTTTATCTTTTACGTATATTGAGTTGTGTAATTAAATATAAAAAGATGTAAGAAGACCGTCCGATGCCAACGCGTGCCCCACTCTCATTGTGCTGGTCTGCATCTCACTTTTCGCCGTAGCACCGTCCTCCCGCAAGCCACAGTGGAATTTTCTACTTATAATTTAATTCATATGTATAAAATCTGGTAAGCCATAATGTTTTTGTCAGAATGACAGCGACAAAAATTAGTACTTATAAGTCAAATTTCTTGAACATATTTTAGGGAGACGCAGATGGAGCTACGGCGAAAAGTGAGATGCAAACCAGCGCAGCGAGAGGGGGGCGTGCGTTGGCATCTGGCGGTCTTCTTACATCTTCTTATATTTAATTACACAACTCAATATACGTAAAAGATAAAAATCTTTATGTCGAACCATCACACTCCAAAAGAAGCGTACAAGATTCTATAAAGAACAAAATTTTCCGATTTATGCGATAATCTAAGAGTTATCGCGACGTAAATGTAAAAAATGTCGAAATCTTGAAGATTTTCTCGGCATTCGAACGGAGATATTCAACTTTCAAAAAATTTTCTCCCGTAAGGGCCTGTACTAAATTATTTCTTCAGCAGTTTTTTAGAGATAGAAGTGTCACAAATAATTTAATGATCTTGGTGCCAAACGATAGCAATTTTTACGCTCTTTACGCCAGTGTGCATAACTCAGTTTTTGGATATAACACCCTTTTACACATTCCGATTTTTAACAGCTTTTGGATGTATTATAGTCAAGACATGAACTTCAGAATGCAACAAGTTGCAGGTTGTAACAACGATCCCCCTACCAAATGCATTTTACTGCGTCATTGCAAGCATTGAGCACTACTATACTGTTAAATATACAGTTTACAGTGCATCTCGGTTAAATATGGACAAAATGGAGAGATTGCAATACAATTTTCATTCTAACACCGCTGTTCAACCAAGTAACGTAACAATATGTTCTTGGTCGAAAATGAATAACGAATAATTAACTTGGACAATCCTACTTTCTAATTTCGATAAATATGTGTACTAATAGTAAAAAAGGTGTCGAATTTATGACGGATTTTTCAATAATTTGAGGGAGATTTATTTAAGGCGAAGGAAAAATATTACTATAGAAGTAGTGGGAGTCTCCAAGTTGATCTTTTATTGATGAGTCTTTTTTTATTTAATTTCAGAATGGTGTTGGAATGAAAATGTGTCTACATGTCCCGTTTTAGTGCTCAAATTCTGCACCCTTAACTATTTTCTAATGCACAGAGATGACAAACACGTTACATCTTCGACGTTTTGAAATTTCTTGCCTGCCAAATGCTTCTTTAGAAACAAACATGCAGTCGCTATTCGCTATGGGCAAAATGTGAATGACTTAAGCTCTAAAACACTCCTACTTCTGTGATGCTTATATTTTTAATCTTGTTCTAAATTTGAACCTGGATCAATTGCTACAATACTGGCTTTTTGATTGGCTGTACCATAGCAACTGATTCAGGTTAAAATTTATTGGTATTTTAGATAAAATTCTGTACCTACTTGGTAGAGTCGTAGAGTAATACATTAAAGCGCACGCTGCAGATGATGTAATCTCTAGTGTAATCTAATATCTGAAATTGTTTCATGTATAAAAACAAATATAAACAAAAGAAGCGCACCCAAACCACCTATGAATTTTCTAAATAGGTGTTTTAATTAGAAGTCCAAAGAAAAATATGACTGTAGGCAACTGGGGACTCGAACCCAGGTTCCGGGTGGACTTTTTGACCACTAAACTACTTCATTTAGACGTGTAAGACAATCCCTTTTAAAAGTGTTTTACTTAGATCTGTGCGAAATAATTGATTAATCAAAAAATAATTGATTAGTCGATTACCTATTTGATTAATATTATTGTTTAGGTATTAGAAATAATTTTAGTGATTTATTCAATTTTCAGTTAATCAGTTATTTTAATAATCGATTACTTGATTAATCGATTATTTGCTTATTTGATAAATCGATCATTTGATGAATCGGTTATTTTCTTAAACGATATACCTACATTGATTAATAAAATGAGTACTTCCTCATCTTAAAGGGCGTTTTATTACTCATATAGCATTGATTCTTCATGATAACTGGGACGAGCAGATTCCTTAATACATCAAATATGTTGCGTTAAAAATGTATAGAGAAAACTATACAGTGCCCGTCTAAAGTCCGTTCCCCCCCTACTAATTTTTGAACCATTTGAGGTACAACAAAGAAATTCGGCACAAGCTAATCACAGGTCACAATATATTTTTTGACGTAACAATGACAGCTGTCAGTCTCAAGATGGCGGTCGAGCCCCATTTTGAAACAAAATTTTAAATGGGAGGGAGGGTCATGTGACCTCGTTTTAAAGGTCTTATCGAGTGCAATATCATACTAAAACATGGCGTCGATGTCTTTTGTTCAATTTTTATATTTTAACATTTTTCTAACGAAATTTTATTCTAATTTGTAGTGAAATCTCTTAATGAAGTCGACCAATAAGAGGAGAAAAGAGAGTTTATTAAGGAAAAACTACCGCTAGATGGTAATTTCTTCCAGCTTCTCCAAAAATCAAAACCGCTTCAAATTTATCGTCTAAGCTACGAGCCATGGTCACACTTTTCCTAAATGAAGGAACTAAACACGCCACATTTGACCAGTAGAAAACAAGATGTTACCTCGACAACGAATTTTGTTTCTAATACAAACGTGATTGGTTATTTAGAAATTTGATTAGCCACCATTTTGTAACGTTTTCAGGTATCGACGCCATATTTTATTTAGTATGATATTGCACTCGATAAGACCTAGGGAGATATCAAATAGATTACATTCTTGTTAGGCAAAGATTTAGAAATCAAGTTAGAGATTGTAGAAGTTATCCAGGAGCAGATATAGATAGTGATCACAATATAGTCGTTATGAAGGCCAATCTTAAATTTAAGATTTTGAAAAAACGAAGCGGAAGAAGGTATCTTGACCCAGAGAGACTAAAAGATGATGATACGCGCGATAAGTTCGAGAAAAAGACAAACGAAGTACTAAAGGGCGCGGGCGAAAATATTGTTAGGGACATAGAGGAAGAATGGAATTGCATTAAAAATAGTTTAGTTTCCTCAGCTATGGATATTTTGGGTCATAAACAGAATGAAAGTAGGAAACCCTGGATAACAAAACATATTGTAAGTCTAATAGAGGAAAGGCGAAAATATAAAAATAGGTTAGATGAAATAGGGAAACAAAGATATTAGGCAATAGGAACGATAGGGGAGTGAGACTGATAGAGTTCTGCGATAAACATAACTTAACGGTCGCGAACACTCTATTTCACCATCATGTTAGGAGACGCTGCACGTGGAAGATGCCAGGAGACCTAGGGAGATATCAAATAGATTACATTCTTGTTAGGCAAAGATTTAGAAATCAAGTTAGGGATTGTAGAAGTTATCCAGGAGCAGATATAGATAGTGATCACAATATAGTCGTTATGAAGGCCAATCTTAAATTTAAGATTTTGAAAAAACGAAGCGGAAGAAGGTATCTTGACCCAGAGAGACTAAAAGATGATGATACGCGCGATAAGTTCGAGAAAAAGACAAACGAAGTACTAAAGGGCGCGGGCGAAAATATTGTTAGGGACATAGAGGAAGAATGGAATTGCATTAAAAATAGTTTAGTTTCCTCAGCTAGGGATATTTTGGGTCATAAACAGAATGAAAGTAGGAAACCCTGGATAACAAAACATATTGTAAGTCTAATAGAGGAAAGGCGAAAATATAAAAATAGGTTAGATGAAATAGGGAAACAAAGATATAAGGCGATCAAGTGGGAAATTATTCGGAAATGTAGGAAAGCGAAAGAGCAATGGATCGATAATAAGTGCAAAGAAGTGGAAAATAAGTTCGAAGTAGGAAAGACTGATGAAGCATATAAAATAATTAGGAGAAATTTTAGAGAAATTGGATCTAGTACCAAAAGCATTAGGAATGAGGCAGGAGATATCCTAATCGAAAGCGGGGAGAAGGCAGATAGGTGGAAAGAATATTTAGGAAACTTATATGCGGGACAGGAAGTGCAAGATATATTAGAAAGCGAAAGCAGTGTAGAGGGGGATAACCTAGGGAATCCTATAATGAGAGAAGAGTTTAAGCTAGCACTAAAAAGTTTAAGGAATAATAAAGCGCCAGGTATAGATGGCTTGCAGGCAGAAATCTTAAAGTGCGCAGGTCAAGAGGTAATAGATCGTTTATTTAAATTAGTTAGTCGTATATACCTGACAGGCGAGATTCCAGAGGATTACAAACGGAACATCATGGTAGCTTTGCCAAAAAGGAAAGGCGCGGATGGGTGCGAAAATTTCAGAACCATCAGTTTAACTTCCCATGTGTCAAAAATTTTAACTAGAATTGTGCAAAGAAGGATGGAGAAAAACGCGGAAGAAATATTAGGAGAAGATCAGTTCGGATTTAGACGAAATAGAGGAACGCGCGAGGCCATCCTAGCTTTACGAGTAATTATAGAAAAAACGATAGAAAAGAGAAAGAGCGTCTATATAGGATTTGTAGATTTAGAAAAGGCCTTCGACAACGTAAAATGGGGGAAGATGTTCGAAGTGCTGCGAAAGGTAGGGATAAAATATAGGGACAGAAGAATAATACATAATCTCTACGAAGAGCAAAAGGCAGTTATAGAATGTGAGCAGGAACGAAGGGAAGTAGATATCCGGAAGGGAGTGAGACAGGGATGTGCATTGTCACCTCTAGTTTTCAACTTATATATCGAAGATGCTATTAATATTGTTAAGGACAGAACAGCCTCAGGGATTAATGTACAGGGTCAAACTATTAACATGCTCAGATTTGCGGATGATATAGCAGTGTTAGCATCTAGCAAAGAAGAATTAAGAGCGGCTTTGAATGAAATGGAAGCAGTTTTGACACAGAGCTATGGCATGACAGTCAATAAAAAGAAAACTAAAATTTTGGTATGTAGGGGATGTGAAAATAGAACTAAAGTTGACATACAAATAATAGGAAATGAGAAGATAGAGGAGGTCACGGATTTCTGCTATTTAGGAAGTAAAATAACTCAAGACGGTAGGAGCACTAAAGATATAAAACAAAGAATAGCGCAGGGCCGAGTTGCGTTTAACAGAAAGAAACAACTGTTATGTTCGAGAACGGTTAATATTGAGACTAGGAAGAGACTCTTAAAGTCGTATGTATGGAGTACGGCATTATACGGGTGCGAAACATGGACAATAGGGGAAGCGGATCGCAAAAGAGTAGAAGCGTTTGAAATGTGGTGCTACAGGCGCATGATGAAGATACCGTGGATAGATAAGGTTAGGAATAAGGAAGTATTAGAAAGAGTTGGGGAAAAGCGAAAGGTATGGAAGACAATAAAGAGTAGGAGAGATAGGATGGTAGGACACCTTTTAAGACACGAACGAATAGTTCGCGACATACTAGAGGCAGAGATAGGAATAAAAAGAGGTAGGGGTAGGCCTAGATTAGACTACTGCTCTCAAATAGTTAGGGATGTAGGATGTTCTACTTTTAGGGAAATGCGTAGGTTAGCTCAGGATAGAAAAGAGTGGAGGTACGCATCCAACCAGTCTTCAGACTGAGAACCTTATGATGAAGACGTTTAAAACGTGGTGTCACATGAACGTCCTTCCCATTTAAAATATTTTTTCAAAATGGCGCCCGACCGCCATCTTGAGACTGACAGCTGTCATTAATACGTCAAAAAGTATCCTGTGACCCGTGACTACCTTGCACCGAATCTCATGGATGTACCTCAAATGGTTCAAAAATTAGTAGGGGGGGAAAAGACTTTAGACGGGCACTGTACATGTTGTTCATCGATAAGTCGATAAGTCGATAAGTCAATTAATCAAATAATCGATTTATTAAATAAGCAATTAATCAAATAATCGATTAATCATATAATTGATTAATCGAGCAATCAATTAATTAAATTTATCCATTATTTCCCAAAGTAGGGCAGAGTGTAGAAAATTTCTTACAGCAAAGTGACAGGGTAGTTATGGTTAGGTTAGATTCGAAACCTGTAAAAACAGTAATAATACAGGTATATATGCCCACTTCTAACTACAGTGATGAGGTCGTAGAGGCAGTTTATAGTGATATTGAACATGTGCTAGATTTTGTGAGAGGACACGAAAATTTAATAATTATAGGAGATTTCAATGCAGTCGTAGGCACAGGGCGAGAGGGCGGAATAGTTGGTCCCTTTGGATTAGGCAATAGGAACGATAGGGGAGTGAGACTGATAGAGTTCTGCGATAAACATAACTTAACGGTCGCGAACACTCTATTTCACCATCATGTTAGGAGACGCTGCACGTGGAAGATGCCAGGAGACCTAGGGAGATATCAAATAGATTACATTCTTGTTAGGCAAAGATTTAGAAATCAAGTTAGGGATTGTAGAAGTTATCCAGGAGCAGATATAGATAGTGATCACAATATAGTCGTTATGAAGGCCAATCTTAAATTTAAGATTTTGAAAAAACGAAGCGGAAGAAGGTATCTTGACCCAGAGAAACTAAAAGATGATGATACGCGCGATAAGTTCGAGAAAAAGACAAACGAAGTACTAAAGGGCGCGGGCGAAAATATTGTTAGGGACATAGAGGAAGAATGGAATTGCATTAAAAATAGTTTAGTTTCCTCAGCTAGGGATATTTTGGGTCATAAACAGAATGAAAGTAGGAAACCCTGGATAACAAAACATATTGTGAGTCTAATAGAAGAAAGGCGCAAATATAAAAATAGGTTAGATGAAATAGGGAAACAAAGATATAAGGCGATCAAGTGGGAAATTATTCGGAAATGTAGGAAAGCGAAAGAGCAATGGATCGATGATAAGTGCAAAGAAGTGGAAAATAAGTTCGAAATAGGAAAGACTGATGAAGCATATAAAATAATTAGGAGAAATTTTAGAGAAATTGGATCTAGTACCAAAAGCATTAGGAATGAGGCAGGAGATATCCTAATCGAAAGCGGGGAGAAGGCAGCAGATAGGTGGAAAGAATATTTAGGAAACTTATATGCGGGACAGGAAGTGCAAGATATATTAGAAAGTGAAAGCAGTGTAGAAGGGGATAACCTAGGGAGTCCTATAATGAGAGAAGAGTTTGAGCTAGCACTAAAAAGTTTAAGGAATAACAAAGCACCAGGTATAGATGGCTTGCAGGCAGAAATCTTAAAGTGCGCAGGTCAAGAGGTAATAGATCGTTTATTTAAATTAGTTAGTCGCATATACCTGACAGGCGAGATTCCAGAGGATTACAAACTGAACATCATGGTAGCTTTTCCAAAAAGGAAAGGTGCGGATAGATGCGAAAATTTTAGAACTATCAGTTTAACTTCCCATGCGTCAAAAATTTTAACTAGAATTGTGCAAAGAAGGATGGAGAAAAAGGCGGAAGAAATATTAGGAGAAGATCAGTTCGGATTTAGACGAAATAGAGGAACGCGCGAGGCCATTCTAGCTTTACGAGTAATTATAGAAAAAACGATAGAAAAGAGAAAGAGCGTATATATAGGATTTGTAGATTTAGAAAAAGCCTTCGACAACGTAAAATGGGGGAAGATGTTCGAAGTGCTGAGAAAGGTAGGGATGAAATACAGGGACAGAAGAATAATACATAATCTCTACAAAGAGCAAAAGGCAGTTATAGAATGTGAGCAGGAACGAAGGGAAGTAGATATCCGGAAGGGAGTGAGACAGGGATGTGCATTGTCACCTCTAGTTTTCAACTTATATATCGAAGATGCGATTAATATTGTTAAGGAAAGAACAGCCTCAGGGATCAATGTACAGGGCCAAACTATTAACATGCTCAGATTTGCGGATGATATAGCAGTGTTAGCATCTAGCAAAGAAGAATTAGGAGCGGCTTTGAATGAAATGGAAGCAGTTTTGACACAGGGCTACGGCATGAAAATCAATAAAAAGAAAACTAAAATTTTGGTATGTAGATGGAGTGAAAATAGAACTAAAATTGAAATACAAATAGGAAATGAGAAGATAGAGGAGGTCGCGGATTTCTGCTACTTAGGAAGTAAAATAACCCAAGACGGTAGGAGCACTAAAGATATAAAACAAAGAATGGCGCAGGGACGAGTTGCGTTTAACAAAAAGAAACAACTGTTATGTTCGAGAACGGTTAATATAGAGACTAGGAAGAGACTCTTAAAGTCGTATGTATGGAGTACGGCATTATACGGGTGCGAAACTTGGACAATAGGAGAAGCGGATAGAAAAAGAGTAGAAGCGTTTGAACTGTGGTGTTACAGACGCATGATGAAGATACCGTGGATAGATAAGGTTAGCAATAGGGAAGTATTAGAAAGAGTTGGGGAAAGGCGAAAGGTATGGAAAACAATAAAGAGTAGGAGAGATAGGATGGTAGGACACCTTCTAAGACACGAAGGAATAGTTCGCGACATACTAGAGTCAGAGATAGGAATAAAAAGAGGTAGGGGTAGGCCTAGATTAGACTACTGCTCTCAAATAGTTAGGGATGTAGGATGTTCTACTTTTAGGGAAATGCGTAGGTTAGCTCAGGATAGAAAAGAATGGAGGTACGCGTCCAACCAGTCTTCGGACTGAGAACCTTATGATGATGATTTCCCAACTATCGATAATAAAAATTAAAATGCTGTCTCATTTTTAACCTACAATTTTGGCAAAACCCAAAAATGAGACATATGTAACTAATTAGCTGTGTGTGAAGCACCTACTTGCTGTTTTCGAGCTGGTAACACACATTGTTGCACAATTCTGGTTTATGTAATCAACTAACCTACTTCACCTACTGAATGTGCCATTATTTTCTGGATATCCCTTGTAGTTTGGGTTTAAATTATAAAATCACAATTTTTGTGTCACCACGTCAACTACTCCGTATTAACAGAACATAATGTTGTTAAATTGATATCAATGAACATGTTAAATCATATGCGTAGTTTTCTTTTCTTTCCTTAATATATCTTTTTAAATTTCCATTAACAGGTTAGTATACTTCTTTTCGGCTTCTGGTTTTTAAGTTATTTAGTTAGGTGCTTACATTTTTTTTGAATTTAACTACAGCGAGCGATTTTTCAGGTTAGCTGCTGTGCTACTAAAAGGCATTAACATTAAGAAATCAAGAAATGCAAAAGAAAATGCAAATTCGGAACATAAAACACAAACTGAACCTGTAGAAACAGACAGCGATGAAGAATTAGAAACAATAGTCATAGAAGGTGATGAAGAACCAACAGCTGGTAATAAACCTAAATCAGATGACGTTGGACTTAAAAAACCAAAAATATCTTCAACCAGTACTCAGTTTGTTAAAATTCGAAGTACCAAATATATTTGTGCGATGTGTGGCGTTACGTTCCCCAGTTTTGACGTTCTGTTAAAACATGTGAAGAGCATCACTCCTTGTAATGACAAGAGTAGTGCTTGCCCCATCTGCGACAAGAAATTTTTGAATAAATCTAGAATGAAAGCCCATATTAGCGTGCATAGCGAGAAGATTCGGTATCCTTGTGAAAAATGCGGGAGGAATTTTTCAAATACCATGGCGTTGCAGGTAATGAATTGCACAGATTTATCATTAGAATGTGATGCGAACACACAATTTTTAGAAAAATATAACAGCACTTCACACGTTAAGACCTATGGCTTAAATTATCCGATTCCACAACACCGACATGCACTAGTACTTCTCAGTCTTCTACCCCCCATTTTCCTCCAGATCCATCTTGAATGTTTTTGATGTTAGCCTCCATTCTTTGGCTCTCGGAATGCTACATACTCTATTCATTCTTCTCCTCCATCCATCTCCCTCCATAGAACCTGCGCAAACATATTCTTCCCAATATGCCCGTACACCTCATTCCTCCCATGATCCATCTCTATGGTGTCTTCCTGGTTTCCATCACGTGTACTATATCACATACCTTTTTCCAGGCCCACATGGAGATGTTCCATACTCAGTATTTCGACATAACAGAAACTGGGACTTTCCAATGCAAGTTGTGCCCAGAAGAAAAAAAACTGAAACCTCAAATCTTGAGACACATTAACACTGCGCACTTGGCCGTCAGCACAGTACTTTGCGACATTTGTGGAAAGAGTTTTCCTAATGAAAGTGCCCTTAGATCGCACTCGCAGACGCATAGTGATGTCAGTCAGTACATGTGTCAAATTTGTTCGAAAACGTTCAAGGTGCGCGGTTCTTTAAGGGTGCATTTGCAGACCCACGATGAGGAGACGAGATATTACTGTGACCAGTGCGAGAAGTCGTTTAAGAAGAAGTCCAGTTTGGCTGAACACAGGAAGGGTCACTTGGGATATTTTCCTTTCAGTTGCAGTGTTTGTAAGAAGCGCTTTGTTTCACGGTCAAGCCTAAATGCGCATGCTAAAATTCATACTAATAATTGAATTTTTTAATACTGAAATTACTTAATTGTATTGTAATTTAATTTTCTTCATTTTGAATAATCTGTTTGTCATGTTTGATTTAATAAAGAAATAACTATGTGAACGTGTTTCTGTCAAGAAGAAACCTATACAAGGGCCCAAAATATGTTTTACTATGTTCAGCTTGCACGGTTTCCATGTGCTGAAAACAGTTTTGACCACAAAGGTCAAAGGCGCTTACAGTAAGTGAAATGTTTGTTTATTTTTAACTATTTTTGTAACTTTTGATATCATGATGACCGAGTGGCAATTATAATACTCACTGTCTGATACTCATCAATCTCAAAACATCCACTCAGTCCGAGTATACCTATCACTTTTCAAAATTATCCGCAATGTTTTGCTTCACTTCTAATTTACGAAAATATTCCAGTGTGAACAGATTAACAATCGTCGAGCAGTAACTTACATGTGGAAGCACAATAGTTTTATAAACAAGCAACCTTGACCATAAACTTAAGTTAACTTCTACTCGTAGTAAAACTCCAACTTTCTGGCTCACTTTCTTTATAACATAATTACCATGACTTTTAAAAATACAAAATAATTCCCAAGTATTTCAATTCCTTAACGACCACGAACCTGCTTCCACCCACATAAACATCGCCCACAGGAACAATATATCTATGCGAAACGAACATTACCTTGGTTTTACTCACATTGATAACTAAAGCATTACAGGACAACCACTTACACAATAACTCCAGTTCCTCATTCAATACTTGTACAATGTAATCCACATCATCATGGACAAAATACACAAGCATATCATCAGCAAATAGCTGTATTTTACATTTTTTGAAAACTTTAACTATGTCATTAACATACAAAATAAATAATATAGGTCCTAACACTGATCCTTGAGGAACTCCCCATTTTGATTCCTTCTCACTTGAAATACTTTCCCCATATTTCGTCACTTGTACTCTACCTACAAGAAAACTTCTGAATCAATCCAACACAACACCATCAACCCCAACACGAGCCAATTCCGATCAATCATCGCAAAAGCGCGCTTAAAATCCATGAATACCGCACCTATTATTTGCTTCTCAGAAATTGCCATCTTCCACTCATGTATCACAGTTTGTACTGCAGTCTCACACAATTGGCCCCTTCTAAAACCCGCTTGAGACCCCGAGAGAATGTTATTTCCTTGCAAATAATGCAGAAAATGGTCTTTCACAGCCAATTCCAAAATCTTCTCATAAGATGGAAGCCTGTTTATTGGGCGACAGGAGCTTGCATCATCAGCATTCGGGATTTTCTCTACAGGAACAACCATCGATCTCTTCCATTTTGAAGGAAACAATCCTGTTCGCAGGGATTTATTAATAACATTCAGTAACCTATTTCCCACAGCTTCCACAATTAATTTCAAGATTGTAGTATTGATCCCATCGACACTACTGTTTTTATTTGGCAGGCTCTTAACTATTCTTTTCAACTCGCAGAAAGACACTTCTTCAAATTTATCCAACTTCGAATCATGTTTCTCCATCTTGTCTATCACTTCATCATTATTTTAGCCCACTTTAAACCAAACAATCGATGCTATTAATTTAAGAAATAGTGGTTAAATTCTTCAGCTATTTCACAATATCCCTCAATTAGTCTATTATCAAATTTTATTCCTATTTTCTGATTTGTAATATTCTTACTAACCAAATTCTTCAAGACCTTCCACATTCGGTTGGAATTTTGTTTTACCTCATCTATTTGACTATTGTAATATTCTTTTTTCCTCTTCCTTATCGTATCCACTATCTCATTCATTTTTCTCTTAAACATATTCCAGTCTTCTAAGTTATTAGTATCTATTGCTTTTCTAAAGTGAGATTCTCTCTTCTTCATCATCTCATGAATCTCTGGAGTCCACCACCTCTTACCTGCCCATCTTGTATTCAACCACAATTCCTTGACAGGTGCATGTCTATATTTAATGCTTCCAGAACTGAATGTGTAAATTGCTCTGCCATTAGGTCCGTACTGAGCATTGAGTTATCCCAAGTACTATCAATCAAACTAGTTTGGAATTCCAAATCCTTGAATTGTTTAAAGTCCCTAATGAGCTTTTTGGTCATTCTTTCACTACCCCTTTTACCGCCACCCCAAGATAAATCAACCACTATTATAGAATGATCCGCAATTCTGGGAGTTTGCAAAACTTTACAATTCAAATAAGTTAAGGCAGGTATTATTTCACAAACTGTTTTGATTAACTTAAACTTAAGGTCCAGCTGACCCGTAGAATATGCATTATCTTCATGTTTTTGATGGACTGGTCACTGGTGTGAAGATTATTCAGTGTTGCCAATATAATTTTAGTTAAGTGGAAGAGCAGCTTGTGTGTCCATCTGGCAGATGCAAAATGAACTAACTTGACTTGTCAGTGTAATATATAAACATTTCTTTGTAGATATTTACCAATTTTTATCAAACTTTGTTTTTCTGTGTAACAGAATATTAAACTTTTCGAATATTTTATTTGTATAAAGCCTGAAATAAGTCTTCACTTGAAACATATTCTTCAGATGTTAACACTCTTCATTTGTTTTAGATCGGCCAACGACGTATTAAAAAACCTAATTTGCAGTCCTTCAATGACAATTAAAGTCAAATCGAGGGAGCAACTAATAAATCCCACAGAACTGCTTGCTATGCAAATGTGCGAAGAAAACAACCAAGTGACGATAACAAAAAAGAAGAAGCACACTCCGAAGCGGAGGAAAAGAAAACAACCGCCAATAAAACTAAAAATAAGGCGAGGAAAAGGCGTTGATACATGTAATATTGTTGAGGAGGACAGTGAAGAAGCGGTAAGTGAAAATTTTGAAGGGAAAATTAAGGAAGAAGCGGAATCCGATAAGGAAAAAGAACCTGAAGGCAATCAGAGTGTCCATTGCGAAATTTGCGACAAAACCTTCAAAGATAATTTAGAATTCGGGATACATTCGAAAATACATAATGACAATGACAAGTATAACTGCCATATGTGCAAGTATTCAAGTGCGTCGAAGTATCATTTCGAAATGCATATTAAAGCGCACGAAGGCAACACGAAATACAAATGTTCAATTTGTAATAAAGCCTTCACTGTTAGCACCCATGCTTTAGAACACAAATATTTCCACAGCGGAGAAAAACCGTTTCAGTGTGAAATTTGTGGAAAGCACTTCATGTTTTCGTGGTTTTTGACATCCCATAGGCGTACCCAGCATTGGGAAATAATGACGGGGATGCCGCTGGTCAAATACGATTGCTTGATTTGCAATAAACATTACACCTCTTCTACTGGCCTAAAAAGACATAAACTTAGTAAACACAACGAAAGTGGCCAAGATGTCTCAGTTTTATGCGACATATGCGGTAAGAGACTGTCGAGCAACGAGAAATTGAAATTCCACAGGCGAATTCACACCGGATATAAACCTTACGGTTGCAACGTGTGCCCTAAAAGTTTTTCGAGAAAAGAACAACTGAAGGAGCACGAGAGGGTGCATACAGGGGAAAAACCTTTCATTTGCAAATATTGCGGTAAAGGGTTCACGCAAAGGTCACCCCTGAGGATACACGAAAGGACGCATACAGGGGAAAGACCTTATGTTTGTAGGTTATGTTCAAAGGGGTTCATTTCTAAGGGTGTTATGGATACGCACATGAAGACTTGCAATGGGGCACCTTTACCGTTTTTAGAGGGTCATCGTATTTAATAAGGCAATGACAAGTTTCTTCTTGGTTCTTTTGTTAACTGGGGAAATTAGGGTTGCCAACTGTTCAAAATAATTCTGCTTTGTAGAAGCGTTAGTGACAGATCGATACTGAACAACATTTCTTTAGGACTTCTGTATGATTTAAATACTTCGTAGTGACTTTTCTAGAAGTGTAAATCAAAAAATTGATTTGGAATAGGAAGTTTGATTAGATAAGATAATAGAAAAAGTAATTTGAAGAAAGTTTTCAGTTTTCATTTACTCTTGCAGTTGGTAACCCTCAGTTTTTACATACAATGCGTTCATCCAGTTGAGCCCATACGTTTCTTACCTAATTTTTTATCTAAAAATGAATATTTTTTGTATTTTGATGTTGCAGGCAACACTGTTATTTAGGAATGTTCAAATACAGAATGCATGTGCGTTAAAATTAATAGTTAATTTAAATTATTTTTACATGGATAGAGTTAATGTTGTTAAATAAATAATATAAGTTTTGCCGTAGTTGTTGTCAACTATGTAGGATTGTATAAAATCAATATTTTTACAACAAACATTTTCTTTATACCAGGTACTCACGAAACCGAGATACCATCAGATACCATCCCAAATTCACTTCCGGTGAACCAGAAATTGCATTCACTTTCTTATTTTAAATAGCACCCCGTATAAATTTTAGTAGCATTCAATTCTTCTATGAATTCTTTTCCAGTGAGGTGTCAAAGTTAATATGTGGACTAAATATGGCGTCGAAATTACACGTTTTCTTAGGAAGCAAGTTGGCTGTGCCATATCATGAAATCAATTGAAAACAAAATTCTATCTGAAACATTTGTCAAGATTTATTTAAAAAGGAAAAGTAAAAACTGACAATCGCTATAAACATCATAGCCAACTTCACTCATAAGAAAGTGTGTAATTTCGGCGCCATATTTAGTCCAAGCATTAACTTATGGCACGAAACTGGAAAGCGAATTCATAGTAGAATTGAATGGTATTAAAATATATACAGGGTGCTATTTAAACTAAGAAAGTGAATGCAACTTTGGGTTATACCAGAAGTCGGTTTTTGGTGCTTTTTATACCAACAGTGGTGTATTTATCAACCATGCACCTGCTTCAAATTTCAGTTCTCTACGTTAAATTGCAATTCATTGGCAGACTGCACAACGACTTCGTGGGCATCCGGTATATTTCGGTTTCTAATTCAGATATATGTACAAGGTGTGTACAGAATATAACGTGACGAGAAACTATGCAAATCTAAGACCTCTTGTAGAAGTATTTTTAGTATTACGATTTTGTAATGTATAATACAAAATTACAGTTTGGAGCTAAACTAATAACAAATTTAAAAGCAAAAATGCCAATAATATATTTATAAATAAGAGAAATTGTTACACGGTTTTATTTATATTGAAATAAAAAGTAATACATCATCTATTTTCATTTATTTTCTCTGTCCTACTTAGAAAATTAATTGATATTTCACCATTAGAGCGTAAACAAAAAAATTTCAGAGCTTGTTGGATATTGTGAAGTAGGAGTAGCTACACGTTTTGTAATTTTTGAAATAATGAAGGCCATATGTAATGTTTGCAACTTCCAGACCATCACATGCCCTAATACAAAAATTTTTCAGGTTTTTGCCAGAACTTCTGATACCAATAGTAACGATAAACGAGGGCGGAAATAAAAAACAAGGGAAACAAAATCAGAGAAACTCCAAAAATAAAAAACAATCAAACGGCCGGATTTTCCGTGTGAGAAAGGATTCTGATGTTAATTTAGAAGAAGAAGTACCTAGATTCTCTTGTCATGTTTGCAAGGATGATGTAAAGAGAACGGAGAAAGGTTTCAGATTGCATTTTAAAGAGGAACATAAAGGGAAGAGGTTGAGGGCGTCTAAATTGTCGACGGAAATTTACTATTGCGACATCTGCGGGAAACATTTTAAAATGAAGAAAAGTTTGAAGGAACACATGGAAATTCACAACAACCAGTTTCACTGCGACGAGTGTGAAATAAGTTTTAAGAAAGTAGTAGAGTATGTGCTGCACATGCGCATTCATAGTGTCCAAGAAAATTTTCAGTGCATTTTCTGCGAATACATCACGGGAGACATAAAAGATATTAGTCTACATCTAAGTATCACCCACACCGAAAATCCCAAATATTTTTGTGCGACTTGCAAAAAAGGTTTTCATATACTCTCCTGGTTTCAAGAACACGATAATTTCCACACAGGAGCACGTCCATTTGAATGCGAATTTTGCGGGAAACATTTTCCCTACACACGTCATTTGGCTGTCCATAGAAGAACACTACATAAAGACCTCATCACTTCTGGTCCGAAGTTACACGAATGTGTAATTTGCAAAAAACAATACCAGCATAAAAACAGCTTAAAATTACATATGAACGTTCACACTGGCAATACCGCAATTTGTCACGTTTGCGGCAAACAGTTATCGAGTCAAGAAAAATTAAAATTCCACCTAAGAACCCATACGGGCTATAAACCGTTTAGTTGTCGCTATTGCGAGAAATCTTTTACAAAAAAACCCATTTTGGTGGAACATGAAAGGATTCATACAGGCGAAAAACCATACGAGTGCGAACACTGTACTAAAGCTTTTTCCCAACGGTCCAGTTTAGTTATTCATATCAGGAGTCATACTGGCGAGCGCCCATATGTTTGTCAATTTTGTAATAAAGGTTTTGTGGCCAGAGCTATGCTCAATATACATTTTAAGACATGTAAAGGTTCACCTATTTAGTTTCTCATTGATGATACTCAAGCATAGACATTTATTTGAATTTTCCGCCCGAATTTTTTTTGTACCCACTGACGTCACGTATGGGTGAAAAAGAGTGGAACAAATTGTATTTTTTTAACGTTTTCACGCAAACGTTGCTTTAAATCAGTTATTAATGTTTAATTTAAAATGATCTTTCTACCTTATTTAGCTAGTCCGTTTTACTTTAAGAAAAACTTGTACCAGGTAGATAATGAACACGTACCTAAGTAATGAGTGATTACTTAATGAATGTATCATTATATTTTGTGTAATTAGGTATTTAGGATTTTGCCATATTTAAATCTTTTTGATAAAACGTATTTTGTAATTTAGAAACTTATTTATTCTGCAGGTAAATTAAATATTAAATTAAAATTGAGTCTGAAATGTTATAAATTAAGTATTCTCTAGGTTTAAATAAATGAATTCATAAATTAAATAATATTTACTCTGCCTCTTTGCGGTCATGATCATTTTCGATAAAGAAATTTTTGGAATATTTTCGTTTGCGAACTGATACTGATAATGAAAATTTCGAAAATTTGTCGCTAAATGTCAGATCCTAAAAATGTTTGAGGGAAGTGTGTTGATCTATGTTCTATGGTGAAGCAACCCAGCCCAGTTTTCTTGTCTGTGTTGATTGCAACAAGATGGAGGTAGGCGGCTGCTGATTTGTGTAGGCAACATAACCTACTATTGTTTGTTTAATATTGCTCTTTTTAGTGATAAAATTAATGGATAAATGTAATTTAGTGTGAATTTTATTTATTGTGATTGTTATTTCATCAGGATTTATAGATGGAAGACGAAGGGTATGACATTTGTTTAAGTTTTTGGTATTGTTTACGCGTCAAGTTGTTTGCATATTTTGCTGTAAAAGTGCGTCAAATAGATTGAAATCCGAGCGTTCGGATTATAAATAGAGTTTTGTAGTAAGTTCAGGTGATATTCGCTTGCTTCAGAGAAAACTGAGTTTGTTTCTTAAGTGATTTGAAGACATTCTTTTTTGTGGGTGCCTGCCATTATTAAATAATAATTAGGTACGAAAATGGCTCTCCTGATTTATTGTCACATTATTATTGAATAGTTTTTTGATTCTTGCACGTATACAGGATGGGTCAACTTCAGCCCAGTACCATTGCAGTTTGAAATTTAAGTGTTCTGAGATTTATGCATAATTGGTTCACCTTCCCCTTTAAACAACTTCGCACTTTTACCATTAGGATGATCTCGATGTTTTCTAACAATATTTAATAATTTAAATTTAATGCCTACAATAACAATAGCACACTTCAATTGGATGCTCTGTAGGGTCCAAATCAGCAAATACATTAAATAGAACTGCCCGGAAAGTGGGAATCCTGAGTTCAACTCCCAGTTGCGTGCCGTTACATTTTTCATACAGTTTTTAATTAAACATGTTCAACTCACGGCGATTATAAGCCTGGGTTCGAGTTACAGTTGCATATCGTCACAACTGCGTTAAAATCCACAATTATTCAATTCTCAACCCACGAAATCTAGAAAATATTCGATATCACTTATAAACTGCTTCTACAGCCTCATCACTATTATTAGATGGGGGATAAGTAACAGCCGTGTATACACTAATTTAACTGCTGACATTTCCTGAAATGCCGAATTCTTTATGAAAATTCTGAATCGATTGTAATTAATTATAATTATATAGTACGTACACAAATCGTGAATGTTAATGAACAAGTGATTACAGGTAAGTGTTTTTCTAATAACATTGCATATTCTCTTTTAATTATTAATGATAATTATTGTTTCTTCTTTTTAAGGGAATGCATTGTTGAAACTTCGTAATTACAAAATATATGTAAATTTCGTAAATAAATAAATATCTCATTTAAAAATTGTCATTTTATTTAAGTACTTGAAGCATGCGTTGAAAGTTGCTTTAAATCTACTAACGCTGATTTCTTACAGGCTCTTCAAGAATTTCGGTTGCCTATCCATATACATTCCAAACTTCGAAGGGAATCCAATGTTCGAAGAGCTTATTCCGTCGTTAACGACGGTGAAAACTGAGGAGCACTCTTATTCAAGTGGAAAATCTATCAACAAGAAACAGCCTGATAGGTTGTGCTCCACTTGTGGCGAATTTGTCCGCAATAAACGATTTGAGAGGCATTGCAATTCACATCCGAAAATTCTGTGCACTTCTTGCGACGAAACGTTTAAAACAGAAGAGGATTTGAACAAACATAGAGAGTGTCATGAAGAAAACCCTCATCCATGCGCCAATTGCAATTTGAGTTTCAAAACTTTGATAGAATTGGGGGTACACACTAAGAAACACGAATTGTGTTTTAGGTGCCCAAAATGTAAATACACAACTAAGAGTAAGTCGACGTTGAGAATGCACATTAATAGACACGAAAATAACTATAAATATCGTTGCGAGATTTGTAATAAGGGCTTTATGTGCTCGTCGGTGCATATGGAGCATGTGGAAGGGCACACCGGTATAAAACGATTCATGTGCGATATTTGCGGTAAAAAGTTTTTGTTTAAGCGTTACCTTTACGTTCATAAAAAGTTGAATCACGCGCAAACTGTTGATGGAACGGAAGAACTGTACCAGTGCGAAGTTTGTCAAAGAAAATTCAAGTTTCAGAAGAGCTTAGAAAGGCATCTGAGCGTGATACATGATATTGGTATTAGACGCACAGTGAGTTGCCCCGTTTGCAATAAAGTTATTGCGAATCCTTATAATTTAAAAATGCATATGAGGACCCATACAGGAGAGAAACCTTTTGTTTGTGAAACTTGCGGAAAATCTTTCTCGAAGACGGTGTATTTGAAAAAACATATTAATAAGCATTCGCGGGAGAAGGGGAGGAATGCCGATAGGTACGGCGGGAATTTTTCGTGAAATAACAGAATGTCAAGTTTTTAAGTAACATTTTAATAATAAGTATTTTTGAGAAATAGTGTATCGTTTGTATTAAAACCTGATGTTGAAAACTTTTGTGGTAAGTTTTTTTTTTTAATATAGTGGGCGTTTCAGAAGGACTGCAAATTTCCAGGGGTATTTTCCTCTACTAATTTTAAGCAATCAAATTAGGTACATTTATTCTGCTTATGATAAGGAGCTCTAGAAATATAAAACAAAGAATAGCGCAGGGCAGAGTTGCATTTAACAAAAAGAAACAACTATTATGCTCGGGATTGTTAAATGTAGAAACTCGGAAGACTCTTAAAAACGTACGAGTATGGAGTGTTGTATGGGTGCGAAACTTGGACGATAGGAGAAGCGGATAGGAAAAAATTGGAAGCTTTTGAAATGTGGTGCTACAGACCCATGATGGAGATACCATGGATAGATAAGGTTAGCAACAGAGAGGTATTAGAAAGAGTTGGAGAAAAGCGGAATTTATGGAAGACAGTAAAGAATAGGAGAGATAGGGTGGTGGGACACCTGAGGCACGAAGGCTTAGTTCGTGACATTGCAAGGCTGCCATTCCACTCACTTTTCTCATCTTTTCTCACTATTTTATAATCTAATCACCTTTTGTCAGTTTTTCTGTGATTTAGTCACCTTTATCACTTTTTTCACTTTATATTTTATCAATTTTATAAATAAATTTAAGTAAATAGCTGATGTGTCACTTACCAACAATACAGGATGTTTCAGGAGGAATGGTACATACTTCAGTATGTTATAGTACCGTTTATTTTGAACAAAAAAGTTCATATGAACAGGTGTCCAATTCCCAATGGTTATTGAGAAACAGTAATTTTAATGTAGAGCGCATTGCAGAGCAATTATCCAGTACGCTGCTGTACAACAATTGTCATATGACATTTAGCATTATTAGGATAGGCCATGGTGGCCCCATCAATTGGCCATCTAGGTGTCCAGACTTAACTCCATTGGATTATGGGTTACGGGGAGGGATGAAAAATGATGTTTATAGAGAAAAATAGGCACACGTGATGAATTTATCACCCGTATTATGGCCAGTGCTATACGAATAAAGGAGCGCCAGGAAGAATTGCAAAGTTTGGCGGTGGAATTTTTTGGGCCGCTCCTCCAAAATCTATACTTTATTTTGTATATCAAAAGTTAGTTGTCAAAATTAATGAAGTAATAAGTTCATTTATGCAGTAATTCAGCTGGCTGTAACTCAGTAATTATTGAGAATTGAACACGGGTTCATATGAACTTTTTTGTTCAAAATGAGCGACACTATAAGATACTGAATTATGTACCGTTCCTCCTGAAACACCCTGTATATTTTTTAGGTAGAATTTTGTAGACAAACTCCTTCTGATTGTGGAAATATAACATACATATTTTACTTTGATTTTGCAAATAAAGGTTTAAAGAAATTAATAGATTCTGTCGGTACAAAAAAAAATGTTTCTACCTTAAAAATAACAATTTGAGTTAGGTTTTTCATTATCTACTTCATTTTTGTTAATATTTCGCGCATTTTTTTGTTTCAAATTGTTATTTTCAAATGTAACAACATATTTTTATTATTAAGTATCACCTAATATTACTTTTTAAAAGGTTTTTCATTATCTACTTCATTTTTGTTAATATTTCGTGCGTTTTTTGTTTCAAATTGTTATTTTCAAAGGTAGTAACATATGTATTAATTACTTTTTAAACTTTTTTTTGCAAAAATGATGCAATATTCTGTCAAAAGTTTTCAAGCAGGCCATGACATCCGTCAAATTTGATATTTTTTCCCAAAAATTGCGAATAAGGGGATTATTTCTCAAAATTTCGAAAAGCGTCAGATTGAAAAGTTGTTTCATTTTCAATTTTAGGCCCTTACACCAAATTTGACAAATGTCATGGCCTGCCTGAGAACTTTTATTGACGGAATATTGCATCATTTTTGAAGCAGAAATTAACATATGGACCTGACCTGATACGGACTTTACTGGTGTCACCGTAGATAAATCTGTGTATTTTGTTTTGCACTTACTGTGGAAAAATGTTCAATGTTCTAATAAAATTGTTATTCTACGAAAAAAATGTATTCCGATTTTTTGTTTGTATTTTATTAGTCAATCAACGTTGTATCTATACATAGAAGGAGTTCCACCAAGATTAGTCACTTTTTCTTTTAAATTAGTCACTTTTCTTACCTCTTTAAAGAGTTAGGTTGAGTGGCAGCCCTGCGACATACTAGAGTCAGAGATAGGAATAAAAAGAGGTAGGGGTAGCCCAGATTAGACTACTGCTCTCAGATAGTTAGGGATGTAGGATGTTCAACTTTTGGGGAAAGGTGTAGGTTAGCTCAGGATAGGAAAGGATGTTGGTATGCGTCCAACCAGTCTTCGGACTGAAAACTTTATGATGATGGTGTCTTGAAACCTTGGGAATCAATTTCAGGCGAATGCAAATATTTCTGAATCTATACTTATCTACATAACACTCAAGAAAACTTTTAATTCGGCCCTTGTTTTATCCCATTGTGAGGTGGGGACCCAGGGTGACTACGATCTCTATATCAAAATTCAAAATATAATCTTGAATACCGTGTGTAAATACCGATGTTTTTTCTTCAATGTAAGCAAAAGTCACTAAGTTCACTATAAACTGAAAATAAAAAACCCCCGACGACAACTCAATCAGCCATAGGCTTGCATAGCTCCCTACAATGGAAGAATTGTTCCTGCTAACCTCAAAACTTATAAGTCAGATTAGCCAACAGAAAAAGTCTTCGCCATCTATCCGAAGACTGTGGAATTAATAAACATGGTCTCAGTGATTCCCACAAGGGTTGAAGGCTCTGTGTGCAGTCAGGTGTACTTGTATTTACGTGAAATTTAAACATGTTGTATCAGATATTCAAAAATATACCTTTTTTTGATATTTTCTTACTCGTGCCAGATTTTTCAATGTAATGAATCAAAAACTCTAAACTAGATCATACCGGTTGTATAAAGCCTATGACCGAGGGGTTTACCACTAGTAAAATTCGTGTCCCAAGTATTGCACTATTACAAGAGTATTGCACATAATGACATAAGTATTACAATAATTACATAAGTATTACACATAATTACATAAGTATTGCACAAAATGCATAAATATTACATGGTATTACATTAGTATTACATGAGTATTACAACAAAAAACATAACTATTACATTAGCATTACACTAGTATTACATTAGTATTACATGAATTACGTAACTATTACACAACTATTACAAAATTTTTACAGGTAATTCATGCATGCAGGTACTTGTAATACTTACTGGCTTTATTTATTTAAGCAGGTAATGCAGATTGTTACCTAATATAAATGATTTAAGAAAAATAAAATAAATAGATAAATAAGCATTGCTTTGGAAATAATATAATAAACTAGTTGTCAACGCATTGACAGAACAGCTTCCTAGCTACAGCCACAACTGAACTGGAGGGCGCGCACGCGCGCGCTCCTTCTTTTCGTAATTTTTTTCTCAATTTTTTCCTTATACAACCTATTACGATTTTCGCACATCGTGTAGAGAAAAATACCCTCTATCCGATGCAATACAAAAATATATACGGTCTCATGGAAAAAAATGTTCGATGACGTCATATCTCGGCTCAAAAGTGTTTTAAAAAACACCACTCCATCAGTTTCCTATGAACCATCTCTGATATACGTATGCAAAAATTCAGCAAAATCCGTGGAGCCGTTTTCTCGTAAAAGTGCCAACAGACATACACACATCCATACGGACGGAAATGTGCCACCTTTCCAAAAAGTCTTAGAATGACCTGAAACGTCCACATTTGATGAAAAAACACCATGGTCAAAAAACGACTATCACAATAGCTACCTAGCTTAGGCTACGGAGCTAATAAATGTCTAAACATTATCGCGTTAAAACTGTAGTGGGAGCCCGAGTTTAGAGTCCTATTCATAACAGACTACTTAGCTGTTATAAATTAATAATTAAAAACAAGTATTTTTAGGGACATCAAATCGCTCAAATATTATACAGGTGTCCCAAGCAAAATTAGACACCCTAAATAAGTCTCGAGTTAAAAATATTTTGAAGAATTGGGAAAACGCGTCGACCATGATTCGAAGGGGGACATATTTTGAAGTAAAACTGGCACGCTCATCTTCATCCCCTTACCAGACATGGTCAGCCCCTCTGAAATTTTATACAGCAAGGGGGTCAAGTGATAACATCCTTTGAAAAGTACTTAAATTTTTTGCATTGTTATTCAGATAATTTCAATACCTTTCAAACGGTGCATCATTTGACACCCCACTGCTATATAAAATCTCGGGGGCAGTGACCATGTCAGGTAAGGGGATGAAGATAGGTGTACCCGTTTTACTCTAAACTGTGTCCCCTTTCGAATAATCGTTGACGTGTTTTCCTGATTCTTCAAAATATTGTTGACTCAGACTCATTTGGGGTGTCTACTTTTGCTTGAAACACCCTGTAATAAAATAGATCAGTTGTTTTAGAAACAGTAATGACAGAGCAATAAATATAATTGATATCTATCATGTTGTACTAGAGAAAATCAACTAAATGGGTAGTGAGGGATACGACACCAAAGATAACTTGGTTTCAAAAATTGAATCTTGTTCAATTAAAAAAATTCACAGCCTTCGCAATGATGCAACATTGGAAATGACAAAGCAGACTGTAATCCTTGTGCGTTTGGGATATTTCCGCATACGCGATAGCGTGTTAAATAATTATTCATAAAACACCTGCACCGATTTATAATAACTGCATTCCTGTTGTGGCATTTGCGACGCTAGACGGTCCCACACTTAATGAAGCTTACTCAGACTGAGCAGTCTAGCGCCTGGCTACCGCTCGGGGTCTCACGCATGACGTATGTGGCATATGCAACACAATCTTTTCGGTGAATATCATATCCATTCTAAGATACTAATAACATTTTCAATGTTAAAAATACTAAAGTTTTAGTGCGAGGTCAGGTTAGGTCGTATCTACCTCTATATTTATTATTTGCGTTTTAGATGTGGGTACTTATCTATTATGTCAGCCAGATTATCAAAAATCCGTCAAATCATAAAATTATAAATTTTTTCTTCTGATTATCAAGATATGGCGGTGGGTATGGTTAAGAGTTTTTAAATAGTAGCACCTTATCCACGAACATAATACGAACCCAATCAAAAGTGTGTTAACCTAGTGTGTGTTAAAACAGTCGTTTGAGAACGGAACGGTTTAGAATTCACCTAGGCTTTTTATAAAACAACGGAATTTACAATATGGCTGCGATATACAATATACAGGGTTGTTAATTTGAAAACTTCTCGTTCCAAATATCTCGGTGTACAAAACGCAAGAAAATTGCCGAGACACGTGAACAGTACTAGTGTGGGGGTATATTTTACATAAAAATTACACAGCACCTTTTATCTCCCATCAAAAATTTTAAATGTTCTGTGATATCTCATTTCAAAGGTCTTTGTATACATTGCCTAGTTTTAGCTTTCAAATTCGATTTTCTCGTTTCCTAGATATCAATAATACCATATTATGTTCGTGTTTATTAAAAAACTACTCGATACTTTAATTAAAACGAGTTTTGAATCACGTCCCACGTGGTATACTCAAAATTAACATTTAAAGGAATGTACGCATATGAGCGCACATATGCTGAGTATGGCGAGAATACATGCATGTTTGTCAATGTGTACCGCAAATTCTCTCCGCGCTCGGGAAAGCCCTCACCACGCATGAAGTAAGCCATCGTTGTCGGTTTTTGGTCACCGCTCAAAAGAATCATGCGTCTGAATCTTTCTTAGTGTGGACATTGAAACTGTTGCTTTAAAACTATTTACACGCTTGCGGCGTGCCGGCTAGGAGACTGCATTTATGCCAGTTTAGTTTATATACCA
Organism: Xestobium rufovillosum; assembly: GCA_963966045.1. NCBI lineage: Eukaryota > Metazoa > Arthropoda > Insecta > Coleoptera > Ptinidae > Xestobium > Xestobium rufovillosum. Next base: position 43,905,322 of record OZ014493.1, read on the forward strand.
ACACGAGGTGAAGTGATCTAAAGAAAAATCTTTTAGATTTCATTGCTGCCTATGAACAGCACCCCGTTTTGTAGGAGACCGTTTTCTTTTTTGTCACACTTGGCAAGAAATAAAAATGCCGCTGTTGTTGCAATGAAAGCAAATGTGTCTTGTTCGGAGGCCATCATGACATTAAATAATTTTTGTGCGTTGTTTAAACGGAGCGCCGTGAGAACGCACGCATGTGGGAAATTGTATTTGGACAACGCTCGAGAACGAACGTACATATGTGCATGCGTTCATTCTCATCGCATGTGCGCTCATATGTGTACGCGCCTTAACTTTTAAATAGTAACTGAACTTTATTGGCAAAACTTTATTTCTGTGTGAAAGCTTTCGCGTATTTTGCATTTCTGTCACTATCTGAAATTTATATTCATTTAACCAACAAGAATTAGAAAGAAGAAGCCTATCGAATGGTAATGGCATGCGAAAATAATCCACGACTCCCGTGAGCTTTATATTTTGTCGAGTATTTTGTAATTGCTTTTAACAATGCAATACGATGCAGACACACACCATTATAATTTGCGCGAGATCATACTTGCAAAAGTTTTGAAGGTTATGCTGCGCGCGCAACTTTTACACGATTATTGCAAGAGTATTACATGACTATTGCATAAGTATTACACAAGTATTACATAACTATTGCATGACAATTACATAGGTATTACATGAGTATTACAACTATTACAGAACTATTACATGAATATTTCAACTATTACATTAGTATTACATAACATTACGAATATACTACATGGCATTACACAGTATTACACGGTATTACAAAATCATTACATATGAGGTTGTCCCAACTATTACATGAGTGGTAAACCCCTCGCCTATGACTATGTTGATGCTCAATAGGTAAAAAGAAAAAAAAAGCATTTTTGAAAACAAAGTCTTGGAAAAAAGAGATAAGAAATAGACCTGAAATAACGCTGAAAAGAAATAGAAATTAAATATGAAAGTCAGAAAAAGTAAAAAGTGAAGTATGTATATTGTCCAAAGTTGAGCAAAAATTGTGAACAACTAAAGCATACATTAAGGTATAAATTAAATTTTGCAGTTCATGTTGACAATATCCGGTGCTTAGAACAGCACAATGTTAAAAAATTACAATAAAATATGAAAATCACTTATTGAGGAAAAACGGTAAGTTTAGTTTTTATTTATTATCTGAAAATGTGTTTTGTTTCATCAAGTCTTCAGATCACTAAGAAACTTTGTTAACATCTCTGAGGCAACTTTCTTTTTGTATATGCAATTTGGCGTTAATAACATTTTTGAGAAGCGTTTGGTGTTTCTGCCGGCGCCTTTCTGACTTCCTCCTTTTTTCAGAATAAACCCAAATCTTTATGTTAAAACTGAATTGCTCGACGAAGATGAAGACAGCAGTGAATTTGAAGAGATCCAAAAAAAAATTAAACCTAAAAGAAAAATAAAGAAAGAGGATTCGGACGAAGAGTATATCCCGAACAAAAGATCGCCGGCGCAGAAACGCAAACGTGCCAGCACCAGCGATATAGAAATAAAAAAGGAAGTCGAGAGCAATGGCAATAAGTCGACGAGAAGCAGCAGTAGAACTTGGAATTGCAAGAAGTGTCCCCTGAATTTCGATAAAGTTAAATTGCTGCGGGAACACAGGAAGTCGCACCATACTGTGGAGGATGACAATTCGTCGAAGTACAGTTATAAGTATGATGAAGAGCAGGACATTTACAATTGCATCACATGCGACGCGGAATGCGGCACCAAGGAGGAAATGGAGAAGCATCTCGAGACACACGAAGAAAGGTTTGTTTGCGAACTTTGTAATAAAACATTCAACAAGGCGTACAATTACGCGACTCACGTTTACGAGCACAGCGAAGACAAATTATTCCGTTGTCCGCTGTGCCAGTACTCGACGCATAGGCGGACGTGTCTCTTAACTCACATAAACCGAATGCACTTGCAAAAGTTTCCCTATAAGTGCGAACAGTGCGGGAAAGGCTTCACCGATGTTGTATTACACAAAGAACACATAAACGAGCATTTAGGTCTGAAGCCTTTCGTCTGCATCGTGTGCGACAAGGGCTTCCCGTTCTCCAGATATCTTCTCGCCCACCAAGTGAGAAACCATCGTGTCGGCATCGAGGGCAAAGTCATGCCGAATCAATGCCCCGTCTGCTTTAGAGTCTTCGCCAAGGTGCCCACAATGGAGAAGCACTTTGTCACTCGCCACGAGCGCACAGGGCCCCACGAGAAGCGCCACCTCTGCGACATCTGCGGAAAAGGTTTCGCGGCGAAAGATAAACTAAAAGTGCACTACAGAGTGCACACGGGTGTCAAACCCTACTCATGTTCCTACTGCGAGAAAAGCTTCACGAAAAAAGATTATTTGATCATGCACGAGAGGGTGCACAGTGGGGAGAAACCGTACTCTTGCGAGTACTGCGGCAAATGCTTCAACCAGGGCGCTCCTCTGAGGATCCACGTGAGAAGTCACACTGGAGAGAGGCCGTATGTTTGCCATATTTGCCAGACGGGGTATATCTCGAAGGGCGCGTTGAATATACACTTGAAGACGTGCAACGGGAATTATTATGATGACGATTGAAATACAGGGGAGGATATTGTGAGGGGAACTTAGTTTTGCAATGATAAAGTGATCAAGCACTTCTTGATTGCATAACGTTAAAGTTTTCGAATCTCTTTTGTATATTTGGTTTCAAACTTGATTGAGCAGTCATTTCGTGATAGATAACCCCGTGTATGCGCATTTTATCGTTGCATTACTGTTTCGGGAAGATATTTTTTAAGGAAATAGTATTTACATTGAATATATTTTGTGTCACTTTTTTGTATGCAGCTTGGATTAGAAGACTATTTAAATTCGTTATATATCTTGATAATTTAATTTTGATATATATTTGCATGAATATGCTGGGTGGCCCAAGATTCCTCTTACTTTACCGTTTTATTATAGGAGATCAGAAAAATCCTATATCGTATTTTGGAGGAAGAAACAAAATCAAATTATATAATCAAAAATTGAATTTAGAAATTTCCGCTGTTATGTCAGTTTGAAGACTGCGTGCCTGGTTGTACAAAACCAATTTGTTCTTATGTTTTTTTTTAAATACTGCCCCTTGCTTTCTATGGTTTTCTGCGTATGTTCAAACCAGTTGTCAAAGCATTTCTGCATGTGTCATCAAAGTATTTCAACAATCATACTTGGAGAAACTTGGAATCTAGCATTTTAAAGGAATCAGTCGCAGCTTTTAATGTTTAGGAAAACGGAGTCACAGGTTGCAAGGTCTGGACTGCAAGGCATGAAATGAACTCCAGACATCAAAAGTGCAAGTTTTAGCAGCTGAAGGCAACTCTTATTGTATGTTTTTCCCCAGATTGTTTCTAGGCAGCAAACGAATTGTTATGTACCAATCAGTATATTTCTGCCATCTAGTGGATTTTTGCCATAATTGCTGGAAAATGATGCTGTAACAACACTTTACTTTCATTGCGTTTTTTCATTCTCTCGTTGATGTTTGCTTTGTGGCTTATCACTGGATATGGGTGATCCGAGTCCGAAAGCAGATTCATTCCAACCAGGTAAACAATCAGTCTATTTTGACATTGGAAATATTTAATTTTCTTCCTTATATCGTGTTTTTTAATCAGGACTTTCCTAACCCACGTATTTTTGAAATATCAAATCGGGGTAGCAAAATTGGGATGGTTATTTTTTGTATCGTTTATAATAATACTGTAAAATTTCTCAGAGATGTCTCTTGGATCACCGAGCATAGGAGGAAAGTGCGTAATGGTAGCTAGAGGTATGTGTAAATTTAATGTACTGCCTTTTTATATCGGATTCAAATTTGACGTGCTTCTTAGAAAATATTTTCTTTTCTGATGGCGTATGTCTGAAGCATAAGCTGCATTTCGCTTATTTCATTTTGTAGTAGACGAAGGATTAATAATTTTCGAAACAATTTGGTCTCGAGGTGTTCAAGAAGTGGCGGTAAAATTTTGATGAATGCCAGTTAAATATCGAATTACGTTCGATATGACCAGAAAATTCCTCCCGGGTTTTCTAGAATTTAGAAACGAGAAATATAGAATACGCATTCTGTCCACTTAGTAGGAGGATTATTAACCGATAAAATTATTTTCTGCGCTGGGAATTAGCAGTTTTTACTTGCTTTACGGCATTTTATGGGTGCTAAACTTAGACGATAGGAGAAGTGGATAGGAAAAAATTAGAAGCATTTGAAATGTGCTGCTATAGACTCGTGATGAAGATACCGTGGATAGATAAGGTTAGCAACAGAGAGGTATTAGAAAGAGTTGGAGAAAAGCGAAATTTATGGAAGACGGTAAGGAATAGGAGAGATGGGATGGTGGGACACCTTCTGAGGCATGGAGGCTTAGTTCGTGACATACTAGAGTCATAGATAGGAATAAAAAGAGGTAAGGGTAGGCCCAGATTAGACTACTGCTCTCAAATAGTTAGGGATGTAAGATGTTCAACTTTTAGAGAAATGCGTAGATTAGCTCAGGATGGGAAAGGATGAACGCATATAATGTCAAACAAAGCAGTGGTTGTTCAAAGTTTTTGTATAAGAGGCTGACTTACTGTCACCAACTACGAGTCTCAAAATGTGTAATAAAGCTATTGTCTAAGGATCCTCTACTATGTGGACAGTCTACGTTAAATACATACAGGATGGTCAGAATTATTTTGCAAAATTTCGGTGTAGTGATTAGAATTAGAAATTCATAATATACGTTTTCATGGACCTATGCAAAATTTAATCCATTCGAAAATAACCCAAAAAATGCAAGTTACTGTCTACTCTTTGGAGATCACTGTCACTGGTTACAAATGCACGTGAATACAGAAAAGGTTTTGAAGCAGGAGATAAGCTAAAAGGGCATAGTAAAATCCTACATAGTGCCCATAAGGAATAAGCTACAGTAGAACCTCAATAATCCGGATTATCAAGCAATTTAATTTTTTTAAAAATTGTTATATGCATATCACATAATTGTAGGCAAACAGAAAATAGTATACATACATAATTTGTAATATGTAATACATAACACATTACATTTTATATGGTGAAATAATTGGCCCATCAATTTTAACAATAACATTTGTGAGTGATACTGGACCGTTCGAACAACTACTCCTCGGGCAAATACCCTGCCAGGCATTGAATTATAGAACTAAATCCAGATTTTGTGTGCTACGAGGAAAAACTTCTAACAATAACATTTGTGTCTAAATCTTGATCTTCATTGTCACTAACATGATGTTCGCCATTATTGTCTTTTACTTCTTAAGTGAAAGTTCGATCCAACAAAAATACAGGATCTTTCAATAATTTAGCAGTTTCTTCATCATATAAAATATGCCCCAAGAGACAATAATTTAATCAACCTAGCGGCATCCTGATCCGTTGGTTGCAATAGCGCAATAAAGTTTGGAGGAAGAAAGAAAGTTGTGAATTGGCCATCCTCAGTAGTCAGCTCTTCTATAGATCCAGGACTTGAAGCATTGTCGACGATTAAGAGCTCTTTCCGGAAAATTTTGATTTCGTAGGTGTCCTCTAACAAGTCGAGAAAATGAAGTATGAAACCACTCTTAGAATATTGGTGAAGACAGGAATGTTAACATTTTTAAATGCCCTGGGGTTTTTCGAATAAAGTAACCAGACTTAAATCTGACACTGGCTCAGTTGCTATGATTGGTTATATAATAGCATCTGATCTGATGTCAGTTGCTTCGGTTGCTTTTTTAAAGGGGAAGCAATAAAATTCATGTTGTGAATATCTACCGAAATTTTTCAAAATTATTCTGAATCATCCTGTGTATATTAGATGCGTTATCGCGTGTGTTTGTATTGAAAATTGTTTAAAGCACACCTCTACTAAATTTGGGTCTTTTGTCTACTTATCTCGATGATTAATTTAGTTTCGCACTGCTTATGCAAAACATCCTATTGTGTGTAAATTAGAGATTTTAGTGAATAGGAATGTATAATTCAAAATAATTATTAAAGAACTCTGAATTCGACAGTGCTATTATTGTCTTTAGCGTAGTTTATCATCCAATTTCATACCTAAGTAGTGAAATACCTATTTTCGTGATCGAATGGGTAAGTATTGTGCTGCACTCGTGAATTGCGAATTGCGTCCGTCAAATTCAGTGTTCTAATTAATATTTTTGAGGAAAAACTCTACCTTTGGGCCATTACTTTCAAAAAAGCGGGCAAATATCGTTTAATACCAAGATTTTTTACTATTTACAAATATTGTAAGTTTTATAATTGATAGACTATAATCTGTATAAATCACAAACTTTTCTTACAGATTAAAAGTTGAATTAGAGACAGACGACGAAAAAGTCTCTTTGGAAACGGTTAAAGTCGAACCAGGCCCAAGTCGGGACATAGACCCAAGAGCTCAGCTTAAATGGTATTGCAAAAAATGCAATCTAAATTTTGCGACAAGAAGATTGTTCTACAAACATAACAAAGCTACTCACAGGGTACACAAAGATGAAGAAATGAAATACAACTACAAGTACGATAAGAGCCAAGGATTGTTCACTTGTAATACTTGCGATGTCGGTTTTAAAGATGAAAAGGAAGCCTTGAAACACGTTAAAACTCACGAAGATAACTTTAAATGCGATCATTGTGGGGAGATATTCTTAGAAGCTTATGATTTCAGTTGCCACATGCAGGGACATAGTTCGGATGGTCTGTTCCACTGTCCCATGTGCGCTGATTTTTTTACAGATCGTCGATCTGCACTATTAGTCCACATAAACTTGACGCACTTTAATAAATACAGATACAGTTGTGCGAAGTGCGCAAAGCCTTTCAATGACCCTTTAAAATACTTGGAGCATGAAAACGTGCATTTAGGCTTAAAACCGTTCGTTTGCATAGTCTGCGAAAGAGGTTTCACTTATTCGCGTTATTTATTTACGCACCAAGTGAGGAATCATAAAGTGAGTTCCAACGGAGATACTGGAGGCAAAGAATGCCCGGTTTGCCATAAAACGTATTTGAAGAATCTGGATCAACATATGGAAAGTCATAGAGGAGAGTTCGAAAAGAAATACTTGTGCGACGTTTGCGGAAAAGCTTTTGCTCGCAACGAGAAACTGACGTTGCATTATCGGGTCCATACGGGGTACAAACCCCATCGTTGTTCTTACTGTGAGAAGAGTTTTACGAAGAAAGATTACTTGGTGATACACGAGAGAATTCATAATGGCGTAAAACCGTATTCTTGCGAGTATTGCGGGAAGAGTTTCAACCAGGGGGCGCCACATAGGATTCACGTGAGGAGCCATACAGGGGAAAGACCGTATATCTGTCATATATGCAGTAATGGATATATCTCGAAAGGGGCTCTGAATACTCATTTGAAATCTTGTTCTGGATAGTTACGTTTTGTATTAGCACTTTTTTATTCGTTATATTGTTAGTGTAGATATTGTTGTTCGGTTCAATAGCAGCTCCAAACGACTTAGGTTAATGATATATTTATTATTTTGAGTATTGTGTTTATTTTCTGATATTATTTGGGTAATAGAAATATTATAAGCGGTTGCAGTTATTTCAATTTTTAGAATACGTCTGAATACATGAAAATGTGCTGCGTTTTTTTGCTTTCAGTGGTGTACAGGGTGCATATTGGTTATAGTTTCTCAATTATTTGTAAGGTCCAAGAACGATTTGATATTTTATTCTAGAATTTTTCTTTTTAAATTTCGATCTAATTTAGATACGGTTTGAATTTTTGGAAAAATATTTTTCAGTCTGTATGGTTCTATAATTTTTTTTTTTTTTAAATTACCACTGCAATAACGCCAGAAATTAAAAGAGTAATTTAACTTTTATCGAGTTCATTTTTACGTCCAACTAATAATTAAGAAATTATGACTATTGCGGGTTAATTTTATAATTAATTTATGTGGCCAAAGTGTCGGAATTTATATTAAGCCTGCTGCTTTAATAACCTGGCATACACAGTGGATTTGGACGGGTTGGATCTTTTGCTCTGTAATTAACGCTAAAGTTGAAGTCTCTCCTGTAAGGCGGATCAACTTGGTTGATAGATCACATCATTTTGTGTGTAGAGCACAAATTCTCTGATTTTAAAGAAATTTTATCTTATGGTTAAGATTTGTAGTCTCCAGTAGCAACATTGAAGACAAAAAATAAAATACCATTTGCAACATCGAATTGTAAACATGAAATAATTTTATTGCATCATTCTTCAGGTATGAAATATTAACATTAAAAAAAAAAAAATTACATACAAAACGGTAAGTTAAAACCAGAAAAAATATAACAAATGTTCAAAAATGCCTTCGTATGTGTATTTGGTTATTCAGTGATCTTCCGTTGGTTTTCTCTAAATCCTTAGATTCAAATATCGTTTAATAAGTAAATTGTGATAGGACAAAAAGTTGTTCCATGTTTTCTGTTTAGAATTCGATGTTGGATATGATATTTTTTACCCTTTTTGGTGTTCCATTCCAAAAATTAAATTTATTGCTTTCGTGAAATTATTGGCAAAATAAACTACTGTATGTAAATTATCGACGTTTCAACACTGGATAGGATTTTTGTCAACATTTATTATTTAAAAAGTGACGATTATTTTTCTAATAAAATTTGCAAATAACAACATATCTAAAATTAAAAATAGAAATTATACTTAACACATTTGATTTTGATAACATTATGAAATAGGAAATAAATGTACAGGATGGTTCATTTTGGGTGCAAGTATGGGGGATTTCGTAAACTATCACAATTAGAAAAAAACTAATAGCGCAGTCTCGATCTCTTTTTATGAGCTTTGCTCAGTGGCACAAACAAAACTTTGCGATTGCCTTTAGTTTTCAAGTTATGGGACAAAATTGCCTTTTTTCACATTCCGGTGACTGCTTATATCTCGCTTATTATTATTTATTTTTCGTCATTTATGAGTTATCGTGATTTTTCTAGTTTTATTGTTATTTTATTGACTTTGACTAAGTATTTAGACATGCAACAGATATATTTTTAACTTATTTTTATTGCTTATTCGTACTAGTGCTTTTTAGTACGATTTTTCATTAATATCCAACCTAATAAGTGCAGGACATGCCCAATACGAGAATGTTATAGGTATATGCATGTCCTGCACTTCTTGGACACTTATTAGGTTGGATATGAATGAAAAATCATACTAAAAAGCACTAGTACTAATAAGCAATAAAAATAAATTAATAATATGACTGTTACGTGCTTAAATACTTACATCAAAGTCAATAAAATAACAATAAAACTAGAAAAATCGCGATAACTCATAAATTAAGAAAAACAAGCATATGAAACTATACTGTAAACATACTTTTTAAAATTTAACAGGGGCGTCTCAAAGCTGGGGGTGGCGGAGGTATGATTTACCCCAACTTTTTTAGAGCATGTCGTTTTCAATTTTTCCGTAAAAATTTGCACCTTCGGGGTTTTTTTGCAAAAAAATATGCTCCTGTCTCGTTTAAGTTCTCCACTTGTAGGAATTTTTTGGGCATGCAGCGAAATTTTTGAATCGATTGTGCTCGATAACGGTGCCTTCTATCAAAACGAAACTGGAGCACATTTTTTTTTGCAAGAAACTGAAGGTGCAAATTTTTATGGAAAAAAGTTGGGGTAAATCTTACCTCCGCTACCCCCAGATTTGAGACGCCCCTGTTAAATTTTAAAAATCATGTTTACACCAAAAGATTCAGCATTTGGTACTTACACATTCCATCAAATTTCATAATTTTAACTGGACTTGTCTCGAAGATACTTAGAAGAAAACGTCTTCAGGCCTTCTCTTTTAGAAAGCTATAGCTCCTTTGCGAAGCATATTTCGGTATACGCTTATAGGAATTTCTTGTCTTAATTTTGACCACACTGGTAAATTATTGCATGCTAATTTCGGGTCATCCTGTATATTGCTGAAATCAGAAAAAAACTCTTTTCGTTCCAGCGTTATCCAAATATACTCCCCATAAGAAATTAAGCATGTCAGTGTTGTCATGCTAAAACCGTAACCTTAAATAAAAATGTGACTACGCCACTGTAATCTACTCAAGAAAGTTAGTGTCTTAAGAATGTCTTTACAACATCTCCGAATTTCTAATAATAAGCGAGATATAAGCAGTCACCGGAATGTGGAAAAAGGCAATTTTGTCCTATAACTAGAAAACAAAAGACGATTGCAAAATTTTGTTCTTGCCACTGAGCAAAGCTCATTAAAAGAGATCGAGACTGAGCTATTAGTTTTTTTTAACTGTGATGTTTACGAAATCTCCCATACTTGCACCCAAAATGGACCATCCTGTACATATATGAACATATAAACATACGAAAGACACCAAACATAATTTCAGCTTTAATAATATTACTATTCTGGAGCAAGAAAAAAATTTTAAAGCTAAACTTATCTTAGGAATGATACACATTCAAAATTTAAGACAAATTTACAGTAACATAATAATGTAAATCTGCTCTCTACCATGTTATTATTTACAAATTTTATTAAAAAAATTATTGGCACTTTTTTATACTTTTATAATGTTCAAATAATAAATCTTTACAAAGACCTTATCGAGGGTCGAAAGGTCGATAATTTACATACAGTAGTTTATTTTGCCAATAATTTCACGAAAGTAATAAATAAATAAAAGAATTGGCACAAATAAATATTTAAAAAATCAAAAATTAAAGTTCATGGCATTTGAAAATCTTTGAATCGGGAAAGTAGTTAACACTGTACTAGGGCTGTCAGCAAAAACTAGTTAATCGGTTACGTTGTAATAAATAACAGTCGGTTATGAAAGTGCAACAATCGGTTATTATAACCGACTGGGTGACTGTTCGTGGTAACCAATCGTTAGACCAGCTATCGTAACCATTATGATGACCGGCCATCATAACCGGTTATTACACGGAAAGATGCTGTTGTATCTGCTCGCCTTTAGTGTCAATACCGACCTGATAAGGGGAAACAAAAAAGTGGTTACATATACAGGGTGTTCCAATATTGTATTTTAAAGGGAAAAGTTGTATTTTTGGTTTAGTTGTCCCATTTCTTCTGTACAGCACCTAACGCGGTTTTTTTGTAATTGAACATCTTGTATTGACAGCCCTATTCTGTACAGAATTAAGAATTGTTATGTATTATTGAATATCTCTTATTGTTGAATTTAAGATTGCAAAAGAATCACGCATTGTCTTGTTTAATCGGAAGTGGTGATTTTTAAATTCGCTTTTTTTAAATTTTACCTAAAAACTGTCACGTAGAGCAGCATTTTGTACTTCACTCCCTGTATAAATTCAGTAATTGTAGTTTATATTGGTGGAGACCTACGGTTCTTAGGATCTGGTCTGCTGGGTCAAAACTAAGTGGGATGGATTTCACGGGGAGTGTTTAGGCCCACCCACGACTGAATTTTATTTGCAGCTCAGTCAAATCTGTGGTCCTCTTTTACATGCCAGGCTATTATTGCCTTTCTGTTTTCTACAAAGTGTCGGGGTTCTGATGGTAAGAGACAAAATAGCACCCCGTGTAACATTTAGGTGAAAAATATATTTAAAAGGACTATGCAATTCTTAAAATTTGTTATTTTGTGCAACTTTTCTGTTCAGATGTGTAGAAAGATCTAACTTTTGAAAACATTTGATTATTTATTTTGTATAGTAAAGTGTAAAGATTTTTCTGCAGGTACATATAAGATGACTTCTTCACTAACGTAAGAAACTATTATAGCATTTTCTTTACGAACTGTAATTTATAATTTGTTAAATAGAAACCTTAGATTAACTGAAAGATTCCAAATATACAGAACGCCAGTTTTCTGATGCCTGTCATTTTTATTTGTTCAATGTTAGAATAAAATATAGTTCTGAACTCTGCATCAAAAGTTAAGATCTAGGGTTGCAACAGAAAGCACGTACAATCAAATTCGTCTGTATATTTCGACGGCCAAAGAACGTTAAAGATCGATGGCATACAAACCCATAAAGCAACTGCGCCTTTTCCAAATTTCTCATTTAATTTCATTCGTGAATTACTAATTCTTCGCAACAATTGCTAAACAAAAAGAGCATGACAAATAACCGCTCTTATTTTTCAGGATAGTCACCATTAAAACGGAAATAGATGAAGATTTTCAGGAACAATCGTCGAGTACCCAGACAGATGTTAATAAATGTCAAACGTGTAATGCCACATTTAAATCAAAATTAGCCCGCATTAAACACTATAAAATACATCCGAATCCGGGTAATGATGAATTGTACTCGCCGGAAACCAGCAAAGAACCAAAAGACAAGTGGAAATGCAGAAAATGCAACGAAATTTTTAGAACGAAAAGATTGTTGGCGAATCATAGGAAGGATCATAGGAGCCTCGAGGAAGTCAAAGAATACGAAATTCTAGGATATCCAGGACAGTACAATTACAAATTCGACAAGAAGGAGAAGAAATACGTTTGCGATACTTGCAGCGCCACTTACGATTCGCAAGACTCAATCAATCAGCATACAGAAGAGAAACACGAGCGCGCTTTGACTTGCAGCCAATGTGGAAAAATCTATCAGAAGATTTACCACTATGCGATACATATGTACGATCATAGCGATGATAAAATCTTTCGTTGCCCGGTTTGCGAGTTCGATACTCAAGCTAGGGCTTTGCTGTCGTACCACATCAACAGAACGCACTTACAGAAGTTTAAATACAAGTGCGACCAATGCGTTCGTGGATTCTTCGACATAACTTTCTTCCAGGAACATCAAAACGAACATCTAGGTGTAAAACCTTTCGTTTGCATCGTCTGCAGAAAGGCTTTCTCGTATTCAAAGTATCTCTTTCAACATCAGTCGAGGAATCATAGAGTTGAAATAGAAACGGACGTCGGTCCTTTCCCGTGCACGATTTGCTCCAAAGTTTTCCCGAAACAAATTAGTTTGCAGAAGCATTTCACTGTTTTACACGATAATACGCGTGGACCGCGAGAAAAGAAACGCTTGTGCGATATTTGCGGAAAAGGTTTCGCTGAAACTGATAAATTGCGGATGCACTATCGTATTCACACGGGAATTAAACCGTACAGCTGCTCTTATTGCGAGAAGAGTTTCTCGAAAAGAGATTATTTGATAATGCACGAACGAATACATACTGGGGAAAAACCGTATGAGTGTGAACATTGCGGGAAATGTTTCAATCAGACTGCTTCTCTGAGGATCCACGTGAGAAGTCACACTGGGGAGAGGCCCTACGTTTGCCATCTTTGTCAAACGGGGTTCACTTGCAAGGGTGCGATGGATCTTCACTTGAAGACCTGCTCTGGATGCTCTTATTAGTTCTTTTATAATACGAGGGCATTTTTAACGAAAATAATTGTTTTGGCTTCGATACAATTACAATTACATGCAATATAACCTAGCAAATTATTTTCTGTATTCGTGTTTCCCCTATATTGCAATGCAAGTGAGTATTACATACTATTTTTTTCAAACATCACAAAAGCTTCATCTAATTTAAAGAGGTTTGTAAATATTCAGTTAATAGGTATTTATTACTTAGTTCCTATAAATCAAAATAGTCGTATTTGCAAAAACTATTTATTTTAAACAAGAAAAGGCCTTCAATTAAATCCCCTTGCTTCAGAAGCAGACTTACGTCTGCACAGTGCTCTTCTATTTCGGATCGAAGTCGTGTCCAAGTCTCGTCAGTATCTACTATTCCATTTAAAAATTCTCGTTGCATTTATAATGTTCAAATTAGTTTGGATATGTGTTTTCACGAAACTTAGCTAATTACATCGAGTTGAATTTTTTAATGACTGTTACTGGCCTTGCTGGTGTTCTCCCTGTCTTACCTGAAACTGCGCTGTGGTCTACTAAAGTATTTCCAAAAACTTCTGCTAATGCCTGTCTGCTACTACTAAACCGAGATAAAATAAAACAATCATTTTCTTTTGAAAATGCCCCCCTAGTTTAAGGTGTTGTTACTTTATTTGGGGTTGTTGTATTAGTTCTATTTTTGTGTAAATATTGGGATCAAATTTCTTGTTTATTTTGGGAACTGTAAGTGCTCTAAACACGGGGATTTGGTGCCGTCTTGTATTATATTAATATGTATATTTGGAAGTTGCTTTTGTGGAAGAAAAATGAGACGTAAATGATTAATTTGGTCCTGATAAATAGAAAATAGTGTAGGTAATTGTAGGAAATGCTGTAATAAAATGTTATTATATTTGGTTAATAAATGATGGACGAAGATTTTTTGTTGGCTTTTTATTTATTTATTTTTTGTTTGTGTTTAAAATAAGAAATTTTCCATATGTTGGAATATGCTGTTCATCTAAAAATCTATTTCAAGAAAATGTTGTGTTTCCCCCATTTTATTGTGCAATTTAAAATGCATTTCATAAAAATGGGTGTTTTGTAACTTTCTCTTTTGATGATTTTCGAAAGTTTATTGGCATAGGTTTTTTTATCTGTTACATCATGTTTTCCTAACCAACTCTAGCCTGGAAGGTGGTCGTTTTGTCCCCATTTTTCTTTTCCAATCTCCATTGTTTTGTAACCCATTTTATTGGTCTCTTAGTCTCGTATAAGTATGGTCATCTTAACTGACTGCTTCTTCCACAGTTCCAACCTCCAGTTGAATCTCAGTTTCAAACTTTTACCCCCATCAATAATGTGAAAACAATTTTTACTTATTACTGGGTGATTCAGAACTTGTCTAAAAAAATTCAGGGGGGTGTACAAGGATGCATAAGAATACAATACTGCCTCCTTCCTGCAGAAGTTTGAAGTTGATTCAGAAAGCCTCGATTCACTAAACGAAAGTGAGGGGACGCACGGGTTGTGAAAACCATATGTAGTCATATCTAAGGGCACCTCTTCAAGAAGACCAAGCAAGACATGAAGAGATTCCAAATTCTGCAAACCAATTCATTTTGGCAATATGTACGGGCCAGTCAAGTGTTCATCGACGATTTCTGCCCAAACAGTCGATGGAAAGTGATGGTGGAAGTGATCCTGTTTTGTTACATGTATATTATGAACCCTGTTTATCCCATTCCTAGTAAAACTAGTTTCTTCGACTGTAAATCAGGGATTTTCTATGATTTCCGAAGAAAATATTGATTTGGTCCATGACATGGCTCTGCAAGATAGTCGAATCACTGTGAAATTCTTAGCTCAGGCTTGTGGCTTTTCCATAGGCAGCACTGAAACCATTTTATACGAAGAATTAGGACTCGATGGGTATAGAGACTTACTTGGCCATCATAAACAGATCCTGAAAACTTTTTGTCAAAATTCGTTACTGTGGATAAAATCTGGTTTCACCACTATGATCACTGCCACCAAATGCTGTACGCAAATCGAGCGCCATCTTCACCGACTTGAGTGTAACTAATGTAGAACAGTCAGCCAACTAAATAGCGTTCAATAATACTTATAAGGTTATAACTAATAATGTTTTACTTATATTGTGGACTTTCATATTTAAATTTTTTCAGATTAGTTTTGAATTACCTAGTATTTTTTAGTTTTCAAGATACGAGGGCGGTTCACCAATTATTGTCCCGAACATAGAAGCAATTAAAATGGGTACTCAAAAACTTTATTACTTCTCTACATAATCCCCTGAAAGTCTAATACATTTCTCATAACGATGTTGAAGCGCTTGGAAACTTTGAAAATAAAATTGTTTTTCTTGCCAGCCGTTTACAACTTCAATCACTTCTTCATCATTCGAAAATCGAGAACCACGCAGATGTTCTTTGAGTTTGGGGAACAAGAAGAAATCACTGGGTGCCAGATCTGGTGAATACGGCGGGTGTTCTAAAATTTCGAAGCCTGCATTGTGAATAGCAGCCATCGCAACGCCACTCTTGTGAGAGGGAGCATTGTCCTAATGAAAGAGAACACCTCGACGCAATTTGCCCCTCCGTTTTTCTTTGATTGCTTCTCGAAGTTGTGGCATCAGATTTGCATAATATTGCCCATTAATGGTCCGACCTTTTGGTAAATAATCAACTAGCAGAACACCCTCAAAATCCCAAAAAACTGTCGATAAGATCTTTCCAGCAGAAGGGACGACACGAAATTTTTTAGGGGGCGGCGAACCCCGATGCCGCCACTCCATGCTCTGCCTTTTTGATTCAGGGTCATAATGATGAACCCATGTTTCATCAACGGTAACAAATCTTTCTGCAAATTCGTCTGGATTCTCATTAATCATCGCCAAATTGGCTTCAGATGTCAAATGGCGAATGCGCTTTTGGTCGTCCGTTAACATTTTGGGTACCCAACGTGCTGCGACTTTTTTAAGCCCTAATTCGTCGTGTAAAATTTTTTCAACAGACCCAACAGAAAAGCCACATGTCTCTGCTATAAATCTAACTGTGATTCGGCGATCATTGAGGACCATATCATGGACCAAATTGATGTTTTCTGGCGTGACAACCGTTTTTGGAGGACCAGCACCAGCAGCATGTTCACAAGAGTCTCTTCCAAATTTGAAATCGCGAGCCCAATTTTTAACTATTTGATATGAAGGACTATCATCACCTAACACTCCATGCATATCCTCGTAAATTTCCTTCGGAGTCATCCCTTTCTTTTGGAGGTATTTTATGACCGCTCTCACTTCATTTTTCTCCATTTTCTCAATTCACTATGCACAACCGAAGAATAAAAATTCTTGCTCGAATATTCGAAACGATGTGATATTGAAATTTGGCAAGCAAGACTAACAGGTGTTGACAGTTGTACTACTAGAGTACCGATTGTTTCGGTCAACGCCAACTAGCCTAGGGACAATAATTGGTGAACTATCCTCGTAATTTTAATTTTTAAGTTCCACATAGAAAACTGGTAAAACCAGGTATGTACGCAATAAACATCCACACATTTAGCCTAAATGTCTTGTTTGTAATTAAGGCGATTTTCAACAGGCCCTTTCCACCAAGTTTCGTGGCGAGAGGATTTCAAAACTGCTAGATGCATATTTCATTAAAGATTATATAATTATGAAGTCTTTCACTTGCAATTTGAACCCCAAACTGTGAAAACTCCAAACTCTTCTGTAGTGTCGCATTAGTTCCTTAAACTCATACAAAAATGTATTAAATTTCCCAAAAAAGGGGAAAATCTATGAAAATTTAGCTATTATTCTTAATTTATCGTCAAATTGTTTGACAGTTCAAATGTTTCCATGAATAACCTGCCAAAAATGATACAAGAAAGTTGATGGACCCAAAATGGCTTCCACAAGAAATAAAAAATTTACTGTTCATTTGTTTTTTATCATAGAACAAATCTGGAGAATGTTCTGTTATACGAACCAAAATAAATAAAGAAAATATCGCAATTTTCACGATTTTTCAGAAACTATACATATGTACAGATACAGAGTGGACAAGATTTCAAAAAAATCCTAATGATGAGCATTAAACTAAAGTTGGGCTGATACCGATACTCGGCATCAGATATCGGCCAATACTGGGCATTTTTAGATACTCTTGAGTATCGCTAAAAATGATCAAAAGTATCTGAAACTTCAAAATCTTAAAAAATGCTTCCATTGAGTTGGAAATGGCCTGGCAGATTATGCCATACATTGTTTTACTTTTCTATTATGCAACAGCACGATTTTATATGACTCATTTTTCCATCAACTACACATAACCTCAATTTCATTTGACTCGGTTGACGAAGTTCCGACTGTCGGACAGAATTTTCGAAGTCACTTAAAACTTCTTATGTTTGAAAACATTTTACAATTTTTGCAAATATAATAGTATATTACTACATGAGCCAGTTACGATGGCTATTATCATGTTTAAATAATGAGGATAAAAGTTTAAAGCACTCGTGGGTGAGCATTTTAATTCATCTGAGTGAATACCGCACTTTATCTGAAAAAACCTATGGGAAGTTGCAGTTTTAGTCTACATAGGTGAACACAAGAAAGAAGCCCTTGAATGAACGTTGCTATGGAAACGTACAGTACACATGTTGATTTTTTTAAGTGCAGAGAACGTAAAAAGATATTGATTTGAAGTTTTGGCTGTTGGATGTTGGATCTGTTTAATGAAAATATTTTCAAAATGGTGACATTTCCGGAAACAACAAAAGTGGACACCAACTTTATCAAAAAAAATCATGATTTCTTAACAAGCAATGAACATATAATTTGACAGTTACAGTTGCAATTAAAGAATATTATTACATTTTTCTATTAAAATATAAAGATATCAGATACTATATTGGTATCGAATGGTGGTATCGGCTCAGCTCTAATTTTAACCTCTGTATCTTCAACAAAAACAGAGATAGCAGCTGTAAATTAATAAAATTTAACACCCTGTGTATTGGAAATACTTGTGAATTCACAAAGTTATCACAAAAATTGCGGTTAGTAGGGGTGTAAGTAATTTGTTGAGAAATTCGAAAATGGCTATTCTTTATGAGACACCCAGTACTTTAACAGAAATGTTTAGGTAACCCATGGCTCTACAGATTGACTCTGGATATGAAAATGGAGAAATTAAAAGCTACTCTTTAAATACACCAAAAATTGGTTGACTTGTCACCTCAGGCTCTCCTCGATTTATGGATACACTCTTAGTTTAGATTTCAGGTGGTATAAAAGAAGTTGAATCCTAATAATCGTTAGGTACCATCAATCATCTTTGTAATATATTTTTATTGTGGGGGATTATATTTACCATGGACAGAGAAATTCTATACTATAGGTACTGCATCTTTCAGATGCTCAATATCTTCCTCTTTACATACATTGTGATTTTCGTTGTTCAGTCCACTACTTTCGCTTCGCTGCTATTTATTGTAATACTTAAATGTGTTTGTAAGAAATGGAGAGATCTGTACAATGAGTGAGTTGAAATTTTGTGTTTTTTTTACTTTCATTACGCACTTAATGTAAGTCATTTTATTTACGCTTGTATATGAAACAAACTGTGAGTGATCATTTCTATTTCCAGGGAAGTAAGTACTCTGGAACCCTTGCTATCAATCGTCAAAGTAGAAAACGTAAAAGAGAACTGGCAAAATCGTTTACCCGAAATAGAAATAATACCCGTCATACAACAATCTCTGAATTCGTTTTATGATACGGTAGACGAGACTCAAAAAAAGGCAGAAAACAACCGGCTAAAGAAATCCGGCTATAAAAATCCTTTCAATTACACACAAGCAAATAAGAAAAAAACCTTAAAGATTAAAGAAGAGAAGACGGAAAATAAGAACTTTAAATGGTCTTGTATGATTTGTTTGGAGGTATCTCCTTGCAAAACTAGTTTGATCAAACATTACGAACAGCACAAGAATGAGAAAGAGAGTAAATTGGTGCACGTAAACCAGAAGATTGACAGCGACTATTTCGTTTGTCCCGTGTGTAATAAAGAATTCACTTCTTTAAAAAGCTACGAGAAACATGCAGATGCCGTGCACGGTGAGAGGAAACATGTTTGCGAACCATGCAATAAAGTGTACAGAAACATTTTCCAATTAGCCGTTCATAATTTTAATGTTCATTCAAACGGAGATGGGTATAAATGTACCGTTTGCGATTTCAGTACAAAAGATAAAGTTTCGATGAAGTCGCACGCTGATGAACATAAAGAAGAGTCAAAGTATAAGTGCGAGACCTGCGGGAAAGGTTTTACATCGGCAACGTGGTTCGAAGAGCACAAGAATTTCCATACGGGAGCGATGCCTTTCGAGTGTGAAATTTGCTCCAAAAGCTTTCCATACACTCGATATTTAGTGGCGCACAAAAAGAGTATGCATCCTGAGATTTATTCCGATGTTCCCGTGGTCCACGAGTGCCATATTTGCCAGAAACGTTTCGCTCACAAGAAGAGCCTGATATTGCATATAAGGGGCCATACGGGTGAAAATACTGTTTTATGCGATATGTGTGGTAAGCGGTTATCCAGCGCAGAGCACCTTAAACAACATATTAGAATCCACACTGGTCATAAACCGTACATTTGTGGCGTTTGTGGCAAGGGATTTGCGAAAAAGTGCAACCTTACGCTACACGAGAGGGTACATAGTGGAGAGAAGCCTTATGTTTGTAGGGTTTGTACGAAGTGCTTTTCTCAGAGGTCTACACTGGTGATACACGAGCGGTATCATTCAGGTGAACGGCCGTACATATGCAGGTTGTGTAATCGTGGGTTTGTTGCCAAAGGTTTGTTAAGTGTGCATATGAAAAGTTGCACAGGGTTGACAGTTGATTAATAAATTAAAAGTAATTATATTATTTTGTTTAATATGTTGTATGATTCTTTATTTTCAATAAAGTATGAAATCTAATATATTAGTAGACTTTTAAAATTTGCATTTGAAAAATGACGAGCACCAGTTGCTAGTTGATGTTTTCTCAAAAATAAGAAAATTGCTAAATCAGCGCCAGCTCCAGATCAAGCTTAAATACAGCGCCGAAACTATGCAAATACATCATCAAAAGCGACAGATCAGACAGGTCTTAGAATGCCTCATTTTTG
The DNA here is from genome assembly GCA_963966045.1 of Xestobium rufovillosum. Lineage (NCBI taxonomy): Eukaryota > Metazoa > Arthropoda > Insecta > Coleoptera > Ptinidae > Xestobium > Xestobium rufovillosum. The sequence continues at coordinate 43,925,969 of OZ014493.1, forward strand.
AGACATAGGGTGTTAAAGTACACATTTTCCTTTAACTTTCCCTTAATATAAAAATAACTGAATTAAAATCGTAATATTGCGGCAAGAGACTTAGTACTTAAGTACCAATAGTTCGACATTGAAATCTATCATTCAATGTGTCCAGTGGCGTAGATGGAAGAGTACCCATGAGTATATTTTTATTGAAAAAGATATTAACCAATTGGAATTTGTCAATTTTTATTCAAAAATATGGAAGAGCATCTAATTTTATTTGAAAAACCCTGTTACAAATCGATAAAACACAGCTTTCTCAAGATAAAGAGAAATACATATTTGTAATGAATCAGAAATGTAAGTACCTATTTATTAAATATTAAGTAACAAAATTTAATGTAAATCGTAAAGAAACAATAAAATAGCTAATAATGATGATGAACAAAGATAAATCCAATAACAGTTTAAAGTATTTGTTCAATATGAGAACCATTTTGAGCAAAATATCATTTAATAATAGACCAAGAGCCCATAGACCAAAAATTGTGCATAATAGGTTTACTCCAAAAATGCCTGAGATGTGATTTTTGGGTCATGGAGCACAGAAATGCCCATGCCAATTTTTGTTTTTGGTACAGTGATGTGTGGCAGACCCGTAAATGTGTAAAAAAATTGCTTAAAAAAGTATTATAGGTTTAGGACTGGGGTTTGCGGGAAGCGCTAAATAATAAAAAGTAATCCAGGGGACGCGGTTCGCTTGTTGTGAATTCTGGGACACTGACCCGCTGCAGGGGTCCAACTGTGTAAATAAATCACCCCAAAAAAATCGTAGGTTTACGCATGGGGATTGGAGGGATGGAGAAAAGGGCGGAAGAAATATTAGGAGATCAGTTCGGATTTAGAAGAAATAGGGGAACGCGCGAGACCATTCTAGCTTTACGACTACTAATAGAAAAAGCAATAGAAAAGGGAAAGAGACCCTATAAAGAATTTGCAGATTTGGAAAAAGCCTTCGACAATGTGAAATGGAGGAAGATGTTCGAAGTGCTCAAAACGGTAGGGATTAAGTATATAGTAAGGGAGCCGGTATAGTAAATTATGACTGTATTTTCTACCATGCCGGACATTATTAATCTTAATGTATGCAACAAGAGGAAGAAGAATATGACTATGAGAAAGTTGCATCTGAGTCGCCCCGCAGATGGCGCTCTTAAGAAAAGTTTCGAATCGTCTGGCACCCACTCACGACTATCTAATGTGTCTGGCATTAATATTTTGGCATTCTTCATAATACAAAAATTCAGTAAAAGAAAAATCTGTTGGTAGAAAATACGTCACGTGACGCTCCTGCTTAAGATAAGTTTGGGGTTCTCTGGCACCCACTCGCGACTTATAATGTATCTGATTCTTCTTTTACTGGCTATTTGTATCATGAAGAATGCCAAAATATCAATGCCAGACACATTAGATAGTCGCGAGTGGGTGCCGGACGATTCTAAACTTTTCTTAAGAGCGCCATCTGCGGTGCGACTCAGATGCAACTTTCTCATAGTCATATTCTTCTTCCTCTTGTTGCATACATTAAAATTAATAATGTCCGGCATGGTAGAAAATAGTCATAATTTACTATACCGGCTCCCTAACTAATAGGGATAGAAGAATAATTTATTCATAATCTACACAAAGAGCAAACGGCAGTTACAGAATTTGAGCAGGAACATAGAGAAGTAAATATCCGAAAGGGAGTGAGGCAGGGACGTGCGTTATCGCCTCTAGTTCTCAATTTATATATCGAAGATGCGATGAATATTGTTAAAGACATTAGAATAGCTGCTGGAATTAATATACAGGGTCAAACTATTAATATGCTTAGATTTGCGAATGATATAGCAGTATTAGCATCCAGCAATCCAGCAAAGAAGAATTAGGAAGGACTCTGAACGAAATGGAAGGGGTTTTGACGGAGGGCTATGGTATGAAGATCAATAAAAAGAAAACCGAAATTTTGTTGTGTAGGGGGCGTGAAAATAGGGCTAAAACTAAAATACAAATAGGAAACGAGAAGATAGAGGAAGTCTCAGATTTCTGCTATTTAGGAAGTCAAATAACTCTAGATTTAAGACAAAGAATAGCGCAGGGCCGAGTTGCATTTAAAAAAAAGAAACAACTATTATGCTCGGAAATGATAAATGTAGAAACTCGGAAGAGGCTCTTAAAAACGTATGTATGGAGTACAGCAGTGTCCGAGTGCGAAACTTGGACGATAGAAGTGGATAGGAAAAAATTAGAAGCATTTGGAATGTGGCGCTATAGATGCATGACGAAGATACCGTGGGTAGATAAGGTTAGCAACAGAGAGGTATTAGAAAAAGTTGGAGAAAAGCTAAATTTATGGAAGGCAGTAAGGAATAGGAGAGATAGGATAGTAGGACACCTTCTGAGGCACGAAGGCTTAGTTCGCAACATACTAGAGTCAGAGATAGGAATAAAAAGTGGTAAGGGTAGGCCGAGATTGGACTACTGCTCTCAAGTAGTTAGGGATATAGGATGTTCAAATTTTTGGGAAAAGCATAGGTTAGCTCAGGATAGGAAAGATGGAGGTACGCGTCCAACCAGTCTTCAGACTGAAATCTTTATGATGAAAAGGGTGAAAATTTATAATTGCTTTCTTTCAAGCTTTCTAGCGGGCCCTTGTACCACCGTTCAATGATAAGGAATGTATTTTTGTACTCAGCAGGTTCATCATAATCAAATTCTTGAATGCCATTCATAAACTTATGATTTTTTTACTAAGTTTTTTTTACAAAATGTTGCATCTCTAGCGCCCCCCTGTACCAATTTTTTTTATCGGCAACGGTGAATACTCGACTTTTGTGATTGAAATAACTTGTCTCCAAGTTTTGAAGAGTAAACTTATGATTTTTTTACCTAAGTGAATTTACAAAATGTCGCGAGAGTACCAACCAAAATGAATGGGAGTTGAGATTCATGATGTTTGGGGGTAAATTAGGAGGTCCCTCCAATCCCCATGCGTAAACCTATAATTTTTTTGGGGGTGTTTTATTTACACAATTTGACCCCTGTAGCAGGTCAGTGTCCCAGAATTCACAACAAGTGAACCGCGTCCGCTGGATTACTTTTCATTATTTAGCGCTTCCCACAAACCCCAGTCCTAAACCTATAATACTTTTTTAAGCAATTTTTTTACACATTTACAGGTCTGCCACACATCACTGTACCAAAAACAAAAACTGGCATGGGCATTTCTGTGCTCCACGACCCAAAAAATCATAACATCTCAGGCATTTTTGGAGTAAACCTATTATGCACAATTTTTGGTCTATGGGCTCCTGGTCTATAAGTACTAGGTAGTCAAATTTAATGTCTACTAGACATCCTAGATAAGTTCAGTAATGAAGTAATATTGATGGCGAACTACCATGTAATATTTTAAAGCTCAGTTCACAAAAGACATCTAGTATCACTACCTCCTATTTTTATGCCAATAAAGTAGGAAACTTCGTTTGGCGGCTTTCAGCGCCACCTATTACAGGAATTCTTTAGTAGTAGAAAATAGTTTCTCCATTGACTGAATATAATTTTATTCAGTCAACGATTTCTTGCTACATTATAACAGTAATTATTATTATTCTAATCATTTAAGCAAGAGAGCCAACAAGAATATTTAAATTAATGTCTTTTTCACTGGGATTTGTGAAATCTCGAGTCAACAATATTATATTACGTACCTAGGTGGAAAATGTTTCATTACAGCTGAGGGCTAGATGACCAAGGTGCGAAGCATCGTTTTTCGACAATAAAATAACAATATGAAAGAGTATTTCTGATGGTAAAATATGTCTAGTAGGTAGTCAGTTGGAGTACACAATACCACTAGAGCAGAACTCCTCGAGACTGCAGAAAAAATTGTAGGAAATTGTATTCCACGTTTATTACATGATACATACTTAAGTATAAAATAATAAAATCAAATAGGCATTGAATTTTCCACCCGGGTGGAAAATTTCCCAACCCGGCCTGGAAGTAGAAGTTAGGAATAACCTACTTTCAAACTTTTTAAAAGTTGGCAATTGACTTATTACTAACCGATTGTGAATCAATAAATTTAAACATTCAAATTGCAAATATACGATTACTAGATTAATAAATTCTATTTACAACAGGTGGGACTGTCCCCAACTTTTATATCTCTGTCTCCCTCGCACAGTTTGGCTTCAGACCGCCCGTTTGAGTTTACATTTTTCAATTAATTAAAGATGCAATCATGCTGTTTGCTGTTTATACGATACTGTGCTCTATTTTGTTTTTGTTTAAATATTACATGTTTTGAATGAGTATGGAAAACCGCAGACTAACTGGTTTCATCCTTCTGGGACTCTTCAGTACGGTGCTTTCCCCTACACACTCAAACCATGGCATTTAACTTGCTACATGTACTGCCGCTCCTGCAAGAGACTTCAGTAATTATCTGGGAGTAAGTAGTGGCACTGGCCCATTCCAACAAGTACTCCTCACACAAGTACCCCACCAAGCATTGAATTATAGAAGGAGGTGTCAAATTACATCGAACAGGTGTCGAATTTCAAGAAGGAGGTGTCAAATTTCATTGAGCAGGTGTCGAATTTCAACAGGAAGTATCAAATTTCACAGACGGGTGTCGAATTTCATCGAGCAGGTGTCGAATTTCAAAGCCTGTTGTGGTACTTGCCTGAGGAGTAGTGGTCTAGTACCACTAATTATTTGTAATTTTGTTTACGAAATACAAAAGTTTCTGAAGGTATTAGGCTTTTTAACGCGTATTCTTAGATGATAACATTCCAGCACAGGAAAATTCCAGTAAATAATTGAACAGGAGGATAAAAAAATGTTGGTAAATAGCCTTTTCATTAGTAGGAAACGTCCGCTAAATTTAATTTCTGCACCTTAAAACAAAATTATCTCAAGTTTTTTGGCACTTATTTTGAAATTTAGAAATAAATACACCATAAAATCAGCAAAGTGTTTATTATAAAAAAGCAGTTTCAATTAAATTAATGCGAAATAATTTAAATAAAATAATACAAGAAAAAATAATATATATCTATGCTGTTTGTATAACTGAATCTCAAAATACCATTTTAATTTACATGGTAACAAACTTATACAGGCATTTCGCAAGCTCATTAATAAACTGGCACGTAAGTACTATTTGCCGGCATCCTCTTTCAAACCAACAGTTTGATTAAACACCAACTGCAGCAAAATAACAATAATTAAAGTAGGTACTCAAATATGAGCAACTATAATAAGGAATACCTTTACATCGCTGGTATCCGGATCAACAGAGAAGAAGCCCATTCGCTCAAATTGATATTTATCGAAAACTTTTGCATTCTTCAATGATTTATCCGCAAAACTCTTTAAAACCTTCAAAGCATCCAAGTTGCAATCGCTCAAAAATCCACCAGGCACTTCGTTTGCATCTTCAGGATTCTTATGCTTAAACCTGAACAGAAACTAAAAATTACAAAAAAAAACAAGTATATTTGTAAACTTACAATGGCGAATACAATCTAATTTCAACTTCTTCTGGCTCACTGACCCAATGTATAAACGCTTTAGGTTTAACATCTGATTTATCTACTTCGACACAACTACAAATTAATTCAACGACTCGCCCATGCGAGTCTTTACGTAAGTCTTTCACATTTAATATAAAACCAGCATGACGAAGTCCAACAGATTGAGCTAAAGTTAACCTCCGATATCCTTTATCTCCAGCCTCCATAAAATCAGATTTCTCGATATAAATAACTTTTCCGAAAGTCACTTTGTGCGACCCCAGCTCAGGTTTATTCGGGAAGTTCGGTACTTCAATTTCAATAGGCGTTTTGTGAGGAAAATTCTCTATAGTAACTGCGAGCGGTTCCAGTACCACGATACGCCTTAAATTAATATTCAGTAAAACTACGATAAGCGTTAAAGTCTTATAAACAAATACCTAGGAGCAGAATTATTTAAATGATCTCTGACAAATGCTTCTAACATCGATGGATCCACAGTACTTTGGGCTCCTGTTACTCCTAACTGGGCGCAAAAGTTATTAACAGCTTCCGGAGGAAAACCACGTCTCTTAAGGGCGGTAAGTGTATACAATCTCGGATCATCCCAGTCTTTCACGATACCCTCATCAATAAGTTTCGCAATCTTTCTTTTCGAGACAACTGTGTAGTTGACTCTGAGACGACCGTACTCCCATTGTACGGGGCAATAAATGTTTAGGGCATTACAAAGCCAATAATAACTCGATCGTCTAAGGGTATATAATAAAATAATTGTTATACAGAGTGTCACAATTGTTCGACTGTGGAGTTTTACGCCTTTTTGGAGAAAAAACTGTATAGCACTTAACTGTTGACCCAGTTTAGTTATCTGGATCTGGAACGCTTTGGTCAAGAAGCCACCACAGCAAAATTCCTTCATGTGTATATTTGTAAATACTATATGTGTAACCTTCACCGTAAAATATAAAATAACTAGCTTGCTTGAATATAACATTCAGATTCAGACCAGTATGTAACTCAAGACAATAAATTTATTATCCGACACTACACGTAAGATCTCTAAAATGCATAGGGACGTAAAACTCTGCAGCCATACTAGTGAAACACTCTAAAAGTATTTACAACAGCAAAAAATTCGACCCACCGATAAAGGAGAATTTTTTCAAAGTATTTTGTCTGAAAGAAAGTATTAAAATCAATGCAAGAAAAGATTTACCTTGACTGAAATTCTTTCGTACAAAGAGAATGAGTGATGTTTTCAATACTGTCGCAAAGGCAATGAGTGTAATCGTAAGTTGGGTATATGCACCACTTGTCTCCAGTTCTATGATGGGGTGTAAAACGCACCCTATAAGCTACGGGATCCAATTTACCTTCCTCTAAAGTGATCTTCATTCTCAACGTAGCTGCGCCTTCATCAATTTTGCCATTTTTCATATCCTTAAAAGTACAAATTTCAAGAAAATGGAACTGATATTTTTCATCGAGAAAGAACCTCGAATAGTTGCAAATTTTCCGATACTGGCCTGTCTCTCCACGGAGATGGCTGTGGATTAAAACCCTTCATTTCTTCTGCAGATTGATGACAAACGTATGCAAGCCCTTTTTTTATCAACTCTACAGCCCACGTGTACAACTGGTCAAAGTAATCAGAGGAATGAGTAATTTTATATGGTGTATACCCTATTCATAGTAATATAAGTAAAAATAACCGAAAATAGAATTTCTGCAGCTTACCCAACCAAGCAACCATATCTTTAATTCCCGTAAAGAACTTCTCTTCTTCTTTTTCTGGATTTGTATCATCGTAACGCAAAAAACAAACACCACCATGCGCAGCAGCGTATCCGAAGTTGATATTGATAGCTTTCGCATGCCCTATGTGTAGAATACCGTTGGGTTCTGGAGGAAACCTAGTACGAACCTATAAAATACGATAATGAATAAAAATATCTTTAAACAGAACATAGAAAATGTCACCTTTCCGCCAGTCATTTTAAAATGTTCTTTCAGTAAAATATGAGTATTTTCGGTAATGACATACCCATCAGTCTTGTAATTATCTCCCGGAGAATGAAAGTTGACCTTTTTCATAACGTCTAAGATAGTAAGAGCACTTATTTCTAAAAATTCACACGAATTTGAATAACACTGAAAATGTATAAAATTTTTAGCAACTAACCATTTCTCTCAACCTTATCTTCCACCTTTATTACTTCCGGCTTAGGTTTAGAAGATTTTTTAGCAGTTTTTGAAACCGGTCTGAGATCCTCCTCAGTTTTAGGACCTAATAGATCAAATACCTGCATAAAAGTACCTAAATGAAACACGCTACCAAAGAACCCTCATTTTAAACAAACCTGCAAGTCTACTTCACTTTTAACAGCCTTGCCATCAGCCCACGGTAATTCCAATCTGACTTTCTGCATTAATAAACCTGCGTTAAACTTGTACCGTTTTTCTAGCAACTCATTTTTACTTTCCGCTATTAATTTCTCGACAACCTTCTCTATTTGTTCCGGGGTTACGTTAACACCAACCCCACAAAATTTTTCAAATTCTTCATCGTCTATTTTATCAATATGCGACAAAGAATACTCAATTGCTTTATCCACTCGTAGGGTACTGTCCAACTTTCTCGTCACTATTCCTTTAACGATTACGGGCAAGTGATGAATTACTTGAGGTTTGATTTTTGTTGCTAAATGGTAAAGTAGGATCCCTGCACCGTCTGGTAACACAATTCCACGTACCTTCAGAGAAATTATTCGGTACCATATGTGAGAGGTTATCTATATTTAAACTTACGTCATGCAAAATTGATTTCAACGTTTTTGTTACCGACGCATTTTTTAAAGTTTCCTTTGCTTTCTGTTCACTTAAACCTAATTCCATGAAGGAATTAATAGCTTCTTCGTCTGTAATTGCCATTTCGGAGGCTCACGTTTTTAACCTTTCAACTCGCTGTCACCTGTCACTGTCTGACAGTGACTGTCAAAACAAGTGACACTTAAGGAACATGGAGTACGAAACGAATGTGCACTTAACCCTGGTACAAGATTTTATTCACCATTCAGTAATGTATGATAACTGATGCCTGTGTTTAAAAATCTATGTATCAAAATCTAATTGATCTTAATATCTTGTTAATTATATAGGATTTGTAGATTTAGAAAAAGCCTTCGACAACGTAAAATGGGGGAAGATGTTCGAAGTGCTGAGAAAGGTAGGGATGAAATACAGGGACAGAAGAATAATACATAATCTCTACAAAGAGCAAAAGGCAGTTATAGAATGTGAGCAGGAACAAAGGGAAGTAGATATCCGGAAGGGAGTGAGACAGGGATGTGCATTGTCACCTCTAGTTTTCAACTTATATATCGAAGATGCGATTAATATTGTTAAGGAAAGAACAGCCTCAGGGATCAATGTACAGGGCCAAACTATTAACATGCTCAGATTTGCGGATGATATAGCAGTGTTAGCATCTAGCAAAGAAGAATTAGGAGCGGCTTTGAATGAAATGGAAGCAGTTTTGACAAAGGGCTTCGGCATGAAAATCAATAAAAAGAAAACTAAAATTTTGGTATGTAGGGGATGCGAAAATAGAACTAAAATGGAAATGCAAATTGGAAATGAGAAGATAGAGGAGGTCGCGGATTTCTGCTACTTAGGAAGTAAAATAACTCAAGACGGTAGGAGCACTAAAGATATAAAACAAAGAATGGCGCAGGGCCGAGTTGCGTTTAACAAAAAGAAACAACTGTTATGCTCGAGAACGGTTAATATAGAGACTAGGAAGAGACTCTTAACGTCGTATGTATGGAGTACGGCATTATACGGGTGCGAAACTTGGACAATAGGAGAAGCGGATAGAAAAAGAGTAGAAGCGTTTGAACTGTGGTGTTACAGACGCATGATGAAGATACCGTGGATAGATAAGGTTAGCAATAGGGAAGTATTAGAAAGAGTTGGGGAAAAGCGAAAGGTATGGAAAACAATAAAGAGTAGGAGAGATAGGATGGTAGGACACCTTCTAAGACACGAAGGAATAGTTCGTGACATACTAGAGTCAGAGATAGGAATAAAAAGAGGTAGGGGTAGGCCTAGATTAGACTACTGCTCTCAAATAGTTAGGGATGTAGGATGTTCTACTTTTAGGGAAATGCGTAGGTTAGCTCAGGATAGAAAAGAATGGAGGTACGCGTCCAACCAGTCTTCGGACTGAGAACCTTATGATGATGAATTATTTTTGTCCGTTTCATCAAAGAAATTATATTCTATTTCTGCCGTAACTCCATGATGATTCCTTTAGGGAATTTCGTTTTAAACTGCTGTCATTGCACGATGACATCTGAATCTGACAGATGTGTTGTAAAAACTAAAAAGGTTAAAGTGTTGATTGCATAAGTGGTGGAAGAACTCCATCAAAAATGTTAAAACCAGCAAATTATTCGTCTTATATCAAAGCAACCAATAAAGTAGTGAGTAACAAATTGGGCCCACTGCCTCCAGCAAAAGTAATAGCAAAAAAATTCATCACCAAATCACAGAATGTACCCACAACCAGTTATGCTCTCAGCAAAACACTTCCTACAGAGAATATTACATTGACTGTTGGGCTTAACGCTCCTTTCCAAGTAAGGTGGGCCCATACTGATATAGTTGTCCCAGATTTCTCCGCGTATAGGAGAGATTCGACGAAGAACCCGAACGTTAGAAATGCCGATACGGAGGATTCGCGTAAAGCCTTTACATACTTACTGGCAGGAACTTCTGGGATTGTCGCTGCATATGCGGCTAAGGCAGTTGTTACGCAGTTTGTTATGACCATGAGTGCTTCTGCAGATGTACTAGCGATGGCTAAAATTGAAGTTAAACTTGGGGATATTCCGGAGGGAAAGAATGTTACCTTTAAATGGAGAGGTAATTTATTATTGAGAAATTTTTGTTAGTTATTAAGAGCTAGTTTTTTTATTTAGGTAAGCCATTATTTATCAGACATAGAACAGCTGCAGAAATATCACAAGAGCAGGGCGTGAATGTATCACAATTGCGTGATCCTGAGCACGACAACGTCCGTACACAAAACCCAAAATGGTTGGTCGTACTAGGTGTTTGCACCCATTTGGGTTGCGTACCTATTGCTAATTCGGGAGATTTCGGTGGTTATTATTGCCCGTGTCATGGGTCCCATTACGATGCATCTGGACGTATCCGTAAAGGGCCTGCACCATTAAATCTTGAAGTACCACCGTACATTTTTACGGATGACTCGACTTTAGTTGTTGGTTAGTTAATTTATGTTTAAGCACCAAAGTGAAAATACTTTATATGTATAGAGCAGTTTTGCCCTCGTTTCTACAATTTCATCTGTACAAAAGAAATTTAATTTATACCATCCAACTTTTTTTTGGCAGTGTAAGTAATGTGAAAATAAAGTATACAAGAATAATGTTTCTTTTAATACCAAAGAAAATCAATAGAGAGAAGAAAAACATTTATCTGCGAAATCGATATTTATTCTGTAGTTATTATTTTCTGATTTTACTATTTGGTAGAAATTCATGATGAGTTGAAAAATTACTAAGCGTACTACCGGTCAAGTTATAATAATAAATCGTTATATTGGTAGTACGCGTAGTAATTTTTCAATTCATCATGAATTTCTACCAAATAGTAAAATCAGAAAATATTAACTACATAAAAAATGCCAGAACGGCAATTCAAGAAAGACTATACAAGAAGCTTAAACTGAAAGAGAGAAAAATAAGTCAAAACATTTGGTTCAATCAAGAATGTTTAAGAATGAAGATAGTTCCCAAATATGTACACATCACAACGAGAAGTAACACGATTGCAGCAGAGAAGGCAATTAAAGCTGCCCAGAGAGTTTGGCTGAAAGAAGAATGTAGAAGCCAATATAAACAAAGATACATATTAAATCACTACATTAAGGTTTTACACTCTGAACTTTCATACAAATTACACGCTAAAGAGCATAGATTAGAGACTTGCTAAAGAGTTTGACAGTTTAGATGACATGATCAGAGACAATATTAGTAAAATCATACATAAAAAATACCTTACACAACGAAAGAAGTTAGATAGTTTGAACTAAATCCAAAATTATAATAAAACTGACATCTATAATAACAATTCTAAGAAATCAATATTTAGTTCCAAATTTATCAATTACAGTAATACAATTTTTGACAAAAATGAAACAGAATTACTAACAAAAGGTCCAAACTTTGCCCCCAATATAAACAATAAAAATAGAACAAAATTTTAATTTCAGAAATTGAAGTAATTTTGAAAAAGGACGATGATTCTCAGAATATTAGAAATAAAATTCATAATACCTTTCAGTACAAAAACTTAATCAATAATAAAATTAATAAAACTGATAATATTACAATCAATTCTATTAAAGAAAAAATTAATAAAGATAATTTGATAGTTTCGAAAGCAGACAAATCCAATGCTATAGTAATTTTACCTAAAGATGAATATATAACAAAGATGCAAAATTAAAAATGAAAAATTAACTGAACTAAAAAAAGATCCAACAAAACATTTTCAAACAAAACTAAAAGATTGGTTAAAGAATTGCAACAGTATTTTTAATAATAATTTTGAAAAATTGAGATTAATTAATATGAATGCTTGTGCCCCTAAATTATACGGACTTATCAAAAACCATAAAATTAATGCACCTGTAAGACCAGTAGTATCATATATTAATGCTCCCACAAGAAATTTAGCTAAAAACATTAATAATATATTCAAAAATACAACAAATTTTAAATCCAAATTTAGTTTAAAAAATTCTTTAGAATTAATTAACAATATCAAATATAAAAATATTCCAACAGGGTCTTTTTTGGTTTCTTTTGATGTTACAAATATGTTCCCTAATATTCCTCCTAATGAATGCTTAAAATTAATTGAAAATATTTTAGATAAAACTCATACTAATATTGTTATAAAAAATGATATTATTACTGCTTTCCAACTTTGTATTGAACAAAATTATCTCCAGTTCAATAATAAATATTATACTCAAAACTTAGGTCTTGCTATGGGTTCACCAATTAGTCCTTTATTAGCAGATATTTTCATGTCAGATATTGAAGATAAAATTATTAATTCAGAATTAGGCAAACAACATATTCTATTTTGGTATAGATATGTAGATGATATTATTGCTTGTTTTAAAGGAACAACAAGACAATTAGACAATTTTCAAAATTTTTTGAACAGTATTCATCCAAAAATTAAATTTACTAAAGAAATAGAAACTGAACACAAAATTAATTTCTTAGATTTAACTTTAATAAATGAATGTAATACAATAAATTTCGATATTTTTAGGAAACCAACATATACAGATATTACTCTTTCATCAAATTCATTTCACCCCTTTTGTCAAAAAATTTCTGCTTATAATTCTATGATACACAGGGCCTTTACAGTACCGCTATCTTTGGATAAATTGAATAAAGAACTAAACATAATTAGAACAATTGCAATAAATAACGGATTTAAGATTGAAATCATCAATAGAATCATTAACAATAAAAAATTTAAAATTGCTTGTAACAACATAATCCTAAATTATCTAATGATAAAGTTACCAAATTTAGCACAATTACTTATTTTGGAAATATTTCTGAAAAGATTGCCAGTATTTTAAGAAAAAACAACATACAAGTCACATTTAAACCATCAAATATATTATCACATATTTTATTTAACAGTAAAGACAAAACACATAAACTTGACCACACAGGTGTTTATCAACTAAATTGCTTAGACTGTAACAGCATATATATCGGACAAACTGGCAGATCTATACGTATTAGGTATAATGAATATTTAAGATCATTTCGTTTAAAAAAATGATCATTCATTTTGCTAATCATTTCTTTGATAACAATCATCAATTCCCTCCTCCGGAGAATACTAAATTATTGTTTAATTTTGTAAAGAGTTATCAGTTAGATATATTAGAGTCTATAGAAATTTATAAACATAAAAATGATAAAAATTGTAACTTACTTAATGACCAAGTCGATTTAATACAATCTAGTTTATTTAAACTTTTGTAAATGATTCTCATGTGTCTATGGGACAGGTTCTATTATTGCCATTATGACATTAATTCAAGAATCAATTGCAGTTTATTTGCTGCCCATATAAATCATGGACCTTCGAGGTTATTTGGCAATATGGGATTTACTTTCTTCCTTTTTGTTTTATTTTTAATTTTGACATTATCATCGTTTTCATCATCATCATCATCAATATTACTATTATCATTGTTATTATTATGATTGATTCTTGAATTAATTATTCAGCCACAGTCTCTAACATCTTAATCCTTGACTTATTTCCTTTTTTGCCATTATGACATTTATTGACTTATTTATCTTTTTTAGTTTATTACAATTAATAATAGCAGTTAGCAGTTGTCAAGACAGGACACATAGACTTGACCACACAGTTCATTACAAGATTAGCAGTTGGCAGTTGTCAAGATTCCATGGATATTTTGTTTAGTTAGTTCTGATATTTCCCTTGAAGGTTTTTTCAATTGAATTTATTGTTTTTTTCCTATTATGGTTTTCTTTAAATTCAATGTTTTTTCCCTTCAAGCTACGAGGTATTTGATTTTCCTTTGTGTTTTTCTTATACCGCGTAGGTAAATACTGAAATTCAGTTATCTAGTTGTCTTATTTCATGGATATCATTATTATTTGTATTGTTCTGTCAATAATTTTAGTTTCCTGTCATAATAATTTGTTTACAATAATTTTATTTATACATTTCTGATGATGGAATCATTGTGAATTCTGAAACCGGTCAAGTTATAATAATAAATCGTTATATTGGTAGTACGCGTAGTAATTTTTCAATTCATCGATATTTATTCTTTTTATTAGACAAATTATAGAATGGTATCCTAGCAACAAATATTGATCAAATTTCCCGCTGTCTTGTTGACTGTTAGTGTCAGTTTTTTCTTTTTCTAAACTAATTTTAAACATGGTGAGTGGCAAAGAATTCCGTGCCTCACTTCACAGGCCATTACCAAATGCCCACGTCCAAAAAGGGGGCTGTCGCACAGTGCCTGCGTTTACAATACAAGCTTTACAAAAAGGAACCTGCATATTACCCCCGCCGAAGTGTAACGCTTGGAAAGAAAGGCCACCAGCGAAGAAAACCAATTTCAGACTGAATTATAAAAGGGGAGATCTACCTGTCGCTTTGGAGTCGAAAGGAATGAAAATCCAGTGGAAGGTTGATATACACAAGTTGGATTATCATCATTACTTGCCGATGTTCTTCGACGGGTTGTGTGAAACCGAGAATCCATATAAGTATTTTGCGATGCAAGGGATTGCCGACATGCTGGCTTACGGAGGATCAAAGATTTTTCCGGTCATTCCCCAATTGATTCTGCCCATTAAAAGTAAGATCTTAAAATTGCGTAAACTTCTGCCAGAAATGTTTTTTTTAGATGCTTTAAACACGAAGAACAAAATCGTAATGTGTCAAACGTTAAAAATGCTTCAGATTTTGGTGAAATCTGGGGACATGATCGGAGAAGCGCTGGTGCCCTACTATCGACAAATACTACCAACTCTTAATTTATTTAAAGAGAGGAATGGTATGTTTATCCGGTAAAATTGGCCTATACTAACGTTTATTTTTCTTGTTCAGTTAACTGTGGAGACGGAATCGACTATAGTCAAATGCGAGGAGAAAATCTGGCTGATATAATAAACGAAACACTAGAATGTCTCGAGAAATTCGGTGGCGAAGATGCATTTATCAACATAAAATACATGATACCGACGTACGAGTCCTGCATGATGAATTAGTTTTGTTAGCGCTTGAACAGAAAAGACAATTATAATATTGTCGATATATTTATTTAATATTTTAAACGAGAGATAAAAAGGCTAATAATATACACGAAATAAAAAAAATGTTTTTATTAAATAAATAATTCCCTAACAAGCACAAAAATATATTTCCGTAAAGAAAAATTTCACATAAACAATATTCAAAGATTAACGATCAGTACAAATAGACAGCGAAAACAACGGTCACGCAGAAGATAGTGTCCTACACAAAAAATTATAGATTAACGTTCTTCAATATCAGTATTTTATACCTTACATTCATGAAAACATCACTAGTATATCCGTCAGTTTCGGAATCCCATAAACAACGTACCCCGCACTTAACACCAGCGCCTTTGAGTTCGCCCATTATAACCTGCGCTATGTGTTTATAACGCTTCATTTTTAACTCTAAAAGAGTAGTTCGGGACGATTATTGTCAAAATAGTCAATACAGAAAATGAGGCGGACAAGACAGTTTTTAGGGTGAAGTGGGGTAAGAGCATTTTTGTGGGCAAGTGGAATTCAGTGTACGTTTGACAACATGGCTAAAATGACCCAAGATTATATTTATCATCTGTGCAAAGCGGCCCTTATAGACCAAGAGCCCATAGACCAAAAATTGTGCATAATAGGTTTACTCCAAAAATGCCTGAGATGTTGTGATTTTCGGGTCGTGGAGCACAGAAATGCCCATGCCAGTTTTTGTTTTTGGTACAGTGATGTGTGGCAGACCTGTAAATGTGTAAAAAAATTGCTTAAAAAAGTATTATAGGTTTAGGACTGGGGTTTGCGGGAAGCGCTAAATAATAAAAAGTAATCCAGCGGACGAGTTTCGCTTGTGAATTCTGGGACACCGACCCGCTGCAGGGGTCAAACTGTGTAAATAAATCACCCCAAAAAAAATCGTAGGTTTACGCATGGGGATTGGAGGGATCTCCTAATTTACCCCCAAACATCATGAATGTCGACTCCCATTCATTTTGGTTGGTACAAAGAGGCGCCACTCTCGCGACATTTTGTAAATTCACTCAGGTAAAAAAATCATAAGTTTATGAATGGCGTTCAGTAACTTGTTTAATCTAAACATACTGAGTGCGAAAATACAATCGCCATTGTTGAAAAGTGGTACAAAAGTCTTGCCATTCACGATAATTGATTGTGCACTGAAGCTTCGTTTCTACTCCGTGTAGATTACTGCAGTAAATAGGAAATGCAAGAAATTTAAAAAAAATTAAAATGGTTCTATGAAACATTTAGCTGCACATACCAGACAGGCGATATTCCAGAAGAATACAAACGGAACATCATAGTAGCTTTGCCAAAAAGGAAAGGCGCGGATACGTGTGGAAATTTTAGAACGATCAGTTTGACTTCCCACGTGTCAAAAATTTTAACTAGAATTGTGCAAAGAAGAATGGAGAAAAGGGCGGAAGAAATATTAGAAGATCAGTTCAGATTTAGAAGAAATAGGGGAACGCGCGAGACCATTCTAACTTTACGACTACTAATAGAAAAAGCAATAGAAAAGGGAAAGAGACCCTATAAAGGATTTGCAGATTTGGAAAAAGCCTTCGACAATGTGAAATGGAGGAAGATGTTCGAAGTGCTCAAAACGGTAGGGATAGAAGAATAATTTATTCATAATCTACACAAAGAGCAAACGGCAGTTACAGAATTTGAGCAGGAACATAGAGAAGTAAATATCCGAAAGGGAGTGAGGCAGGGACGTGCGTTATCGCCTGTAGTTCTCAATTTATATATCGAAGATGCGATGAATATTGTTAGACACCAGAATAGCTGCTGGAATTAATATACAGGGTCAAACTATTAATATGCTCAGATTTGCGAATGATATAGCAGTATTAGCATCCAGCGATCCAGCAAAGAAGAATTAGGAAGGACTCTGAACGAAATGGAAGCGGTTTTGACGGAGGGCTGTGGTATGAAGATCAATAAAAAGAAAACCGAAATTTTGTTGTGTAGGGGGCGTGAAAATAGGGCTAAAACTAAAATACAAATAGGAAACGAGAAGATAGAGGAAGTCTCAGATTTCTGCTATTTAGGAAGTCAAATAACTCTAGATTTAAGACAAACAATAGTGCTGGGCCGAGTTGCATTTAAAAAAAAGAAACAACTATTATGCTCGGAAATGATAAATGTAGAAAGTCGGAAGAGGCTCTTAAAAACGTATGTATGGAGTACAGCAGTGTCCGGGTGCGAAACTTGGACGATAGGAGAAGCGGATAGGAAAAAATTAGAAGCATTTGGAATGTGGCGTTATAGACTCATGACGAAGATACCGTGGGTAGATAAGGTTAGCAACGGAGAGGTATTAGAAAAAGTTGGAAAAAAGCGAAATTTATAGAAGACAGTAAGGAATAGGAGAGATAGGATAGTAGGACACCTTCTGAGGCACGAAGGCTTAGTTCGCAACATACTAGAGTCAGAGATAGGAATAAAAAGTGGTAAGGGTAGGCCGAGATTGGACTACTGCTCTCAAGTAGTTAGGGATATAGGATGTTGAACTTTTAGGGAAAAGCGTAGGTTAGCTCAGGATAGGAAAGATGGAGGTACGCGCGTCCAACCAGTCTTCGGACTGAAATCTTTATGATGAAGGGTGAAAATTTATAATTGCTTTCTTTCAAGCTTTCTAGCGGGCCCTCGTACCACCGTTCAATGATAAGGAATGTATTTTTGTACTCAGCAGGTTCATCATAATCAAATTCTTGAATGCCATTCATAAACTTATGATTTTTTACGTAAGTTTTTTTTTACAAAATGTTGCGTCTCTAGCGCCCCCCTGTACCAATTTTTTTTATCGGCAACGGTGAATACTCGACCTTTGTGATTGAAATAACTTGTCTCCAAGTTTTGAAGAGTAAACTTATGATTTTTTTTACCTGACTGAATTTACAAAATGTCGCGAGAGTGGCGCCTCTTTGTACCAACCAAAATGAATGGGAATTGAGATTCATGATGTCTGGGGGTAAATTAGGAGGTCCCTCCAATCCCTATGCGTAAACCTATAATTTTTTTGGGGGTGTTTTATTTACACAATTTGACCCCTGTAGCGGGTCAGTGTCCCAGAATTCACAACAAGCGAACCGCGTCCGCTGGATTACTTTTCATTATTTAGCGCTTCCCACAAACCCCAGTCCTAAACCTATAATACTTTTTTAAGCAATTTTTTTACACATTTACAGGTCTGCCACATATCACTGTACCAAAAACAAAAACTGGCATGGGCATTTCTGTGCTCCACAACCCAGAAATCATAACATCTCAGGCATTTTTGGAGTAAACCTATTATGCACAATTTTTGGTCTATGGGCTCCTGGTCTATTAGTTGTTTTCCATTATTACCGTACTAATGTAGTCATGTTTTGGGTACATAACCTGCACTAAGTGATTTCCTGGCTGTAAAATTTGCAGAACTTTTTGTTTATTTGTGTTACATTATAGGCAGATGTAAGTATTAAGAAATATTTCACCCACATGGGATATTTTGTGTGTAGATTCGGATTTTAATGGATTTTTTTCGTTATTAGCAAACAAGGTGATCACACCTGGCTGGGGGCAAGTGGGATTTTATAATACTGAGTGCGGCAAATGTCTTGACCGATTTTTTTTTACGTTCAGCCCTGTGCAACTCAAACAGGCAATTACTAAAATGGTGAGGGTATACAACGTGTCTAAGATAAAGATGTCTGTCATAGCCATTTCGACAATGAAGTTGATGATGATTTTTGAGAACGAAAAGTCAGGCGGCAAAACTGATATTTCCTTGAGATAGTCCGTAAAAAGTTGCTGTGAGGAAGTGCTCTTTTTTTTAATTTTTCCTTCGGAATTTTCTTTGTTTTTGTGGAATTTTGAACTTTTTATGTTTAGTATGATCTGTAGTTGATAAATAAAATGTTTTTAATGTTTTTGACGAAACCCTTTTATTTCAAGCCTTTTTTTGCTTTAAATTTAAAAATCTACAACTCGGGAACCGCTCGAGATAGAAAAAATTTAAAAATTGTAATAAATTGCTAATTTTGGAACTTGATTTCACTTGCCCCAGTCATTGCATATAAGAATTTATAGTGGATTATGATGATTTCACTTGCCCCAACTCTGGGGGCAAGTGGGATCACCTGTCACTGTTTTAAAAAAAAATTAAGTTACAGAAGATTGATTAAAATTAAATGTAAAATCTTGTAAAGGATATCTTGTAGTATAATGTTTCATATTCTTAAATCTGTATTGATATTAATTATTTATAGAAAACAAACTAAAGTTCAACTATGTATTTTACCGGTCCCACTTACCCCACTTCACCCTAATGCATTTACTGATAAGGAATAATATTCTGGAGATGCTGATTGATGTCCTTCATGACAGCTTTTTAGGGTCTTTGGATCTGATGAGTTCAGATAGAGGTACTGACGAGACTGCAATCAGTATAGTCTTCGACTTCGTTTACTGGCGGTCATAATTATGAAACTCATGAGGATATAAACGAAGTTCAAGGTGAACTGGAAAATGAAAAGAAACAGCAGGAATAAGGTGAGCAGGGACGGGACAGGGATAGGAAATCAGGAAGAGGTACAAGACATTGAACAAGAACAGGAACAGGAAATTTGTGATGTTCAAGGGGCAGGCAGAAAAGTGCGTAAAGGGACGCAAGAAGAATTGAATCACCGCGTTCATCGAATTTCTGTAATAAGTCTAGAAAAAGGATGTGCGAGACGAAAAAAATTTTCAGAAAGTTCTTGTCTCCAATTGAATTTCTAGGGAAGAACCAAAAAAAAAGAAAATGTCTGAGAATGGTCCTCTACATTTTGCACTTACCTCGAACTCTTGTATTAACGTCATTAGCAATTTTTATCGTCCACTCTTTAGCACTTTCGCTGTCGTACGTCTGACCAGTTAAAGTTTCCGTTAGCACAGTATGTATAACTTCTTTCACAGGATTCGCTTTAAATCTGCAAAAGCATTTCTCATTTCTTTGAACTTCAACTCAAACACCACCATACCTATCTTGCAATGACGGTTTTATCTGATACGAACTTAAGAGAGGGATCGAATCTTGACTAGGTGGTTTACCGTCTCCTTCGACCGACTGAAAAGCCGATCCGGATTTTGTCAAATCGGTGCCTGCCACTGAAGTAGCTTCGTTTGGACGCACGTCATCGTCCGCTGAATCTTTTTTGTCAACGTCTGCATCACCCTCCATTTTAACACTAAAACTTCCTTTTTTAGGTTAGACTTGTAACTATTAAATTTTACAAACTTTCTTACCGGTGATATTAATAACACCTGACTTAATAAAATATCTAATCTGAAAATACGACAAATTTTGATTGCAGTTTAAATTGAATAAACAAAATTTTATCTGACAAACGCGGTCTCCTAGCAACAAACAAGGCGCCTTTTCTTAATTTTCAAATGCGTGCATTAGAACTACTCTTAGCAAATAAACACATAGGCGTAACCTCGGGAGGATGAAAATGAAAACTGCACTTCACTTTATAATTTTATTATTACATACAGTGCAAAATACAATAATAAATCACTCTATATGAAGCAATTGGGCACAAAATATTAACAATAATATACGTAAACCATGCTGCGCAATCTTTTTTGAGAAACTTCAATCCACATTTTGTTTTTTGAACGATCTGCATAAATTTGGTTCAAAATCGCGTGACTCTCTTCTGATATAGTCTTCGGATATAATGTCAAGTATTTCAGATCTAGAAAATATTATTTGCTTATAGAAAAATTATAATATATTTAACTACCAGGGTTGTCCGTTTGACATTTTGCTATATTCGAAAAAATCTCCATGTCCGAAATGACGCCATCAAAATAAAACGATTTCAAATTCGGGCATTTTATAAGTTTCAAAATAAGGTCGTCCACCATTTCCATGTTGTCAAACGAATTTAAGTGGAGGATTTCTGAAAAATATTCCAAATTACGCACGTGTTATCGCAGTAGGCTTTACCAACCCAACGAATTATGGTAGTACCCGTGGAGTAGATCCAGAATTTTTCGTAAATGTGGGCTTCTCATCTGATTCCAGTTTTCACCTCTATACATCGAAAATTTGGTGAGAGGCACTGATTTTTTCAAAAATAGTTTCATATCTTCGTATAGTCTTACGTCATCTACATAAGTCGGTAACGACGGTAACTATTTAAACAAAAATGGCAGAGACATTAAAGAACTTACGCATGCAATATGACGCTTTTAGTTTCGGGCATTGTTTCATCAGTTCTTGCCAATCGTCATCAGTGATTTCTGTCGCTGTCTGATTATTCCAAACGCATATATCTACTAACTCTAGGATTTTATTTCCGCTCCTCAAGATTGCCTTCATAACACCATTACAGAAAATTTCGTAGTCGATTTTTAGGACCGTCAAATTCGACATATTTTCGAAAAACATTTCAAAAGGAACTTCTGATGCGTTTTGGTAGTAATGGCTATAGCATTTTATTATATTTACATCTCTTATTGTTGGTTGGGAGCCCAAACATGACATTAGTAGTTTAAGGCAGTCAACACCGCGAAGATTGGCGCTACAGAAGCTTATACAGCGAAGAGTTCTTTGAGTTCTGAAAAAATCTTTATTTTTATTCTTATAGAATTGGCGCTACTGTCTTAAATGATTTGAAAACGCAAGGCGTCATTCTACCTAACTGGGAACATAGCTTTATCTTTACAGACTTACTTTAAAAAACGGGTTAAATGATAAATAACTTTCTTGAATCTATGCATTTCGAACCAAGATACTATACGTATCTTCTTCAGTTCAGTAACAGTGTTTGTTAGCAGCAAGATGAAGCGCACAGATCTTTTTGTTAGTTCTTGGTATGATTGGGTAATCCATTTCGTTGGCTGCTGGGGATTCGACCATGTTAACTCCAAGGTTTTTATGTGCTTATGGTACATTCTTGTTAGATTGAAGGTACTGGGTTCTTATAGAAAACAAATTATATTTTCAGGGATTTTTAAAAGGACATAACACATAATCATTGGGCTTGGCTTCCGGGCTAAGATCGCGTCGTTGATTGGCTCTGGATACAGACGTTTCGTGCACTATCACCAAGAATTGTCACTTTGTTCATTCATGGTTGACTGACTCTTTTCCTAGAAATAAGCCTTTACTTGAAATCCCACATGCTATGAGTTCAGTGATAACTGATAAGCCTACCAGTGAAACGTTAGTATCTAGCTAAGCAATAGCGTGATCTTTGTCCCGAAGCCTAGATAGCCACTACGAAAATGCCTGAGGAAGCTGCAGCATCATTTGGAGTATTTGGACATAACTCCATTTTTGGTTTTCGATTACAAATGCATGGTTTTACCTTTGTAAAGTATACCTTGGTGAATTGCATTGAGTATCACAGAAATATATTAGGTAAAGAATGGTTTTCATGTAATTATAATATTCAGTTCAATTTTTCAATATCGAATTATAAATAGGTATATGACGGCATTGGCTACAGGAATTCGTAAATTTGATAATTATTTTACAAGAGGTGTTCATTTGTAGCACAGGCAGCAACCAAAAGAATTATAGTAGGTTACTATTCAACTATTCTACAGATTTATAAGTCAGTGGTGTATGGTGTTCCCGTTGGACATTTTACCAGTTAAATCCGAATCAAGATGAACGGCCATATTGCTCCATAACCGAGGGCAATCCAGAGCCTTCCTCCAATGTTTACAAACAAAATAACACGCCATTCGATCCCTCCTTGGTAAATACAAGTAAATTTCAGTTAAAGCATCCATATTCATGTGCTGCCAATTGCCACCCCCCATGACGATATCCTTTTGCTATTTTTTTACGAATTCGTTTTCATTGAAAATGCAATCTTTTCGCGCGCGTTAGTCAATATATAAATAATTTACTTCAATTTTAATTCAGGGTAGCTGCCAAAATGTTTCTTAAACCATACGTCTTACTTTTAAATGTTATTTTTGACGGTCTGTCATTGATGCAAGGCCTTCTTCGCTGACAGTTCTTGACAGTTGCCCACTACAATTTTGGATTAAATAGGCTATTAAGAAAGTCGGTAAGGTAGACTGCGATACCACAGTTCCAAAAATTAGTTGTCAGTTGTCAAACAAACTGTAGCCTTTCTGAAATTAATTTTGAGGACCTAGCTTTACGACATGGCGTCTGTACATCAATTTTATGTAGACGCGCATTTTATTGGAAGGCACATCGTTAATCTATACAAGTAAGTAGAAGAAAAATCCTTCTTTATCGAATCAACTGAGAAATTCTCGTCTAGCGAATTAGCAGATGGCGATCGAGATAATTATTTCGCCGCTGTTATCATTCAAAGGTCATGGAAAGGCTACAAAGTAAGGAAAATGGTTAAAGGTTGGCACAAAGCTGCTACTACCATTCAGAAGTATGTTCGTGGATGGCTTCTCAGATGGCATCTTCCACAAATTTATGAAAATTATTTAAAATGGTACAGCTGGCGTACTTACAATAAAATGGCGACGAGAATACAGGCGTTATGGAGAGGATACAGGGTGCAAATAAAATATTGATTTATTTCTTAATTTGAGATCAAAATAATGTACCTATTTAGGCGCGTAAAGCAGGGGTAAATGTAAAGCATCTAAGAGAACAGAGGCGTTTATTAGCAGAGAAGAACAAAGAGTTACAACAAATGTTAAGAGATGCTTTCGAAGATGCCAAGAGAAAAAAAGAAGAAGAAGTGGAACGGGAAGCTAAAAATACAGTTATCTTTATTTTGTTTAGGTTGCACCATCTTGTGAGGACTAGGCAAATCAAGGGGATTTATTCTTTAGATAGTTCAAGGTGCGAGTGGCGCCACGCAGGGTTGTATTTCGGGTCCCATCCTCTATTTTTTGCAGCAAACTGTCACTCATAGAGCAAATGCTAAAATCGGTTAAATTTAAAGAGTACATGAGGTGTTTGAGGCAAAAATATGCAAAACGTTACAAAGAGGTTAATAAACCTAAGCCTAAATCGTATATTTCTAACAAGATCTTGCTCAAGAACTTCGAAGATGCTTACAGACTGAGAGATACCAGTAAAGATGTTAAAAACGTTTTCAAGCTAGAGGGACCATATCGAGAAAAACAGTGCGTAAATTTAAGAGTTATAAGAAAGTATTCGACGGGAAATATTTTTTTAGATTTGATTTGCCCAGAAAGTTGTCGAAAGAGCCTTACGAAAGAGAAATGTTTTGCGTTGGGGAGTATGAACGGCCTCCAATGTATTACCTAAGAGAATATGATAAAACTAAAAATATAGCAAGTGAATTCGATTTGTTTCTCCAAAAAATGGATTTAAGGGATAGAGAAATTCCATATTACACTGATTTGTGGTCAAAAATGTGTGAAATTCACCATTTAGAGGATTGCTAAATGGTTATTGATTTTTGACACGGTTTATTATTTTTTTGAAATTAAAAATCTTGTATACATACTGTGTTTTTATTTCATATAATACATTTTTGTTTCACTTATTTATCTGTATCTACATTATTTTTACAATATCATACTTTTCTGCTTGGCTTAGGTACGTATTAAAATATACATTATAGTTGTAGTATTGTTTATTCATATTTATTTCGTTTTTGTGCTTTTTGGTACTTACAAATTTACAGGTGGGGTCAAAAAGTCTCGTATGCACCCGTCACCATGTCGATTCCACTTTGATGATTGAACATCATATTTGGTTGACCCATTTGCATATTGCCAATCACAAATTCTCTGAAATTAATGTATTAGTATTGTTTGCGTTTAACAAAAAGAAACAACTGTTATGCTCGAGAACGGTTAATATAGAGACTAGGAAGAGACTCTTAACGTCGTATGTATGGAGTACGGCATTATACGGGTGCGAAACTTGGACAATAGGAGAAGCGGATAGAAAAAGAGTAGAAGCGTTTGAAATGTGGTGCTACAGACGCATGATGAAGATACCGTGGATAGATAAGGTTAGCAATAGGGAAGTATTAGAAAGAGTTGGGGAAAAGCGAAAGGTATGGAAAACAATAAAGAGTAGGAGAGATAGGATGGTAGGACACCTTCTAAGACACGAAGGAATAGTTCGCGACATACTAGAGTCAGAGATAGGAATGAAAAGAGGTAGGGGTAGGCCTAGATTAGACTACTGCTCTCAAATAGTTAGGGATGTAGGATGTTCTACTTTTAGGGAAATGCGTAGGTTAGCTCAGGATAGAAAAGAATGGAGGTACGCGTCCAACTAGTCTTCGGACTGAGAACCTTATGATGATGATTGTTTTTTACAATTTATTCGATTTGTCATATTAGTCACTCTTAGTCGGGGAGCAAGGTGCTCTAATTCGATACCCTCTATACAACTCGAACACACACAAGAAAATGAAGTTGATTTTTTTATGTAAAATGACCTGCCGGATTCGAATTTTGAGGTCGCGAAAAAATCGGGAATTGCGAGAATAGGGAAAATCGATTTTTCGTAAAATTTTTCTAAATCAGTTTTCGACCCTTGTTCCTTATCAAGGCGGAACAGTACCTGATGTTGGGGGGGGGGTATAATGTATGGTCTCCGCACTCCACTTACTCAAGTGCCGCAAATCTCCCCAACGAAACTGGAGATAATTTCATTTTTATGGACGATAACGCCACACCCCACCGCACAGAAAGGGTTGCCAATTTGCTACAGTTAGGGAATATTCAAAGAATGAATTGGCCAGCAAACTCACCTGACATGAATCCTTGTGAGAACGTGTGGGATATGCTAAAAAGGACCATTTTAAATAGAGATAACCCCCCTTTCACCCTTCAGTAGTTAATTGTTGCTGCTCAAGAAGAATGGAACAACATACCGCAGGAAGTCATTAATAACCTTTTTATTGGAATGTACAGACGTGTTAATGTTTAGCTCGAGAACAGAGGAGGACATACTGGTTATCGACATCTTCGTTTCTCACATTTTGCGAAGACTGGTCTTTTAAAAAAAATGAATTCGGACATTTTCTTAAATTTGATTCCTGGCCGTGTACTTCTTCCATGAAAATAACACAAATTATGTGTTTAACTCGCTGTTACTTTTTTCAGCAACAATATTAAGGAAACATTAAATCGATTTTCCGGCATTTTCGCAATTCCCGATATTTTCGCGACCTCCAAATTAGAATCCGGCAGGTGATTTTAAATAAGAATCAGCTTAATTTTTGTGTGTGTGTTCGAGTTGTATAGAGGATGTCTAAAACGCATCTTTCAGGCGGTCTGCTCCCCGACTATCTCATTCTACTTTATTTTATTTCGTGGTGGCAGAACGTGATACTCAGAAGATTAGACGTTTTTTCTACGGGCATTTTACAACGGCATAGCTGCACATAAAAACTAAATCAACTTTTCTGTAACAGTGCACCATGTTATAGTCAAAACAAATAAAATTAAGAGCGGGTCAAGTTGTCTTTTGTTTTTGCGTTCAAAATGGACCATAAAGAAAACAAAGGATATTATTATGTATTGTATTGGCTGTATGATTATACAGGGTATCCAAGATCAGATGAATCCGTCGAGCAGTTTTAGATTTCTGATGATTTTGCCAGCACGCTGCTGCAAATCTTCATTAGCAATACTTACGATCTTGTTTGAGGGGTCCTGTCCCTTTGTCTCCTATTTTTGAACCAATTAGAAACTTGCGTTAAAGTTAGCCCCGTCCTTTTCGCCAAAGTTCTCTTCTCGTCGGGTGTGGGATACCGATTTTTCGCGTAACATTCCTTAAGCAAATTCCTGCTGCGTTCTTTGAAACAGTAGACCGTCTCTTCTCCGTCCCAAATTGTTTTTGGCAAAGGATGTTTTTTCCTGAGTCTGTATTTATCAACCGCCCCTAATTTTCTGCCTCTGACATTTTCCGCCTCGTTATAGTGTGCTTTGAACCATAGCTTCTGGAGGCTCTCGTGCCACCTGGGATCGAATGTATGGGATTCTAAGATCGCGTAAAGTTCCCTGTAAGCGTTTCTGTGGAAAGCTACGGCGGCTCGAGCTCGCAAAATGCTTTCGTTGCCTCTGAGGAGTTCTGATGGAGGTAGGTACCAAAGGAAAGTGGCGAGTCGATCTATGTCTCCTCTCTGGTGTAGAGCTTCACACATGCACTGGATCTGAAAAGAATAGGAAAAAATCGGGGTCATCGAAAATGCGGCATTCAAGAACATAAATCACCTCAGTAGAATCTGTAGACAATTTTGATTTTTTCGATAATAAATTTTTTCTCGTACCTACTCACTCATGCTTTTATTGCGTTGTTGGAAAATACACCCCGAGTCCAAGAAGTTCGTTAGCCCAAAAATTTTTTTGGAAATTATTCAAGCACTAGGGAGTGATAATATTTAAAAAAACATATTTTAAACATAAAATGCAAACTATGTATATTTTTGAAATCAGAAATAAAGATCTACCCAAAAGTGCAACAATTAACAAGGCATTTCATTAAAAAATCTAACTTTAAGTAGGTACTTCATATTTTTTTCTGCGACATTCAGCTGTTTTTTTAGAAACAGCAAGGAAAGCGTGTGAAAGATATTCTATACATAAATTTTCTTTTGGATTTGCTTCAGCTGTTTGTATCTTTGATAACACATAAATAAACTTTGTAGCCATGGTCTCAAAAACAGGGAATCATCCTGTAGGTACACAATAAGGACTTCTTTAACCTTTGTAACGTAAGGATTTCATGTAAGAAAAATGCAAAATCATAATTTAATAAAAATAAAATAAAAGACTACAAGAAATTATTACAATATTAATTTAGGTACGTAAAAGTATAAAATATACTTATATCTGTTTTCCTGCTTATTTCAATTTTTGCACATATTATGCCAACGTTTTTAAACATTTTTTTACATCACCTGACTTAAGATATTCGTCCATAATCTTTTCTATACGCCTATCTAATTTTACATACAATATTTTCCGCCTCTTGCCTTCCAAATTTAAAAATCGTCTACAATAAACAAAATCACTGTATACCGCTTCCTCTTTCAAACTTTTGATTAACTCGAAAACATTCGGATGATGTATCTGTAAAATTCTATTTCAGCCATGGTTCCATCCTTTCACAGCGTTATTAGTGCGATGTCGTTGTCCAAAATTGTTCCACATAGAACGCTTAATGATAGAATTTTCCATCCATTCGTCTACGAAGTAATCAAAAAATTTTTGCAGTTTTTCGTATTGGGGAGCATTTTCCATAATGGTTAGAGCCACCCATCTTCTATATGAGTAGGTGGAATATAGGCTAAGGAGGTGCACATTCGAATATGCAGGCGTATGTCTTCACCTTATATTCCTCTGTTAAACCAAGATTCTGCACTTTCCTCCATAAACACTGGTTAAAACGGTAGTTGCATCCACTTATTTGCATAGATGGAAACGTATTTCTTAAGGAACCGATTGCCGGTTTTTCAAAATCAATTTTCACAGTTTGCGGGCGCCATCCAGGAATTTGTATCTTTATCAGTTCAAACATACGATCGTATGTTCGTTGCTTTTTATCAGGCAAAAGTGCGAACATCACAGGTACCACATTCACTTCTTCATCAGTGCTTCCGATATCGATATGGAATGAGTAGATTTGCGTGAACTACTTACTGCAACTTTTGAACGTTCCATCAATAAACACAGTATTGCTCGTGGCCAGGAGCCCTCTCCCATTAGTTGTGGCAAATATGTATTAAAATCCTCCCAGTAGTTTGATCATCAGCGAAGAGAAAATTGGATTGGTCTTCCAATATTAACAATCCTTCTGGGAAAACTATGTGCTCAGGTAGTAATGAGCAAGAATCAAAAGAACATTCCTAATTCTAATATTTAAACATCCAATTGTTTTGTTTGATAAACAATGCAAATTCTGTTAATTAATTAATTGATTATTGATTACACAATATGCTATATTATAAATACCCATGAATTGGAAATTTTTGTTTTACAAAATGATGTTTCGAAGAAAATTGTATCGAATTATAAACAATAAGAATCAAAATTACTGACATAGTTTACAAAATTAACAATGCTAATTATAATGTATTATTAAGAAGGCAAGTGGCATACGTAATAAGAATAAACAAAACAAATAATAAACACTATAATAAAAATTACTTCATTCAATAATTTGGTATCTCTTTATGAATGATGCATGAAAATACCTTTGATAAAACTCTTCATTGAAGAAAAGATTATTTTAATTGCACTGAGTCATGTTTCTTTAATAGAAATTAAGATAAATATATGTACCTGCGAACGACAAAAGATATGGGATACCTATTCTAAGATAAAGATGACTACTTTAACGTTTATTTAGATCAAGACATGTTCCCTCATATACTAAACTTAAATACCTATACTTATTTTTGATAATCTACTTTTAAACCAGTAAATCAATCTACTAAAGTTAAACGGAAAAATTAAACTTGCATCCGGAACAAATCCCGGGTCTGCATAATTTACGGAACAAGCTGATTCCGCGGAACGGCACGGAACAGCTAAACATCCAGAACAGACTGAAGATAATTTACGGAACAAGCAGATTCCGCGGAACGGCATGGAACAGCTAAAATTCGGGACGGACCTTCGATAATTTACCGTTCCGGAATTTTAATTTACGGAACGGATAGAAACTAGGTGATTTATTATATTCATTTTGTCTCAGAATTTCCAAACAGTAAAAGTATCCAACACAGTTCGGAATTATTTGCCTCCTATAACGATTTTTAAGCTCGTTCCGTAATTTGAGTAATTTATGGAACGGGTAAAATAACAGAAATATTAGGCACTGATGACATGTAGTTTATCTGGAAGACCAATGGTAGCACATGGGCAAAAAGGTTGTAAGTTGTTTGCATTCCATATGGATTTTTAGGCCCGTTCCGGAATTTTAATAATTTACGGAACGGATAGAAAACGCAGAAACCAGGTTATTTATTAGGTGCATTTTGTCTCGAAATTTCCAAACAGTGAAAGTACCAAACAGTTCAGAATTATGTTCCCCCTATAAACATATTTAAACCCGTTCCGTAATTTGGGTAATTTACGGAACGGATGAAATGAGAGAAACATTGGGCACTGATGACGTGTAGTTTACGTCTGGATGACCAACTACGACATGGACAAAAAGGTTCTAAGTTGTTTGCATCCCATATGGACTTGTAGGCCCGTTCCGGAATTTTAATTTACGGAACGGATAGAAACTGGGTGGTTTATTACATTCATTTTGTCTCGGAATTTCCAAACAGTAAAAGTATCCAACACAGTTCCGAATTATTTGCCTCCTATAACGATTTTTAAGCTCGTTCCGTAATTTGAGTAATTTAAGGAACGGGTAAAATAACAGAAATATTGGGCACTGATGACATGTAGTTTGTCTGGAAGACCAATGGTAGCACATGGGCAAAAAGGTTGTAAGTTGTTTGCATTCCATATGGATTTTTAGGCCCGTTCCGAAATTTTAATAATTTACGGAACGGATAGAAAACGCAGAAACTAGGTTATTTATTAGGTGCATTTTGTCTCGAAATTTCCAAACAGTGAAAGTACCAAACAGTTCCGAATTATATTCCTCTATAAACATATTTAAACCCGTTCCGTAATTTGGGTAATTTACGGAACGGATGAAATGAGAGAAACATTGGGCACTGATGACGTGTAGTTTACGTCTGGATGACCAACTACCACATGGACAAGAAGGTTCTACCAATGGTAGCACATGGGCAATAAGGTTGTAAGTTGTTTGCATTCCATAAGGATTTTTAGGCCCGTTCCGGAATTTTAATAATTTACGGGACGGATAGAAAACGCAGAAACTAGTTTATTTATTAGGTGCATTTTGTCTCGAAATTTCCAGACAGTGAAAATACCAAACAGTTCCGAATTATATTCCCCTATAAACATATTTAAACCCGTTCCGTAATTTGGGCAATTTACGGAACGGATGAAATAAGAGAAACATTAGGCACTGATGACGTGTAGTTTACGTCTGGATGACCAACCACGGACAACCATGAACAACCATGGACAACCATGGACAAAAAGGTTCTAAGTTGTTTGCATCCCATATGGTCGGAACGGGCCTACAAGTCCATATCATATGGACTTGTAGGCCCGTTCCGGAATTTTAATTTACGGAACGGATAGAAACTAGGTGATTTATTATATTCATTTTGTTTAGGAATTTCCAAACAGTAAAAGTGTACAACACAGTTTCGAATTATTTGCCTCCCATAACGATTTTTAAGCCCGTTCCGTAATTTGAGTAATTTACGGAACGGATGAAATAAGAGGTATATTGGGCATTGATGACGTGTACTTTATGTCAGGATGGCCAAGTACCGCATGGCCAAAAAAGTTTTAGGTTCCATTCCAGAAACCAGAGAACCGCATTTTATTTCCCATTCTAGAATCAAAGTTAAAGTCTTCCCGTAAACAAGTCACGAGCCACCACTGAACTATTACCTACTTGAAAAACCCTGGTATATTTATAAAATGTCAATTTCAAAGAGAATATAAAACAATTTCGAGGAAATTTTCATTAATCTGACGTATTGTTTTGCTAAAATCCATGGCTATCTTGAAGTTCCTTGTAATATATGTAAGTTTATAAGAGTTTACCTGATCAGGTGAGAAGCTGATGCTTTTCTTCCCGACAGAATCCACATTGTTCAACTGCACAGTATTTTCCACACTTTTCTTATTCTGCATAAAGTCCAAGGAGTTGTTTTTTCCCCTACTGTCAAAATATTCGTCAAGTTTCTTGTTATAATTATTAGCGAACACGTTATAATCTCTTTTGTTAAAATCATCGCACCGTTTGTTATTGTTATTATTAGCACTATTAACCCCGCTGTTCAGTTCTCTTCTGTTATTGATTTTGTCGCACTCGAGTTTCCTTTCGTTCCCGAAATATTCCTTACTAAAAAAATTGTCGAAATCAGTTTTTTTGCCATTAGTCAAGAAATACAAATTGTCGCTGTAATAATTCGCGTTTATCAAATTTTGAGCGTACGACCCCGTATTTGAGTCACTCGAAGCACTTGAAGCCCTTTCGACTTCCATTTTTATCGTTCAATTTTTCACCCCCATGCTTAATTTTTTGGTTCACATGCACACCCAGGTAACAAGATAAGAAAGAATATCGCATTACATAATGTGTTTGTCTAACCGCGTTTAATTCACTTATGTGCTCAGTTGAGCATTTGATGATATTAACCCCAAGCTCCTCCTGTGCTTGTAAACGGCCAATAGGACAAGAGCGGAGAGTTGGAGTTGTGGGAGCAACCCTTAGAAGCGCCTATCGGAGAGCACCTCTCTTCTTCTAGTGGTTGTTTTTGGCTTCGTTCTTGTTTTAGAGAGAGAAAATGTGTGAGATGGAGGATATTAAATTGTGAATTGGAACTTAAAAGAGCAGGCACAGGCGTGAAGGAATGCATTATAGAAATAATTGGCAGTTACTTAATAAGAATGATTAGTAAATTGGAGAGGGTTCAATACCAAGCGTGTAAGTCTATTATACTTACACAGCAAGCAATATTGCACGGTTCGAGTGTGTAGGGCAAAGCACCGTACTGATGAGCCCCAAAAGGACGAAACCAGTGGTCTACGGTTTTCCATGCACATTCGTAACATGCAATATTGAAAAACTCCTAACAGCATATACCTAGTCACTTTCTAAAAACATTTTCGGAAACTTTCTTTTCATCAACAGAGAATGTTTTCATTTTTGAAAATTAATAACAGAATTCCAGTAGAAACTTCAAAAAACGAACCAAGCCACTCTAGCAATAAAATATTTATATTAGTGACTTTGGCATCATCATTGACAGACATTTTATATATATTTTTTATTGGAGTTTACTCCTTAAGAATCGATTTTCAGTTATAGCCCGCGGTACGGAAATTTTATGAGTAGTAAAATCAAGCGTTACATTTCGCGTTAAATAAAAGTAACGCGTTACGTTACCTGTGACATTGAAATTATGTACGTATCTATGGATACGGCTGTTTATGTCTAACTGCATAGAGCATAAAAATAGTGAAAATAGAGTGGCATAGAGTAGATATGACAGTTGGCGTTGTAAAGTCAGCATTTGCAGTGTTTGTTCGTTCCTAAATTTGTTGAATCTTTTGATTTAATATGGAAAAACCGAATATTAAATACTCAAAATATTGTTTAGTGTCGAAATGTGAATCAACGCCTATTCGAACACCAGGAAAAGTATTTATTTCATTGCCAGTGGGATCGACGTTTAGCAGATTGTCACTTAATTACTGAATTTATAAACAATTTATATTTTGATGTAGTTTGACATTTTCGAACATAAACTATCTGATAAATAGACATTTGGGTATAAAACTAACATTCGCGTGTTCCCTATTGAAGTTAAAATAATCGTTCGTAAGGAGTAAACTCTAGTCGTGCGTCAGAGCTGACACACAAGTTTTTTTTTGATGATAGAGGTCTGCAAGCCACAAATTGCCCCTAAAACTTTAATTTAATAGTTTTGTTAGTTTCCGCAATATTAAAAATAATCAGTTTTTTTCGAGAAACTTGAACACCCCGTATTTTTGTTGGGAGTAATTTTAGAACATACGTTCATCGATTTTTTCGTATTATTTTGACCTCCTCTATCAGCCCTCGAAATCTTTTACACTCGTTATGAATCACCCTGGATAGCGATAGTGACAATGAAATATTAAATTTAACACCCTTAGGTAAATATCACAGAAATGGCGAAAGTAAGCTGTTTAAATTTACTTCCACAAATAGCAAAGAAAAAATATCAAAATTCGTATGTACTGAAATTTAATGGATTGGTGCAAAGAATTTTTTATAATAAATAAAGTAGGTAATCGTAGAAAAAGTATAGTGTACAACTCGCGCGAAATTACCCTTTCCCACTCGTAGACACATGTGCCTGCTCGTGCCGCGCTTGTTATACAATACCTACCTATATAATATTGTTCAATACAAATATCAAATGCAGTCTCTAATTCATTTTTAATCACAATATTTGTATGAGAAATGAGACTTTTCTAAAATATCTGCTAACAATTTTGAGCATCCTTTAGGTGGAACATTGGAAAACATATTTCTTACATTAAAAGAAAGAAAGAAATTAAAAATGAACCTATTGGTATAGTTTTATCTTTTATTTCATCTAAGATCTAATAATCTTTTTAGATCTAACTTGCAATTTTACTCCCATGGGAGTAAAATTTGTAATATTTTTAAATATACCGGGTTTCCGGTTAAGGTTGGCGACCGGCTATATCTTAGGAACTATTCATCCTACAGGTTTCGGAAAAAAATCTTATTATAAAAGTATGGCCATGAAAAATTAACTAAAAATATTTTTAGCTTTCAATTTTCTCCGCTAGGGGGCACTATTTTAAAAGAAAATAGTGAATCCGCATTTTCTTAAAAAATTCAAATGGAAATGTGGGTATCCATTAGCTTTATCAAAATCTCCCCCCTCCCCGTAATACCCTGCAAATTAGTTTAATAACTTCTTGATCTAGCTTATGAAATAAGGGTTTGGGGGAGGAAAGAATTCTCTTACACCAAAAATGCCATATCTCCGGATTGCTTGAACCAATTTTAATGGATTCGGTCTTGTTGGAAAGTGAATTTATAGCGTAATAGAAATCTGCGTTTACACTTGAATTTCATTTTACGAGGAAGCCGCTAGATGGCGTTATTTCGAAACTTACGAAATTGTCAAATTTTCGCAAAAATTATAAATGGAATGGTAGGTATATTTTTATAACATGTTGTCATTACGCATAGAATTAAGAACAAAACGCCTTTTTTCAAACGGAAGTTATCATCAAGAATATGGTTTAATCAAATCTCAGTGTACACAGGTACCAAATTTTCTAAAGAAAATTTGAATGGAACGGATCATTTTCATAACATGCTGTTATTACCTACACGTAGCATATAAAGAACATAATGCCGCAAACTGAAAGTTCCTATCTTTTTCAGACGAAATTTGTGATCAAAGATACTGTTTAATAATAAGTATCTCATTGCATGGGTAAATTTGAAAAACTAAAATACGTAAATGACTGAGTTGACTCCTTTCTTGTAAACCAATAGCAAATCGATGAAGAAACATGACAACAAAGAGTTAACTGGAAGACCACATTACCAATTCAACATGTATTTGCTAATCAAGAATGTAAACACTAAGCCAAAGAACTATGACAGATAACCATTTTGATAACTTAACTCTCTGTAGACAGGACAGCAGACAGATATTAATGTAAAACAACATGACATGAAGTGGTAGAGGTAGGTAGGTACATTACAACTCTACAATCGTCAGCGTTTTATATGTTTTTAGCTTACTAATGTGACGCCTAGTACATCTTTTATTGTTTCAGCACTTTCCCACGTTCTAAAAAACTACTTGAAACATATTTCTTTACTTTTGGCGAGTAGGCAAAGATCACACAAACTGCGTATGCTGAAATTCATTCATATTTTCAATTCACTTTGCTGAAACCAAATGCGTACCTACATAACTTTCTTGGAACTAATTAATACGCCTTGTGTGCTACCCCTTGAAACACAAAACTGTCCTTAAGGACAAATGATATAAGACCACTTCAATTATAAATGAAGAGTACCTGCAAAACTGCGATTATTCACGTTAGGTGTGTGTGAAGCATGTGCGAAATTATCCATGTATCCGCTACCCCTTGTACTGGAGGGTTTATGGAACGCGAGACTAATTGGGATGATTGCTACTCCCACCGGAGTTAATTATAGGACAGATGTAACTTGATAAGCCATCTCCTGCCTTTATGTTCTCTAGGATCTAATAAATCTAGGGAAAATAATTTGTGATAGCGCTTGATTAAATGGTTAAGTTGGTTTTTGTTGGTAACGAAGGTCTCTTTTACTCCTAAACTTGCACACCCCTTTTCGAACTGATGTAATGAACACTTCTCGTTCTGTAATTTTTTTTGCTAAATTATAAAATTTTATCCAAGTAATTATACCTACCTATAATAAACCTTTTATTACTTAATATCAGATACCAAAGCCTTAAGAAACATTTATTTTCAATAAATTTTATCTGATTTTTGTTCCTCTCACAAAATGACATTTTCTGCTTGTTCAGATTTAACTGATAAATTTCTCCATTGGTACTGAATTTTTAGTCCTCTTGTACTGTTAGATATACCGACACTATTTTCTATCTTTAGTTCGGAAGCAGACAATTACATGAATTTGGTTTTATTTTATTCTGCTATTCGTGTTTCTACCTGATTTAGGATTGTCCTTTTCATGTCAGCAGCTTGTCAACACGAACACTTCAAATTTCTATAACATTACGCATTTCTTTGTTAAAGTGTACACCACAGGCGACCGGAAAGTTTTGTATCCCGAGACCTTCAAGTTTTATTGGGTAAAATTTGCGTAGGCAGCTTTTTGCTAAATATTGCTTGGAAAATGGTTGAAACTAAAATTTGATTGGTTGTTAGTATATAGGGTGATTTTTTTTTACCGTCTATTAGAAGTATCTAGAGAACTAAAAGAGATATTGATTTGAAATTTTGGCTGTGGCCGAAAACGGGTCAAATGAAACTATTTTCAAAATGGTGGCATTTTCGGAAATACGGGAAGTTGACACCAACTTTGTTATCTTAAATGGAATGCTACCATTTTCTATTTTTTTTTAGATTCCACGAAAAATTTTAATATCAATTCAGTAAACGTTCGCTATGTCTAAAATTAATATTTTCGGAGATA
This sequence comes from Xestobium rufovillosum, assembly GCA_963966045.1. Classification (NCBI taxonomy): domain Eukaryota; kingdom Metazoa; phylum Arthropoda; class Insecta; order Coleoptera; family Ptinidae; genus Xestobium; species Xestobium rufovillosum. The sequence goes on from OZ014493.1 coordinate 43,963,216, forward strand.
TAAATTTTTTTCTCAATATTTTGACAGTTGTGGTAGATTATGTAAAAATTAATATCCCGATAACGTCTAGCAATAAGATGTTCGATTTTTTATGGTGGCAAGACGAGGTGTTGGAGTTACTAATCAGGCAAACAAATTTTCAAAATCTATTACATAAAATTTTCTAATCAACGACATATGTTGATCGCACAAAAGTAGCAAAAAGTCATTTTTTTTTAAATAGAATGATACCATTTTCAATTGTTTTTTAGATTCCACGGAAAATTTTAATGTTAATTCTATAAAGGTTCGCTATGTCTAAAATTAATATTTTCGGAGATATGAATTTTTTTCCAATACCTATTTTGACAGTTGTGGTAGATTATGTAAAAATTAATATCTCGATAACGTCTAGCAGTAAGATGTTCGATTTTCTATGGTGCCAAGACGAGGTGTTGGAATTACTAATCAGGCGAACAAATTTTCAAAATCTATTATAAAATTTTCTAATCAACGACATAATATGTTGATCACACATAAGTAGCAACAAGTCATTTTTCTTAAATAGAATGATACCTATTTAAAGAAACCAATTAAAAAAAGTGAAAAGATGCGCATTTAACAATATATGGCGTTTCTCTACCTAAAATGCATAGTATTTTAGATATTTGCTGTTTTCTTATTTCATCGATCAAAATTGAAGAGCGCCGCCTTTTAGTAAGTAGACCTTGGCTTGTAGAAAAAACAAAATATTCACAAATTTCACAAATAATGTCTAATAAAAGCAATTGGTATTTTTTAGTAATTTAGTACGGTTGGTGTTTAACGAATAGGATATGGCAAATGATAATTATTCTTACTCGGATATTATGAATTTATTCAACATTCATGGAAAATGCAATAAAATAATTAACAGGACATACAGAACATTTAATGGAACATATCCTGAATTACCAACACTGAACTTATTTTAGCTAAATAAAAAATAAAGTAGGTACGTGATAGTAAAACAATGTTAAAGAAACTGTTCAAAATGTAGTCCATTACCTTCTACACATTTAATAATTCGCTTATTTACGGCGTGTGTAGTAGCGCTACGAATTTCATGTGGATCTAAGCCTGCAAATGCTGTAGCAATTATTTCCACCAATTCATCCCTGTTGTTGAGTGGATATTGATACACTTTATTATCCTTTATACGGCCCCAAAGATAAAAATCCAACGGTGTAATGTCTGGAGACCTGGTAGGCCAACTCCATGGACCCAAACGTCGTATCCATCTATCTTCAAACATCTGGTACAATTCGTTAGTAACTGCTGCAGACCTGGCGCCCCATCTAGTAGGTATCTAAAATACTATTCATTTTGGGTAGAGAAACATCTTACATTGTTAAAGGCGCATTTTTTCACGTTTTTTAATTGGTTTCTTTAAATAGGTATCATTCAATTTAAGAAAATTGACTTTTTGCTACTTATGTCTGATCAACATATTATGTCGTTGATTAGAAAATTTTATATAATAGATTTTGAAAATTTGTTTGCCTGATTAGTAATTCCAACACCTCGTCGTGTCACCATAGGAAATCGAACATCTTACTACTAGACGTTATCGAGATATTAATTTTTACATAATCTACCACAACTGTCAAAATAGGTATTGGAAAAAAATTCATATCTCCGAAAATATTAATTTTAGACATAGCGAACCTTTATAGAATTAACATTAAAATTTTCCGTGGAATCTAAAAAACAATTGAAAATGGTATCATTCTATTTAAGAAAAATGACTTTTTGCTACTTTGTGCGATCAACATATGTCGTTGATTAGAAAATTTTAAGTAATAGATTTTGAAAATTTGTTTGCCTGATTAGTAACTCCAACACCTCGTCTTGCCACCATAAAAAATCGAACATCGTACTGCTAGACTTTATCGAGATATTAATTTTTACATAATCTACCACAACTGTCAAAATATTGAGAAAAAAATTTATATCTCTGAAAATATTAATTTTAGACATAGCGAACCTTTATTGAATTGACATTAAAATTTTCCGTGGAATCTAAAAAAAAATAGAAAATGGTAGCATTCCATTTAAGATAACAAAGTTGGTGTCAACTTCCGGTATTCCCGGAAATGCCACCATTTTGAAAATATTTTCATTAAATAGATCCGACCCGGTTTCGACCACAGCCAAAATTTCAAATCAATATCTCTTTTAATTCTCCAGATACTTCTAATAGACGGTCAAAAAAAATCACCCTGTATAGCGGGAGATAATCACGTATAAACTACTTAGTAAAATTTTGCCACAAGAACTTTCAACTGTAATCGTGAAAAATTTTATTCAAACTACCATAAGTAAGAGTTTTAACATTTTCTAAGAAATCCAAGTCTTTCAGAAATGACAGAGTTGGCGCCTCGTCTTCATGAATGCAAAACGTGACATGAATCGAGATACTTAGACATTTGTGATTATTTTTTATCTATATCACAGACGATGTGATACTTGACTCCTACATATGTTAGGTGTTAGATAACACCTACTATCACTCTTACATACCTAGATCTGAAATACAGAAATTTAAAGAGACTCGAAACGCCTTTTCCGGTTCATGGCCTAGGTACCCAATTTATTTTAATTGATATATTATTTGTGCTTTTTTCAGCAGTAAGAAAATCTAGTAAAAAATATAGTTACCTACATACTTTAAGAAGTTCTTCAAATTTAATTAAATTTGCATATTTTGAAGGAACCTCATTTTCACCGTTGGTTGTTGTCTAATCGTTCAATTCGAAATGTTTAATAAAGCATTCCTGAAGACTATCAAAGGATAAAGCTCAGGTGTCAGAACTGACGAGGAGCATGATGTAAGACAAGGATGGAAACTAAAGGACAGAGCAAATCTCCTGTTACACAACAAATCATTTTCGAGAGGTTTGCTTCTGAATAGGGACCAGCACAACAACTCACACTCACAGAATTATTTCGATATACAGCATGTCCCATAATCAGAGGAATACAGAACATTAAATTCTGGTTATTTTCTGATTGTGATGCTTTTCTGTTTGGTCTAATCCAGGGGAGCACAATTCTTTAATCGTTTTCGGTGATACACAATATTTATATTTCAAAAATTCAAAAATCATAGACAAGTCCTAATTATTTTAAATGCTTCGTCGATTTTCCTACTTGTTCTTTTGCTTTCCTACTGCCAGTAATGTAGGAAATTTTTAACACAAATCTGAATTGAAGACAAAGACTCAGAGACGACCTGTATAAAGCATAAACACAGCTCCCTTTGCCATTCGGGCTGCAAAAGGCATACACAATTCAATTGTAGATCTCAAACGAGTTCACAGATTTGCGACATTATTGCATCGCAGACAATGGCATGCTCAAATTACAGGATTACAACTACTGCATCTGGATTTTATTGTAATGGACCACCGCCCTTACGTTTAACAAGGGGTAGGCGCTTGAACGAGAGAGATAGAACATGGAGACGTGACAATAATGCATGTGTGAAGGGCGTGGTAATAATATCTATTGTTGAGGGCTTAGTTGGGTATTTTTGTGTCCTTGTATTATTAGGATTTAGATGAGGATGTGTCATGACATGAGGCTGGTTTCTTGGTATCAATCTGTCCCGTAAAAGCCCTTTCGCAATCAGCATTTACAATAATAATTAATCTCTAACCTTTAGTTAGCCTCTTAGTCTTAATTTATGAAAACATATTCTTGGAATGAAATTCAAACTGTTGGGTAGGTATAAGAGAATCTAAAATAACGTCGTAAAAAACTCCACCCTTAACCTTACAGATGTAACCCTAGTTAAAGAAATAATTGGCTAGCCATAAATTTCACTAAATTTATGTCTTTGAACGGGTCGAACGCGTAAAAAAATATAGGGCGACACATTCTGTTTTCCACCATAATTGACCCTAAAAGGACGGAATATTTTAAAAAATCAGTTATGGAATTTGAACTTATTAAATGTTTTATGTTTTCGTGTTTTATTGAACGGTCGTGTCTGATTTATGCCTCGTTAAAACATTCTTTTACGGAAGATTTCTGGCAAAAAAATGCAAATTTACGAGGTGGTATTTATAAGTATACAGGGTGATTGTTTTACCAGGACGCTTTAAAGATTTTTTCCTATCATCAACATACATCGAGACGAAATAGAGGGAATATAGAAATGTTGAGAATCTACCATGGATGAGGAAAGGCGCTTAAACGTTCTGTTACCTCTGCATGAAAATAGACATTCAACAAGAAAAATTACAGCAGAACGAGAACATAACATAATGTCGCGTTCTTCAGTCCACAGAGTTTTGAAATTGAACAAGTATCACCCCTACAAAATAAAACTGGTTCAATATTTCTGGGAGGCTCGATATTGTTTTCCGACGAGGCGACATTTTTCTTAAAAGGAACTGTAAGCAGGCAAAATTGTAGATATTGGGACACTACAAGACCAAACTGGGTAACTCAGGCACATGTGCAAAATCCACAAAAACTAAATGTTTGGGCTGGTATTACCGGACGCTGAATACTACTACTACTATATATACTACTACTACTACTAATACTACTACTACTACTTCGAGGAAACTTTGTCTGGTGATTGGTATCTTCGGTTCGATCTAATACAGCACCTAGTTCAACTATTTCCTAATCCTCAAGTTCCGGATAACCCCGCTGCAGAAATCTGGTTTCATCAATATGGAGCACCACATCATTACGCCAGGAATGTCCGGCAGTATTTGGACGACATTTTTCCTGGGCTCTAGATTAGCCGAAGAGGTGCTATTGAATGGCCCACACGTTCACCTGAATTAACACCACTTGACTTTTTCCTGAGCGGTTATTTGAAAAGTGAGGTGTATGTGACGAAACCAGCAAACCAGGAAGAACTACAGGATCGAATACGACACCAAGTTCGTTACTGCTTTAAAAATTAAATGTTCGGAATTTCCGTCTTAATTTCTTTTTCTTCTTATGTGTGACAGAAAACAGAAAGTGTGGCATATTACCGTATACGGGAAAGGTTCTCTACAATATTCCGATTGAAAAATGTAGAACTGCCATTTAAGAAAATCGATTACGTCATATCAGGGAGGTATACAGCGCCATCTACACATGCATCATCATCATCATAAGGTTCTCAGTCCGAAGACTGGTTGGACGCGTACCTCCATTCTTTTCTATCCTGAGCTAACCTACGCATTTCCCTAAAAGTAGAACATCCTACATCCCTAACTATTTGAGAGCAGTAGTCTAATCTAGGCCTACCCCTACCTCTTTTTATTCCTATCTCTGACTCTAGTATGTCACGAACTATTCCTTCGTGTCTTAGAAGGTGTCCTACCATCCTATCTCTCCTACTCTACACATGCGTTACTTCAAAATGTGCCTAATAAAAATAAAAAATCGACATGTTTGAGGATTTAAGTGGAAATTTTAGGAAATATCGAACTTATGTCATACTTCTGGGACACTCTGTATATTTATACATGGTGCTGCAATAAGCAATAGAGGGTCAGTGGAATCTTCCGCCCATACTATACATTGTGGAATATTGTTTGCCTAAAATGCATATTTATGACGTCATTGACATTCCTTTGGAAGTTTTGACAGATGTAAGGGAGTTTTGAAAATGGAATATTTTCGAATTGAACAAAATTGTACTAGCGATATTTTCAGAAAAGAAAAGAATATCTATGAGAAACTGCCGCAAGATTTAAAGAAAAACGAAAATATTTAACAAGAAATTAACAATTACATGGCCAAATCAAAAAAATTCAAAACGGCAAAACTCTATTTTTTCAAATGTCACAGCATCAAATTTGTTCAATGCCAAAATATTTGTTTTTCAAAATGTCTTCACACCTGTCAAAACCCTTAAACTTAATAAATCCTTAAACGTCACAAATGTGGGCTTTGGCTACAAATATTTTATACAACCTCATAGTAAAATTTGTTAACAAATCCAAAAATGCTATCAAATGCAGGGAGTTCCATTAAAAAAAAACAAAGTTGCAGTGGTACTGAACCGTTCGAACAACTACTCCTCGGGCAAATACCCCGCCAGGCATTGAATTATAGAATTAAATCCAGATTTTGTGTACTACGAGATCTCATACGGGATGCTACCCCAAACATATCGTTGGGCTTGGAACATCCTTGGATCTCTACGTACTTTCCTGCTCAACTCGCAGTAGAGTATGTTTGTTAGAAGTTTTTCAATATTGCATGTTTCGAATGTGTATGGAAAACCGTAGACCACTGGTTTCGTCCTTTTGGGACTCATCAGTACGGTGCTTTGCCCCACACACTGCGTAGTTCCCAAAAGGACGAAACCAGTGGTCTACGGTTTTCCATACACATTCGAAACGTGCAATATTGAAAAACTTCTAACAACAAAGTTAGAGGCTGTGGGGAATAAATAGGACCCTGTATATTTGAAGATATTTCTGGGATATTTCAAACTCAATTAGATTTTTGTTCATTTAGAAATTCGTGTAATTCTTTAAGCAATATTTAAGTACTGACGTCCGAACTAAACAAAAATTGAATTGATTAAAAAATATCCTGCATACATTTATAAATAATTAAAATTATCAGTGAGATATCCATAAATAATTACTTTTAGCTCACAGATATTTTTTAAACCATTAATAATAATCATGGATATTCCACAGATATTTTTGTGGATTTAAAGATATCTGAGATTGAAATGATCATTTATGGATATCATTTTCAAGTTTATGTATTGGTTAATACTGAATACTGAATTAAAAATATTTTCCAGATACTTTTAATTAACTAATTATAAATATCTCCTAATTTAAAATAATATTCGACATCCAAAATTATTTAAAAATATCTAAAATAATTTTAAATATTTAAAAATATCTCTGATATTTGCGGGAGTTATGTTACAACTGGCATTTTTATTTAAAACGTAACTGGAAAATAGTGCATTTCAAATACAGGGTAGTCACTAAAAAAGTAAGGAATAAAAAATTAATTTTTAATAGTTACAACATTTTATTAACTTTTATATTTAACTATATCATATAATATGCAATGATATGACAATTTAATTGATCTTCTATTATGATAATAAATTGTAACCTAAACAATAATAGTAAATAGTTTACAGAACGTTCTCTATACTTTATGGAAGACAGATCAAATAGCGAATATGTATTTTAAGACATTAGATAATGTTCTTCGTTAAAATAAGGCTCTCACTTACAGCAATGTACAAGCTTAATAGTTAAACAATATCATTTATACCATTATAAACTGAAAGAAACCTCTACACGCGTAAATCAAAATCTCCGAGTTTTTTATTGCTCAATAGATATTATAATATCAGATTTAGAAAAAAACATAATGATATACAAGATATGATTCATAGTTATTACTTTATTATTTTAGTATGTTCTGCATGCGTCAACGTGAACTGTAATTTTTGACAATTGACAATTATTGACAGCTGTCAAGTTCAAGTATTAACTAACACGACCTAAAATTGTTTGCTTACTAGTCAACATTGTTTATAAATCACTCTGTATTTTAATTAGATGGTACGCTAAAAACTACAAACTTTCAAATTTACTTATAATAAAAAAATATCAAATTGACTGAAATGGTGAATGGAAGGTTTTGACACTGGCTCTTATCCAACTCTTAATTAATTTTTAAAGTGACTTCAAAGCAATTTAATTAACGGTAATTTGGTATATTTCACTTTAACAACTATATTTTATTTCTTATTTAAAGGCGCGTACACACTGACCAAACACTTCAGCATTCAACTGCCACATCTGTATTATTTAGTCCAGTCAGTATAGGTTTCTACCCAAATTGCAAACAAGCTGAATTTTGGGTTTTCGGTAGAAACTTCTTACAGCGACTGGACTATATTGGGCAGAATTTTCACTCGAGTATTTACACCCAAAAATATTTGTGTTTTTAATAGACTCATTTTAATTCTATACATATGACGTTCACTGTCACATTCGTTTATAAAAAATCTCAAATCTCTTTAGCCCATGGTGTTGTACTGAAACTTTTTGACTTTAAAATATCTGAAAGCAGCGTATCCCCCTATTGTCAAAATTACAGCTAAAGCCAACGTGGATCCTACTGCTATTGGTGCGGCTTCGTCTCGAAAGTTAGATTTAAAAGCACAATCGTACGGCGGATCGAAATCGTTGTTTCTATACATAAATGGCTGTAAGTGAAGTTGTCTCAACATCAGGACGCCTTTGAGAGTAGGGGGCAGCTTGTCGTCTTCATCAGGGGTCAGATCGAATTTCGTTTCGCTGCAGTAATATGATTTTCCGATGCTAGTTGGGATTAGCATGTTTCTATTTGCTAATTGGAATGTTTTTCCTGTGTGAACATTAAATGAGGTTACAAGACAGAAACGAAACGTCAAAATAAAAGTGACGTCACGTCAACATGGCGGACGTTGAAATATATTAAAAGAATTTGATTAGTACTATACCTGGAAGCCCCATTGGACGATAATATTTCAAATCTGAGTCAATGGTTAACTCTAAATTACTTATGTACCATCTTTCTCCACCAGGTGTCTACGAATAAAGATTAATTGAGTATGTTTTGTTAACTACGAATTATTGGAGTATACTTTAGCAAAATACCAGATCAAAGAATGCCCTGGCCATGTCAGCTTCATAAATTCAGTGTCATCATCTTTGCAGTTACCCTCGACACTTGGTTTACTCGGTAAATATTCTGAACCTGTTATTAATTCGTTGAAATGTATAAAGCTCACCTAAAATAAAAAAATCTTAGATAATTTAGTAGGTACGTATGTAATAATCAGAAATTTAAAGTTGCACTGCCTCACCATGTATAATAATGTATTTAAAACCTAAAGGATTGTCCATTTCAAATTTCACTATTTATAGACAGAACCAACAAAGTCGAAAATCTTTTAATCTCTATACAGGGTGATTCACGGTGTTGGTCTGTGTCACGATGGAATAAAACAGGTGTTCGCACAGCGGTCACTCGTAGATCTACAGGGTGTCCCATTTATGCTTCAAAAAATGATATGCAAGTTCTTCAAGTTAAAATAATGGGGGTTTGTCATATAAATTTTTTCTCTTAGACGCCTGTTGGCTGAGATACAAGGTGTTAAAAGTTCTGCAAAAAAATCTTAAATTCAGCATAACTTGAAATCTAAAAGAGATTTTTATTTCAAATTGTACTCACCTTTCTTATTTTTCCTTGCCTACTTTTTGATAGTGCAATCAATAAAAAAACTAACCAGTGGCGTACAAAATGGATGAAGTTAAAATCCTTTTTGAGAAATAAATGGTACGTCACTGGTTTTTGCAAGTTTTTTTGTTTAATTTTGAAATCTACCATTGTTTCCTCAAAAATTGTTCTTACTTATAAAAGGTCTGTAGAACTCACCGTTTTCAAGATAATTAATGTTGAAATTTTGGGTAATTGATGCAAACGTAAAAAAATAATACAAATTAATTTTAAAATAATGCTATTTTCATTTGAACTGAATAACTCATAACTTCATCAATCAAAATTGAATAAAAAAAGTTTTTTTAATAAGATTAGCTTAACTTTAAAAAGAAAAATACAAAAAATATCAGTAGAAACAAGAATGAATTTAACATTTTTTTGCAGAACTTTTAACACCTTGTATCTCAGCCAACAGGCGTCTAAGAGAAAAAAATTATATGACAAACCCCCATTATTTTAACTTGAAGAACTTGCATATCATTTTTTTTTAAACATAAATGGGACACCCCGACACCCGTATATTTAATTTTAGTCATTGTGCGAGCGAAAGCTTTATAGGAGGAGTACAGTTACATACCTAGGTTACCTACCTAAATCTGCTTGCAGAAACCTGAGTGGGTTATCACGAACATCCCCAGCCATCAGGTGGCTGGGGACTGTTTGTTATTTACTTTTTGTCCATTTAAAAGGAAAATCTGACCCACTCCCAAGGTTACGTCCCTACTTTTTCGGTGAATTTAATGCAATGATTGAATGTGTACATATAGGTATTCATGGAATCAGTAACTTTTTAGGGAAAAATGATTCTGCGTAAAAAATCAACTACCTCAAAGACTCGAGAACCCTATTTATATTTGACTGAGGATTTTATGGCAGACTAAATCCATGAACGTACTGTCTAATAGTATATTATACACGAGTTTATAATAGCATCATTATAACGAGTTGTATACTATACTTTGTCCACGACTATCAAAACAGATTCCCAGAAAGAATTTACCTTCATTTCCCTTCTCCAGTGTAAGAAAGATTCATACATACGCTCTCAGGTATAATTTTCTTGTTTTTTTGGGCAATGAATCTAATGAGGCAAGTTCTGCAGCTTCTTTTATTGCTGGTGCTGTTAAAGAAACCTCGTTTTCACTCTCACTACTCATTATATCTTCTTTTTTAGAATATGCATTTCAAATTAAAAGCAAACCATGCTGATTTGACGTTTCATCGTCCGGCCTACTAAATAAATGTAAAAAAGGGTCAAAGCGATGTTCCTATTGGTGTAGTGAATAATATTCATTAATCACTGCAGTGATTAATGTATCTAAGTATGATTGAAGAAACACAAGTATAAAGAGTATGTTGTAAGATAGTCGTGGACAAACAGTTTTTTAGAGGCTTTGAGAGAAGCAGAATTTTTTTATGCAAAATAATTTTTTTCCGCAAGTTTTTTCATTTGGAATTTGCTTTAAAATTCAGGCAAATTTGTTAAAATGTTCTTGGCAACGTCGACGAGTTTAGCTTTAATACTATATTCGGAAACTGACTTGTTTCTGTTTTATTATTGATATAGATGTAGGTAGATCTAGTTATTTAGACTTCGCGCTCTCGCCTATGTTTGTCTCTCTCTAGCCCCGCGGACGACGAAATGGTTCCACACTGGTCGAGCTCGTGCAAGCACCTATTGTATATTCCATCGTGGTCTGTTAATTTTCTATGTGTTAGTTCCAGAAAACATTACGATGAAGTAATCGCCGCCTGTTACTCGATTTTTTTGTAAACTTCCTCTCGAAGGATTCAATAAAGTAATAGCTTTTACCTCAATTAGTCCGTCCACTCGTATTAAAATACATGTATTTCCATTTGTTGAATTCACTCTATATTCCGATAATTCTGGATCTTCTACTATAGAACTAAAAGTTGCTGTTGTAGTACCAGTTGTAGATGTTGTCCTTTCGGTTGGTCCTTTCGGTAAACGATTTGATTTTGTATTGGCGACATCTAGTGGTGAAGCACAGCTCCATGATATGAATGTACCTAAAAAAATGTATAAGTATTGCCATAACAAAATCATTCAAATAAAGGTGATCTGCGGTTTTCCATGCACATTTGAATCGTTTAAAATGTAGATGATATTTTCATCTTCCCAAAATAATATCATTACACAACTTTATTAGATTCCAAGATATTTAATTTTCCAAATTTCTCTACAACTGTCAAATTTTTCAAGGGAATGCCATAATAAAAATTATACAGTCTAAACAACCTGTACAACCTCACAGTGTTCCATTTCAAAAACCATTGATGATTGATAGGTGCAAATATTTGTTATATTTAAACAAGAAGCTGTTGGAAGTGGCGGCATTTCTCCAATTTTCAAAAATAAAACAATAAGCATTTGAAGTTGCAAACAGAAATTTTCCTTGAGCTAAACAACAATAATCACCTACTTACAAATAATAAAATATACATAACAACTGGTGGTCCGAGTTTCCGCCATATTTCCGCTGCACTTGTCACTGGACTAAGCGATTAGAATGTTCTGGGCCGGCTTCAGGAAATTAAACTGAAAACCATTCTAACTACCTACATGATTCATCCCCATCAATATTCGCGCACAGGCGCCAAGGGATGGAATATGTGGGCTCAAACCTACATACCTATTCGAGATTTACCTCACGTGGGCCGTGACATTTAAAAGGTATTAATCCATTTCGGGAAAATGAAATATTTCCACAAATATTCATTTAGATATATTATACAATTTGACGATTGCGTAGAGTTCAGTGAAAATGTTAATGACGCCATAAAGACAAAATAATTTGTTTTGTTGTTTTTGTACCGTTTAGAGATAAGGAAAACTCAAAATATTTAATTGAAATTATTTGTTGTTGAGAAGCATTTTAATTTTTTATGACGTCAGCAATTTGGTTTAGGCATCCGTTAGTTTATTTTCATTTTCAACCAAAATTGTTGGTTTTGTAGTACAGTATGAATTTACCCAACAGCTACAAAAGTATTGATTAAGCTGCCATCTGGTATAGAAGAAAGCAAGTAATGCAAATGACCGCGTGTCTGTGAATGACGCAGTCTATACTTCAGTGATAATTCGGGGCTAGAGGTATTGTTTCTTAGATGGCGCTAACTGAAGTTTAAGCAGAATCTCTATTTTTGACAAATTTGTCCCCTTAAGTGCAGATGTCTTATTAGTTTGAAATAAGCTGAAGGCGGAGATAGAATAAAAAAAGGTGGATGTTCTGCATAAAAGAATACGAAAGAATAAAATCTTACGCTAGCTGATTCGCGAGGACTAATGGAACATGGTGGAGGCGCCGGGTAGTTGTTATTGACGGTGAGGTGAAGAGGTTGTCAGGTGTCGTCGGAATTGTTTAGTAAATAAAATCTGTGCAATGTACATGGATTGAAAATTCCTATCCAAACCAATTTTGGAAATGGCTACAGCAGCAAATGAAATTTTCCACAAAGAAAATCAGAGGAAAAGCGAGGAACAGACGAATCAACTTAAACTTAATATAAAATTGTATAAATTAAAATCTGGTTGTTCATCAATTTTTAATTCCATTTAAAATATATATACTTTAATCAACTTCATCTCACGGGGACTCGAAGTTTGTAAACGACTTTGCCTTGTTTGTAATCCCCCGTTCTTAACCATCCCACTTCTGAACTCACACGGTGTTTAAACTTTAAATATTCCCAGGCTCGGTGGTGATATACTTTAATTTTAATACTTGTTTCTTGTTGTTTGGCAAAGAGTGATCGTTCGCGGTGGCACGCACATGACCACGAAGGGTATATGATAAATATCTCGGAGTCTTTATCTTAATGTAGACTATAAAAAAAACTTAAAGTACCTAAGCACCCAAACTTCTGTCACGCAATTACAACACCAATTTTATTCGCATTAACTGAGCGGGAGCATATTCCTTCTATTTTCAGCGGTTTAAATTCGGGGAGAGAGTGCTTTGAAGGGCGCTTGAAGCCAGCAAAAAGCGCTGCGGATTACTCAGTAATGACTGTATTTTTGGAACTTCGATAAAAACGGAACTGACTTCTTTCATTTGCTGACCTTTTTGACATATTTTGATACATCTTTCCACAAAGAAATTGTTTATCCTGTATTCTTGAAAATCGCCAAGAAACTATCAATAATTTCCTAAAAACATTATCTGGCCCAGCTACATAAGAATCGCAGTGCATATCGTGTGAAAATGAAATTTATCTAAATTCAATCTAGGCCAAAAATAAATTTTGTTCAGAGAACTAAACACCAGTGATTGCGCTGCGGCACGCAAACACGTATCTAATTTTGTTTACATTATCTGTTCGGAACACTTTATCTGCATTTCAACCCTTGAAATTGGAGACTAGAAACAGCCACACTTAAAGAATTGAGGTGAAATTGCAGTCTGTAATGTAGGCCACAAGGATTTATTGACTTGAAATCGAAATTTAACGTGCTAAGGAGTCATTCTGGTAAAACTTACTTTGAAGACGAAAACTCTCTCAGTAGGGCCACTTTCGTCGAAAACGTTCACCATTACGGCAGAACGTCGGTGACCTTGAAGTACCGTAATATGGAATAAATTACATATCGAAACTCTGATTAGGCGTAAGCACCCGTCCTGGTTCATGCAGGACGGGGCGCCCGCACATTTTTCCCGGCCGGTGCGGGAGTACTTAGACAACGTCTTTCCACATTGGTGGATTGGCCGTGGAAGTGAATTTGCTTGGCCGCCTAGAAGCCCCGACTTAAATCTTCTGGATTTTTCGATGTGGTCTAGAATGAAAGATATGGTTTATAAAGAAGCTGTTGATTCACCCGATGAGCTGTGGCGAAGAATACAAGCGGCTGCCAATGAAATCAAAGGCAATCCAGGGGAATTGTTTGGACCTCGGGGGTATCTCAGCAAACGCATTGAAAAATGTATCGAAGTGAATAGTGGACACTTCGAACAACTACTTTAAAATTTAATGTTTCCTAATTTTATTTTTCTTGTACCTAAGCGTTTGTAGTGAATTAAAATTTATTTTGTTAGCAGTACTTAATAAGCGTTTAATTTCTAAGATTTAAACACTATCTGCATTAAGTCGATTTTTCTTGAAAATGGGCTAGAATATCAAAATGAGACAAGAATACATTTATTGTTTAAAAAAGGTTGGTCTTTCAGATTTTGGTGCCGATTTGACGTTAGATGTACATGGTAAAAAGTTATTGGTCAATTTATCAAAACAATAGGTTATAAGTAGCGCACTCTATCGGCAACGTCAAAAATGTTATTGAAATCTTTTTTCCCGTAAGAAAAACCATAGGATTGTAAATTTTCAAGTCGACAACCTAAGAAATTTCGTAGTTATGGCAAAAAATGGAAATCAAATTGTAACTTTCAACACCCTGTATTTCTTAAACCATCAACATTCGGATAAGGCATGTTCGGGTCAATGGTTATTATTTGTCCTGTAGAATCTCCAGTTAACGGATTTCCCATTGTTAATCGAGGAGCTGATCCACAATTTCCTACTGAAATTTGGAATGTGTGCAACCGAGTCGTGGAAGAACTCCCACGCACGAATAATTCGCTTGAAGGTACTAAGGATATTTTTACAAATTATTGAACTCAAAAACTATCTGCACTAGAACCAAGAACCTCTCTGGTATTCTATTACCGACAGTGGGTACAATTTTGCACAATAAACTTGTCCGACGACGATAAACTGTAATATATGTTGCAATTTGTTTAACTGAGATCGTTCCAGGCGCTCGTTTTCTTTCAATTCGCTCATGTTTTGGAAAGCTGTCTTGAGGGAAATCTTACTATGTGTTTATTGGTTCTCCCCGGCTTCGTGAACACTACAGTATAAATGATATGCTCATTCCATAAAAAGTATTTCAGTCTTTCGCAAGAATTGTTTTGAAAATGCCGTGATTTTTGCTACCGCAATACATATTATATATTCACAAGATTGACTACCACAACTGTAATGTGAACTGATTTTTTGCACATTATCATTGTAGAAGAAAATATGGTGTGATGCAGAGATTACATTTGCGTCGGCTTCTGCGCATGACGTCATGCTAGATGCAAAATGTCAAAATGTAACCGGAGCGCTGTAATTTAATAATTATTTCTTATTTGTTCTGTAGTTACACAACGTTCTGCATATTCTGTATACAGCAACCTACTTCCAGAAGTTCCTATAAACCCAATTCTTAATTACAATATTACTAATTTCAGTTTTTCCACTTGTTTGCTAAAGTTCCAATGTTCCAAAACATGCGTTGAATTCTATATGTTTGATTGAACGTGAACTGTTCACGGAACTAATAATTTCAGAAACGCCAACACTTGCTGAATTAACAGTAACTGTATTATAGAAAAGAAAGGACTAGCACTTGATAATACGAATACAATTTGTGCTGTCTTGTATTTGAATTTTTGGACCTGTTAAACAGAGATAAAGCTACTAGAACCTAGAAGTGTTTATCTAAAAAAGCGCAAACATATTCAAATTTTCGCTGCAAAATTGTATCATGTAAAATGCGACCTACGATGGCAGTAAGCCAGAGCAATAATTTACCAACTGTCTACCTGTAGTTCTTCTTGACAGAATAGATGAAACAATTCCACTTTTTTATCGCGATCTTATAACAGTTTACAATATTTTACATGCTATTCACCCCGTAGTTTCAATACTCCTACATTTCAATTTATCCGTAGACAAAGCCAGCGCGAAATAAATGGTGTTATTAGGGTTTCTGCGCGCTGGATAAATTTGAGGTGCTCTGCGAGCGTCGCGTCGGTTGCGACGCCGTCCGTCGGTACCGATCGTAGCCAGTTGCTAAAAGTTGTCGGTAGCACGCGCACACGAAATTTAAGAAATACTACTGACCCTCAGCAGCTTCCCTTCAGTCGCCGTTTCCCCGAAAGGATTTTGAGAAGTCCGGGAATGGTACAGGAACATCGGTTGCACTGAATTTTCTAAATTTAGGTCTTTGTTTGATTACAGTAGGTAAGTTTAGTTGATGTTGTTGCCTGGTTTAGAAGTATAGCACAAAAACAAGTTTAGGAGACCTTGTAAACAAGCACGGTAGAGGCACAATTTTCCTGAAGATGACTTGCGGTTTCATGACATAAACTGTATTCAATAATTTGTTAACTGATACTATAAAGTGAAGTTTCCGAAAAAAGTAGGAAGTATGTCATGACTTTGACAGCTAAATAATTTTATCTACTGTATACACATAATACAAGGTGTTACAAATTAGTAGGTCAAGCCGTTAACCACAGATTATCTGGCCGAAAATAATGGGACTTTCCTTATGCCATTTTTCATTTAGGCTTCTTCCTTTCAAGATACAGGGTGTTAAAGTTAAAATTTAAAAAACTATTTTTATTAATAACTCCTCTGTTTTTTACGATATTCAGTTGAAATTTTGTGCAACTTTTTTTCATATACCGGCACAATGTTCGTGTAATTTTGATCAAAAATATTCATGGGCGAACGGAGGAAAGGGGGGGTCGTAATACCCATTGACCCCCAACTTTTCCCTGCGCACGTCTATGGTTCAAAGGTACTGTTTTTTATAACAAGCGTTCATTTCTTTAAATTTTTTCACTCTTGTAAAATTTTGATTTAGGGCTTGATTTACGAGATATTGCAACTCATTTGACTATGTGTTGTTGATCCGCTCGCTGTTTAAATCTTCCAATTTTTCTTAGGTGACGAACTAAGCCCGAGAAAAATGTTCTTGGATGAATATGTTCCTGCATAACGTCTAATCTTCAGAAAAATGCCCTTGGATGGTACCTCTTCTATTAATAATTATTTTGATAACTTAACGCCTACCTGTCTTTCTTTCCAATGCTAATTTGGCTGTTAGACGTTATGCAGGAACATGTCGGAATCGATGCCATAGACGTTATGCAGAAATATATCCATCCAAGAACATTTTTCTCGAGTTTAGTTCATCACCTAAGAAAAATTGGAAGATTTAAACAGCGAGCGGATCAACAACACATAGTCAAATGGGTTGCAATATCTAAACCAAGCCCTAAATCAAAATTTCACAAGAGTGAAAAAAATTAAAGAAATGAACGCTTCTTATAAAAAACAATACCTTTTAGCCATAGACGTGTGCAGGGAAAAGTTAGGGGTCAATGGGTATTACTACCCCCCCGTTTCCGCCGTTCGCGCACCATTTTTTTTTGATCAAAATTATACAAACATTGTGCCGGTATATGAAAAAATGTTGTACAAAATTTCAACTAAATATCCCAAAAAACAAAGGAGTTATTATTAAAAATCGTTTTTTAAATTTTAACTTTAACACCCTGTATCTTGAAAGAAAGAAGCCTAAATGAAAAATGGCATAAGGAAAGTCCCATTAATTTCGGCCAGATAATCTGTGGTTAACGGCTTGACCTACTAATTTGTAACACCTTGTATAGTTAACCTGATTATAAATTTACCTAAAACCTGTAGAAGTGGCCGAGTGATCGTCTATTGCCTATGTTGTGTATTACCTATTCCATTACAGACCCCATTACTTTGATAAGAAAGAATCACAAGCGAGGATGTTAATAATATACACAAATAAAGTTTAGGCATCAAAATTTATTCATGTCTTCCAACATATTATTAAATTATCGTTTATAATTTTGGTACAAAATCAGATTGGTTGCCATCTGCATTAAGCATTAATAGAAAGTGTTTGTTTGGTATGCTCTATTGAAATGAAAAATATATTTGTTATATTTTATTACAAACAATCAAATAGCTTTGTTCTTTATAGTTTATGTACGTTTTCCTTTAGGGTTATCGTCATTTCGTATTTACTATTGGCGTTTTTCTTCAGGGTTATCATCACCACCCCTGCCCATTATGTGTGACTCGGATGCCACAAATATTCACGATACGTGATTATCATTAAATAAAATAGAATAATTGGTTATTATGCTTTTGTTGAGCGGAGAGATTTGAAATCATTAATAAGTGTGACCATTTGGTCAGTTTTAAGTAATCTTATCCGCATATCCCCTATAATGTGCCATCCGGCGTGCAACCTTTTAGGTTTGTTTACGCCTACATTCCAGTGAGTATACAGCCTGTCCCGAAAGCAACTTAATAAATTAAAGTAGAGATTCTAAAAATTAGCTAACTTAATTCCTGATGAAATTCAGTATTCACCAATGAGATATATCAGAGAAAAATTGGACATTATAAAACAACTAGCACCGGCAGTCTCTGAGAGCTCACCGGACTCACAGCAGTCAATGCGATACAATAAAAATTTAAAGTTAGGACCAAGTACTTTCGGGCCCAAAACTTTTTTGCATGAGAAATCTGGGATGGTTAGGTTACGCTTGAACGAAACGAAGTTCATTATCGAAGAAAATTTGATCATACAACGATTCTGTGAATTTCTCATATTACTGGTTATTAATCTCTTAACAAGGAAATCCTATACAAGCAAAAGCTTACCCATTAACTCGATGTAATGAATGTGATTTATAAGTTATGTAACATGATTAAAGTTGCGTCTTATATAAATTTTAATTAAATGGCAGCGACTGAAGCTACTTGTTAGTTTAGACAAGAATAGAGGAAAATTTATTTTGCATAACTCAAACAGAATTAAAGCAGAAAATCCTGGATGACAAAGGATAGTGTGACTCTAATAGACGAGAGGCGAAAATATAAAAAAATAGGCTAGATGAAGAATTGAAACGAAGATATACATAAGGCGGCCAAGTGGTGCTACAGACGCATGCTGATGATACCGTGGATAAATTAATAAGGTTAGCAAAGGTATTAGTAAGAGTTGAAGAAATGCGGAAGGTGTGGAAGACAATAAATATTAGGAGAGATAGGATGGTAGTACAACTTCTGAGACACGAAGGAATAGTTCCCGACATACTGGAATCAGAGATAGGAATAAGAAGAGGTAGGGGCAGGCCCAGAACCTAGATTAGACTACTACTGCTCTCAAATAGTTGGGGATGTAGGATGTTCTACTTTTAGGGAAATGCGTAGGCTAGCTTAGGATAGGAAAGGATGGAGGTACGCGTCCAACCAGTCTTCGGACTGAGAACTTTATGATGATTAGTTTCTTGTTGGTTAAATGCAGTTTGTAACAGTTCAGCGAGTTGTTCTAGTGATAGATCGCTGAAGTTTTCCTCAATTTCTTTAATAGAACAGGGTTTTCTTGTCAAATTTACTGCAGCGGGTTGACTTCCTTAACCTCTTTAGTGGTGAGTAAGACAAATGGTTTGCTAGAGCATCCACTTAGTAAACTACGTTTCTATTTATTCTTACCCGTCTAAAACTCCTTCAGGTTTGTATATGTTTAGCAATAAAGGTGGTAAGAAATACCACAAAATCCAATTTAAAACAGAAAATGCGAAATAGAAAGGATATAAGAACATAAATATCGGCGGTATTCGATGCCCCATTTCAGTGGTGAGCGACACTTTTGGAGACGTCAAGAAATTTCACCCTCTGAATTCCTTGTAACAAGTTTCTTTTGGCATAATATTATTACATTTTCATGAATGTTCGGCGGAAAACTTTTTATCTTTGCTAAAAATACCCCGGGAGTTATAAAGTTTTGTTTTTAGGCAGTAAGATTTTCTTTAGAATGAGTTTTACGATGCCGGGGTAGGTGTTTATATAAAAGTTCAAAAATGATGTACTGCCCAGTAGAACGGGGAAAATTTTCTTAATATTTCTGCAGTTCTGCATTTATTTACATTACACTGGCTGTCGCTTGATATTCCTTTCATAATTAAGGGCTATGAAGTTGCCAATACAGAACCAGTGATGTTCTAATATTAGTTTTAGTATTAGAAAGTCATTGCCCAGAACTCAGCCTGTAATGTTCTGGCAGAAAACTGTCTGACAGTCATCTACCATCGCAA
Source organism: Xestobium rufovillosum (assembly GCA_963966045.1). Classification (NCBI taxonomy): domain Eukaryota; kingdom Metazoa; phylum Arthropoda; class Insecta; order Coleoptera; family Ptinidae; genus Xestobium; species Xestobium rufovillosum. Next base: position 43,983,438 of record OZ014493.1, read on the forward strand.
TGGTGGACATTTTAAGAAATGAAATTTAAAATTATATTTAATTTTGTACAAACACATGACGCTACTGACGTCTACTGGCCAAAGCCACCTAATTATTTTTTTCTGAAAGGGGTTTACGCACTGCTGTATTTGTGAAATCTATAAACACTTTCACCATAATACTTAGGATTATACAAGGTGGTTAAGTTATGCAAAAGGGAATTTTTCTCAAAAATTTCAAATAGACTACCATGTATATTATTTGCACAGTTAATTAAGCTTTTAATTGGTGTAGATATTGCCAGGTCTACTACTGATAGTTTCGGCAAATATTACGATTGAACATCAAAATTTTTGAATTTCATTATTAGTTTATGCCCTTTTTGGCGAATTCCCCCTATACTGTTGCTCAAAACTCACATTAATGTTTATATTTTGTATTTGCAAATTGGTATAAATATAAAGACAATAAATCTTATTGTAAAATTGTTTCTTGATGGTTATATTCTTAAATGTATAATGTCTTTTTAAAGTCGGGTTACGGGTGGCAGCAAACAATTTCTATTCCGTTCAGAAAACGGTATATAAAATGTTCAATTATAAATATTATGAGCGATTAAGTTTATAAATCTATCGGTAAAAGCAATTTATGCCAAAAATAAAATTATGGCTCGATTCTGGTAAGTAACAGACTCGCCTCAAAAAATCGCTTTTGTACCTCAACCACCAGTTCTGTAGTAATAAAAAATGTTCAAGTCGAAACATTTTCTCAATCTAGAAAGCCTTGAAACATGAATAGAATTTCAATTCTCCGTTGAATAAAAATAGAATTTGCTGTACAATTTGAATGTATGAACGCGATGCCTACACAAAATTATCGCGTGAAAATGCTTCTTTTATTTTCCCCAGATTTAATTTTCACCTCGTAATGAAATAAATAAAACCTTTTGTTCCCAAGACAGACAATTAACCTTCCTATTTCGCGTTCGCAACTTTTCGGTTGGTATAATCTGTAAATATCAGGGAGGAACGACTCTCTCCGCCAAGGGGCTGCTTATAAAACTCTTGAAGCAATGGTCAATTGAAAAATTTAATATGGGTGGCTGACAATTTCGTTTTTAAAAACTACGCATCAAAGAGAGATTTTTTATTGTAAATAAAACACAGATTCAAAAATTTTGCAACATACATCATTGGAAAAGTCTAAAACTTAAAATCAAAGAATTAGAATTATTTATTAGAATTCAATTCTACTCATGAACTCGTTGAGAAAAGATGCTCGGTACAAAACAGTAGCATTGCAGCAAATCGATTCAGAATTTATTGTAGAATTCAGAATTTTAAAATGCATTCAAGAATAGAGTATCTGCAGACTGTGCACAAGCATTTTTTAATAAAGGTAATAATGATCCTGCACCTCCACCATATCTCGTGTACATCACTCCCCTTTACCTAGTAATTAAAAGTTTCAAACTTTTTAAGTACATAAGTTTTATAATATATCCATTTCTCGGGAAGTGTAAACTTCCTTTTGGAGTGAATCTCAGAGTATTTCCCAGGTCACTAGACTAATCCTGAAGACGTAGACCGCCTTCATTATTTTGTCGTAAAAAAGTAAACTTGCCTGTGAGTTTTAAAGTACAGGGTGTCCTATTTTCGTTGTGACCACCCAAAATAAAAGACGAAACGTTAAATCCAAAACGTCCTTGCCTCTGACGTTCAAAAGTTTGGTGCTGATTTGTATCAGACCAGTGACGCACATTATGCCTGTTAAATAATCGTACACTGCTTATGTGAGTTTCATCTGTTCAAATGACAGACCGCCCAAATTATGGATTTTCTTGAATTTTATTTAAGTACCACCTACAAAAATTAAGCCTTCTTTCTTGATCTCCCGGGAAGAGATGGTGAATAATTTGAATTTTATATGGCCTATATTTGCCTTTTTTATATTTTTTGAACTTTTGTTTTGGAAACACCAACTTGTGATTCGATTTCGCGACAAGAAGTTTTTGGTGTCGCCTCAACCAACGATAAAACATTTATTTCTTCCTCTTCCCTATTTTGTTTATTATAAATTTTGTTTCTAGGTTTATTGCAGTGGCGGTTTCTCCTTAAGGTCAATTGGTCAATGACCCTCCTAAAATATTCTAATCAAAACCATAATTTTAATAAAAATATTTTTTGTCTAATAACAGTCTCAAATTTAAAATCTTCAGCGGTCTGCATTCGCAGCAATACTAGAAATAGCCAAGCGTCAAGCCGCGCTGCGCGCTCGCTAGCAAGCCGGGACATTATTCAAATTGACACAGCTCTTATGGCTTATGGAGAAATGCATGTAAAGAAGAACAGTGACAGCAGATGGCGAATTCTTGAGTGGAAGTGAGAGTCACCTTTTACTCCTATATCTCCAACGTGGTCAATGTCCCGATTACAACTGCGCAGAATCGAGTTTAGTTCTACAGTATTCAGTTATATTTTCTCTGGACTCTGGATCTCAGTTCTTCTCAGATAGCAGGCGGGAAACCTTTCTTTATTGTTGCGGATGTGAACTGTGATCGTTGTGAAGTTCTGATCGTTGAGAAATTTTGTGTGTTTAGCAAAACAAGATGAGTGTTGTTGAGGATATATTTGCCTTAAAGTCAGCTGGAACATTAAATTATGAACGCCGGCTTGAAAAGAGGGAAAGTGGACGGCCGAAACCAAAACTGAATTTGAAGCAGACAACAAAGGATAAAGGTAAAAATGTCCAAAGATATTTTAAAGAATCGATGTACAATTTGTGCGACTGGATTTGTGGATGCAGTGTTAAAAATGCGTTCTTTTGCTATCCGTGCTTATTATTTTCAAATGATGCTATATGGGCTAAAAATGGAGTAACCGATATTAAACATTTAAAAGACAAAATTAAAAAGCATGCTTCTTCTGCTTCTCATATAAATTGTTCAATGAGTTACGCCAGTTTAGGACGTGTAGACATAAGACAGCAACTTGATAGTGCGTATCGCAAATCAGTGCACGACTTTAATGAATCGGTTTCTAAAAATAGGTATATTTTAAACAAAATAATTGATTGTGTAAAATTTTGTGGAGTCTTTGAAATTGCATTGCGCGGTCATGACGAAAGTGACATGTCCAATAATCCTGGGATTTTTCGTGGCCTTATAGATTTTGTCTCTGAACTAGACTTAATATTTAAAGAGCACATTGAAAAAAATACAGTATTCAAAGGAATATCAAAAACAATTCAAAACGAAATTTTAGATTCAATGTTGGCCGTTGTACACACACATATAATAAAGGAAATTGACCAGACAAATTTTGTGGCAATTCAAGTTGATGAGAGCACAGATAGCTCCAATAAAACGCAAATGATTTTTATCTTTCGATATGTATTAGATGGTATTGTGCATGAAAGATTTTGGAAATTTGTCAACCCTCCAAGTACCACAGCACAACATTTATCCGATGCAATAATGGAAGAACTCCAATTATTAAAAATTAATGAAGCACCCCATAAATTGATTGCTCATAGTTACGATGGTGCATCAGTCATGAGCGGTAAGCTGGGAGGAGTACAAACAAAAATTAAAGAAATGTACCCAAATGCACACTTTATTCATTGTTATGCCCATCAACTTAATCTTATCCTCCAAAAAGCGGCGAGTCAACACAAACCGATAAAAATATTTTTTGCAAATTTACATGCATTTTCGTCTTTTTTCGGACGATCCCCAAAACGTACGGCGGTATTGGATAGGGTGGTTAAGGTAAGATTACCTAAAGCTGCACCCACTCCATGGGCTTTCAATACAAAGTGTGTTGAAACTGTACACACTTATAAAGACGATTTAATATGTTGTTTGGAGCAAATCATTGATGAGGAGGAAGACGGAAATAATATAAATCAAGCAATTGGTTTAAAAAGCCATTTGGAAGATGAACTTTTTTTATTTTGGTTAATTTTTTTTCATAAAATATTGCCTCATGTAGACATTGTTCAAACAATTACAAATGCGAGATATTGATGTTATATCAGTCAAAAACTACATAATGTCTTTCAACAGTAATATCCAAAAAGTGAGAAGTGCTATTTTAGAATCGGAAGAACCAAGCACATCATCAGCGAAAAGAAGAAAAGTTAATGCAGGGGATCCTAAACGACTAACTGCACTTGAAATTTGCGACATTATTATGTCTGAAATTCATCATAGATTTGGATTCAATGATCATCTCATGATTTCACAGTTATTTCAGACGGAGAAATTTGAAGCATACACTACCAATTTTCCCCAAAATATTTTAAATATGGTGAAGGCTAATTATGCTACAATAGATATTTCCAAACTAAAATCAGAACTTGAAGTAATATATTGTCGTGAGGATTTTCGTAACAGTGCCGGTGCAGTCGCCATTCTTCAACTTTTTATTAACATGAATTTGTCCGAAACATTTTCTGAAGCAGTGAACTTGTTAAATATCTTGTGTACACTACCAATGACAACCGTGGAAAGTGAGAGATGTTTTTCAACTTTGAAACGGATAAAAACATTTTTACGCAATACAATGGGACAGCCTAGACTTAGTGCCTTGTCTATGTTGAGCATCGAGAAAACGCTTGTCAAGAGCATTCCAAACTTCAACGAGAAAGTCATAGACCATTTTGCGGAACAGAAGGAGAGGAGAATTGACTTGAAATATAAGCACGTTTAAGGTATGTTTTATTTTAACAATATGTCCCCTTATATTTTTGAAGATTTGGACATACAACGTGTCCTATAAAGTTCTCTACATATGGGAAACTTTTTTATTATCCGTTTGTGAAAAAATAATATTCTTCATAAAAAGCTCTGAATTGCTCAAAAATCAAAATGCACTCGCAACATTCCAAAAATATCGGATACTATACAAGGGAGATAAAAAAATAATAATAATAATAATAATAATAATAATAATAATTTTATTCGACATCAAAAATACATGACACGTCATAGCAACATCTAAAGATGCATCCGAAAGAAGAAAAAAAAAAAAAAAATGAGAAAATGAATGAAACAATCGTGCGATAATGAAATAAAACAAAACTACAAATCAAATTAGGATTGGAGCCCATCTAAAGACGAATTACAAAAGTCTGTCAGGTTATAGAACACTTTCCCAATTAGGTAGTCTTTCAGCACTGCTTTGAATTTCTTCAATTTCAGGTCCTTTATGTGTTGTGGCAGTTTGTTATGCATTTTAATACATAAATAATTTGTTCCCTGTTGGGCACAATTAACCCTGTGGTAGGGTATTACAAGCTGGCTTTTATTTCTTGTGTTGTGGCTATGTATTTCACTATGACTCCGAAACTGATGTTGGTTTTCATGGGCGTAAACTAGACATGTAAGTATATATGAGGAGAACAAAGTAAGTATTTTTTCTTTGAGAAATAGTGGTTTGCAACTGCTTCTGTACTCTGCATTGCACAGTATTCGAATGGCTTCTTTTTGTTTCAAGAAGACATCATGGGCTCCCGAAGAACTTCCCCATATAATGAGTCCATATGAGATGGTACTGTGGATAAAAGCGAAGTAGGCCTCTCTTGTTGCTTGATATCCAGCCACCCTCTGTAATTTACGCAAGGCATATAGGTAAGTGGATAATTTCTTTGTAATGTGATCCGTGTGTATGTCAAACTTCAGACTGGGATCCAGATAGAGACCCAGCAATTTAACATATTCGTCTCTCTTTTCAGGTTTGGTGTTAAAGTCTTGCAGGTGAGTCTTGCTTACATTTATTTTCATTATATTAGCACAAAACCATTCTTCAGCTTGTCTAAGGCATTTTTCCGTTTTCATCCTACAATTCTCTCGGTTTTCACTGGAGTTTATTATTGTGGTGTCATCAGCAAAAATTACTACTTCGTCTGCTTCCAAGTTGGCTGGTAAATCATTCATGTAGATTACGAAAAGGAGAGGGCCCAGAACTGACCCCTGTGGTATGCCGTGTGTTACTGGTTTCCAACTGGATTCTTTATTGTTGTACATTACTTTCTGTTGTCTGCTTTGTAGGTAACTCTCGAATATTTTTAATGGGTGACCTCGGATACCATAAGAATTTAGTTTTCGGAGTAGAATGTCATGGTTTATAGTGTCAAAAGCTTTACTTAGATCGCAGCAGGCTACTGTAGCACTATGTTTGGAATTAAACGAGTTTGAAAGTTTTTCCACTACATTTATCATAGCAGTTATGGTCGATTTTGAGTCAAGGTAACCATGTTGTTTAGGTGATAACATTTTAAACTTATTTAAAAACTTCGTTAGCCGTTTTTTTAGGAGGGATTCTAATATTTTGGATAGAATAGGGAGAATAGATATTGGTCTATAGTTTTTTGGCAGCATTCTATCTTCAGACTTAAAGATAGGTACTACTTTAGCTTGTTTTAAGCAATTTGGAAAAACACTCTCTTTAAAGCAGTTATTTATGAGGTAAGTCAATGGTGTGACGATTTGATTTATAATTCTTTTCACAAACACAGCTGAGAAACCATATATATCTTTAGAATTTTTACTTTTTAACCTCCGCACAGTTTCTATCACTTCTTCTGGAGTTACCCAGAACAAATAAAATGACGAAGTTGCCCCACTTACATTTCTTAAATAATCGAAAGGACTCTTATTAAGATTTTGTATTGTTTCCGATGTCTCTTTTCCCACATTTACAAAAAAGTTGTTAAGATCTTCAGCTGGGATTGGTACTGCGTTTCCACTTCTGATTTTCCTTGTTTCTTCATTAATGACTTTCCATATGGCTTTGGGTTTATTATTTGAATATGCAATGGCACTTGTATTTTTTGTTTTTATGGTCTTTATAAGCTCTTCCCTATATATGTTTTTGTAAGTCTTATATGCATTTTCCGACTGGTCCGTCTTTAGTACTCTGCGTATTGTATCTAGCGCATCGAGTTTTTCTTTCATGTTTAATAGGTTTGGTTGAGTTCTTGTCACCTTTTGCTCCTTTATCAGAACGTATTTTTCTGGGCATGTGTTATCTAAGTTTTTTCTCAAAAAGTTAAGGAAAGTCTCAAAATCCTCGTCCACTGCATTAGACGAGTTGTACAACATTGACCAATCTGTATTCTGAAGTTTCATTTGTAAGAGTTCGATTTTTTCCTCCGTGATTTTCCTTATTTTAACTTGTTTCCTTTCTACTATTGATTGATGACTGCAATGTACCGTTAATATCTGCGCAAGATGATCTGAGAGGTGGGGGTTGACCGTTTTGCTTATCCATAGTGTAGGAGACACATTACAGAAGATATTGTCTATGCAAGTTGAACTTCTAGTGGTTATTCTTGAGGGTGTTATTTGTGTTGGATATAAACCATATTCTCCTAACGTGTTTAGGAACATGCTTCTTGTTTTTCCCTCTATACTTATATCTATGTTAAAGTCGCCAAATAAATATATTTTTGTATCGTTTTTAATTTTATTAGATATTATGTTTAGAGAGTCAGTGAGTTTATTTATGAATATTTCAATTGAAGCTTTATCATTTTTTGGTGGTCTATATACATTTATTACTACACTATTCAATTTCTTGATTTCTATACCCGTCACTTCGAAGAAATTTTCTACACAACAGTTTTTAATTTCCATTATATCTTTAGTTTGTAGATTATTTTTTGTCACGATTAAAACTCCACCATAATTTGATGCGCGTGTAAAATTTGATGCAACTTCATAGTGTTTAAAGATTACTGAGCTTATTCTATCACTGTTCATCCAGTGCTCCTGGATACAAGCTATGTTTATGTTATGTTCTTCTAGCGTTTGTTCTAAACATTCCACTTTTTTGTTTATACATTGTATGTTGTAATTTAATAAGTTTATATTTTTTGTTTTAGTATATTGTTCCTGCTTGGGTGGTGTAGTGTTTACTTTCTCTCCCATTCTTGATCTTTGTTTTGATCTAAAAAATGTCTTCCTCTGGCAAAGTTAAACCTATTATGGCTAATTCCAATCGGCCAGAAATTCGTATCATATACCGTCTCCATATATTCGGGCTCTACTCCTACTATGAAACACTTGTTGTCCCTTCGTTTCTCTTTTGTGTCCGCTATCTTCACGATAACATTCTCATTTTTCAACTTTTGGGTCACGTAGTCCTCAACTATTTGCTCTGTTACATGCTCCTTTGCCCTAGATATAAAGAGCCAAATTTTTCGATCTTTATTTACCTTCTTTTCTCTTCCTGCAAATCCCGTTCTTCTAGTTTCGTCTGATATTTCAGCCTTTCCTATATTGATTTGTTTCCTTCCTGATTCTCTTTTCTCATCTCGTGAGCTTTTTCCTCTTCTCCTGTTTGTTACCTCTATAAATGTGTCTTTATCCCCTCTGTGTTCCTCAATGTACTCTTTTGTGCATCTTGGTCCTTCTGTTATTTCTTGGGTCAAGATCATTTTTTCAGAACTGGCATTTGCCAGTGATAATTGTGGGGATCTGTTTCCTTCTATATTCAGATTTAGGCTATTCAATTCAATTAGTTTCCCATTCATATATCCTATCTTCTCCTCCAGGATGATTATGATTTTAGTTCGATCTTCAATGATCGTTTCTTTATCCTTAATGATATTCTTCAAAAGGTGTGTTTCTTCCATGTAAGTTGGTGATGCTGCGCCTCCCAATTGCAAGCTGGGGCTGCCTTGGTTGGATTTTTCTCTCATTCTTGATATTACTTCCTTGCAGCTTTCGCAACAATAAAGCATAATTCTTTTTTTCAGAGGAAGAACTCTTTGTTCGGTAGAAGAGAGGCCACTGCATTGTAAACATGAGACCATCCCACATACATCACAAATTGCTGGTTCCTCACTGTTTTGTAGACATTTGGAGCATATTCCCATTTTTAGGTTAAATTTTCCGATTTTTGTAATTTTTCACTCACCTACACTACTATTAGACTTCACTTTTATCACTCACACAATAAACGTTTCCCAATTACTTATATGGGGGTATTTTTGATTAAATATCCTGTTATATTTCACATTTTCAAGTTTAAGTTTAACCAATTTATAAGTATGTAAACAAATTAGTTAGGACTGATGCCATTGACTGAATTTGACTGAAGAGTAAAGTACCCTTATTTTTGAAAATAATGAAAAATGTTATTCGGGAAAGTTATTCAGTATAAAAAGTTATGGACTATTATGAAATAACAGCCAAATGATCAAATTTATGTTTCGTGAATTTAAAGCAAGAACAGCAATTTGCATTGAGAGAAAAGGTGGATATTTTGAGGCAATAGTTTAGGAAGTGCTCTAATTTAAATTTAAGTTAATTTAAAATAATTTTAGTTCTTTATTAGATATTAACACGTTTGTAATTTAGAAAAATAAATTTGATCATAGGTGGCTGTTATTTCATAATAGTCCATAACTTTTTATACTGAATAACTTTCCCGAATAATATTTTTCATTATTTTCAAAAATAAGGGTACTTTACTCTTTAGTCAAATTATTATTTTTTGATCTCTCCTGTATATTATCCGATATTTTTGGAATGTTGCGAGTGCATTTTGATTTTTGAGCAATTCAGAGCTTTTTATGAATTTCCCATATGTAGAGAACTTTATAGGACACGTTGTATAGGTATATATTTTTAGTATTAATTATAAGTTCCAAAACCAAAATGACCCCCCTGGTTATTAACCCACGAGCCGCCACTGGTTTGTTGAATGACCCATAGTGAATTAAATTTGATTTTAATCTCGAAAACATCATTTTGCTTGTTTGTCTTCTTTCTGGGTATCTAAATTTAATAAATCGTTGGATAGGTATTATACTGGAAATGGGTATCTTAGGAATTTTTTGTGTACGTGTGGAGATATAGATCCATTGATTCATTTACATTCTCACGACTTTCATTGAAAACAGCAATTATGTCGTATTTTTCGAAATTTTGATAATGAGAAACCCCCAAATCACAACGAAAATAGGACAGCCTGTACATAGGCTATGACAACAACAATGCGTCACTGACAAAAAGTAGGGTTGCATAGGGTTTTTAAAGATGCAGCAACCAAATCAAAAACCAAATAGGTAGGTAGTACGTTTTTGCAAGTAGCATGCGTTCTTCGACAACCTGCATTGAAAGCTGCCCCATACCAAATAAATTTGCGTGAACGAATTCCTGAATGACATCCACCATTTAATCCTTAATTTCGACTTGACATATCCATCAATTTAATTAGTTTTTAATACCACCTGATTACACCAATCACTTTAATAGGTACTTATAGATAGCACAAACAGAATCGACAAAATATCTAAGGGCTTTTTTGAATCGCTCATCCTGAATGATCAAATTCGTGCATAGCAAAACACGTTGCCCAAACAAAGCGTGTCTGCTATATTCAGAATATCAACTAGATAACAATAGAACCATGATTCAACTTTGTGCTGTTTCACTTAGAAATATACATGTGGGTGAAACCATTCTATTAAAATGAATTAGGTACATTATTACTCCGTTTTATGTGCCAGGAAGAAGTTCTTTTGTTCCGGTAAATGATTAATAACGTTAACCACCGATGCTTGGATAAGAATATCCATTAAAATTTATTTTATTTCTGGAGAAGAACAAAAATTTTAAAGTAATTATGTGTACAATAAATTAACTAACACTAAACGATCCAATAATGCACAAATTAACAGTTCATAGTTCTCTAAATTCACTTTTATAAACAGCGGTCAATATCACCTCGAATCGCCTTGGTATACACTATTTACGTGCGACACGTATTCTTCCGTTCGTTAACAATCGCCCACTATCGCATGTACTATCAACACTTTATTACTATATTTGCTCGGATGTATCGTCTACTAATTCTTTTGCGGCCTTCTTCTTCGTGCCGTTATAAAAGAACATCTGCGGCTTGTTTACTACCAAAATATTAAATCACTCCGGTAAACTCAATGGGCGTCGGTACGGGGTTTACTCTCGTAACAATATAATACTTACATCCTTTATTTTCAATGGACTGTAGACAATTAAGAAATTCTTATTGTAACATATGGAGGTTGATACATATGACGCGAATAATGTACTATTTTCGTTAGATTTCCATGGGTCATGACATATCTGAATATCTCCAGGAAAAATTATTAGAGGCGTGTCTATTCCACATTTGCTGATTAAAAAATGTTAAGCAGAGCGTATAGCGAAATTGCGTTCCTAAAATACAGGATCGATACAACTTGGATATTGCTACCTGGCCCAGAAGGATAAAGTTTTAATAGAACGTCATTTGAATAATTTTATACGAAAATTCGTGTATAATAGTGTGAACTAAGTTGCTAATTAGCTACTGGGTTGATTATGTTGACGGGGACAATTAGATTTTAGGAAAGTTCTGCTAACTGGGGATTAACGGGTATAACTTCTGAGGGTTAATTCAGGAGTATTCAATTTTATTTAAAGTTTGTTGACTGATGATGCAGATACAGAAAAATAAGGTCTTCCAAGTATTGCATTCCATTCCATTCATTCGCAGTTTCCTTGATTCCTGACGATTACTGGATGGAAGCAGTTGGCACAGGTCCGTAATTATGAAGGGGGCCGTGTAGATCCATCGTCGAAGTTATCTTCTACCATTCCCTTCGGTCTGCTGCACTCGTCCACCAGTGCTCTACTCCTGTTTCCCTCCATCTGGATCTGCCCCTGGATTGCCTTTTTTTCATTGGCATCCGCTTGTATTCTTCGCCACAGCTCATCGGGTGAATCAACAGCTTCTTTGTAAACCATATCTTTCATTCTAGACCACATCGAAAAATCCAAAGGATTTAAGTCGGGGCTTCTAGGCGGCCAAGTAAATTCACTTCCTCGGCCAATCCACCGATGTGGAAAGACGTTTTCTAAGTACTCCCGCACCGGCCGGGAAAAATGTGCGGGCGCCCCGTCCTGCATGAACCACATATTTTCCCTTAAATTAAGTGGTACTTCTTCAAGCAGTTCGTACAAATTTTGCCGAAGAAAATTTAAATAAAGTGGGCCGTTTAGATTGGGTGGAAGTTGAAAAGGCCCAATCAATAAAGAAATTTGAAATTACATCGCACCAAACATTGATCTTAAATTCATGTTGGAAGTGTCTTTCTTCAACGGCATGGGGGTTTTCAGAATCCCTCAAATGATTGTTTCGCTGGTTGAAAACTCCACGTCGAGTAAACGTCGCCTCATCTGTGAAGAGGGTTTTGTTCAAAAAATTAGGATCCGCGTCTTGCTGCTCTTGTAAGAAATTAGCGAAACGTAGACGAGCAGGAGGATCTTCCGGTAACAAATTTTGTACTGGAGTAATGTGGTATGTGGGTGAAGCTATTGGGTTAACACTGAACACTTTAAAACTAATGTCATATTACTATCGACTGTCTGTTTGTAAACGTAGCTATCTAGATAATATTGTAACGTATTTCGTTTTCCACTTTTTTTATTTACAGTGACTTTATGTATATGTACAAATATTTACAATGATTAACAGTGATTTGAGAACTTCAAGTCGAGGGTGGAAAACCATCTGGAACCCGCCACTGTGTCTAGGGTATCGTCAATCCGGGGTAAGGGGTAACTATCCTTCTTGGTGACATCATTCAACCGCCTGTAGTCTACACAAAAACGAGTGGAGCCATCTTTCTTGCTCACCAGCACTACAGGGGAAGTCCACGGGCTCTGCGAAGGCTCAATTACCCCTTGTTTACTCATGTCTTTAATCAGGTTGTCCATTTCGGTTTGCTTTGCTAAGGGTACTCTTCTAGGAGCTTGCTTAATGGGAGTATGATCACCGGTGTTGATGGTGTGTTGAATTACTCCCGTCCGTCCTAGGTCACCATCTTGCAATGAGAAGACATCTTTGTATGTCAACAGGAGTTGAGCCAGCTTCTCACCCTGCATCTGATCCAGTTGTTGGGAACATTCTTCTACCATCTTTTCCAGGGGAGTTGGTAAACTGGTTGTGGACATCTTCTGATCTTCTCCCTTCCTCTCATTCTTCACCATGGCAATCCTAGACACTGGCTCACACATACCAACTATCGTACCCTTGCAAATCTTCTGGTCAAATTCTGCAATGTTCGCTATTCTTACGAATACTGGACGTTGACCAGGTCTTACCAATGTCTTCCCAATCAGTAAACCTTTCTTCACCTCTTCATACATTGGCTCGACCAATCCCACCAAGCAGCTTGGAGCACCTTCCACACGGACCCGTACGATGTTCTCGGATCTGGCAGGCAACACGACATCTTCTTCGACCTTCACTCGGTATACACAGTTCTTGCGCCCAGGAGAACTCATTACTAGTTCTTCTTCACCAATTCGAAGTACACCGGCGCCAACATCAAGCACAATCCCGTGCTTCTTCATACAATCCAGGCCCAGTATCACCTCATCCACAATGTCGGCTACAAGAACTCTCTGCGGAATGACGACATCTTCCATCCCTATGTCGATTTCTGCCTCTCCATATATCGGTGCTGTCTCGCCGGTAGCAGTAACCAATCGGATATTCTTATTGGTCGGCCTAATTCTCCACTCAGCCACAACATCTTTTCTGACTATGGTGTCACTGGCTGCTGTATCGATGGTAATTTCGGTCTTCCTGCCATCAATAATCCCATCAATCATCAAACTATCCCCAACTCGAGCCAGTCTTGACACATTCACATCTTGTATTGGGGCTTGGTTAGATGGAGCTGTCCTCACGTGCCGGTTCTGGCCAGGAGTACGTTTGCATCTACTGCGAAGATGACCTTTTACACCACAGCTCCAACATCGCAGGAAATTCTCCCTTCCATACCATTTCCTACCATTCCCCTCATTGTTGTTCTTCTCAGTTCTTTGGCGTAATTTCAACCTGACTTTTCCTATCACTCTCTCCAGCAGATGTTCGTCTGGTCCTTGGGTAAGCAGCTGCCGCACCTTGGAGTACCCTCGGGATGTTTGCTTTGCTGCCTCAAACTCCAAGGCGTGGGCCAAAGCGTCTGCCAGAGCTTTGTGTCTGGCTAGCTTCAGCGCCATCTTTGTTTCACTGTCGCGCAGCCCCTCAATGAAATTTTCCACCGCCAGGCTCTCCATACGCCAACCGGACTAAACGGGCGATGTCGGCCTCAAACTCTTGCAGGGTCTCATTGGAGCGCTGAGACCTACCCTTTAGCTGTGCCTGGTGGACTTGCTGGAGGTGTTGATGGCCATACCTCATCTCCAGGCGCTTAACTATCTCCTTAAAATCAGCCTGTTGTTCTGGTGTCACGGTATCCAGGATGTTCAAGGCGTCACCTCGGAGTGCAACTACCAAATTGACTGCCTTCTCGGTACTGGCCCACTGGTTCGCCGCTGCCGCTGCCTCGAACTGCTTGATGTATGTATGCCACGAGGACTTTCCATCAAACGTAGGCGGCTTCACCTTAACCACAGGAGCTCTTCTTTCTTCGTCCAATCCGGTATCTTCTGTCTTCAAGGTCTTCTTCTTCTCTAGTTCTGCCATTCTCTCATTTATCTTCGATATTTCTTCATCCACCACCTTTCTTATTTCTTGTGTTTCTTCTGTAATTCGGTTCTCCAGTTTGGTCTCTATTCCAGTAATTCTCTCAGTTACCTGCTCTTGACTCCTTTCTATAACTGACTTCATTTTTTCAAAATTATTCTTCATTTCTTCTTGGTTATTCTTCATTGCTTCTAGATTTTTCTTCACTTCCTCTTGACTGTTCTTCATTGCTTCTTCTAGGTTGGTCTTCATTACTTCTTCTAGATTTCTCTTCGCTTCTTCTTGACTGCTTTTCACTGTTTCTTCAAGGTGGTTCTTCATTTCTTCTTGACTGCTCTTCATTTCTTCTTGGTTGTTCCTTATTTCTTCCAAATTATTCTTCATTTCTTCTTGACTGTTCTTCATTAATTCCATAAGAGCTTGAAGTTGCTGCTCCATCGCGGCGACTCTTCTTGTTAGTGGCATAAACACTCACAAGTTGAAACACAAGTCTCAAACCACTACCAGTCACTATGGAGTGCACAAACGTCGAAACTTTCACTCAGCTCGGCCAACTTACAGAAAATTCTTCAATTTTCCACCGGCTTCCACGACGTTCTTCGCTCTTCTTGGCTCCACAAATCGCACTTCTGACACCAGTTGTAACGTATTTCGTTTTCCACTTTTTTTATTTACAGTGACTTTATGTATATGTACAAATATTTACAATGATTAACAGTGATTTGAGAACTTAAAATTAACAAATTGAACAATAAGCAGCGAAATATATACAAGCAGTAAGTAACAACAAGCAGTGAAAATTAAACAATTAAGCGAACAATTAAACAATTAATTACCTAACCTAAACAATCCACAGTACACAAGTCCACAGTTTAAACTCTCTAAAACACTCGTCTTCAACCGACGGTTAATCACATACGAAGACGCCCCGGTACACTTAAAAGGCCACCAAAGAATTCGCACTCGCGTACCGTACCGACACTAAACGCGTATCAAGACTTATACTCGCACGGAACTATTAAACGCCCGGTTCTTATCGCATTCAACATTCGCTTCCAAACTTCAGACTTCAAACTGTAAGACTGTCCACTCGGCTTCTTGCTTCCCATTTTATAATGGTCTTAGAAGATTCTCGAAAATTATCGATCAAACATTGTTCCAGAATGAGAATCTTCGAGATAGACTATTCTTTTCGGGAATCATAAACAGCGACAATCAAAGCCGCGGCTCGCTGTCAACAAATAATTGAGTCACCAACAGGGGCGTCGCTGACGGGACAAAAGTTCGTATCAATATTTTGTTTAATGCGGAACGGCCTATTAGAACAAGTTTGGAATTTAAACACTATCTGCATTAAGTCGTTTTTTCTTCAAAATGGGCTGGAATATCAAAATGGGACAAGAATACATTTATTATTTAATAAAGGTTGGTCTTTCATATTTTGGAGCCGATTTGACGTTAGATGTACATGGTAAAAAGTTATAAATATCTAATTATTTATGTTGGATGTTCTACTTTTGGTATGAGTATCAAACCATGATGACGATGTAATATGGGGATAAACTAGGTACTTTAAGTTATAAATTCTCTTATTCCTTAGAAAATATTCAGCAACCTATTACGATTATAAAAATAGAGCAGCCGGCTTAGCATTCAACAAAAGTATCATACAAAGAGGGATCTGAGGGAAAATTTATCTTTACATATTTGTTTAACGTCAGTATTAGCGTAGTAGCAAGCGCGTCGCATGTCTGCTCTTTGAATAAGCTTGTCATACATGTTGATTGAAATTGTCTGCTCTCGCCTCTTCGGAATGATAAATTGATGTTACACTTTATATAAACTTGTTTTGTGGGGAACACGCCGATGAAACATTTTATTGGTCATTCCTGTTTATTTGACTTGGCAAATTGATTTATATTGACACGACGTGATGGAAGCTATACAAGTGCTAAAGTCGTTATCCCTTTTTCCCGACCATTTTCCAGATGCGCGAATAAAACTTGTGCCCGTACAAGCAACACATGGTGTATCGGCTGAACAGAGCAAATGGAACACAACCCGTAAAGTTTCAAGTCATAAACGGCCACCTATCCGACGTCCACTTAACTATAACTATTATTAGCGCCATCTATTATTTCAACGAGTAAACTCTTTAAGTGGTAAGATTTAAAATTACGGCTTCATGTATGACTTAAAAATCGCGTTTTATTTGGATTTTATTGCTTGTTCAAATAGAAATGTTCATTACAGTAACTAACTACTGCTCTCAAATAGTTAGGGATGTAGGATGTTCAACTTTCATGTACAAATGCTTGGTCGTTTTTTGGTTATGTTTAATGACGTAATTGCTCCAAGAGTGTCGTACCGACTAAAAATGTAAATATAAATGTTTTTTTCGGTTGTCAATGATTCATTTGTTGTGTATACCTTCAGATTTGCAAACGGAATAAACAATTTAAAAATAATCCAGTCAGATTTACGCAGTGTCACATTTTAAAAATGGAATAAGTGCGTATTCAATTATTCCACAGACGGGTATCTATCAAACGCTTCTGTGTTCTGTCGGATTTAGAAAATCTCTTGTTATGAAAGTTTGATAATACAAATCCGGTTTTGATTAAAGACAGTTTGTTTGCGTATAACTTTAACTCTGAAAAGGCAGCTTTTACGTAATGAAAGCCAAGAGTTTGTGTATTTGACAGTTGCCTTACTGAAAACGTACAGAAAAGGAGTATAACTACTATAAAGCAGTCCATTCATCAATGAGCAGAATAGAAAATGAAACGAATATATTGAGGACTGGACGACACAAATGTGTCGTTGAATCCGGAGGTACCTAGTTCAGATTTTCATTCCAAATAACAATTAAGCAAACATGCCGCGTGCTCTTGACATCTGTCATTGTCATTTACAAAACACTTAACCTAACTTTAGCACTTCTACAATAGAATATTATGGTAGTTTCGCAATAGAAACAGCTTATTTTCAATTTGTGTATTGTGGTTGCGTGCAAGATTAAAAGTGCTTAAAGAAGAATATTGTGACTCTAATAGACGAGAGGTGTAGATATCAAAATAGGCTAGATGAATTTTGACAGAGGGCTACGGCATGAAAGTCAATAAAAAGAAAACCAAAATACTTAGTTGGGGATGTAGGATGGTCTGCTTTTAGGGAAATGCGTAAGCTAGCTCAGGATAAGGAAGGATGGAGGTACGCGTCTAATCAGTAGAGCCCGGATATTAGGTCCTAAAAAATATGAAAACAAGAGCTAAATTTAAACAATAAAAAATGCCAATTTAAGCAGTAAAAATGGCAACATACCTATACAGTTTAGGCAAAAACCTTTATTCGGCTTTCAAAATTCACAAACGCAACAGAACGATTGAATGCTGTAAAAAACAAAACAACGATAAAATTCTTAAGAAACCACAAATAAACAAAGATAAAAGTCTAAAAAAGCACTCAAAAAACGAAATAATACAGTAAAACCTTCACCCAAACAAACTGAGATTATGTTAACGCCATACTGTGGCCACCTTAGAGGAGGGAAGAAGAGGAATAATAAAGCAGGTGTTTGTGTTACTATTTGACACCAAAAAAAGGGCGTAACCTAAATTTCTTAGTCTATTTACGCCGAAGTTTGGACTAAAATTCTTAAAATAATAGGTCTAATTGCATTATCACTACTTTCATTATTTTGCGGTAAACTGCATAAATTCTAAACAGTAACCTTGTTTCACCACTGTTTGGCACCAAACCTGCTCAAATTTTGGTAACACTCACGTGCACGGCAAAGATCGGGCGTTGTGTATCCATACTCTTCCCTCATCTAAGGGCGAGAATGAAAACGGCCCTGAGCCATGTTAAAATCCTAAGATTGACAGATCCCAAGCGGTAGAGCAGACTGCCAGTTTTTAGTTTTTATATCAAATGACATAGACTCGCTCCGGCCTAACGGTGTCCGCTCAATTGTCCTTTTGGCCTTGCCAATTCTGAACTTTACTGCCAACTAAAAGAAATAAGAAAAACAATATTCCAACACGAAACGCCATTTTTTTGACAGCCAGAACAGTTAAACTGCTAAAATATGCAACTGGCCTACTTTAGGCTCTAAAAATCCACGAAATAGGCAGAATATCGGACTTTTGATCAAAATAGGCGTTTAGGCCGGAGCAAATAGATGTCATTCATCTCGGTTTTTTCGTGTGTTAGATTTATAACTTGGTTTGAGAGTTTATCCATGCTAATCGAAAATGAAAAAAGGAAATTCTTTTCGCAGGTTTTCAAGTTTTAAAACAAAATGTAATATCCACTTCTTTTCCAAGATAACAAACTTTTAATGTTACTTAATATTAGTACTTACAAAAATACTTTTTCGCAATAAATTTATGTACCAATAGAATTAATTTCAACAAAAATAAACGCGGTGGACGCGGCCACAGAATTCAATATCATGCAATGTTTCAATTTCATAATCGAATATATTAATATTTCATGAATTTCCGAACAGAACTCTGCAAAATATCACGCAAATGTTTCGGAAAAGTTGCCCGGATCGATATCAGCTAAACTGGAAATCGTAAAAATGAACCGGAATGGTGTGATGCCTCTCTCGCCTTTGGCGAATTTCAACCTCTGCGTTATCGTATTCCTCGCCGTCCCATTACTGTTCAAGTCTCATGCACAAAAATCGATGTTCCCGTCAACATTCTACACGTACACCTAATACACATTAATTCTAAAAATAACCCCTAACTCCTCGATTTTTAAGATCTAGTGCTCGTATACGTACTTCCGTAATTATATTGGCTTCAAGTAATTACTATGTTATTACAGGATGTATACATACACTAGAGCTATTGTAAAATGAAATTCAGAAATCGATTATACGAAAAATGGGTTAGGTTCGGTTAATTCATAGAACGGGTAACGACATTAAATCCTAACAGAATACAAATTGTGCTAAAACACAATTTGGACTTACTTGCTAAACATGCCGCCCACCAAAATACTTAAGTGCTCGCATAATGTAGCAAGAGAAAATTGTGCAAGAATTTGTGCTGCGCTGCCATGTGTAGATAACAATGCCAATGATGCCAAGCTTTCAAATATTTATAAGGGCGTTTGCGAGAAATTAAAACTGTCTCATTTCAGATTCCAATGTCACCCCATTACAAATTAATATATTTCAATGCCAGGGGCCGTGCGGAACACATTCGATTTATTTTCGCTTACTCCGGCATAGACTACGAGGACGAAAGGATACCGAAAGAAAAATGGCCCGAGCTCAAAAAGAGTAAGTATATTCGTTTAAAAAAATCCTTTGTAATCTCGATATTTATTTATTTAAAAGAGCATATCGCCTTTAAATGAGATACAAATAAAAATTCTTCCATGGCCTGATATAGGAAACTTAAATTAGTTAAATAATAATTTAACTAATCAATATTTGATTTCAAGTATATTTGCTCTCAAACTACGACCATTATAAGGTTTATTGATCTTAAGACGGCCCTAAATGCAGTATCATGGTTTCTTAATTGCTAAAGGAAGTCTTAAGGGTTTTGTTATAACCTTTATCACTATTATTTTCTCCTTGTTTTAATAATACTCTTTGCTTCCAGGGAAGTATTTCATAAATCTTTATCACTCAAGGTCTTCAACTTGCTTTTAACAATACCAAAACAGGTTCCTTATAAATCAAAGTATTCTCAGAAAACAATGTACTATTTATATACACATATGAATCACAAAAATAACTTTACACTTTGACAGGCAGCAACTTCGTTTTTTGAGGTTATGTATGTATGCTTAGTAAGCGCATGCGCAAAATGTACCATAAAACTAATTGGTTTTATAATACACTTATGTAAGATCAAAAGATTCTGGTAAAGTACAATTTCTGGACGACTCATTATGTGTAATACGGTGGCTAAAAACACTCTTCATTTCTGCGTTGAATCAAACGATGATCTCTCTATTGGCGTTCTTGCTTTTTCACTTTCAACGCTCTTTGGTCCCTGGAGTGTACACACTGAACTTAATAGAGCCCTTTGTGATTACAACCACTTCTATTTTAGAAATGCCCTTTGGAATGCTACCCGTACTAGAAATAGATGGAAAGGCAGTCGCTCAAAGCAACGCGGTTGCACGTTATTTAGCAAGACAATATGGCCTTGCCGGCAAAGACGAATGGGAATCACTTGAATGTGACGTTTTGGTAGACACCTTAGGTGACCTCAAACAAGGTACGTACCTCAGGCTTCAATTTAGTTTTGTATTTTCTTGCAACTTGCTGAGCTAGCACGGATACGCTAAAGCAAGCTTCAGAGCTTTAGTTGACAGCTCGCCAAATTTTGGGTGAACTTTTATTGTGTTGTTTCTTGCTATGTCAGACGAATCTCATTTCTTAATTCTTAATTAATAGTCATCCACAAAGTTCTGGAATTACTTTTTTTGCAAATTAAAGCAAATGTACGGCTTGAAGTAAAAAACTTGTTGAACCACACTTTTTACATTTTAAGATATATTGGTTTTAAAATCTACCTCTTTCCATCGCTTATATCGGCTGCATTTTCGTAGCGTGCAACTTCCACGTTCAAAAAAACGAGAATAGTTATATTTTTATCTGAAATTATAGTTTAGAGTAGATAAGCTATGCTGTTTGCAGCTCAAACTCCCTTATATTTTTTAAGGTCAAAACACAATAATAGTACAGGTTATCTGCGTATTGATTGCCATTGCCGTTGAACATTAGTAATCTCTCCTGGTTACTAAGTAGTCGGGAATCTGACTCTCCAAAAGACGCTTCTAAAATGGTGAACTGTCAACTCAAAGATATAGTTTTAAAAAAATAAGGGCACCATGGGAAATCGTTATGCGCATTCGTGTCTAGAAGGGCGCAAAAGTCCGGGATTGCAAAAAGCAAAAAAAAAATATTTTGTATTTTTTTTGCGAATTCGAAAGTGTTGAATTTTTTTTGAATCGTATTTGCGAGCGTAATATTTGATGTACAGTAATATTTTTTACATAGATAGGAAGCTTATTCTCTGCACTTTCCGCTGGTACCAAGCTCGTTTTTATATTATTGTTAATAAAACCTACATAAATTGTTTAATTAGAGAATGTACAAAAAGTGCATTGCAAACTTCAGCATCGAGGGAATTTCCTAACTATTATAGTCAGCTGCATACATGTATCGTATCGAATGTTCCGAAAAGAATGTGGAAAATTTTGGTGAAACAATCATTTCAATAACGTTTTTGTAGCAAAAGTTACAAATATTTTTATTTACAGCGTACCGCTGCCCGCTGTCGCCGGGCAAACCCCGACGCAGTTCAGTTCCTATCCCTATCATGCCTCGCATCATGCTCACGTCTATCTCTTGTTAATCTGTGCGTTATCGCGTAAGTCTGTCTCTTTCTCACTAGCAGAATGTGCGACAAGAAATAAATTTTCGTCTTCGGTCAGCCTAAATACTTTAATTTTAACGTATAAAATAACCTACATATTATTACACGTATTATGATTAATAAACATAAACTGCAACTTTTTACATAGGTAACTAAAATATAAATTTGGAACAACATTTACATATTATCACCGATCTAGTACGACGGATGGCGACATCAATTTTAAAATGATTTTAGCGTGTGGAAGAGGTTGTAAATTTGGTAGTTTTTGTGATGGCAAACAGGAAAATTGACCTCTGCCCACCCCGCGTCGGATATTTTACAATTGGCATGTCTTCAAAAATTTAAAAGAAAGAATAAGTTAACCTAAATCTTTTCAACGCCTCTGCCTTATGATTCAACTTATTAATTAAATCATAGAAAACGACAAAATATCCGAGGTAGAGGTTCTGAGCAGTCCCTGAGCAGAGGCAGAGGTTTTGAAAGTGTTTGGAAAATAGGCCTACTTCGATTCAAACGAGCTGAAATGACGAAGTAGAGCTACTTTTCTAAACATATTTAAAACGTCTGCCTCTGATCTGAAGTTGTACAGGATCTCTGCCTCAGATATTTTCTTGTTCATGATTTAATTAATAAATTGATGTAATCAAATGACAGGGGCACTGAAAAGATTTAGGTTAACTTTTTTCTTTTTCATTTTTGAAGACCTGCCATTTGTAAAATGTCCCACGCTGGGGGCTCGCACATGATGGATATTCCTGATTTCCAACAGACAATTTACAATTTTATATGAATACGAAGGGCCCTGAAATCAGCTATAAAAATTGTCACTATCCGGAGTACTAATCACACATTCCTTCACAATAACAACCGATTATGCAATTTATATCTGCTACAATTACAATCTCTTGAACAATTACAAACCTTTACATTTGCCGAATACATTGTCATTTGTTTCTATTTGCGGCCTAATACTTATTGTTATTAACTTTGGTATGTAGGTATATGTTATCTTTGAAAATCCATCCGAAGTTTTTGGGGTTACGGATGACAGGATTAAAAGTTGTTGAATTTTTCCAAACAATAAGCTCGAGAATAAACTGGTAAGCGCCGGCTCTTAACACATGTTGATGAAAGGCATCTTCTGTTGGTAGTAAATTTCGAATGTCGGATTTGCAATTGTGAAACAAGTGAGCTCTCAGTTTATTTAAATTTTCAATTTTCTTGAAAATGAAGCTTACTATGTCGCATCCACTTAAAACCAGTAAACCAGTATTTTGCGACAGTTCTCTAATAACAACATGAATTGGTATAGACAGATCAAATCTACGGATCCACAACTCTTTGATTTGAATTCATCATGATACGTGTAATAATATGTAGTTTATTTTACAATTAAAGCATTTAGGCTGACCGAAAACGAAAATTTATTTCTTGTCACACATTCTGCTAGTGAGAAAGAGACAGACTTACGCGATAACGCACAGATTAACAAGAGACGGACGTGAGCATGATGCGAGGCATGATGGGGACAGGAACTGAACTGCGTCGGGGTTTGCCCGGCGACAGCGGGCAGCGGTACGCTGTAGATAAATATTTATAACTTTTGCTACAAAAACGTTGTTGAAATGATTGTTTCACCAAAATTTTCCACATTCTTTTCGGAACATTCGATACGATACATGTATGCAGCTGACTATAATAGTTAGGAAATTCCCTCGATGCTGAAGTTTGCAATGCACTTTTTGTACATTCTCTAATTAAACAATTTGTATAGATTTTACTAACAATAATATAAAAACGGGCTTGGTGCCAGCGGAAAGTGCAGATAATAAGCTTTCTATTTATGCAAAAATTATTACTGTACGTCAAATATTACGTTCGCAAATACGATTCAAAAAAAATTCAACACTTTCGAATTCGCAAAAAAAATTACAAAATATTTTTTTTTGGCTTTTTGCAATCCCGGACTTTTGCGCCCTTCTAGACACGAATGCACATAACGACTTCCCATGTTGCCCTTATTTTTTTAAAACTATATCTTCGAGCTGACACCCCTTGATCGATTTTCGACCTTCAGATTCCGTACTATTTAGAGTAGATAAGCTATGCTGTTTGCAGCTCAAACTCCCTTATATTTTTTAAGGTCAAAACACAATAATAGTACAGGTTATCTGCGTATTGATTGCCATTGCCGTTGAACATTAGTAATCTCTCCTGGTTACTAACTGACAGTTTCTACCATTATGGAGGTTCATTTTAGCATCCAGGGCTGTTGTGCAAAGTCATGACTATTTCTTTTCCATTTACCTTAAAAAATTGCAAGCAAAGATTTGGTGGATATAAATGAATTAATACGTGGGTCGTTCTGAGGAGGAAATAAGAGAATGCATTAGAGAAAAGAGGTAATAGGTGTTAAATAGAAGGTGAAATATATGGAAGACTAAATTTCGTTTGCTTTGAGTCCACGTATAGTTACAGAAATTAGTTAGAAGATGGATCTACATCTTCATGAAGTTTATATGTGATAAATTTTTAAAATATGTCTGAGGATTTACGAATTCGTGTATACCTGTAATTTGTGAACGTGCTGCCTGCACGAAGTCAGGGTGTTATAAAAATGAGTGAGTACGACAGAATTTTCCTAGCGTCCTACAGAAAGGCAGGAATTTCATTTCTCTTTTTAGCATTGCCGTAAATAACGTTTATTGCCTTGTAATACTGACCATAAACATTCTTAAAGATGTTGTCCGAAACACGCAATGATAACGAAGGATTCCATAATTAAATCGCGGGTTGTTACGGTATATTTTATATCTAAGTATTTACTATACGAGTCTTTTTATTTTATTGCAGTTTTATGGCAACTTCGGACCGAACAAGACCCTATAAAAAAGGAGGAACGAAAAGCCAAATTGATGAGGGAAACTATACCATTTTATTTAAGTAAATTCGAGAAAATAGTCTCGGAAAATAATGGATACTCCGTTGGCACTAGTGTAAGTAGAATCAGCTGTATTCCCCCTTTAAGCTTTCCTCGTCCTTTCTGAGGTTTGACGTAATGAGGTTAAAAACGACGTCCTGATGCTTCCTGCGTTTTCCACGGACTTCTTACTTAAATCGATCTACTGTCGTCTGTACATTACAAACGCATTTGTCAAATCAGGGCCTAATTTCCCGATAGGCCCGGTAGGCCCGGGCCTAGGGCCCGTTCCTAAAAAGGGCCCGGGACCGATACTCGGTGTGACCAAAATTTTTGGACGAAAAATTAATTCTTGCATCTAGACATCCATGACTGAGAAAAAACATTAAGTCGGGGTCCTAAACTAGGGTAAAAACAAAATTATGGAATTAGGTCAAGCAGTTTTTCTGTTGCAGCTAGCTAAAAATCTAAGACACAGTATTCCGGATATGTCAATTTTTTAAATGGACCCATGTTGGCTCATCGAGATATTTGGATAGAGCTATTTTTTACGAACCATTTGATACCAAACACGAGACCTTTCATTCAAAAATACGTGCCCGTCTAAAGTCCGTTCCCCTCCTGCTAATTTTTGAACCATTTGAGGTACATCCATGAAATTCGGTACAAGATAGTCACAGGTCACAAGATATTTTTTGACGTAATAATGACAGCTGCCAGTCTCAAGATAGCGGTCGGGCGCCATTTTGAAAACAAATTTAATGAGAAGTCGGGACCTAAGTGCCTCCGTCATACGTCAGATTTTCATTCCAAACAAAACAAAAGCACGTGCCATTTGACGTTTATGGATATTATTTACAACGTCTTAAACTAGTTTTTGCAATATAATTATAGACGTTTTGCAGTGAAAACAGTTTATTTTCAATTTGTGTGTTGGGCTTACGCGTAAAAACTTGAAAACAACTATATGTAATTATAATTATATTTCAGAGGTTAGGTTAAAACGTCAGAAAGCACGTGGCTTTGTTTTGTTTGGAATGAAAATCTGACGTTTGTGACGCGCCGAAGTAGGGTCATGGGACACCTCGTTTTAAAGGTCTTATTGAGTGCAATGTCATACTAAAATATGGCATGGATACCTGAAAACGTTACAAAATGGTGGATAATCAAATTTCTAAATAATCATGAATGTTGCTTTCAATCACGTTTGTATTGGAAACAAAATTCGTTGTCGCGGTAATACATATCTTGTTTTCTGCTCTTGTCAAATCTAGTCTGTTGAGATCCTTCATTTAGGAAAAGTGTGACCATGGCTCGTAGCTTAGACGATAAATTTGAAGCGGTTTTAATTTTTGCTGGAAGAAACTACCATCTAGCGGTAGTTTTTCCTTAATAAACTCTCTTTTCGCCTCTTATTGGTCCATTTCATTAAGAGATTTCACTACAAATTAGAACAAAATTTGGTTAGAAAAATGTTAAAATTTAAAAATTGAACAAAAGATATCGACGCCATATTTTAGTATGACATTGCACCCGATAAGATCTTTAAAGCGAGGTGTCACATGACCTTCCTTCCCATTTAAAAATCCGTTTTAAAATGGCGCCCGACCACCATCTTGAGACTGACAGCTGCCATTATTACGTCAAAAAATAACTTGTGACTTGTGACTAGATTGTACCGAATTTCATGGATGGTTCAAAAATTACTAGGGGGGGAACGGACTTTGGACGGGCCTAGGGTCCGCTTTGACTAAAAATAGGCTCTGTGTCAAATGCTTGGTACAATCAAAATTACCTTCATATAAAGTAACCAATTGTTTGGTAATGTTGGATACAAACTAATGTTCACTTATAAGCATAGAAATTATTATTGTAAATATGACAAATAATGTCCGACGTAAATAACAAGAGAAAATGTCCAAATTCAATCAGGACATTTAATACGTGCTTTGTCTGTGTAAACAAAGCATATATTTGGCAATACCCTTGTTTATCTATTAGTAATTTATTGTGACGAGTATTGGAATAGATTTTATTGGTATACGATTTTTTCTTTCAAGTGAACTATCATTCACTTGCAGTAAGTTGTAATTTATAATTACTGCTTCATCAATTATCTTTAAGGCTATCGGAACGCTTGGAATATTTGAGGAATGTAACGTTCCCGCTGCCAATGGATTATTCCAACATGGTTTAAGATATTCGCGTGATTATTTTTTTCTTGTTTCAATTAAACATAGATCTAGGACTGTTCGCTAATAATTTTCATTCAAAACGAGAAATTTAACTTTAAAATCTACTTCACAATCTATGAAAATCGGACATATTGTAGTTAGAATATTTATCACATTTTTCGTTTTTTTTAGAAATTATAATTGTAGAGTCATAGATTAGACTTTTCATTTTCACGGTATCAAAAAAAAATATGACCAATTTTTGATAATAATGAAGTAATCAATTGGCTCCTGCACCTCTGCATTCGCCTTTTCAAGGGCCTAGAGGTGGCAGTGTCTAGCGGCGATATTTTTAAACTTCCCAGATTCAAGAAACAGGCGTGGCTAGTTTTTGTATGTATTCAGGTATTATTTTTAGGGCCTATTTTTCGTGTCGGCGACCTTCCAAAGTAATTTCCGATTCTTCCTAAAATTTATTATTGTTACACATATGAGTTGAATATGCAGGTGCACAGGTATCCCATTTATGCCAAATAGATACTCTCTTTGTTTTTAAATTTCCATAATTCAAATTACTTTACTTATACATGGCGTCTCATTTCTTCTGTACAGCAGATGCTAATCTACACAACTTGGATTTCTTAAATAGAACTCCTGTAATATCATCCCACTTTTTATTTCCCTGTTCGATTTTACTATATGATTGTGTAAGAGTTGCATTCTAGACTGAACTTATTGTGAAACTGGGCATCTGTTCATCATTCTCAAAATGTAATTTTTGAAACATCCATACGTGTGACAAAAATTTTAAAAGAAAACTGAAACACAAAAATATGGGGTTTAGTTTAGAAGCAACTTACTTCGTATGCATACTTAGTAAAATCGATCGAAGAATTAAAAAACGCAATGTCTATAGAGTGTCCCATTTAAATAATTCACCGAGTCTCAACTCCCTTTGTACATAAAGTGTTCCGTACTGGCTAGCAAAGTTTCTGATGAAGCACTTATATCAGAAACCGCATCCTGAACCGGCAGATAACGGTACAAGTCATTATGTATTAAGGAAATTTAGACTCAGCAAACCATTTTTTGTTTATTATTTTTTCCACTGCGCGGCTAGCTCTGGGGTACTGCCCCAGAGGTAGCGAGTTCGATGCTCTCAGAAAAGAAAATGTGATATGACATGATGACTGACTATCCCAAAGGACTTGTACCTTGACGCAGTTCTAGTGATACTGGGACAGGTGGGATGGCTTGCGCGCTTCAATGATCTAAAGAGCCGAACCATAGGTTTAACCATATTGGAGGGGTTTTTATTTGAGAAGCCAGACTAAATCAAGTCCCTGAAAGGGGGCAGCAGCTCTTTCAGTAATCATAGTGGCAGAGATCGTGAGGGTCGGTATGGCACTGTGATACACACTACTGCGATGTGGAAGGCAACGGGAAACCACCACATTATTCTATCCCTAGTACAGCGTACTTCGAATTTATGATGATGGCACCTTCTGGAGTAAAATATTCCGGAGGTAAAATAGTCCCACATTCGGATCTCCGGGCGGGGACTGCTTCGGAGGGAGTCATCAGAAATGATAAGTGTAACATCTCACGAGTCGGAGCGTGGAATGTTAGAAGCATGAAACAAGTAGGAAAGTTAGAGAATTTGAAAATTGAGATGGACAGGTTAGCATTAGACGTAGTAGGTATTAGTGAAGTGCGATGGCCAGAAGCCGGAGACTTCTGGAGCGGAGATTTTAGAGTAATACACACAGGATCTGTAGGAGGAAATTCGGGAGTAGGAATTGTTATGCGGAGAAAAGTAGGGCAGAGTGTAGAAAATTTCTTACAGCAAAGTGACAGGGTAGTTATGGTTAGGTTAGATTCGAAACCTGTAAAAACAGTAATAATACAGGTATATATGCCCACTTCTAACTACAGTGATGAGGTCGTAGAGGCTGTTTATAGTGATATTGAACATGTGCTAGATTTTGTGAGAGGACACGAAAATTTAATAATTATAGGAGATTTCAATGCAGTCGTAGGCACAGGGCGAGAGGGCGGAATAGTTGGTCCCTTTGGATTAGGCAATAGGAACGATAGGGGAGTTAGACTGATAGAGTTCTGCGATAAACATAACTTAACGGTCGCGAACACTCTATTTCACCATCATGTTAGGAGACGCTACACGTGGAAGATGCCAGGAGACCTAGGGAGATATCAAATAGATTACATTCTTGTTAGGCAAAGATTTAGAAATCAAGTTAGGGATTGTAGAAGTTATCCAGGAGCAGATATAGATAGTGATCACAATATAGTCGTTATGAACGCCAATCTTAAATTTAAGATTTTGAAAAAACGAAGCGGAAGAAGGTATCTTGACCCAGAGAAACTAAAAGATGATGATACGCGCGATAAGTTCGAGAAAAAGACAAAGGAAGTACTAAAGGGCGCGGGTGAAAATATTGTTAAGGACATAGAGGAAGAATGGAATTGCATTAAAAATAGTTTAGTTTCCTCAGCTAGGGATATTTTGGGTCATAAACAGAATGAAAGTAGGAAACCCTGGATAACAAAACATATTGTGAGTCTAATAGAGGAAAGGCGAAAATATAAAAATAGGTTAGATGAAATAGGGAAACAAAGATATAAGGCGATCAAGTGGGAAATTATTCGGAAATGTAGGAAAGCGACAGAGCAATGGATCGATAATAAGTGCAAAGAAGTGGAAAATAAGTTCGAAGTAGGAAAGACTGATGAAGCATATAAAATAATTAGGAGAAATTTTAGAGAAATTGGATCTAGTACCAAAAGCATTAGGAATGAGGCAGGAGATATCCTAATCGAAAGCGGGGAGAAGGCAGATAGGTGGAAAGAATATTTAGGAAACTTATATGCGGGACAGGAAGTGCAAGATATATTAGAAAGCGAAAGCAGTGTAGAGGGGGATAACCTAGGGAATCCTATAATGAGAGAAGAGTTTGAGCTAGCACTAAAAAGTTTAAGGAACAATAAAGCGCCAGGTATAGACGGCTTGCAGGCAGAAATCTTAAAGTGCGCAGGTCAAGAGGTAATAGATCGTTTATTTAAATTAGTTAGTCGCATATACCTGACAGGCGAGATTCCAGAGGATTACAAACAGAACATCATGGTAGCTTTGCCAAAAAGGAAAGGCGCGGATAGGTGCGAAAATTTCCGAACCATCAGTTTAACTTCCCATGCGTCAAAAATTTTAATTAGAATTGTGCAAAGAAGGATGGAGAAAAAGGCGGAGGAAATATTAGGAGAAGATCAGTTCGGATTTAGACGAAATAGAGGAACGCGCGAGGCCATCCTAGCTTTACGAGTAATTATAGAAAAAACGATAGAAAAGAGAAAGAGCGTCTATATAGGATTTGTAGATTTAGAAAAGGCCTTTGACAACGTAAAATGGGAGAAGATGTTCGAAGTGCTGAGAAAGGTAGGGATGAAATATAGGGACAGAAGAATAATACATAATCTCTACGAAGAGCAAAAGGCAGTTATAGAATGTGAGCAGGAACGAAGGGAAGTAGATATCCGGAAGGGAGTGAGACAGGGATGTGCATTGTCACCTCTAGTTTTCAACTTATATATCGAAGATGCTATTAATATTGTTAAGGACAGAACAGCCTCAGGGATTAACGTACAGGATCAAACTATTAACATGCTCAGATTTGCGGATGATATAGCAGTGTTAGCATCTAGCAAAGAAGAACTAGGAGCGGCTTTGAATGAAATGGAAGCAGTTTTGACACAGGGCTATGGCATGAAAATCAATAAAAAGAAAACTAAAATTTTGGTATGCAGGGGATGTGAAAATAGAATTAACGTTGACGTACAAATAGGAAATGAGAAGATAGAGGAGGTCACGGATTTCTGCTATTTAGGAAGTAAAATAACTCAAGACGGTAGGAGCACTAAAGATATAAAACAAAGAGTAGCGCAGGGCCGAGTTGCGTTTAACAGAAAGAAACAACTGTATTGAGACTAGGAAGAGACTCTTAAAGTCGTATGTATGGAGTACGGCATTATACGGGTGCGAAACTTGGACAATAGGGGAAGCGGATCGAAAAAGAGGAGAAGCGTTTGAAATGTGGTGCTACAGGCGCATGATGCAGATACCGTGGATAGATAAGGTTAGCAATAGGGAAGTATTAGAAAGAGTTGGGGAAAAGCGAAAGGTATGGAAGACAATAAAGAGTAGGAGAGATAGGATGGTAGGACACCTTCTAAGACACGAAGGAATAGTTCGCGACATACTAGAGTCAGAGATAGGAATAAAAAGAGGTAGGGGTAGGCCTAGATTAGACTACTGCTCTCAAATAGTTAGGGATGTAGGATGTTCTACTTTTAGGGAAATGCGCAGGTTAGCTCAGGATAGAAAAGAGTGGAGGTACGCATCCAACCAGTCTTCGGACTGAGAACCTTATGATGATGATGATGACTGAACCCAGAAAAAGCCACCGGAAGTGGCCAGTCCAAAAATTGAGTTTTCCGTTTTTTTGCAGTCTATTTTTGATTTAAGAAATATTGCAAAATTTTGTTAGAGAAATGCTATTAAAATAGCTCTAACCACACGAACTTTTCGGTCAATCGCATAACATACTTTCTTTTTTATTTATAAGTAACCCATTGCGTTTTCTTGGGGAAACCAGCATCCCGAGACGAGTTTTGTTTCCCCGCCTATAATTTGGTTCAACGTTCCTCGTTTTCTATCAGGTACTCGTCGGAATATAAATACTATACTAATGATATTCAATAAACCCCGCGTTTCGTCTGTAGCTTCGGTGTTGTGTTTGTTCTAGCTCAAAGTGAATGGACAGTACCGAGTCCTACTCTGTACGCTGCGAAATGCTCCCCCTAATCTAGCGCGCCCAGCAATTTTTGCATTCAGTGTCCGCCTACTTTGTACTTTTGGAATGCTACGTCCCTTCCGATACCCCCCCGCAGTAACTGTTCGTCGGCGTTCCGACAGCCTTAAGGAATTTGCAAGAGATTTGCTGTTGGGATCTTGAGCTATGGAACATTGTAGTAGATGCGATATATAGATCATATAAACAAGAATAAATTTCTCAGTGTTGCTTACATAGTAAAAATCTATAATACTCTGAGTCTTCAAATTATCAACTCTTTTTATTTCCGATTTGTGAAAATCGTGTCACGAAGCGGGGATCGAAGTAAATTATACTCATATAGGAAGCAATATAAATCTGATCAAGAAGCAATTCATTTAATGCTTGTCTGAAAGCGTTATATTACCACGTGTATGACTACTGGCTATCGATACGACAGATGCACCTGAGTTATGGATTGAACACGTCCAGAATGTACTACGTTTTATATATTTCGCTGTCTTTGAACATGCGGCAGAGATGTACCACGAAATCGATTTTCGACAGCTATTGCACGTGTCTGTTTAACTAAAAATAGTTGTTCAGTTCATACACATAACAGAATGTTAATCAGAAATTATAGTGTGGGTGAAATTAATTCGCTTTAGATGAAACGCATGATTTCCACTTCTAATTTGACAAACAAACACATATTTGCGACTTATTTTACGAATTTAGTAACTAGTAATAGTGTCAACCAATATTTATTTTGTGTAAACCAACTCCTGAAGATGCTGACGTTGTCAGCGAAACACGTGTCGAGTTTAATTACTGTGTCACTGTCTTTTAGCGAATTTACGTCAAAGTCCTTGATCCAACTACTGTGTGTAAAATATTGTAAGTAAAAAACGCGTATTTTTTGTTTCAGATAACTTGGTGCGACTTCGTGTTCGCGGTATCGCTGGAGAATTTCGAAATAATATTCGGAAAAGCTGCTCTAGATCATTACCCTGCCTTAAAAGCCCTTAAAATGAAAATATATGAACTACCAAGCATAGTTGCATGGGTTAGTAAAAGACCTGTAACGGAATCTTAAACTTATACATACTGAAAGCGTATCGTTTTTATTTGTATCAAAAGATGGCGTTCGGTGTTATGTATAAATGTTTATAATTGGCCTTACTCGTTCAGAAAAAGCGTGCAAATGTAATTTGGGCGGGTTAGTTTAAACCAAAACGCACTGTATACTTCGAATGGCATCCGTTTATTTATATCCCCATTAAGTTTTGCCAATGCAACGTTTTAGTAATCGCTTTAAAAAAATACATTTCGTGACGGGTCACCGAACGCAACACATGTAAATCAAAATTCTGTAAATTACAACAAACTTTAGAAGAAAAAGAGAAAAAGGATGCGCTTGGATTCGAACATAAACTCCCCGCGCGTCTTGGAACGCCCTGTACGTCTATTAAACAGCGTGAAAGCGGCCTTCTTAGCAAAACCTAGTTGGGATATAAATAAACGTATCCGCCAGTCCATCTGTCATCAAGGTCGGTAAAGAAGATCTCCGATTTCGAATGATGTGCAGTGCACTATGGTTTGAGCAAATTTATTGAATGTTATAAAAAGTAAAGTATTTATGTAAACTAATCTGAATGTATACGATTCTAAAAAGCTGTAAACTAATAATCTCGAATTGACTGAATGAAGAATCATAAAAAACTGTTAATAATTAAAATGTTAATGTTGTATATCTATAGCAATCATGGAGTACAGTATGTTAGGATCAACCGTGGCGTTTTCACCCTGTATTTTCTCAGTAAACTTCTTTGCATAATTTTCAAATACGTTTCAGCAATTTTTTTAATCAGTTGCACTTCATGTAAATCTTCAAACAAATTTGTTACTGTCCCATGAAACGATAAATTATTACCTGGCTGCTGAACGCTGTTACAGTCGTGAGTAACGCAATATATCACCATTGTAAACAAAAAGCTGCTCCTGATGACCTCTTCGCATTAGAAAAAGATGGAGATACGTAAGTAGTACGGGTTGCATACACAACAGATATGCCTCACAAAGCTTTCTGGGCGTAAACGGCAATTGGCCTATCCAGTATAGTTTTACATCATTGGTTAGGTTAGATGCTTGGGAAAAAAAATTTCTCCAAATCTATTTTTGATCAAGTTTATAATACCAATATTGCCGGAAAATTAATTTGATGAAAACCAATATGTTTACTTTATTACAAACGCAAACAAAGCAAGCAGCAGCTGCTAATAAGACATTTGATTCCAAAATTATTTTAGGAAAAATGGGAGTTCTCAGATAATCAAAATCAGGTGACACGTGTAGGTACCTATATTATTATCCTGAGGTATGATACTCCGTGGTAGCAACCCATAGATTTGAAAATACATAGCTTAATGTTATTTGTTCAAGTACTTAGTCTGTTGTGCAATTAAAATAAGACATTAACCATTATAGGTATCTGTACAAACTTCACAGGTTAGTGGGCAAAATTTTGTATTGAATCGAAATTTTAGTTTAAATCGAAGCAACTAATAGTCAGGGATGCAGAAATACATAGCGTTCTTTTAGTCACAGACGTTTAAATAATTTTGGCGATTCCGAATCTTAGTTTCATAAAATAAGAACAAAGGTGAAATAATTTTATCAATACCACTGATATCAAATGCTTGAATAGAAGATACACACATTTGTACAAAACAACAAAGTCAAAATTCGCGCATGTGCAGTAGGTACATATGGCTGGACCACTTGTATAATACAGATATTAACCTGATTAAAATTAGGTGTTCTGAATCCCTGACTATAACAAGTAATAAACAAAGTATGCACAATAGCAGGGTAACGTGTTCAAATTATTTTTCGTTGCTGTTTTCAGTGCATAGGCTCAGATAAAAGAACAATAGTGATATGAAAAAAAGTTAAGTATTAAACAATATTTTGTTGTCAGAAAGTTCATAGATTTACATTTACTTATAGATAGTATTTTTAGACACACAAGAAAGTTTATACTTTGTTAAAATATTCTATTAGACGCTGAATTTATTTTTTTAATATAATATGTACATGCTTAGGAATGTACTTACTTTATAGGTGAAAACTGATAAGGAAGAACTTTGCACTGGAAGTGGATACCGCTACTGCCAACTTTTCAGTCTTAAGAAATCAAAATGACAATGGAAAGATGGAGACATACTTACATATCAGTTTAGTTGAAAAAATGGGCTCTAATCCTATACACCAATAAAATAAATTGGTGCAAAGTTTTCCCTGTTATTATTGTACAATACATACGTTGTTAGAAAAACCTACGTGAGAGTAGTTGGCGGAATATATGTATAAAATGATTTATTTGTTTTATTTTGAGGTTATGTCAAACTCAGTTGTAGGTCTTGTGTCCAATAAAAAGTAAACTATTAGAAAAGACATATAACTATATTTTATAGTGTATAATACAAATAATTCGCAATAACTTATAAACATACAAAAAATAGCAAATAAAGAAACTAAAAATATCACAACAACAAATGCAAATTATATACGGGAACTTAAAAATTTGCTGTTGAAGTATAATTTAATATCAAATTATTATCATTTTCCAATCATCAATAATAATTTTATACGATAACTACTACGCTGTTGACAATCGGAAATGTCCATTAAGTAATAAATTAATATAAAACAAAGAAACTTATAATTAACTATTCTAAAAATATGACAAAATTATAATCACAAATCATAGTTCTTCTGCATCATAGTCACTTTTAAAACTTTGAACACTATTACAAGTGATTTTTACACTAGTCACTAAATGGTAACTATAATCAAAATTATGACAGATGCGAATAATGTTGTCCTGTCAATGACGTCACCTCATCAATCTAGTAACCTAGAACTATACTGATCTTGGATACAATAGATTGCGTGGGATAAAAGTCGAATAATAATGAAATGCACGAGTTAAAAATATCACAATTATTAAATACTATTAAGAAATAATTTAATTCAAGCCATTTCATGTTCTGGAACAGCTACCGACTTCCGCGATCTTATTGAGCCTCTGTGGATCATGGAAGACCTGATTTCGCCTCTGAAAGATGCTCGTACCGAAGCTCTTGTGGATGACGTTCGCTTGAAAGCGCCCTCTTTTACTACTTTCCTATTTAAAAAACAAAATAGAATAAAATATCTTGATAACATTTCGTTAGAAATGTGTTACTTTTTGATGCAAGGGATGTCCCATAAAGTTTGTCCCAGCCCAAAGTTTTCGCCATCTTGGAGGGTTTGGGGCAGCTCCTGATCTAAAGTTTCTGGGAGGAATAGGCAGACTATTCCACCTAAGATCCCCAATACACCCAGTATTAGTAAAGGAAGTGAAACAGAAACGTTTGCCTGAAATTTAAAATAACGATATTCTGTGAATAAACGGAAAATTAAGTCTTTACCAAGTAGACGATGAAAGGAGCTATAATGCTAGCAACGTAACCCATTATATGGATTAGGGCAACTCCCTGGGCCCTTACCACAGTTGGAAGTAGTTCAGCTGCATATTGAAGGCCTATATTATAAGAAATGTTCACGGCAAAGCGTCCAATTATTGCCATGGTCGCTGAGACAACACCTGGAAGAAATGATGTAACTTAACGTTGGTCTGTGGAAATTTTCAGTATCCACTGAAAACCTCTAAGCAGATATACAGTAATTTAACTGCTGCTTTTCGGTCTACAAAAGACTTGGTTTTCCCCATTTTTTAAAATCAAAACAAATCAGAAAAATACATAGATATAATACAGTTACAATTGAAATTATATCTTCTCTTGTTCTTTTTATTCTTGTCATCCATTTGACCCTTCTTCTGTACTCGAGTAATCAGACTGCTCTTCCTCCTCTTTCTCCCTTTGTATTGATGCATTGGTGTTGTATGCGTTCGGGGTCTTAATACTTTTTCTCTTCACACATTTTGGGCTTTCTTCCTTCTTCCTTCCTCCTTCTTCCTTCCTCCTCCTTCCTCCTTCCACCTTCCTCCTTCCTCCTATATCTTCTTGAATTTATCTCGTTCCCCCACCTAAATCTAAATCATCTAAATTTGGAATTAGCTGTTCTGTTATCAATTTTTCAAATAAATCTTTGTCCATATTATCGTGGTAGTCCATACTTTTTGATTTTGACGAAAAAATTAAACTAGCAACAGGTACAAATCCGGAACTAGATCCTGCGTGCAAAATTATAAAACATTTTCTCGATCCACATCCTTTCTTTCTCTTTACTGACTTCACCGAATCATCTTACCAAGACTTTGACCCACTGCCGTTCGAAAATATCCACTTTCCTAAATTTTAAATTAAGATATTTGACATATTTATTTAAAAATTTAAATATTTGGTGAACTATATGGGGCTGTTCACAGAGGAATCTCCTATTGCAATCTTTTTTATATCAAAAACCCACTTTTTGTCATTTTTGACACTCAACTATCTTTACAGATTGTAAATTTTGGCCGGATATATCTGCGTATTCGCCGGTCTTGAGTCAATTCAAAAATATATCAAGTCACCGTCACTTGACAGTTAAGAAAGACTATTTAAAATGACATTGTCAGTATGATTTCATTGAAATTGGGGTATAAGTTCCTTGTGGTTTTGCAAAAGTTCCGGTATTAGTTTTGGGCGATAATTCAAATTAATGGGTACTATAAAAAGGAACGTTTGTGACGATAAGAAGAACCCTTGTCCAAACAAGAAGCCGAGAAACAAAAAACGGGTTGATCCCGAAAGAGGCTTAGTCGGCGATCGCTTATTCTTCTTGCACAGGTTTCCGAGATTAAAAGAAGTATGGACAACCAATCACAAAGCGTCCTCATCAAATCGTTAATTTTCAGATTCAGGCTTACATCAGGAAGCTGGAAAAAGATTATCCTTTGAACGTCCGCGTGGAAATCATAGGAGAATCACATTATGGGAATACAATTGACCTGGTGGTTATTTCTGAGCACGTGTTGACTCAGAAATGGGGCATCTTGATTGACGCTGGGATCCACGCCAGAGAATGGATCACTCACACCTCAGCTCTGTACATCATCAACCATCTTTTAGAGGACAGGAATCTTTTGCAGTATTTTGATTTTTATGTCATACCGTGCCTTAACCCTGACGGATACGAGTACTCACACACCAAGGTTGGTGTGGCACTTTTTCGGATACCGTTTGGACACTACTTGAACGAAATATTTTTTCTAGTGTCGTCTATGGAGGAAAAATCTGTTTCCACATGGTCCAGCTCAAGGTGTGGATCTGAACAGAAATTTTCCAATAGCTTTTGGAAGTAAGTTTTGTCTTTAACTTAACGAGTACCTAAAGTAGCTATGGGAATTTTAAATTTGTGTTCCAAACGAATATTGTTTACTGCTTCTTGAAAAAGATCACATGTATGGTTGAATAATATAACTGTTCTTTGTTTTATATCTCTCGTGTTCCCTCCATGGCGAGTTATTTGACTTCCTAAATTGGAAAAAACCACGACTTCCTCTATCTTCTCATTTCCTATTTGTAGTCCTATTTTCACGCCCCCTACTGTATATCTTCGATATACATGGTGTTGCTGAACTTGGGGTGGAAAATGCTATGAGATATTTCCAAGAGTTTTAGAAAAGCATTAGAGCAAAAAGAATTTTTTTTCGTCACAACAAAAAATACATGTGCTGCTTCATTTTTTGAAGACCACCGATTAAATTTAATTTAGTAGACTTAAATTTAGTTAAGTATACTGGTACGCCTGAACGCACTTTTTGAACTCAAAAAATAAATCAAGTTGTCAGTTGTACGTACATGAGCTCTATTTTTTTAGTTATAGAAAAATGTCAACAAACCATTTTTATTAACAAAGATTTATCGAGACTTGAAAATAATTTAATTGAATAAAATGGAATAAAAGAAGTTACTACTAACCTACAACAAATGTTCAAAATTATCACCGTTACATTATTCTAGACACAATCTTGGGCGCCGTATCAGTGATTGATTTGCTTGGTGGATAACACCTTGAGCTCTGATGTTGGCAGCCACATTTTCAATTCTTTGCCATAAAATATCTCTGTTATCAATGTCTGGAAGAGCGGGGCAGTAAACAGAATTTTTCATTGATCCCCATACATGAAAATCTAAAATATTTAAGTTTGGGGAACGCGGAGGCCATGGAATAGGTCCTCCGCGACCAGTCCACCTTCCTGGAAATTCTTGATTTAAATATTGTCGTAAATTTCTGTGGTAATGATATGGAGCACCATCGTGTATAAAAAAAGACTTTGCCTAACTCTTAAAGGTGCGTTTTCTAAGTAATCCTTTAATTGAAAATCTACGTTGGAAATTATTGCGTCTCACGACACGAGGATTTTCATGCGACCAATAATGATGATTGTGAAAATTAAAAATGTCATTTCGGGTAAATGTAGATTCGTGGGTAAATAAAATTTTATTTGCAAAGTTATTATTAATATTATTTTGGTCAAGTAACCGACGGCAAAAGCGAATACGTGGCTCAAAATCTTCTGGAGTTAAAGCTTGAACACGTTGACAATGAAATAGATGCTTCAAACCTTCTTTTACAGTACGCCAAACAACTTTTTTTGAAATATTCAAGCTAAGATGTGGACTACCTATTAACATTTCTAAAATTTGCTCTTCGAGGTTTATTATCCTAAGTGGCCTATTTCTTCTTTTCCTCTTTGGAGTTGTAGATCTGCGTTATCACGGCCTCTATGGACAAGGGCTAAAAATCTGGCAGCAGCAGGAAGAAACCGGTTCGGAACACGATCGGCATAAATTCTTGAAGCCAATTCTGCATTTTGATTTGGCTTCTCCATAAACCAGCAACATATCCATAAATTCATTATTTCCATAAAAAATCCCAAAATTAGGGTGCCAGACTTTAACAGTAGCTTCTACACCCAAAAACACAAGAAAAAGTTTATATAAACATATCTCGAGAAATGCTTTATATAGAAGATACAGGGTGTTGAAAGTGCGATCATGAAGATGTTTCTTTATAAGTAATTATATTATATTTCGAGCAGTTATTGTAACCATTCGGTTTTAATTATTAATTTGTGTACGATATTAAATTGGTAGTCAACGCCAGTTTTGTATTTCATGGCTAAATTATTGAATTTTACCATTGGTATCGTTAGTAAAATAATTTTTAAACCGATTTGATTCAAAAACGGTGCATCCTATGGGAAGGAGACAAGTGGACATTTTGTTTAGGTTTAAATTTTCACGTTTTGGTTTCAAATTTTGAAAGTCTTCACATAAAAAAGTTGGGGCAATTTTTTTCCAGATCCCCCAATTTTACCCACCCCTGAATAAGCTTAAGACATAATTCTCGGACTACCTATCTTATAAAATGTAAAAAGTTTAGTAGTTGTCTAAAATTAGATTCAGTTATCTTTAAAAGTGATGAAAATATTTATAAAAAACCATCTTCATGACCGCACCTTCAACACCCTGTAGCTTCTATATAACACATTTTTCGAGGTATGTTTATATGAACTTTTTTTCGTGTCTTTGGGTGCAGAACCTACTGTTAAGGTCCGGCACCCTAATTTTGGCACACCCTGTATTTGTGACTAACTTTAGTTTGTGACTGACATTAATGTCAAAGCGCCGGCCTACCAATTTTTTTACATTAGATAGCATGGTATAATACAGCCTCATCATCATCATAAGGTTCTCAGTCCGAAGACTGGTTGGACGCGTACCTCCATTCTTTTCTATCCTGAGCTAACCTACGCATTTCCCTAAAAGTAGAACATCCTACATCCCTAACTATTTGAGAGCAGTAGTCTAATCTAGGCCTACCCCTACCTCTTTTTATTCCTATCTCTGACTCTAGTATGTCGCGAACTATTCCTTCGTGTCTTAGAAGGTGTCCTACCATCCTATCTCTCCTACTCTTTATTGTTTTCCATACCTTTCGCCTTTCCCCAACTCTTTCTAATACTTCCCTATTGCTAACCTTATCTATCCACGGTATCTTCATCATGCGTCTGTAACACCACAGTTCAAACGCTTCTACTCTTTTTCTATCCGCTTCTCCTATTGTCCAAGTTTCGCACCCGTATAATGCCGTACTCCATACATACGACTTTAAGAGTCTCTTCCTAGTCTCTATATTAACCGTTCTCGAACATAACAGTTGTTTCTTTTTGTTAAACGCAACTCGTCCCTGCGCCATTCTTTGTTTTATATCTTTAGTGCTCCTACCGTCTAGGGTTATTTTACTTCCTAAGTAGCAGAAATCCGCGACCTCCTCTATCTTCTCATTTCCTATTCGTATTTCAATTTTAGTTCTATTTTCACTCCATCTACATACCAAAATTTTAGTTTTCTTTTTATTGATTTTCATGCCGTAGCCCTGTGTCAAAACTGCTTCCATTTCATTCAAAGCCGCTCCTAATTCTTCTTTGCTAGATGCTAACACTGCTATATCATCCGCAAATCTGAGCATGTTAATAGTTTGGCCCTGTACATTGATCCCTGAGGCTGTTCTTTCCTTAACAATATTAATCGCATCTTCGATATATAAGTTGAAAACTAGAGGTGACAATGCACATCCCTGTCTCACTCCCTTCCGGATATCTACTTCCCTTCGTTCCTGCTCACATTCTATAACTGCCTTTTGCTCTTTGTAGAGATTATGTATTATTCTTCTGTCCCTGTATTTCATCCCTACCTTTCTCAGCACTTCGAACATCTTCCCCCATTTTACGTTGTCGAAGGCTTTTTCTAAATCTACAAATCCTATATATACGCTCTTTCTCTTTTCTATCGTTTTTTCTATAATTACTCGTAAAGCTAGAATGGCCTCGCGCGTTCCTCTATTTCGTCTAAATCCG
Organism: Xestobium rufovillosum; assembly: GCA_963966045.1. Classification (NCBI taxonomy): domain Eukaryota; kingdom Metazoa; phylum Arthropoda; class Insecta; order Coleoptera; family Ptinidae; genus Xestobium; species Xestobium rufovillosum. The sequence continues at coordinate 44,025,209 of OZ014493.1, forward strand.
AACTGATCTTCTCCTAATATTTCCTCCGCCTTTTTCTCCATCCTTCTTTGCACAATTCTAGTTAAAATTTTTGACGCATAATACAGCCTACTTATCAATAAATCAGCGGTTCTAAACCTTTTAACAAAAAATATAGAAATTTCCAAACTTTAGCAACTTTTTTAAATAATCTGATTTTTAACTAAAAAAAATGTTTTTGTTACTTTAGTTGTAAACTTAGTTTTCCACCCCACGTTGAAAACTAGAGGTGACCACACATATCCCTGTCTTACTCCCTTCCGATATCTACTTCTCCTTGTCCTGCTCAAATTCTATAACTGCTGTTTGCTCTTCGTAGAGCTTGTGTATTATTCTTCTGTCCTCCATGTTTCATCCCTACCTTTCTGAGCATTTCGAACATCTTCCCCCATTTTACGTTGGCGAAGGCTTTTTCCAAATCTACAAATCTTATATAGGAGCTCTTTCCCTTTTCTATTGTTTTTTCTATAATTACTCGTAAAACTAGAATGACCTCGCGGATTCCTCTATTTCGTCTAAATCAGAACTGATCTCTTAATATTTCTTCCGCCCTTTTCTCCATCCTTCTTTGCACAATTCTAGCCAAAACTTTTGACGCGTGGGAAGTTCTGAAATTTTGACACCTATCCGCGCCTTCCCTTTTTGGTAAAGTGACTATGATGCTCTGTTTGTAATCTTCTGGAATCTCACTCGTTTGGTATATACAGTTAACTAGTTTAAATAAACCCTCTCTTGCTGATTGTCAAATTACCTTAGATGTTATTCATACTAAAAACGTCGATGCTTTTTTTCTAAAATGTTTTATAGATCCCGGAAGTTCCTCAGACCCGAAAAGTTACATGTACAGGGGTACGCACGCCCTAAGCGAACCCGAAGCTCAGTGTTTGGCCGAAGTCATGAACAAGTATGAAGCGTACATAAAATTATACGTGTCACTCCATACTTTTGGAAACTGCATCATGTATCCTTGGGGCCACACGCCAGAGCCGATAAGCGATGAGGAAATATTGGTAAAACATTCAATAATTTACATTATCCTCATATAATCCCAACCTAATACAATTGTAGAAAGAATGTGGTAATGCAGCCAAGTGCGCCATGTTCAATTGCCACAGAAGACGCTACTCGGTAGGATCAGTAGCTAGTAGAATGTGTAAGACTACCAACACAAAAAATACCAACTTTCAAACACCAAATTTCCGTAGATATCACATCTGGTTGCGCTACGGATTACGCAAGAGGTATTCATAACATCAAATTTTCGTATACCATAGAACTACAGAGGGGGGGACCGTCTGGATTTACCATAAGTCCGACGAAGATACGGCAGTTAGGAAGGGAGGTAATGGTCGGAGTTGAAGCAATGGCGAAATTCGTGTACAAGTATTTCTACGACAAATATCTAAGAGATAACGAGGAAGATGAACATTCTTTCGATTGTTGTAGAGATGATAAAAGAAAACGGTCGAAATACCATTTTCAATAAATGTAATACCATTTTTCAATAAATGTTTCCGATTTTGATAAAACACATTTAACTTAACCTAACTTACTTACCAAGTGGAACAGCCGTTGCTATTAAACTGAACACGCCACTGACGACCATAGATCCACAAGCGAGCCATCTTCTGCCCCAAACGTCGAGGGTGAACGTCAAGAAGGTGTCTGCAGGGAACTCGGTAAATGACGCAATTGTGAAGGTTAGAAATACGTCAAGTCCTAACGACCCGACATTTCTGACGTGGCCGTCGAAAACTAAGGAGATTGCCATCCAAACTACTATGAGAAGTAAGGTTATGTTTCGTAACCGCGGCGTTTTGAATAAGTCTAAAACTGAGTACGATTTCTCGTTTTCTTCTTCTTTCTGTGACCTCAGACAACTATCCTGTAAGAAATTGAGGTTATGTAAGTATTATTAGAAAGTCTTCGAGTAAATTACCGTGAATTGTTTGTAAATGCTTTCGTCTACTTTGGTACCGTTTATTCTTTCGAATTTTCTTAATATGTGTACTGCTTTATCTACTTTACCTTGTGATACTAGCCATCTGTAAATAAATATTTTAATTCAACTAGTGGTTTACCCATTTTTGAACTAACCTGGCTGATTCTGGTACAACCCATGGAGTGAACAGTGCTAGGATAAGAGGAGCAGAAGTGGCGTAACAAAGTAACCTCCAATCTGCTAAGTAATACGCCATCCATGGTAAAACGCAAGCAGCAAATGTGAAAAATATCGCTATTGACATATTTGCAACAAAAGTCCTCCATTTTGGGCCTACGTATTCTAGGACTGTAACAAACATATATCATGTTAGATTTCTTGTTTGTATAATAATTTGATGTTGTTTTGTTTAATTTCGTCATAGCTGATGTAGAAATACTGTGACATAAATAGAAGATAAGAAGGAATAAATATGTTAATGAAACATATTGATCAAATATCTATTGTTCGATTGCAAAATTTAGTAAATATTTTAGTTTTAGAGTATCTACGCTTACATGATGCGTTTGAAGTTGCCTAGCAACCGCATAAGCTTCTACAGATTACGCTTCATGTGGACGAACCTTTATTCCCACAATTTGTGTTTATTATGAAAACAGCAAGAAATATTTTTATAATTGCTAACCTTATATTTGTCAAAGTGATATATTGTTTTAATACGGACAAATCGATTTATTTGTAGGTATCATTAACAGTTCATAACTAAATTAACATATTGCTGTGATTAAATACATTCTTGTTAATTAGGCCGCCACTTATTCAATTAGTCAAAATCCATTATACATTTATCACAACCAATAACAAGGTAAAATAAGTTTTAATTTTTATCAGTTAATTTGCTGTTGGCACTCCTGTGTGGAAACAAGTAAGGATTTACGTAGGCTACACTCGATAAAAATAGTACGGAAAAACCCTTCTATTTCCTCTGTGCTTGTACAGGTTTATTTGAAAAGTAAAGTTGTCAATCTTATTTTACATAAAGTTGACGACATACACGGCTGTCTAGTTGATAATAGTATATTATACTATACTTTGTCCACGACTATCAAAACAGATTCCCAGAAAGAATTTACCTTCATTTCCCTTCTCCAGTGTAAGAAAGATTCACACATACGCTCTCAGGTATATTTTTTTTTGGTTTTTTGGGCAATGAATCTAATGAGGCAAGTTCTGCAGCTTCTTTTATTGCTGGTGCTGTTAAAGAAACCTCGTTTTCACTCTCACTACTCATTATATCTTCTTTTTTAGAATATGCATTTCAAATTAAAAGCAAACCATGCTGATTTGACGTTTCCATTTGAACTGACACATCGCGATCGCGGCCTACTAAATAAATGTAAAAAAGGCGCGTCCTAACCTATAAAGTCTTTAATTTTATTTATACACTGTGCCAATTTGGCTGTTTAAATTTGCTAGATTTCCTGGGGAAGTATTTAAATAAATCTGAAAGCTTGAATAATTTGACCACAGAGAAATGTGTAGAAAAAATTGACTACAGATGATCAGAAACAATATGTCACTTACCTAAAATGTACATCATGGTGAAGCAATTATCGTAAGCCATGCCGACCAAGAATCTGCAGAAACAGAATGCCCAAAAGCTATTGCAAAACGCGGTAGCTATTCCAGCGGCAAAACCAACAAAATTGGTCCCCACAAGAGCCACCACTCGCCCCTGCCTATCAGCAATCCACCCAAAAATCAAACCGCCCAAAATGGCACCTCCGAAGAAAATGGACTGGGCGATCGTCGGCAGAGCTGAATTTTCACAAACCCAGTTTTGCTAAAAATTGAAACATTGGATTGTGAACTTTGCAAAAAACCTCGTCCCGGAGATTGCAATGTAATAATTATCAAATAATTAAATTTTCTGCGATATCTACGGCTTGTTGAGCACCGTAATTTCAAGGGAAAAAATCGGAATCGTTGACACCAAAAAGTCTTATTTGTAGATGTTGAGTTTTTCTTTTGTTTTATTTTAAACTGATTAATTAACTAATTAATTATATTACTTATGTGGAATTTCTATTTACTAAATTAATAAAAACAAATCTAACCTAGTTCTGCTGTCGGTGAAATAGAAAGGTTTACAAAAACAACATTTAGGTAATCGAGTTAAAATATTCCTAAGATTAAAGGCGTGTAAACTGAAAGTTAAAAAAAAGACAAAAAGTAATCGCATTGACATGCTCGAGTAATTTTAAACTCTTCGTTTGGGCCCAGTCATGCGTGGGTACATTGTTTTATTCGCGTATTTTATCCATGGCCCCCTACACGCAATTAAATCGAATTGGAACCATGTATAACTTGACCAATGCTTCCGAGCTTTGAGATATTTATTAATATGCATTTTCAGAGGAACTGACATTTTCGTACGCGCATATTAAAATATTTTATTTAAACGCTCACCTCAGTGGCGATTGAAGGATATGGTATATCAGTGAAATTGTACTCCCAACCATTTAAACATGGAACTGTAGGCCATTCTGGATCAGATATATTGATTCCTTGCCTCAAAACCTCCGTATAATTGACAGCAAACATGCGACATTTTTCTAGGCCATCAAGGGTCTTGGGAATAGCGAGGGATATCCTGAAAAAAATTGGAAAGGTTACACATTCAATATGTATAATTATTGTACGAGTATTACGCAATAAATAAATAAATTTGACAACAGCGTATATTGATTCCGAACTAATTTCCTGTCCTGGTCAATCCACGCATTTCCCCAAAAGTAGAACATCCTACATCTCTAACTACTTGAGAGCAGTAGTCTAATCTGGGCCTACCTCTCTTTTTATTCCTATTTCCAACTCTAGTACGACTTTTATCCTACAAGGCACAGTGAGTAGCTTGTCTGGTACAAAATTGGCTAAAAATAAACTTGTAATAAAAGCGTATTTCTGATGGCGTTATTTTTTTGAAATTTGTACTTAAGAGTCCGGCAAACCCCTTTAAAATGAACCCAAAAACTGACTTCGTAGTGCTATGCTCATTTCTAAACGGTGAAAATTGAAGTGTTGAATTTTTGACAGTTAATAAACGAAACTTTATTTTGTTTCCATTGAAAGAAAATTTAAAAATTTTATCTTAGAAAGTGTCAGTTCACTCATGAAATTGACCAACTTCACGCGTGCATAGCGCCAAGAGATTTACAGTTTTCGAAAAATTGTTTCAATGGCGACATAAAGTATACCTTCTTCTACCATAATCAGGCTTTCGTGTTGCTAAATTTACTAGGATGAAGGTGTAATCATGGTAGAGCGAGAGCGCTGCAAACGCAAAATATGGCTTGGTATGTGCTGCCGCCTCGTAGCGACTGAGCGTAAACTCAGAGCGCCGTTGTCTCATTTACTAGGTACCGAACGCGCGGACTTTGAATGTGCGTTGTTCTTGTGCCCATAAACGTGTTTAGCGCGACGGTGTTGCAACACAGCTGATAGTTTGCTCCGATTTCTAACGGATTCCTCATCGACCCGATGCCCCGCAGGTGTAACTTTTGATCTGCTTTGCCGGACTCTTAATACGATGTATTGCCACCTCGGGCAATGACTGCCCGGCATCGCCTAGGCCCCTAGGCATACTTAAAATCAGTCTATAGATTACATTTTGTGGCGAAAGGGCCTACCGCTCTCTCAGTGCATTTTCAAATGCAAAACGGCCTTGAATATTTGCCATAACTAGAAGAAGTTGTTGAGGAGGCCATGACAAAAGGGCAATGTTCTCTGTTTCCTACTTTAGTTTTAGTCATATTTTCACGCCCCCTACGTGCCAAAATGTCGGTTTTCTTTCTATTACCTATTAGTAAATATCCTAAAGAATACAATTCCAGCAGAAAACAATTAAAAATCGTAAGTTATATGCTTAGTTAAATTTAGATAAAAGAAGCTGTTTATATTGAACATCCTGTATAGTAAATTAAGTTTTCTAGTAAAAACACTGGTTCACTGGTCTATTATCTAGAGATTTCCAAAATATCAGTTCGATACATGTTTGTGTTTTGGCTGTGACGAATTCTAACTAAAGGTCTGCAAACTTCAAACATTTCGAAAAAAATGGAATAACTCAAAAACTTAATATTTTCGAGCAGTGACACAGTAATTAATCTTGACACGTGTTTCGCTGACAATGGCAGCATCTTCAGGAGTTTAAGATTAATCTGTTCTACTGTTGATGTTCTACACTACAATAATAAACAATAAACAAACAATAAACAACAAGCAGTACTGAATCAATAGAATAGGATGGAAATATTTCTAACAATCAAATCCGCCTTGTCCCTTGTAAGCAACTCAAATGAGTAACCATGGTGAATTTATGCATAATTAGAGAGTCTACAGATTTTTAGACCGTGAACTTGAATACTACAGCCATGACTATTTTGCAACATTGAATTGTAATTACTTTCACAATTGAGAGTATGCATAATTTCAATGTAACGTTACATGAATTTTTAACTCAATTAAAAGTAGGTGTAGCAGGTGGCTGGAACGGTGACTCGAAGAACTAGTAATTTCAATTGTTTGTTTATAATCGATATGTAGTTTAAACTATTATTATCATGCTGGTGAACCTTCAATAAATTATGTAACTAACTTAAGAGTGTTTTGTTCATTACCAAGTTTAATGGTAAAAACGCATTGATAAACTTTCGAAAAGTGGAATTATCGAGTTATTTCATGGACGTATCGTTCAGGAAATGAGATAGTATTATATTTAATTATTTGTTCAAATGCCAGCTTGGGTTTGTCTAATTACGTAAAGAGGGCCTTGACCAAGAAGTGGCGATCACGAAAGGCCACTTTGCATGCAATTTAGAATATTTTGTATATGTCACTTTCTTCAGTTCCAAATGGATGCAGTTTAGGGTCACATAAAACATCTACATCTGTTTTATGGCAGTTTCATTAATCAACTGGGTAGTACGATTTCTTGCAACGTCTCTTATAAGGTGACTTATAACAGTAAATCCGCCTGCTTGGATGTTTGTAAGAAGTGTTCATGATCACCTTTTTCGTCTTTATATTCTCTACATTGTTTCTTTAAGGTTTATATTTAACGACTGTACTATAAGATAAAAATATTTGACCTCCTGAATAACAATTTATATTAAAAATAAAGATAAATTCGTAAAAAAATCTACTTATAAACACCATAAAAAATCCATCTAGAATAAAATGATCCGTCCACCTTGACATATTTTATTACTACATATGTACCTATACTAGATATTACATAAATAAGTATGCCAATTTTTTCTCTTCAAAACAAAAACTGCACCGTCTATCTTTGCCTCACCTTGTACCTATATTATCCAAAACATTACAAAATATGTAATATATTTCTTATAAGGCTAGTCATATGTTGGTATTAAACCATGAAATGATATGTAAATTGTTTTTTTGGAGAACCCAAAAACCACTTGAAGGTGCCATTGCAATTTATATATTTATTTAGGCTAATTCAGAAGTAATTTCCAAACAAGTTTAAAGCAGGTTTCATTGGTTTATTCTGGTTATAATACTGGCTGGATACCTATACAGGTAAATTAGAGAATGTCGATATTCGCACTTTCAATCAATAACAGAAAATTTTAACACATTATTAACTATTTATATCGGTACATATTTGTGGACAAATTGGCTCCATTTTAGTCTTCTATGTTTATCTTGCATATTAAGGCTTAAATTTTTAAACACAACATTGACCTGAGAACAATAATTTTCCAGGTTTCTTCCAATGGTATCGGGCCAAATGCGACACAGTGCAAAAGCGATACAAGGTATTTTGGTAGCAAAAGCGACACTTGTTTCCATTTTATCGCATTCCTAATTTATTTCGAATTGCTTCACAACCCCTCTACATACCGTGTGACAAACTTCCATGTGTACATGGGGAAATAACATGGGCAATTCCATTTTTAGGGGATTCCTGCTCCCCATGTGTAGTTACAGTGGTGGTAAAGGTAGCAATCGAAAGACTATTTTTTTCTGCGTATGAGAATATCAAAAACTCTGCAATTTTCCAATTTATTAAAGCATTAAAAGCAAAAATTACACTAATAATTTTCAAATTAAAACACGGCTATTCATCAGATTACCTATGACAATTTAATTTATTCTAATCAAAGACTCCCTTGATTCTAATTTCTAATTCGTCTGAACTGTCAACATTATTTATCGACAATTTAAAATTTTGGTTTCAAAATGAACAAAAATATTTATTCAGTTGAAGAAAAGGTTTTCATTGTGAAAACATTTTACGGCGGCAATAGTCCGTGACTTATTTTCTGTAATATTCAATAACAGTTCTATTTCTTCGGTAACAACAATAAAAAATGTAGTTAAGAAATTTGAAGATACTGGGAATCTTTCATTGAAAGAAGGTAATTTTTACTAATAAATTTACTTGGTTTTTATTTAAATAATTCTGATTCGCTTATTATTATTACCTAGTTGCTAATTCCTTATTGTTCGCTAACTTAAATTTTACTGGGATTATGAGAAATTTAACAAGTGATAACGTGTAGTGAAACAAAACTAAAATTAATCTTATCATTTATTTTTTTAGTCGTTTCAAGAAATCTAAATGTTGAGGTAGAGGAAATGGTAATAGGCCTGATAACTGTTAGTCCAACATCTAGTTTAAGGCCTAATTGCCCTAGAATGTAATGTTTCAAGAGAAACTGTCCGTAACATATTAAAAAAAAAACAAATATCATCCCTTTAAATTCCAATGTCACCAAGAGTTACTTCCTTTTGACGAAGAATCAAGGCAAACTTTCTGTGAAGAAATGCAAGAACGGGCTAATCGGGATCGCAGCTTCCTCTCATCAATTTGTTTTACCGATGAGTGTACCTTCACTTTAAATCAAGAGCCAAATTCACAAAACGTTAGGCATTGGGCCCAGGAAAATTCCAGAATAAATCTAGCCACTACAACGCAATACCCTCAAAAAATAAATATTTGGGCAGGCATTTTCAATAATCGCATTATAGGATCATTTGAAATACAGGGAATTTTAAATTCAGAAGCTTATTTAGATCTTTTAATTAACCATATTGGCCCTGCATTAGAAGAAGTTGCACATGCGAATCGGGAGGTCTGATTTCAACATGACGGATGCCCAGCACATTTTGGAGCACAAGTGAGAAAATTATTAAATGAAATATTTCCAGAGAGCTGGATTGGTCGAGGTGGTGCTATAAACTGGCCAGCTAGATCTCCCGATTTGGCACCGTGTGACTTTTTCTTGTGGGGTCATTTAAAAAATAAGATTTATAAAACTCGTCACCCAAATATTGATTCTTTAAGGAATGCTATTTTTGCGGAATGCAACTTAATAAACGATCGGCAACTTGCGAATGTGAGAAATTCTTTCTATAATAGGCTGGGATACTGTCTGATACAGAATGGGTGTTTATTTGAATATTTGTTATAGTTATTTTTCTTCTTTTATGTTACTTTAATTTCATTGTATATTAATAAGTTTTTGTCCTTACCTAGATATGAAATAAATAAGTATTAAATTGCCAGATTACAAAATTCATTAGAGCAAAATAAACAAATGTTGCCGCTTGTTAAATTTTTCATAATTGCAGTAAAATTAAAGTAATTTAATTTTTATTATTTCATTTTACTGCTTTAACATTTTCCCAAAAACTTTTTAATAGGTTAGACGACACCTACAATTTACCCTCAACCATGGACCAGCATTCACCAACGAAACATCCACACCAGTAATCAATTAATTGTCAACTATAGGTGATGACAATAATAATGTGAATGAGAATTATCTAAATAAAAAAAACAAGTTTTTCTACACCTATTTAATTATATGACAATTATTCGGATTTTCTTCGTGAAATATCGTACCCATAATTCACTGTAGTGAATTATGAAATCATAATTCACGGCATTTCGGCCAATCACAAAAAATATAGATTCAATAATCACTGTTTCCCTGATCCAATGATATTTTATATCGACCGCGATCAACTCTTGCTGGAGCTTACAATCGCTCGGGTGACAGCCAAGTGTATCTCGCCATATTACTTGTTTACGTTTTCCAACGCATGCACTTCGGTCGAGTAGGTACCCATTAATCCGTACAAACTAACAATTCAACCACTAATACTGCCAGAATTTAACAATGGAAGGGACAACTCCAAATTTATATATTACTAACTGCACAAATTTCAATATATATTCCTAGTAAGTAGTCCATTTATTGAAAAATAAAAATTAATGTATTATGGTAGTGTTCCATTAAAGTTATCAAATTTGAGTCTAATTTATTTGTTTAATAGGTGTAGAAAAAGTATAGTATTATATTCGCGATTATGACCATTATTCACTCAGATGATTTGAGCCACTCGCCTTCGGCTCGTGGGCTCAAACATCATCTTCGTGAATAATGGTTGCCATAATCGCTCATATAATAATATACTATTATGTATTAGTAAAAATTAACTTCTTTCGATGAAAGATTCCCAGCCTTCAAATTTCTTACTAAATTATTTGTTGTTATACCGAAGGAATAGGACCGTTATTGAATTTTACAGAAAATAAGGCACGGACTACGCGCAAACTATTGCCGCCGTAAAATATTTTCACAATGAAAACCTTTTCTTGAACTGAATAAATATTTTTGTTCATTTTTAAATGTTGACAGTTCAGAAAATCCATAAAAATCAAAGACGTCCGTGATTAGAATAAATTAAGTTGTCATGGATAATCTGATAAATGTCTGTTTTAGTTAGAAAATTGTTAATGTAATTTTTGCTTTTAATGCTTTAATAAATTGGAAAGTTTTAGAGTTTTTGGTATCCTCATACGCAGAAAAAAAATAATCTTTCGATTGCTACCTTTACCACCACTGTAACTACACATGGGGAGCAGGAATCCCCAAAAATGTAATTGCCCATGTTGTTTCCCCATGTACACATGGAAGTTTGTCACACGGTATATACAAAGAGTACGAAAACATAAAATTTTCAATCAGTTGATAATACGAGTACGATTCGTAACGACTAGGTACAAATTCCTCATTACCAGTCAGTGTCGGATCGTCTTCACAAGTATAATTGTTTAGAGTTGTGAATAAAGTATAATATTGTGTAAAATGGAATTTGAACTATTGCAAACAAACAAAGGGAAATCTGCAGCTATTTACGAAGGACATAAATACAGAATGCAGCGAAGTTTTAAAAATGTGATTACTCGTTGGATTTGTTCTAAAGAGAAGAGCCACAAGTGCAAAGGCAGCATAATAACCAACGGACAGAAATGGGTAGAAAGTGCCACACCGCATTCCTCCAAGCCAGATGTTACTGCCTTGGAAGTGCAAAAACAAATTTGTATGGCAAAGAAGAGAGCTAGAGAGGAAAACTCTCCAATACGTAAAATATATAACCAAGAATTGACGCAGCTATTCCATCGTGGCTACGATTTTATTACCGAAGTTCCTTCATTCCATTCATTGAAGCACTCTTTAAATAGAATTAGAAGAAAGGTCCATGGCTCTATTATGGAACCATCCAGTTCTGAGCACATAGTTTTCCCAGAAGGATTTTAATATTGGAAGACCAATCCAATTTTCTCTTCGCCGATGATCAAACTGCTGGGAGGATTTTAATATTTGCCACAACCAATAGGATAGAACTCTTGGCCACGAACAATACTGTGTTTATTGATGGAACGTTCGAAAGTTGCAGTAAGCAGTTCATGCAAATCTACTCATTCCATATCGATATCGGAAGCACTGATGAAGAAGTGAATGTGATACCTGTGATGTTCGCACTTTTGCCTGATAAAAAGCAACGAACATACGATCGTATGTTTGAACTGATAAAGATACAAATTCCTGGATCGCGCCCGCAAACTGTGAAAATTGATTTTGAAAAAGCGGCAATCGGTTCCTTAAAAAATATGTTTCCATCTACCTACGGAAATAAGTGGATGCAACTACCATTTTAACCAAGGTTTAAGGAGGAAAGTGCAAAATCTTGGTTTAACAGAAGAATATAAGGTGAATGAAGACATACACGCCTGCATATTCGAATGTGCGCCGCCTTAGCCTATATTCCACCTACTCATATAGAAGATGGGTGGCTAACCATTATGGAAACTGCTCCCCAATACGAAAAACTGCAAAATTTTTTTTACTACTTCGTAGACGAATGGATGGAAAATTCTGTAATTAAGCGTTCTATGTGGAACAATTTTGGACAACGACATCGCACTAATAACGCTGTGGAAGGATGGAACCATCGCTTAAATAGAATTTTACAGATAGTCAGTCTGCCAGCCAGTCAGTCTGCCAGCCAGTCAGTCTGCCAGCCTTTATCCTATGTCTGTTCAGTGGTCATATCACACTGACAGAACTCCAATCTGTTATAGTCTCTTAAAAGGCGAAATCGCCAGGTAGGGACGTCGTTACAAATCTATTTAAGTCAGTAAGGGTGAAGTTGACTGTCAGTCTGACATCGGCCCAAATAAGTGAGGGATCAGAATGTGAAAACGTCTCCCTGTAGGTATTGTATTCAATAATCTGATTTTAATACTGCCTTCAGTAGAATCTGCCTCTGTTCCTCGGGGAAGCCCCAAACAGATTTTTGCGACTTCACTTAAGTGTTCTTCTTCTTCTTCTTCTGAAATCCTTATACCCATAGGGTGTCGGATTATTGTGCATTAACCCAATTTCTCCATCCCTTCCGGTCCATCGCCAATAGTTTCATATCCTCCTTCGTCTTCCCTCTCTGTCTGCCCAATTCCTCTATTCTATGTAACCAGCTTTTTCTGGGTCTTCCACTTCTTCTCTTTCCTATTCTGCCCATCTCCATTATCTTCCTCACCAATCTCCCCCGATCCATTCGCATTATGTGGCCATACCAGTTCAATTGCTTCCTCTCAATCTTTTCCGTAATTGACTCTTGTTGGACTATTTGCCTTATAAGTTCGTTCCTTTCTCTATCCATCTTTGTCTTCCCAGTGATTTTTCTAAAGTACCTCATTTCTGCCGCTATGATTCTTCCTTCGTGCTTATCTTGTATTGCCCATGACTCACTTGCATATGTCAGTGTTGGGACCACTATTGCATTATATACCCTCAATTTCGTTTTCATATCTATCTCTCTCTTTCCAAATACTGTCTTATTCAGTGCGTAATATAACTTTACGCTCTTATTAATTCTATTAGCTATATCTATATCTATTTTCCCATCTTCAGATACTACACTCCCAAGGTATTCATATGCTGTTACTTTTTCCAAGTTATTCCCTTCAATGTCAATTTCTCTTGCTTCCTCTCTCGCTTTGTTATTAATTATCATAGCCTTGCATTTGCTGTGGTTTACCTCCATTTCAAATTTTCCAATTTCTTCCATCCATATTTCCATTAGTTGTTTCATTTTTCTGTACGTGTCAGCGACCAGGACTATATCATCAGCGTACATGAGGCAATCCATTTTTATTGGTATCAGTCTATTGTAACCTATTATTGTCTGGTATTGTCCCGTATTTAGTCTAGTATTTTTTAATAGTCTGTCCATCACAACTATGAATAGCAGTGGGCTCAGACTATCTCCCTGTTTTATTCCTAGGTCCATACTAAATTCTCTTGATGCTTTTCCACATATCTTGACCACTCCCTTAACTTTAACATAAATACTTTTTATGACTCTTATGAGTTTCTTTGGCACCCCAAGTTGTTCCAGACATTCCCATATTACTGTTCTCCGAATTGAGTCGAAGGCAGCTCGTATGTCTATGAAGGTTAGGAATAGTTCTTCTCCCTTTTCTTCTTTCTTTTCAATTAGGTTTCTTAATATGTGTATATTGTCATTTGTTTGTCTACCTCTCCTATATGCTGCTTGTTCCTCTTCCAAATTATTATCAATGATTGTTCTTAGTCTCTTTTCTATTATTTTCGTGTACAATTTGGAGCTGGTAGATGAGAGGCATATTGCCCTATAGTTTTCGCAGCTTGTAGTTTCTCCTTTCTTGTGTATCGGGACTATTATGTTTTCCTGCCAATCTTCTGGAATTTTCTCTGTCCGCCATGCATCTCTGTATATGTTTAGGAGCCATTCTTTTCCTTTCTCCCCTAAATACTTTATCATCTCTGGTTCGATCTTCTCACGAGTCGGAGCGTGGAATGTTAGAAGCATGAAACAAGTAGGAAAGTTAGAGAATTTGAAAATTGAGATGGATAGGTTAGCATTAGACGTAGTAGGTATTAGTGAAGTGCGATGGCCAGAAGCCGGAGACTTCTGGAGCGGAGATTTTAGAGTAATACACACAGGATCTGTAGGAGGAAATTCGGGAGTAGGAATTGTTATGCGGAAAAAAGTAGGGCAGAGTGTAGAAAATTTCTTACAGCAAAGTGACAGGGTAGTTATGGTTAGGTTAGATTCGAAACCTGTAAAAACAGTAATAATACAGGTATATATGCCCACTTCTAACTACAGTGATGAGGTCGTAGAGGCAGTTTATAGTGATATTGAACATGTGCTAGATTTTGTGAGAGGACACGAAAATTTAATAATTATAGGAGATTTCAATGCAGTCGTAGGCACAGGGCGAGAGGGCGGAATAGTTGGTCCCTTTGGATTAGGCAATAGGAACGATAGGGGAGTGAGACTGATAGAGTTCTGCGATAAACATAACTTAACGGTCGCGAACACTCTATTTCACCATCATGTTAGGAGACGCTACACGTGGAAGATGCCAGGAGACCTAGGGAGATATCAAATAGATTACATTCTTGTTAGGCAAAGATTTAGAAATCAAGTTAGGGATTGTAGAAGTTATCCAGGAGCAGATATAGATAGTGATCACAATATAGTCGTTATGAAGGCCAATCTTAAATTTAAGATTTTGAAAAAACGAAGCGGAAGAAGGTATCTTGACCCAGAGAAACTAAAAGATGATGATACGCGCGATAAGTTCGAGAAAAAGACAAATGAAGTACTAAAGGGCGCGGGCGAAAATATTGTTAGGGACATAGAGGAAGAATGGAATTGCATTAAAAATAGTTTAGTTTCCTCAGCTAGGGATATTTTGGGTCATAAACAGAATGAAAGTAGGAAACCCTGGATAACAAAACATATTGTGAGTCTAATAGAGGAAAGGCGCAAATATAAAAATAGGTTAGATGAAATAGGGAAACAAAGATATAAGGCGATCAAGTGGGAAATTATTCGGAAATGTAGGAAAGCGAAAGAGCAATGGATCGATGATAAGTGCAAAGAAGTGGAAAATAAGTTCGAAATAGGAAAGACTGATGAAGCATATAAAATAATTAGGAGAAATTTTAGAGAAATTGGATCTAGTACCAAAAGCATTAGGAATGAGGCAGGAGATATCCTAATCGAAAGCGGGGAGAAGGCAGATAGGTGGAAAGAATATTTAGGAAACTTATATGCGGGACAGGAAGTGCAAGATATATTAGAAAGTGAAAGCAGTGTAGAAGGGGATAACCTAGGGAGTCCTATAATGAGAGAAGAGTTTGAGCTAGCACTAAAAAGTTTAAGGAATAATAAAGCACCAGGTATAGATGGCTTGCAGGCAGAAATCTTAAAGTGCGCAGGTCAAGAGGTAATAGATCGTTTATTTAAATTAGTTAGTCGCATATACCTGACAGGCGAGATTCCAGAGGATTACAAACTGAACATCATGGTAGCTTTGCCAAAAAGGAAAGGCGCGGATAGGTGCGAAAATTTTAGAACTATCAGTTTAACTTCCCATGCGTCAAAAATTTTAACTAGAATTGTGCAAAGAAGGATGGAGAAAAAGGCGGAAGAAATATTAGGAGAAGATCAGTTCGGATTTAGACGAAATAGAGGAACGCGCGAGGCCATTCTAGCTTTACGAGTAATTATAGAAAAAACGATAGAAAAGAGAAAGGGCGTATATATAGGATTTGTAGATTTAGAAAAAGCCTTCGACAATGTAAAATGGGGGAAGATGTTCGAAGTGCTGAGAAAGGTAGGGATGAAATACAGGGACAGAAGAATAATACATAATCTCTACAAAGAGCAAAAGGCAGTTATAGAATGTGAGCAGGAACGAAGGGAAGTAGATATCCGGAAGGGAGTGAGACAGGGATGTGCATTGTCACCTCTAGTTTTCAACTTATATATCGAAGATGCGATTAATATTGTTAAGGAAAGAACAGCCTCAGGGATCAATGTACAGGGCCAAACTATTAACATGCTCAGATTTGCGGATGATATAGCAGTGTTAGCATCTAGCAAAGAAGAATTAGGAGCGGCTTTGAATGAAATGGAAGCAGTTTTGACACAGGGCTACGGCATGAAAATCAATAAAAAGAAAACTAAAATTTTGGTATGTAGATGGAGTGAAAATAGAACTAAAATTGAAATACAAATAGGAAATGAGAAGATAGAGGAGGTCGCGGATTTCTGCTACTTAGGATGTAAAATAACCCAAGACGGTAGGAGCACTAAAGATATAAAACAAAGAATGGCGCAGGGACGAGTTGCGTTTAACAAAAAGAAACAACTGTTATGTTCGAGAACGGTTAATATAGAGACTAGGAAGAGACTCTTAAAGTCGTATGTATGGAGTACGGCATTATACGGGTGCGAAACTTGGACAATAGGAGAAGCGGATAGAAAAAGAGTAGAAGCGTTTGAACTGTGGTGTTACAGACGCATGATGAAGATACCGTGGATAGATAAGGTTAGCAATAGGGAAGTATTAGAAAGAGTTGGGGAAAGGCGAAAGGTATGGAAAACAATAAAGATTAGGAGAGATAGGATGGTAGGACACCTTCTAAGACACGAAGGAATAGTTCGCGACATACTAGAGTCAGAGATAGGAATAAAAAGAGGTAGGGGTAGGCCTAGATTAGACTACTGCTCTCAAATAGTTAGGGATGTAGGATGTTCTACTTTTAGGGAAATGCGTAGGGTAGCTCAGGATAGAAAAGAATGGAGGTACGCGTCCAACCAGTCTTCGGACTGAGAACCTTATGATGATGATGGTTCGATCTTATCCTGTCCACTTGCTTTTCCCAGTTTAATGCCTTGTATTGCTTCATCCAATTCTTCTTTGTTTATCTCTTCAAGTTTCTCATCTCTACCTGTCGTTTCTCCACCTTCCTCGCTGTCGGTTACACTTCGGCTCTCGTATTCCCTTTCCCTCTCTTCGAACTTCTTTGAGTAGTACTCTGCCCAAACCTCCAGTATGTGTTGTAATTCTGATTTAAATTCATTCTTTGTGTTCCTTATTCCTCTTAACGTTTTCTTCTTGCTCCCTTTCAGTTTTCTTATGGTATTCCAGAATTTTCTGTTGTTTATTTAGTATGTTTGATCGAGCTCCTTTCCAAACTCCTCCCAACTTTTCCTTTTAGCTTCTCTTACTATTTCCTTAACCTCATTCCTCTTTTTCCTATACTCCTCCCTGTCCTGTTCGTCCTTTGTTTCCTGGTACTGCCTCCATGCTTTTTTCTTGCTTTTAACTACTTCTCGTACATCCTCACTCCACCATGCCGTTCTTTTTCTCTGGTTTCTGTTGTATTTTCTGCTTTTACATGTGTCTCTTGCTGTTGTGTAAGTTATTTCTCTGAATGTCTGCCATCTTTCTTCAACTGTCCAGTTTCTATTAAGTTGTTCATTGTTAAGTCAACAACCTGAATAGCTTTGCAAATGACGCATTTTAAGAAAAATTTCTTAAGCGACATTCGTTTAGAAAGTGGAAATAACATTTACGCACAGCATTGCCAGTTACAAGAAATGTGAATGCAGGGGAATACCGTGAATAAGTGGGCAAAGTAGGTAGCTGCAAATGCCAAATATGTTTCAGAGAAAAAGCATTCGCTTAACAGAGAAAAATTGCGTAAAATCCCCGACGAAATATGCAAATATTGCAAGACATGTCTGCTAAATTATTAATGGCGTTCGTGACATTAAACTTTCTTCTATTTAAGGTTAAGGCTTCGGCTTTAGGTCCACTTTTTCCAATTAAAATTCAGAAATTGCATGACACACTTTAGCACGTCATTTTTTATGGATTCAATACAAAACTTTTTTCATTAATTTTTATGTACCGTCCAGCACACGTGCTTTTCGTTCACGGTCATTACTCTGTGTTGTAATAGCTGAGTTTTTTTTTCTTTTATGTAAATTATAGCAGTAGATATTACGTTCAATGTCTCGCAGTGCACTGTCGATTGTTTTTCCCGTTACATGTCGATCAACTTGGCAATATTTTAATTTTGCAGGAAAGTATAAAATAAAAGGTTTCAGGGTTGTGGGATAATGTAAAAGGCAGCTTGCGGGTAAATCTTGTTTAAACTGGTGCTGTCTGCATTTGACAAAAGAAATAGAAAGACCATACACCGGAGGAAACAAATAACATACATTCAAATATTGAGTAGTTTGGTTGTCATGGTGTAGTGACTTCGAGTCGGGCTACTAAACATAAGTCACCGGGTTCGATTCCCGGCTAATCCAACTGATATTTTCAATGCTATTCTTCCACCACCACCAAGAGTCAATCTAAATGCAAAATATCATCTTGACTCTTATAAATGTATGTAATGAAAAGAAATGATGAAGATTCTCACTTTACGTGTTACTGCGCTGTGTCTTCCAAGTTTTCAAAATGTCTATATGAAGCACGCAATCGACGGTTAACAGAAAATTCCCTGCCCGAGTGACTTCAGCTGTTGCACCTAACTGAATTTTAGTCATAATAGATTAAATAATTGCTTCTCCACGCTTTGTCTGTCTCAGACAGGAGTTATTAACCTTGTAGTGAAACATGCACTTTATTATAAACTTTATTATTACGCAAGCCGCAAAACGATATCAGGTGCATTGTCTACCTTTCCGTTTCACCTAGATCAATATAACGAACGCTGCATGGTAAAACTAGGTCTCTGTCAGAAGAAGTTGGGCAACAGTTGCTTGTCTCAAATTGGTTCTGACTAGTGCAAAATTCAATTTCAAGGAAAACTACCTCGTTATTAATGAGTTACTCAACAACAATAAAGTTTTATTTACCTGTTGATTAGTGCGAAGTGTTGGATAATTAGATACGTATTTGCAGATGCAACGGTTTTCATTGTTCAATTAAAAAGGGGTCTTTGTTTTCTGCATTTTGAGCAAACAGGTACACAATGTAATGAAATTTCAATAACACTTGCAAGAAATTTCCACATACAACCAAGATTCTACAAATTTCTGAAAATTTCAGTTTTCGAGTGCACTTGTTTGCTTGCTTAAAATCGACCTTCAAACGTTTGGAAAATAATGATGACTTGCACAAAATTCATTCGCACTTGCTGTTATCCGTTACCATAGTTCCTCTCAGGTGCAACTGGCACAGATTAGACATTGTCTGTTATTGCAGTTGAAATAAAAACTCGAGTGGCTTGTGATTCAACGTGGAAGCAAGGGAACGGGATATATTTGTTCGCTGCTAGTCTGTAGGGAAACAACAACCCTGTATATCATTTTACAATAATTGCTGGTGAGCAGGAGCTTGGTTATACATTAACCATGCACATCTATACTGACAGCTAAAGGCGAATCCACTAAACGAAGACGTAACACAACCCACAGAAATATGAAATATTCAGCATAATTTCCAAAACAGTTACGCTAAGTGCTTGGCTACCCATTTTATTAATTCACAGACACATCCCAGACCTCGCCAAGCGTTTCATTTTCCTTATTTTCCTTTATGATCTATTAAAAATGCAGAAAAATGCAAGAGAAAAAGAAGTTTGAAAACTAGATTTCATATTAAACTGTACCGTCAGCAAATCATATAAGACACAGATAAAAAAGTTGTGCAATTTGTAAATCAAACTGAAAACCATGAAAAATGAAAAATCCAAGATGGCCGCCACCACAAAATGGCGGATTACTTTTTTTCAATCCCCTCAATATGGGTATCAAATGAAAGGGCTTGACAAGTAGAACACAGTACACTTAAAAAAAATAATAACAAAGCAAAAACAAACAAAAAAAACTTGAAAATAAAATAAGTAAAACAAATTTTTAAGTTAAACGGTTTTATTGTAAAGAAACATAATAATGATGTACTAAATAATGATAAAAATAAAATAAAATCGTGGGGCTCATATCATTATAGGCATACTTTGGATGCATCTTCTCAATAGACAACATCGCAGAACGATCATTTACCTATTTACTCAGGTTACGCTACGGCCCACGATTTTATTTTAGTCTGATCAATGCTCTAGATTGATGAGGAGAGTGGTGTGCATGATGACTGGTACCTGGTACCTACATAATTATTTTTTAGCTTTTAGTACATTATTATTAATTTAGTACATCATTATTATGTTTCTTTACAATAAAACCGTTTAACTTAAACATTTTTTTACTTATTTTATTATACTTTTCCTTAGCGCTCTTACTGGTTGTCAGTTTTGTTCGTCAAATTGCTTGGCATCAAAATTTCGTTCAAAACAGAAATTTATATCTATAGCAAAATAAAAAGTACTCGTCAAATTACGGTTCAGAATGCGCAGAACTCGATTTTTAAACATCTTACAATGGAAAATACCGGAAAATATGAAACGTGCAACGTTGTCATGGTAGCAAAAGGTAAATAATCGATGTAATAGTTGAATCGGTGAGTTGAAAAACAGTACTAGTCCAAAATTGTACATTTTAAACTGAGATAGCCATGTTGTAAAAGAAGCTGAACTCTACACAATGAGCCTAAAAACAGTACTATATCTACAACCACTACTGCTGATGTAGAGATGCTCGCCTGTGATCAATGAGTCAAAAAACAGTACAAGCCCAGGACTTGTACTGTTTTCCAACTCAATATCATAGAAACAAAAAACGACCATTTTAGTCTGTCTGTCTAAAGGACAGGCCCAAAAAGGGCCCAACGAGTTATGTTCTTTCCTCTATGATTATATTCAATCCTCCATATCTCCAGAAGTGAAGGAGCTGCACTTATTTTCGGGTGGTTGTCCATCAGGGCAAAATAGAAACCGTACCATGGTTCTATTTTTATTATCCACTCCAAGCAAGCAAACGTTTTAATAAAATCTATATACCATTATTATAAAGTGCGAGGTCATTCATTTTCGCCTTGCGACCGAGTTTTTGGAACGGTGAAGAGGCCGTTTGCAGTATCGAGTTTTAGAAGATTTTTATATGATTCCTCTACTACAGGACATGTTACGGGGTTACGCCCAAAAGTTTATAGGCGGTTTTGTTAACCATACGTTAAAGTTGGTAAAAGGAAACGAAAAAACCAAGCACTTCCGAAAATTCAGCTTATGAGAAACCAGTACCAATCAACATTAGAAAAACTCGATGACATTAAAAAAGTGATGAAATACAAGGAGTGGGGACATCTGGGATTTTATTACCATATTACTTCATGGGAAACTGTGAATAACAAATAAAAAATGCATACATCGACGAAAATGGTTGACTCCAAAAACAGTACAAGTCCAGCTCTTTTTTCATCATATCTTGGGTCATATCATTTTTAAAACTTTTATCTGGGTATAAACCGGCCCATTAAAGCAAGCCCTACAATTTTACTGTTCATGCCAATGCTGTAGAGTCAATCGCTTTGGAATTAAACAGTTTTTTTCATTTTTCTCGAAATGCTGGTTTTGGACTTGTACTGTTTTTCAACTCACCGATTCAGTTATATAGGACTAATTTTTCTCGCTGTCATTCTGACAAGAACGTCAGGGCTTATGACATTTTATACATACAGTGCTTCTCGAAAGTAAACGGATAAATTCTATAAAATCGTTGAGAAAAATATTTCAAACAAATGCTCGGACACGTCGATTTTTATTTTTAAATTATCATTTACAAATGTAATTTTCAACCTCCCACTCTTCAACCTCTAATCGCATTTTTTATGCTGAATACAATAAATAAAAGTTTTTCAAAATCGGATGATAAATAACAGAGATATTTACCAAAATAATTTTTGAAAAATAACAATAATAATAATTAAGAGTATTGTTAGAAACATTTTGATTTGTTGATCTGTTATCTTTTTGGCGGTGTTAAGTCCTGATTTTTTTGCTTGGGTTTTTGTCCATGATGATATCGTATTGGCTCCTACGGGGCTGTTTTTAAACCAATTTTCAGAGATTTTCCAGTTTGGATTTGGAGCCAAAAATAGTCTGGTGTTAATAATGGCTTTTCCTCTTTTATTTTGGAGTTTTAAAAACAGTCTGACTGGACAGAAGCTAGGATTTGATAAATTTTTTACAAGCCATTTTGAATCAGCTAGTTTTCGGCTACCGCCTTGCATAGTTTTTGAAAACACAGGTTTATATTCAATTCTACCTGTGTTGGTGGGTTCTTCTTTAAAAAGAGGGATTTCTGCCCCGGGCATTTTTAGTTACGGATTGAAGTTTTAGATCTTTTAATGGTAAAAAAACGTGACCATCGTATATAAAAAGTAGAACAATAATTTAATAATTTTGTACTGTTACCATGTTTATTGATATGATCATAAATAAAATAAGAAAATAATTTCCAAATTTCTTATTTACATATTTGCTGTCGTAGAAAAAGTATAGTATGCAACTCGTTTTATAAACTTGTTAGTCACTCGTTTTATTAATCACTCATCATGGGGTTTCCTGGATTGTTTAAAGTTTCTACTTATAGCAAAGAACGATTCTACCTGTTTCTACAAAAATCCTCTAATTTCAACAGTAGCATCAATTATTTATTGAAATTTATTCATGAATTGTAATCTTACTAAGCAATTAACAATTATGTACTTAGTGGAGGATACACAAAAATTGCACAATACACGTACGATATACAAGTAGGTTGCATATAAAAATGTGTTTCAAGTAGAACGTCATAGATCACGCATCACGTTCTTTCTTTTGTTTGTGGAATTACCTTAGTTGTATCAACCTTCGTACGCAAGAAGAGTGATGACATATTTGATGTACGCATATTTGTAATAATTTTATGGAGTGTGTGCAGCATTCAAGATGAAGGAAGTCTACATTTTCATCATTTTTAGGAATAGAGATTAAAATCTTTGCGCAGTCATACAACTTTTTATTTATCGTTCAAGGAACTACAAATATAGGTAAGTTGGAAATACACCCGACTGCAACTTGCATTATATATTTTTTCTGTTTTGTTTGTACTATAAATAAAGTTTATAACTTTTTGCTCGATTGGTATACGTAAGTTAATTTTGTAAAAAACAGACTAATGAACAAACTACGATCTTTACACATTTGCCCCATTCCATTTCAAGTACTTCAACTTATTTATGGGTAGGTATTGACGGGTATCTCATTTGCCCCAAACTGCGGGGTAATTGTGATATACTGACGTCGTTTAAAAAACACCAAAAAAGGAACTGGGAAGATGTCACTCCTAAACTGTTGAAAAATTACATCACATTTACCCAACTTCACCTTAATAATAATAATTACTACAATTATTGTAAATAATATTCTATTTTTGTTATGATTTTCTAATATGAATAATCCGTATTTTGAAACATCTAAACACTTAATAATAGTGTATTATACACGAGTTTATAATGAATGCTATTATTACCGAGGATGAAGTTTACAACACGAGCGAGTGAAACGAGCGAGTTTTGTAATCATCCGAGGTAATTATAGCATCATTATAACGAGTTGTATACTATACTTTGTCCACGACTATCAAAACAGATTACCAGAAAGAATTTACCTTCATTTCCCTTCTCCAGTGTAAG
Source organism: Xestobium rufovillosum (assembly GCA_963966045.1). NCBI lineage: Eukaryota > Metazoa > Arthropoda > Insecta > Coleoptera > Ptinidae > Xestobium > Xestobium rufovillosum. The sequence continues at coordinate 44,048,980 of OZ014493.1, forward strand.
AAAGATTCATACATACGCTCTCAGGTATAATTTTCTTGGTTTGAATGAATCTAATGAGGCAAGTTCTGCTTCTGCAGCTTCTTTTATTGCTGGTGCTGTTAAAGAAACCTCGTTTCCACTCTCACTACTCATTATATCTTCTATTTTAGAATATGCATTTCAAATTAAAAGCAAACCATGCTGATTTGACGTTTCAATTTGAACTGACACATCGCGATCGCGGCCTACTAAATAAATGTAAAAAAGGGTCAAAGCGATGTTCCTATTGGTGTAGTGAATATCTAATTATGACTGAAGAAACACAAGTATAAAGAGTATATTATAAGATAGTCGTGGACAAAACAATATAATGTATTGGAGAAATTTGACAGCTCGGTTAAAATAACAGAGCTTCAAAAATTGCAACGCCAACTTGAAAATTAGGTCCGTCTCGGGTAGATAATTGAATTTCTGAAATGTTAGTGCAGGTTATGACACGGTGCATTAATATCGAATTAAAAAATACAACTAACCTCAATTACTAAAGCCATTAATAAAGAAATTCGCCCGCTGTAAAGTTAATTTCTTGACCGCCCGTGTCGATATAAGCATAAAATTGAAAAACTGTTCCAATTAAAGTGGTTCTGGGACCTTGATTCTAAAATTGAAACTGCATTTATGGCGATCGCATAAATATTATATTTCGTAATTTTCGAAATAATTGCAGACACTTCGTATTTTCACCTAATTATAAAACTAGTAAAATGCAAATTAATAGACTTCAACACAAATAAATAGATATACCTACCTAATACTTTGCTTTCAATTATTGTAATAAATCACTATCTATTGATGCACATTTGGTGCTTGAAGGCAATTAGAATCTGTGTCACAAGCTTAAAATGCGGATTTTATTCGGGCAAGTTCAAGTATAAGTTCTCTGCTAATGGACATTCTTTTTTACTTCTACAGTATTGTACGGTTTTGGCGGAGGGGCTATGGTATGAAGATCAATAAAAAGAAAACTAAAATTTTGGTGTGTAGGGGGCGATGCGATGGCGATGGTAGGAGCTCTAGATATAAAACAAAAAATAAATAACGCAGGGTCGAGTTGCATTTAATAAAAAGAAACAACTGTTATGCTCAGGAATTATAAATGTAGAAACCCGGAAGAGGCTCTTAAAAACGTGTGTATGAAGTAGGGCATTGCACGGGTGCGATTTGGACGATAGGAGAAGCAGATAGGAAAAAATTAGAAGAATTTGAAATGTGGTGCTGTAGACGCATGACGAAAATACCGTGGATAGATAAGGTTAGCAACAGAGAAGTATTAGAAAGAGTTGGAGAAAAGCGAAATTAATGGAAGACAACAAAGAATAGGAGAGATAGGATGGTAGGGCACCTTCTGAGGCACGAAGGCTTAGTTTGCGATATACTAGTCAGAGATAGGAATAAAAAGAGGTAGGGGTAGGCCCAGATTAGACTACTGCTCTCAAATAGTTAGGGATGTAGGATGTTCAACTAGGGAAATTGCTAGGTTAGCTCAGGATAGGAAAGGATGGAGGTACGCGTCCAACCAGTCTTCGGACTGAAAACTTTATGACGATGAGTATTATTCTACAGGAAGTAGGTATACAACGAATTTGCGGTTGATATATTAGAATATTATCAGACAGATAATTCAGTTCTACTTCGGAAGATTTTTCTTAATACGATTTAAGCGTTGTAACAACCACTCTTGCAATTCACAAATCCTAAAAGTACAGTGGGACGATGCATTTTGTAGAAAGCCTTAGAAATGTGGGTTTAACTTACTTCAAAAATAACTTTTAATACAATTCCCACATTAATACTCTGCTTTTAGCAAGTCTTTTTATAAAAGTCTTGCTAACAGCTTGAAAGTAAAAAATGTTCCACTTTTATTAAATAATATTTTTAGAAATCTCTGCTCGTGTGATTCGGGATTGTATTGTATTCTGGATTGTATTGATTGAATGATTAACTTGTATAAAAAGAATAACCGCCCACATTTGTTTGTTTTTTTAATAAAATTAGCATGTTCATCTATCTTTAGCAATGGAATCGTAATTTAACCGATTTTAAATCGCTACACACATTTTTTGTAATGAAATTGTCGGAAATTTTACGAAAGCTATTGCGTTGCTTGGTAGCCACGAGTGTAAATTTGACAGTTAAAAGACCACGAGCGCTTGCGCGAGTGATCTTCTGTCAAATTTACACGAGTAGCTAGTAAAAGCAACAGCTTGAGTAAAATTACCTAAAAATTCCAGACCACGAATTGTATTTGACAAGATTATGTTTTGAATCGAAGCAAGGTAGTTCAAAACGAAATTTTATTTCAATTAATTCACATACAAAGAAATGTGTTGGGAATATTTGACGTTTGGCAGGTACTAAAGTAACTAGATTATACATTATAAATGCACCTACAAATTCGAAACTATGGTAACCCGTCAACAAGCAAAATTATCAAAAAAATTACCGGGGGTAAATACATAAGAGATTTTTTTTATCGATAAATACATGTTTAATTGTATGAAAGTTTTATTGTCATGGCAAATAATCGAGAATCAAGGTAGTGAAAAAATCGCGAGAGCCTGCTTCCCTTGATTCGAGATTTTTTGCCGAATGGCAATAAAATTTGATTACAACTTGAAATGTAGGTATTTATCTTATAAAAAAATGATCTCGAATGTATTTTAGGGAGGTTAATACACAACTACGTTATACGGACAATTTAATTGGAAATAGAAACAATAAACATTTTAAATTAACAGAACATATTAAAATATTAAAATATATTGTGTACAGTTTGACTGATCTTTAGTTACATATTTTGAACATTGAAAGTGCAATGGTTATATGTTATATTATGACCAGATTTTTTCTGCATATTATTATTATTAATGTTTTCAGTGGTAAAATTTTCTTGCCTTATGTTTATATCTCTTGTAGCTTGGATTCCAGAAGGTCCAGGTTTCAGTTTGTTTATTAAACTAGCATGATGTTCCTCGTCTAACTATAAATAAGGGCCTAATGACTTAGCATTTGCATGTCCAGTTATTTTGATGAGCTGTTCTTCCGGGACACCTGATTTAGCAAGATTTGATACAGCACTTGATCGATTTGAATGATTCGTGATTTTGTTTGTCAGAGTATCAAGCCCTATTCTTTCAGCAGATTATTTGGTCCATTTTCCAATCTCATTTACTCCATAAGGCATATTTTTGTACCATTCAGAATTGCATTTATTCCAGTAAGGATTTACAGTCAGAAATAGTCGATCTGACGTAATTCTATTAGTGCGTTTAGAAATAAGCTTTTTAAATAACCTTACCGGGCACATATCGAGATTATTGTAATTAGGCACTAACCACTTACTGTCTGATAATTTTTGAGCTCCACCCTGGCATGTTTTGGAAAAAATCGGGTTGTATTCAATTCTTCCGGTTACGTTACCATTTGATTTCTTTTCCTCTTTAAAAAATGCACTTTGCATTTTGCTGCCTCTCCCCCTCTCCAGGCTAGTTCGAATGCTATTATATGATACAGTTTTTTTGAAGTCCTTTTGGACAATCTTCGTTCCACAGATTCATTATTGTATATATTTCTTTCTTATTCAGAGCAATCGAACTTTGCTTCCTCTTTCCGAGAATAGACTGAAGCTGCTTTCGTTTCGCATTTTTTGCATCCCTTGCTTGTTTGAATTCAATGTCTGCAGATGGATTAAATTTTCGGGCGTACTCTTTGTAGTATTTTTCTTGAAGGAGTTTTGCAGTAACATTCCACATGGTCTTTATAACGCATTCTTTATAATCTTCACCATCAACTCTCTTCATATTAAAAACCCAATCATTCATTATCAGTCCAAGCTCTTGATTTGAAGTAATTTCTAGAAGTTCATAATGCTTCTCTTTTAAAAATATTTCGAACTGTTTCCATATTGACTTTTGATTTTTAACTGTACTCCTCGGAGTAACACTCTGTACAGTTTTATCTTCCAAAGATTCTTGGCCAAATCTTGCCATTTCAAAACGACGATGTTGCAAGAAAATTCGAAAATAATTTGACCGTGACAGTTGCCAAGGTAGAAATTTCAAAACTATCATTCACAGCATAGTTGATTAAAAGCAAGGCGCATATTTATCAGTTATTGGGAAAGCTAGGTAGGTTTTATCGTTTACAATGACAGTTGATTGGTCCAAAGATTAAAATGTAATGCAAAATATTTACTTCACTCTGACTGACCGACAGGAGTGTGGGAATTACAAGGATATATTTATTTTATAATGAAACCATCGTAGATATCCTAATGAAAATATCTTAACTTTGAAATTTTAAGGCAAGCGACAACTGCTAAAAAGTTATTACCTGGTTAAGCAAATAATGATTAACTTTTCCTAATTTTCACAAAGCTGATGTAATATCTGCAGTTGTACAGGGTGATCAGTTTTACATTTAAAGTATAACAGTATTAGTCTTATATCTAGTTCCTTCACCGAAAGATTTTTTTTTGATTACTGGCGTGTTGTTAATGACATGGCTCATGAGGTATTCCTTGGAATTTATGTAATAACGTATGGATTTTAAGAAAACTAGTAATGCTTCAAAGTTCAAGGCGATTTTTGGTAATATACGCAAGTGTATGTATACCTCGCGGTAAAACAAAAACAATTTATTTTGAGACTCATAATTTGCTTTATATAACATAAGTAATCAGCAAATAAGATAAGAAATAAGTTATTACAGCTGCGAAATATTTTGCAGGTATTCAAAGTAATAATTTACATTTAAAAAATCTGTTTCATTAACACTATGTACTCATTTTGCAATGCGGGCAGAAGTGTATAGATAAAATTAGTAATTATCAACAACTATTCACCCACTTTACTTCAACCTGTACAAGTTTATGCAATTAACAGCAAAGAAAATCGATTCAAATATCATTAGATATATGTAAGAAGGTTACATTATCTGGCTTCTCCGTACCTGCTTATGCCTCTCTCTTCTATTAAAAGCGAATATTAGCATAAAAATTTTCAATTATCCTTTGAAATTTATACGTATGTATAAGGGAATTCAATGACGTGGGTAGTCTCATTTGAAATTGCAAGAATCTACGTCACAATGTTTCTTAGTTATAGCGACTACACGCAAAATCGTAAAAATACAATTAACTCGTCGATAATAGCCGTAAAATGCGACCGTTGTTTGCCTGAGTTTATCTACATTGTATACTCTACAATGCAAATGTAAACAAACATGGCTGTCGTAGTTTGACAGCTACCGCAGTTCTTGATCTTTGTTAAAGTAATTGGTTTGAGAAGGTACTTAGTGCTTAGTTGTGAAGCATAATAGCAACAGAAACTTCTATATAATATATTTAAGGGTGTCTGGTAACAAGGATTCATTCCAGCCATACATTTACCTGTAATTATAATTATAATTGCCATTTCGCTAGTAACCAACCGGTAAATTTGTCTGATCGGTTTTACAAATACATTTTCCAAATACAGTACCCAAATAAACAAGCAAACAAGAGAAATCAGTACACACAAATAGGCAACGACAAACTCAAAACTGTCAAATGTCAAATTCTTATATTATTCGTAACATTATTGCTCCCTACTTTATCGACTTAAATTTACCAACCTTTCTTCTTGGGTTAAGTTAGCGAGTTCTGGGATCCAGCACCAATGATCTTCTGGGGTTATGGTGATGAAAATCTGTGTGAAATACACCCAGGCAACAAAGAACGCAAAAGGAATCATCAACAAAAACAGAATCTTCTGATACAGTCCAAACTCTCCTATATAAGGCAGCAAGTCGTCGAATTCGAAGGATTCCTGTTGCTTCTCATCATTATTATTAACTTTATCCTGGCATTTATCCTTAACATCTTTTACAAAAGCCTTATTCGAATACCCAGATTTATCCATTCCTTCTCCGGTTTCTGTCATTTTCTCCTGGGGCGGCATAGTCACTAAATTACCACTAATATATAATCACTACACTACGCGTTGCTATTGTCTCTTTATTTCCCTACGTGGTTTGGCTAACCCCCGGTCGAGGTAAATCCAAACCTGCAGCGGTGAGTTGGACGACTAAACTTGTAAGTCAAAGACTCTTATGTTTTTATACGAGGTGGTTAGAGGCCGCGAACGCTGTGATTCCCTTCCCCAGGTCCGGATTCGGGCAAACGAGGAGGCGTGCGAAATTCGGACCGGACAGTAGACAATTAAGCTGCATTCGCTTCGTTCGCTGAATTAATGTTGTGTGTCAAGACAATATTAGAGTAATTTGACGTTTTAATATTTAAAGATACAAACAATAAAGTATATTTTTTCCATTTTCATGTACAGGGTGTTTAACAGCAGTGCATCCAAAACCCAAGAATATGTGATGACTTTTCTTTCAGTCAAAAGTGCTGAAAGAAAACAGTGTAACAACCTTGACGGCTGATTAACAGAACTTTACTTTATCTGATGAAACTAATGCGATTCGGTGTGCTTCTCCTGCTCTATTGATTAACAATTCCATTCATGTTCGACTCTTCAATCATTATAAAAAACAATAGTGCACGCTTGTTGCACTTCCACTGTCACAATTTACAAACAGAATAACAGCAAGGCAATTTAGAAATTTAGCTTTAAGAATACGTAATAGAGAATAAGCATTACAACAAAAATCTGTTACCTACCACTCTAAATATTCTAAAATTTGTGAAATATTTCGCAGAAGTTGAAGCAAGAAAACTAAAGTCTTAAGGTCTTTTTTAAGATTAAAAGCAAACCTCAATAATCGTTTTGTTTATATCACAGCTTTTATGTATACTATTTCCGACAATGATTTTACTTTTATAGTAATTACCTACATTAAATTCTTGTTTTATTAAGGAGTTAGGTTCTTGCTAATGCAGTTATAAAAATAAAAAAAATATTCATCATCATAAAGTTCTCAGTCCGAAGACTGGTTGGACGCGTACCTCCATCCTTTCCTATCCTGAGCTAGCCTAGGCATTGCCCTAAAAGTAGAACATCCTACATCCCCAACTATAAGAGCACTAGTCTAATCTAAGCGGAACAGCGTGTATTCAGTATCTATACAGGGTGGCTACATTACAGACAGCATATTTTTTGTATGAAAAACAATCACATAACTTCGATTCTAAAACGGAAATACACCTTTTTATTTCATTATGTTAACCAACATACTTCAATTACTCATGTTTTTAATATGTAGGGATGAAATCAATCAAATTGTTTAAAGAAAAAGGATCTAATTGACAGATGCACATTTTTCTGCAATGTATTAGTACCGTAACTATAAATAATACTTATTAGGTTTAACCAATGACGTAACCTATAAAACGATCAATACACTTTTCCATTTCGAATCTTGCCTCTTACACCTTTTCATCCACGCTACACAATTTATACAGATGAAGCAATAGGGAGGTTCGGAGAAAAATAAGATATCTATTTTTGGCATGAAAATGACAGAAAATTGTTATTGTAATTGATTTACGGCGAATTTTTTTTCCTACAAATTTTTTTTGCAGCGTAATAAGCGAAAGAAATTAGCTTATCACGCCCACATGCTAGTTCGCTTTGTTATTGGTTTGACGTCAGAGATTCGTAAAGCGCTCCTCCCACTTCTCTTAAAGTGCCCGTGAAGCGGTACCTATCTCATAACATACTTATTGGGACTATTTCGAGCGTGAATTTTTAAAGTAATGTGTCAAGGAAACATAAAACAAAGACAACATAATCGATATAATGATGCAACAAGGGTATCAAAAGTCCGATTCACATAATTTGCCATATTTATGTAGTAGGTAGGTAAATGTCCCGGTAAATGTGGAAATGGTGTGTGATTCTTGCATCTAACCCCAATTTTATTCAACCTCAAAACAGTAGTGTAAAGGCAGACCGGTATAAGTAAAACAAAGTCAACCAATTTATTAACTGTACTTGCCTTTTATAATTCAGTATAAGTAGGTATGTAGATTGTAGATACCTGCTTACTTCTGTTTGTAAAATAGGTACCTACCTATATTTTCTAATACAATACAATACATACCTACTCATTTATGTAGGTATGTATACCTAAGTGATTGACAAGTTATCAAGTTAACAGTTTTATAACGGATTGGAAATTTTTTAAAAAAACGGAAACAAATAATACAACTCACGGGAATCAAAAAACTACGCTACGTTGGTACTAGGTACTTGTTTAACAAAAAGAAACAACTGCTATATCCTGGAACGGTTAATGTAGAAACTCGGAAGAGACTCTTAAAGACGCATGTATGGAGTACGAAATTATACCTATGGGTGCGAAACTTGGACAATGGGAGAAGCGGATTGAAAAAGAGTAGAAGCGTTTGAAATGTGATGCTACAGACGGGTGTTGAAGATACCGAGGATAGACAAGTTAGCAATAAGGAGAAATTAGAAAGAGTTGGGGAAAAGAGAAAAGTATGGAAGACAATAAAGAATAGGGGATAGGATCGTAGGATGGTAGGACACCTTCTGAGACACAAAGGAATATTTCGCGACATACTAGAGTCAGAGATAGGAATAAAGAGGTAGAGGTTGGAGCAGATTAGACTACTGCTCTCAAATAGTTGGGGATGTAGAATTTTCTACTTTTACGGAAATGCGTAGGCTAGCTCAGGGAAAGGATGGAGGTACGCGTCCTACCAGTCTTCAAGAGGGAACTTTATGATGACATACTATTTAATTATTATTGTAAAATAGTTAATAAAATTTCCTTTTTAATTCAGGGAGGGAACGCTACGGCGATTCAGTATTTGGCTCCGTCATGCTCCTAGCATCCTGTTTCAAATTATGCTAACCGTAACACGTTACCAAGTACCAAGGGGTCCCAGAAAACTGTCGATAAATTACATTATGTTCAATTTTATTTAGAGTGGCTGCAATGGGGCAGCCGATAATTTTATAAACTTTTGCAATGATAAAGTAACTCGCGAAAATATCGATAATGCTGACCGATTTTCCTTCTGGCTCCAACGAACCACTTTTTCCGTTTTATTGGTGTGCTGTACGATGTATTAGTCTGGGTACAAAACAGAAAACACCAGTTCATCATCATCATAAGGTTCTCAGTCCGAAGACTGGTTGGACGCGTACCTCCATTCTTTTCTATCCTGAGCTAACCTACGCATTTCCCTAAAAGTAGAACATCCTACATCCCTAACTATTTGAGAGCAGTAGTCTAATCTAGGCCTACCCCTACCTCTTTTTATTCCTATCTCTGACTCTAGTATGTCACGAACTATTCCTTCGTGTCTTAGAAGGTGTCCTACCATCCTATCTCTCCTACTCTTTATTGTTTTCCATACCTTTCGCTTTTCCCCAACTCTTTCTAATACTTCCCTATTGCTAACCTTATCTATCCACGGTATCTTCATCATGCGTCTGTAGCACCACATTTCAAACGCTTCTACTCCAGTTAGAACCAGTTAATAATATTTAACAATTTAACTACACTTGCATATGCATAATGCTTATGGGACTGCTGCGCGCTGAAGCGCGCTGAAGTTCTGACGTCACGCGGCCTACTCTCGCTGCAAGGTACGATTTCTAGCCTCGTACCGACGGAAAACTTTGCAACGGCTTCACAGGCGAAGGATTTTTTTAAACAAAAATTAACAACATAACTGCCTTCAGTATAATAAACTCTATCAATTTTAATGAAATTTGAAAATTACCGAACCTGCCTATTCCTTACACGGTCACCTATCCAGTTATTGGCTTCGATTTTCTCCAATATTAAGCAGGACTTGGGAAATGGATAAATTCATAGTCTCAAGCGATATCCTGGTCTATCTGCTATAGCCATTGAAGCCACCAAAAGCACAATATTTGGATCCTCCATGCATTAGTTTCAATGCTTAAAACTTCTAATAATTACTGTGTCTATGTGTTGCAGTTAGTTGCACAGGTGCACTAACACCAGTTTATTTTCGTGAATCAGCATTTTTAACGGTAAAAGTGTTACATTTACCACAATAAACTAGACGAAATTTCGCAATTTTCCTTGAGTTTTTTTTTGTTGATATTTCTTAATTTTTACCAAAAAGTAAATATAGTATGCTATATGAGTACAAAAAGTTGCCGTCTGACGTAAAAATTAGACATTTGCAGTCGCATCTCTTGTGTAGAATGCTTCAACTATGTATACAGGGTGGGGTAAACTCCTGGGGATGGACGATAGAGGCCATACGGTTATAGTTAGAAAGAAAAACTAATAACAAACCCTATCTCGTTTCAAAAATTCTATTCCATAAAAATATTTTCAATTATACCAATTGCGTCCAAATAGTTGGAATTAAGTACAACTTTGTTATTTCTTATGGAATGTGTATAATTTTATATTTTTTCCGGCTTCAAAATGATAATTTAATGGTACTTTGATAACGTGATTCTATGCCTATTGTTAATGGTTATTGAGAAATAAATTTTTTCCCGAAAATTTTGACAGATAAGTAGTACATTTCAAAAATTTATATCTCGAAATTGGTAGAAGTTAAGAGGATGAAATTGGTATTGGTATTGGTAAATATCATGTAGTTTGTTACAGATTTGTTGAATTTTATTTATACTATACAGGGTGTTTGCAAAAAAATGTTTTCTGAAACTGTCGAAAAAACATATCAAAAAGTCGAATTTTTCAAATGGAATGTTATATTTTTTCTTGCACTATCTGAAAGAGCTCAAAATTTTGAATGAAAATGGCCAAATAAACTAATGTTACATAATGAAGTTTTTTAGCAAAATCCTGTTTTCTTCAATTTTATGTAAAAATGAGGGATCGTGAAAATATCATTAGCCTTGAACGATTATTGCTTGTCAATCTGAAAATGGGTTTATTGTTATAATCTTGTTCTGTAGTGAATTCATTGTCATTATTACTGGTGTTACAAGTAATTGTTTTTGTTGTTCCCGTTTGTTGTTTTCATTTCTGTCTTTGTGTTTAATCACCAATTTTATTATTTTTTTAAATGAATTTCCAACAACAAGAACTTGTTGATATGCTGTCCGTATTTATTGAATGCAACAGAAATTCTCTTCTGGCTTCTCGAGTATATGGGCAAAGATATGAACAGCGTCGTCATACACGCGTGGAAGCTTTCCAGAGATTGGTGGATAGATTTGAAAGAACTGGTTTTGTTCTCTACGAAAAACGCAATGAAATAACCAAATCCGTATTAACCGGTGTGACAAAGGAAAATGTATTGCTGCCAATAGCTGAAAATCTGCAGACAAGTGGCAGAAGAATTGAAACAGAATTGAATATTTCCAGGAGAAGCATACGTAGAGTTTTAAAAGAAAACCGTTACCATGATTATAAACCCCGAACATGCCACTTTTTAAATGAACAAGCTCATGTCAACAGAACCTTATTTTGTGATTTAGCTCAGAGGAAACTGACAGAAAATGAAGACTTTTCCAAAAATATTTTGTTCACAGACGAATCAACATTTCAAAATTTAAATAAAGTTAATAGAAGGAATGTCCACTGTTATGCACAAGAAAACCCACATTTTCTACAAGTCTTTGATAGACAACATCAGTGGTCAGTGAATGTTTGGGGAGGAACAATTGGAAGAAATGTAATTGGGCCACATTTTTTTGAAGGAAGATTAAATGCAAATGTTTACCACAATTTTTTGCAAAACAACTTACCTGTACTTATTGATGAAGTCAATGAAGAAGTTAATATTGAAAATATGTGGTTTCAGCATGATGGAGCTCCAGCCTACAGCGCAAGATTAGTTCAAAATTTTTTGAATGAAAATTTTGGAGAACAGTGAATAGGGGATTGGGAGTCAAAATCCGTGGCCTGCAAGAAGTCCTGATTTAAATAAATTAGACTTTTTTCTTTGGGGTTACGTGAAAGACATTGTGTTTAGTATTCCTCCTACCACACCAGAAGACATGCGCCTATACGAATTCAAAATGCATTCTCGGCTATTACTCCCGAAGTTTTGGATAACATGGATAGATCCTTTCATCAAAGAATTGCTCTTTGTTCCAATGAAAATGGCCAGATCATTGAGCATTTGTTGTAATCTGCTCATTATTTACAGATTAATTATTTTGATTTGTAACAAAGTTTAATAAAAATTCAACCTGCATAATGTTTGCTTTTATTTTTAATGTTTTCTTAAAAAAATATTTTTTTTATTTATTAAAGAAATTTATTAGAGGTACAACAAAATAAAAAAAATTAAATTAGTAATAATGATAATCCAAAGGTAGCCATAAATCTAATATTGTTGTGATTTTTAATATGAAAGAAGTTATGAAACTCTTCATTTAAGTATGTAACTTTAATATTTTGTTAACCGTTCTCATGAAGATGAATTATTTTCATAAGCCTTTTGCAGGGTGCAAGAGAATGTAACAATGAATTTAAATTGATGACAAAACTGAAACGAAAACAATAATCGGGAACAACACAAATTAAAAAATAACACCAATAACAATACATTGATAGCAATGACATTAAATTCTTAGCAAAATTATAACAATAACCCATTTTCAGATTGACAAGCAATAATCGTCCAAGGCTAATGATATTTTCACGATCCCTCATTTTTACATAAAATTGAAGAAAACAGGATTTTGCTAAAAAACTTCATTATGTAACATTAGTTTATTATTCGTCACTTTCATTCAAAATTTTGAGCTCTTTCAGATAGTGCAAGAAAAAATATAACATTCCATTTGAAAAATTCGACTTTTTGATGTTTTTTCGACAGTTTCGGAAAACATTTTTTTGCAAACACCCTGTATAGTATAAATAAAATTCAACAAATCTGTAAAAAACTACATGATATTTACCAGTACCAATACCAATTTCATCCTCTTAACTTCTACCAATTTCGAGATATAAATTTTTGAAATGTACTACTTATCTGTCAAAATTTCCTGGAAAAAATTTATTTCTCAATAACCATTAACAATAGACATAGAATCATGTTATCAAAGTACCATTAAATTATCATTTTGAAGAAGGAAAAAATATAAAATTATACACATTCCATAAGAAATAACAAAGTTGTACTTAATTCCAACTATTTGGACGCACCTGGTATAATTGAAAATATTTTTATGGAATAGAATTTTTGAAACGAGATAGGGTTTGTTATTAGTTTTTCTTTCTAACTATAACCGTATGGCCTCTATCGCCCATCCCCAGGAGTTTGCCCCACCCTGTATATGTATATTTATATCGTAATAATATTAGGACGTAATATTACAAAATTTCTACCAATTATATTCTGTTGAGAAAAATTAGGGTCGTTACAAAACGTTAGAGTTAGAAGTACACCGCCAAGTGTCAAAAGCAGACCGCAACAAGCGCGTAGGCACACCATGTTTTATTCCAGCATGGTTTGTGAATAGAGTCACGAAATGTTATGTTTTCTGACGTTTGGATTATAAAACGTTTATTTCGTTGTTATATTCATGGTTGATTCAGGATATACTCAATGTCAAAAGTTTAATAATGTCAAGCACAAACTGTATCAAATACATACTGAAAATGCAATACTCATATAAGTAAAATAAAAGATCATTTGTTAACAAACTGGATACAGTCTCAACTGATAGGTATGTGAACTCAGTTCGCTAGTGCAAATTTCCATCGTCCTCTGATGTAATTACGTCGTCATCTCCTCTATCCTCTACTTTGAATCCTTTGCAGTCCCTTTTAAAACCGGATGCAATAGTGAATTTCATTGTACTAAACCTATATCTTTCTATAACTTGCTTTGACATTGGTGTTTTTTTCAATGGTCCTTCACCTCGTCTGTCTGCAGTGCCCACTTACATAAAATCCTAAGTACGGCTCTGTTTAGAATTGCAGTGAATGTATTTCTTGTCACCGCTAACTTCAAGCATTCAGCAGCAAAGACAGGACATGCAGTAGGTAATCTATTATAAACGACTTCTGGAAGCTTCTTAATAAATCAAATTAGGCGTACTTGTGGGTTTTACTGCACATGCATTCCAAGATTTATTACAACTTGTAAATCAGCGTATCCATATAATCAACACCTACACGAAAATAACAAAATAATAATTAGTATTTCCCCGTGTAACTGTCTGCGGTATCTACTTACCGTTCCTCGGAAGCAATTGCCTTCTTATAAGTATTAAACTCTAAAACGTGACATATTTATTAGAAGTATTAATACGGAAGTTTATTAACAAAAGAAAAAGCAACGGCGAAGGTTGAGACGCTTTCAGTTAAAATTTACACAAAAAGTTAATTCTGTTGAACAAAAGTAGTGTAAACATTCTTCTCAACGAACAGAATTTTGTCCTTGCAATCCATAATAATTTATAATATTTTTTGTCATCTATGTCTCTAATCGTGATCGTTTAGCAGCCATCTGTTCATAAGTTGTCTCATTAATTAACCTTGATATGGAATCTTAAAAAGCGTTCTGCTGAAGAGACAATTAAACACGCATATACATATATACAGTATGCCGTCACTACATTACATAAAAATGAAGACAATTATTTGTTATTCAACATATTGTCATAATATGTCAACATATTTATTAGGTAGGGTAAATTGGGTTTGTGAATTTTCATACTTCATTTTAGGATTAAAGGTTTAAAGCAATTATTGTGTTCCGTTTCATTTATTAGTTGTTGTTGCATCCGGATAAAACTCATCGGAAACGACGAAATAGTTGTAAGTGCAATTAACAGTAACGGAAAGAAATACTTTAATGAACCAAAATACACGAGTACAGATTTTTATGCCGTTCTATATACTGACATTTTTTCTGACTTATTTTTATTTTCTATGACATCAACGAACTCGAATAAAATCCTGACATTAACAAACTAGAATAAAATCCCGACATACTCCCACCTGAGGAACAGATAACGTTCTGTGACTCAAACATAAAGGGATTAACATACAAAACTTAAAGAAACTTCTGTGGCAACGTGATACTCCTACTACTCCTTGTAATTATCAGATCACGCACAACGGGTACTCTACTTTTGTACACTCCCGCACTTAAAATCCACTCCACCATTCTTAAAATCTTGTTATAATTGGGAAAATAAGTTAGATGCCATTCGTTTGATGTACAATTGAGCACCGTAATAACCAACCTCTTCTTCCTTTCCACTGAAATCTCCTCTTCGTCAAACTCCGAATTATCTTGTGGCCACTCCTGAGGATTATCGTACAGCCATGTTGATCCCTCCCACCATTTTGACTGCAGTAACTGCTTCGGGGAACAACCTTGCGAAGGAATATCAGCTGGATTTAATGGTCCAGGAATGTGTCTCCAACTTTCAACGGAGGTGAAAGATCGAATTTCTTTCACACGATTCGACACGAAAGTGCCCCATTCTTCGATTCGGCGAATCCAGGAAATTACTGTCGAGGAGTCACTCCAAAAGAAGGATGGAATTTCAAAATCAAAGTTTGCTCGTACAGACATGTACAGTCTTGTTCCAATCGTCGTCGCTAGTAGTTCCAACCGCGGTATGGTAAGTTCCTTCAGAGGCGCTACTCTAGTTTTAGCAGCTAACAAGAAAACGGATGGGTTGCCATTCAAGTAGGTTCTTAAGAATACCACAGCCGCGTAAGCTTCCTTGCTTGCATCGCAAAACGTGTGTAGACGTCCACACCGATCCATCGAGGCATTTCTATATCTAATAACGACGTCAGTTCTTTGACCCAATCGCGAAAACTAGACTCAAATTCGGGTCCAACCGGATCATCCCACTTCAAACCCTTTTTCCACATTTGCTGAAGTAATAACTTCGGCCTTAGTGCAACCGGGCATGTGAAACCAATGGGATCGCAAACCTTTTGCGCTGTTGAGAGGATCAGCCTCTTCGTGATGATCTCGTCATCTTTTACGCCTTTTACGCACTGCTCTTTGACACGCAAAGTATCCTTTTTTAGATCCCAGATCAGGCCAAGTACGGGTGTAACAGCTGTGTCACCAGTGCTCGAAAGTTGAGTACACTCCCATCCTCTTAAATCAAACTTTGCTTCAGCCATAATCATCACAGATTCTCGAATAAATTCCTGAAGACTGTTTTCATTTGGAACGCTCGTGACACAATTATCCACGTAGAAACTTCTAAGAAGTTTCAACACAGTATCCTCAGAATAGGGTGTATCAATCGCCTTACGCTTCTCCAGAGACTGTTTCAGGTGATAATCAATCGTGGCACCCAACAGAAATGGACTGCAGTTGATCCCAAATACTACTCTTCTGTGCCTATAGGTTTTCTCATTTCCAGCAAAGTCGATCCAGAGGAATCGAAGAAATTCTCGATCTTCTTCCCGAATACCAATCTGTAGGAAAGCCTTTCTTATATCAGAGATAACACCAATTCTTCCTTCTCGAAACCTCAGCAGTATAGATGGAATTAATTCAATAAGATTAAGTCCTGTTTCTAAGCAATGGTTAAGGGAAGGCTGGTCTCTCTCTCGGGCGGAAGCATCAAATACCGGCCTTATTTTCGTAGTCAAACTACTATCTTTAACAACTGCCCTGTGTGGCAGATAATGTACATTAGTGTCACTTCCCGCTGAGGGCACCTCCTCTATAATACCTTCTCGTGCCCATTCTTTGAAGATTTCATCATATGAGCCAAGAAGTTGATCATTCTTTAATTTACTTACAGTTTTACAAAGTCTTTTCTTTGCAATAAGATAATTGCTTGGTAATGGAGGGTGCCCCTCGAGCCAGGGCAATCTTACCTCGTAGCGCCCCTCTCCGTCTACAACTATAGTCTGTAGGAATAACTCCTTAGCTTCCAGTGCCGACTGTTCTCGATTATTCCTCTCTGTCGGATCAGTTATTCCCAAGACATCAAGTTTCCATAGTTCGGACACATTTGCATCGTTTACAAAAAGAGAGAAAACCGTCATTGACATGGTGAGTTTCTCTTCATTGACGGGGATTTTCCCCATTAAGGTCCATCCCAACAAAGTTTCAATTGCCACTAGCCCACATTGCAGTGAACGTTTTCTTCCGGTATACAATTTTCCAGCGATATCAGCACCTATCAATAATTCAATTGGAGAAGAATCATGGACATCGCTCACCTGGATATGCAATCTTCTCAGTTCCTCCATCCATTGCCCAAAAGGTACTGGAGCGATGCTATTGCAAATCATGGGCTGATCAAGAGCCTCAAAAGTGCAACTATAACAGCCTTGACTTGCTTTCACGTCATAACAGTTATGCGTCCTCTCCGACACTGAGCCTCCAAATAAGCAGTGGGCTATTCTTTCTTTATATTTTGCTACGTAACCTAACTTTTCTGCAGTAGCCTGTAAAATGTAAGACCTCTGCGAACCAGTATCTATTAATGCACGAACGGACAAGGAACGACGTTCACCTCTCACCGTGACTCTTAATGTTTGCAGGAAAACATGTGCACTAGAGTTGTTAGCAAGAACTTGATCACTCTTTATCCCTACTTGTTCAACCTCAACTTCTTTTACTGGCTCAACTGGCTCTCTTTTTTGTGCAGGCAGTTCTGGACACACCAAAATTGTATGAGCTTTACCGCAAATAATACACCTAAAACGTCCTCGACATCTCTTCGTTTGATGACCCACTTTCAGACAACGGAAACATGCCTTCTTTCGCATTACAATATCCTTCTTCTGATCAAAAGTTAATTTTTGGGCCTTGAAACATGTAGCGCTGTCATGCGCACCTTCACAAAAAATGCATTTACCCATACCACAATTTACTAGACCAGCAGCTGTGGGTACATTCTGCTCTAACGACTTTTGTTTCATTCTATAACTCCCACTCCTATTAGAAGCAACAGAACACAAACCAAAACCCTCCGTGGCCAAAGAAATTCTTTGTTCATTTTCCACTTCACATCTTAGAAAATTCATTAAATGTTTAAGCCTCTTTTCTAAAGTATTTTCATTTGAATCAGCTGATCCCATCTCTGCAATTGGTCTTTGGCCGGAACGTTGCCACACTCTCAAAAGATCTTCAGGTAAACAAGACTCGATGAGGGGAAACAACATTGCAGCACACTTGTCAGATGTAATTCCCAGAGTTTCTAATGCTCTCATCTGGGTTTCAATATTATCATATAACACTGACAACTCCATCTTACTCCGAGATGCAGCATTATTTAAAATCAACTTAAGAAGCTCCCTGACGTAAACCTCAATTTGCAAATCTTCCCTGCCGAAACGTGACTTCATACCTTCTATTATTTTAGGATAATTTTCACCCATGGCTGGAAAGCTCTCGACCAGCTGTCGAGCTCGACTACCTGGTACCGTGGCCTGAATTAAATATTCAATTTTGTCTCCCAAATCAATTGTAGGATCTTCATCAACTTTCTTGAACTGCGCCCAGAACGATAACCAGTCTCGAATGCTCTCAT
Organism: Xestobium rufovillosum; assembly: GCA_963966045.1. Taxonomy (NCBI): domain Eukaryota; kingdom Metazoa; phylum Arthropoda; class Insecta; order Coleoptera; family Ptinidae; genus Xestobium; species Xestobium rufovillosum. The sequence continues at coordinate 44,067,429 of OZ014493.1, forward strand.
CAAATTTTTTGAACTGAATAGTAGGTAATCGAAATTTACGCTTACCTGCAGTACTTGTAGCAGAAGCTTCGGACACACTAGAGTGCACCGAACGAACATTACCAGTATTTAACTTTTGCCCCTCAACCAAGTTTCCATGAGACAGTCTTAAATATGTGAACCTTTTCTTGTAATTATCACAAGATTCAATCTCTGCCAACAGAATTTCTTCACTTGCGTCTTCAGCAAGAAGCCCCTCGTACAATTCTTGATCACCAGTGACTAGTAGTTCAAATTTCTGCTGCAGTAAGTCCCACAGAACTTGCACTTGTCGACTGTCCACAGTCTCTGTGGCTGAATATTGTTCTAAGTCATTGGCACTTTTTGTAAACGCGGCACGAAATACTTTTCTATTTTTTCTTTTTTGTTCCATTTTTCCGTACAGTAACAAACTCGGTCAAAACCACGTACGTTTCGAATACTGTCGATCAACGCCGTAAAAGTTTGTTTCCGCCCGCCGAAAAATTATTGCAAATTTCCGAACTCTAACCGGAACCGAAATTACAAACCTGGTCAAAACCACGCACGTTCCGAATACTGTCGACTACGCCGTAAAAGTTTGTTTCCGTTCGCCGAAAAATTATTGCAAATTTCCGAACTCTAACCGGAACCGAAATTACAAACCCGGTCAAAACCACGCACGTTCCGAATACTGTCGACTACGCCGTAAAAGTTTGTTTCCGTTCGCCGAAAAATCGCTATTGAAATTGCAAATTCCGAACAGAAATTACACTAACAACTTAAAAAAAGAAGTCCTGCCACGGTCGCCACTAATGTTGCATCCGGATAAAACTCATCGGAAACAACGAAGTAGTTGGAAGTGCAATTAACAGTAACGGAAAGAAATACTTTAATGAACCAAAATACACGAGTACAGATTTTTATGCCGTTCTATATACTGACATTTTTTCTGACTTATTTTTATTTTCTATGACATCAACGAACTCGAATAAAATCCTGACATTAACAAACTAGAATAAAATCCCGACAGTTGTGTTTTGTTTGTGTTATGAAATCTCATCTACTTTTAACAGCCAAATAAACAAAAAGACGAAAATCTCAAATTATAACCTCAAAATTTGTATAACCATCGCACTGGGCGCAAGCGCTTTGCTCCACCAATGGGTGTGTCTGTCACAATTTCGTGGCTCACACTGTGTAAATGGAAGTAATTTAACACCGTTTCGACGAAGCGTGTGTATTGTTAATTGAACAAAAACCATTCGATCTCACCAAAAAACATTACCAAAAAATAAAATCTTATTATATTTCAATTAAAACTGTCTCGCTTTGGCAAAATTGCTTAGATACATTAATAACAATTCCAAATGAAATGAGTCATTGAGGAATTAATGCAACGGGCAATGATACAGAAAGAAATTCCTAAGGTTGATTGTACTTTCATTGCAATAACTGGCGAAGCTTACGAAAATGTGCAGTTTAGGTTATCAAAAGAGTAATAAAAAGTACCTAATTGTTTTCAAGTTTTTGAGTTCCGATATTGAATACCAAGGACAAATCTATGAATATTCGAATTGTGTACGAGGTATTGTCACCTCTAATTTTCAACTTATATATCGAAGATGCGATTAATATTGTTAAGGAAAGAACAGCCTCAGGGATCAATGTACAGGGCCAAACTATTAACATGCTCAGATTTGCGGATGATATAGCAGTGTTAGCATCTAGCAAAGAAGAATTAGGAGCGGCTTTGAATGAAATGGAAGCAGTTTTGACACAGGGCTTCGGCATGAAAATCAATAAAAAGAAAACTAAAATTTTGGTATGTAGGGGATGCGAAAATAGAACTAAAATGGAAATACAAATTGGAAATGAGAAGATAGAGGAGGTCGCGGATTTCTGCTACTTAGGAAGTAAAATTACTCAAGACGGTAGGAGCACTAAAGATATAAAACAAAGAATGGCGCAGGGCCGAGTTGCGTTTAACAAAAAGAAACAACTGTTATGCTCGAGAACGGTTAATATAGAGACTAGGAAGAGACTCTTAACGTCGTATGTATGGAGTACGGCATTATACGGGTGCGAAACTTGGACAATAGGAGAAGCGGATAGAAAAAGAGTAGAAGCGTTTGAAATGTGGTGCTACAGACGCATGATGAAGATACCGTGGATAGATAAGGTTAGCAATAGGGAAGTATTAGAAAGAGTTGGGGAAAAGCGAAAGGTATGGAAAACAATAAAGAGTAGGAGAGATAGGATGGTAGGACACCTTCTAAGACACGAAGGAATAGTTCGTGACATACTAGAGTCAGAGATAGGAATAAAAAGAGGTAGGGGTAGGCCTAGATTAGACTACTGCTCTCAAATAGTTAGGGATGTAGGATGTTCTACTTTTAGGGAAATGCGTAGGTTAGCTCAGGATAGAAAAGAATGGAGGTACGCGTCCAACCAGTCTTCGGACTGAGAACCTTATGATGATGATATTCTTACTGTCGTGTGGTATTCGAAAGGTTATTTTTTGACGTTCAAATGTGAAACAACTCTTCAATATTAGCTTTGTTTGTTATTCAGTGTTGGTGTAATTCAGAACATACACTGCACTGTAGTGAGTGCAGGCAGTGTAGTGTAGAAATTTGCACTGTTACCAAACGTGCCGGTGTAGTTTGATGCTAGTACAAACGTCAGTTTCTCAATAATTTAGAATTCATAAATAGGTACTCTGTGGTCAATTCAAATTTAACATCAGTAGTGAAGTGATAACAGACCTGAATTACATTTCTCAGCATCTTCTTCCGATAATCAAAATTCATGAATTATCACTGTTTCCAAGTCAATTAACTGCACTTTTCTAACATTTGAACTTGAACAAGCCATTCTTGGCGTTTTTCTTTTCTTAAACTGAACCGATAAATCGTCCCATAAATCTTATTAACAAAGCGAATTTCAGAGGTTTTGACGTTTGACGTTTATAACCCCTCCACCAGCCAAATCCCGCTTTACACTCGTTACACCTCCTCTTGACCAGGTGTAGATAGTGCAGCCTGGAGTACACTGCACTGTTATACCAAACAACTTACACAAGTTGCACTCGAGGCATAACAAACAACTTAGTGCAGGAAAGTGCAGTTTAGGTTGCACCAGTGTTGGATAACAAACAAAGCTATTATTCTTTCAGTGTCACAATTTGCGATTAAAACATATGACATATGTCAAAACCAGAAAACAAGTCGTTTTATCAACAAAAACAAAATACTAAAAAAAATTCTCGCTGGGACAAGTTAGGTAAAAAATTCTCGCTATAATAGTGATTTAATTGGTCAGAAGTAAACGCGTGATCAAAAATACTGTTCATTTATTGGATTATTTTTTGACGTTTCTATTTTCCAATCAATTAACAGTATTTTTGATCACGTGTTAAATTCTGTCCAATTAAATCATTATTATAGTGAGAATTTTTTACTTAACTTGTCCCAGCGGGAATTTTTTTTAGTATGTTTTATTTGTTGATAAACGACTGATTTTCTGGTTTTGACATATGTCAAATATGTTTTAATCACAAATTGTTACAATAAAAGAATAATATTGAAGAGTTTTTTCTTATTTGAACGTCAAAAAATAATCTTTCGAATACCACACGAGAGTAAGAATAACTTAGAAAATAATTCTCCACATTCTACTCAAACTTGTCGCCATTCGGCAATAGCCACTCGAGCCCTACGGGCTCTCGTGTCTATTGCCTGGCGACAAGTTTTCGAAAATCTGTCGAATTATTTTCAAGTTATTCTCACTCTCTTGTGATATTACTACTGAAAATAGAAACGCTAAAAAATAACGGAAATAATACACGCTTCTAGACCCAAATGCAATGTTCCTATTGGTCAATTTGACGATGAAAAAAATAATCATTAGATAAATGTCCTTGATTCCATTTCAAACAGTAAGAACAGGTACAAATAAGTCAAAAATCATAAATTTATGGATAAAGTAAGCTTCGAGGGTATACAGGTGGTCCTTAAGTATTCAGAGGTGGTTCTTTACATTAGTCCCGTCTTTAGTGCTCAAATTCTCCACCCTTAACTAAGAGTCAGTTGTAGGTAGTAATGAAAACAACGACACTCGCATTAAAAGACAGCCAGTAAGTTTGTCTTTTAAAAATAAAAACTTTGTTGCTTTAATTACACACAAAAAGTTAAAATTAGTAGGTACATTAGTAGGTTATTCAAAGAACATGAATACACACTGAGCTTGCACAATTATTTTAAAATGTTTACTACAGTGGCACTTTTAAACTAATTTACGTCGATATGTTTACGTCATTTCCAAAAGTATAGGTTAGAAATGAGTAAAAAGATAAACTTACATTGAGTATTATAAGAAGCCACTTTCTAAATCCATGCCTCATAAAAGACGGCGGTACTGTAATTGAAATCAGCACATGTTTCGCTGACAACATCAACATCTTCAGTAATATGGATAAAAACTATTCAAACTGAGAATAACGATCAAGAAAGTCTTGTACACATATGCTGTGCCGACTTATAAAGAAAGCAGGGGCATTTTGAGGAAAGCATTCAAAAGACTAGTCGCAACCCGGTCGTCGACTGCTATGTCGGCTTCACAAACAAGCAAGTGTTTGCACATCTATCTCTTTAAATGTCTTTGGTAATATGTTATATTTATGTTACGATCTTGAGGGGGAAGTTTTGGCGTCACAGGTCCGTGATCGAAAGCGATGAAAGATTATTTGTAAAGTTGGCATTTGCTTTCATTTAATATCTACGTAGGTACTTATTCTGCCTTCTTTGTCGACTTATACCTGTATAACTCATTGCTTAACAAATGAACAGCTTTTGACGGATTTATGGAAAACCGCTAAACTCATATGTCAATAAATTATTTTCCAATACCATATTTGCGCAAAATATTTCCAATTAATAACTGACAACGACATAGTTATTTCTGCATAAACATGGTATTACGAACTGTATTGAAATATTACAGTTATTTCAGATATAATTAGTTATGGGTAGGTAGCTACGTTTCGTAAAAATTTCGTCTTGAATTATTTTCCTGGTTACAGTCGGTGCTTCAAACAGGAGAATGAGTAATTAATGACGTCAAAGCGTGCTAATATAGTTTATTTAATAAATTTATTCTAACGGAAATTTATGCGACATCCTTTATTGGCATTCTTGGATACAGGATTCAGTTGCTTCTGGTATGGGCAGTGTCGTAACTAGGGCAGGGCAACCGGGGCACCCGCCAGGGGCGCAAGCTCCGGGGGGCGCAATTTTAAGCTTCGTCTGCCTTACAAAACAGAAAAATACAAAATGAAAATTTAAGTTTATTTACTTAACTTAGTCACCAGATTCAAATATCTGATTGATTATAAGTTAAGTGTGTAAGTAAATGTTTTTTACAATGAAATAATGAACATTATCATCATCATAAGGTTCTCAGTCCGAAGACTGGTTGGACGCGTACCTCCATTCTTTTCTATCCTGAGCTAACCTACGCATTTCCCTAAAAGTAGAACATCCTACATCCCTAACTATTTGAGAGCAGTAGTCTAATCTAGGCCTACCCCTACCTCTTTTTATTCCTATCTCTGACTCTAGTATGTCACGAACTATTCCTTCGTGTCTTAGAAGGTGTCCTACCATCCTATCTCTCCTACTCTTTATTGTTTTCCATACCTTTCGCTTTTCCCCAACTCTTTCTAATACTTCCCTATTGCTAACCTTATCTATCCACGGTATCTTCATCATGCGTCTGTAACACCACAGTTCAAACGCTTCTACTCTTTTTCTATCCGCTTCTCCTATTGTCCAAGTTTCGCACCCGTATAATGCCGTACTCCATACATACGACTTTAAGAGTCTCTTCCTAGTCTCTATATTAACCGTTCTCGAGCATAACAGTTGTTTCTTTTTGTTAAACGCAACTCGGCCCTGCGCCATTCTTTGTTTTATATCTTTAGTGCTCCTACCGTCTTGAGTTATTTTACTTCCTAAGTAGCAGAAATCCGCGACCTCCTCTATCTTCTCATTTCCAATTTGTATTTCCATTTTAGTTCTATTTTCACATCCCCTACATACCAAAATTTTAGTTTTCTTTTTATTGATTTTCATGCCGAAGCCCTGTGTCAAAACTGCTTCCATTTCATTCAGAGCCGCTCCTAATTCTTCTTTGCTAGATGCTAACACTGCTATATCATCCGCAAATCTGAGCATGTTAATAGTTTGGCCCTGTACATTGATCCCTGAAGCTGTTCTTTCCTTAACAATATTAATCGCATCTTCGATATATAAGTTGAAAACTAGAGGTGACAATGCACATCCCTGTCTCACTCCCTTCCGGATATCTACTTCCCTTTGTTCCTGCTCACATTCTATAACTGCCTTTTGCTCTTTGTAGAGATTATGTATTATTCTTCTGTCCCTGTATTTCATCCCTACCTTTCTCAGCACTTCGAACATCTTCCCCCATTTTACGTTGTCAAAGGCTTTTTCTAAATCTACAAATCCTATATAGACGCTCTTTCTCTTTTCTATCGTTTTTTCTATAATTACTCGTAAAGCTAGAATGGCCTCGCGCGTTCCTCTATTTCGTCTAAATCCGAACTGATCTTCTCCTAATATTTCTTCCGCCTTTTTCTCCATCCTTCTTTGCACAATTCTAGTTAAAATTTTTGACGCATGGGAAGTTAAACTGATAGTTCTAAAATTTTCGCATCTATCCGCGCCTTTTCTTTTTGGCAAAGCTACTATGATGTTCCGTTTGTAATCTTCTGGAATCTCGCCTGTCAGGTATATGCGACTAACTAGTTTAAATAAACGATCTATTACCTCTTGACCTGCGCACTTTAAGATTTCTGCCTGCAAGCCATCTATACCTGGTGCTTTATTATTCCTTAAACTTTTTAGTGCTATCTCAAACTCTTCTCTCATTCGGCAATAGCCACTCGAGCCCTACGGGCTCTCGTGTCTATTGCCTGGCGACAAGTTTTCGAAAATCTGTCGAATTATTTTCAAGTTATTCTCACTTCGTTACATACGGTTATTTTTTGCCGTTTCTATTTTCCAATAAATGAACAGTATTTTTGATCACGCGTTTAATTCTGACCAATTAAATCATTATTATAGTGAGAATTTTTTACCTAACTTATCCCAGCGGGAATTTTTTTTAGTATTTTGTTTTTGTTGATAAAACGACTTGTTTTCTGGTTTTGACATATTGTCTTATATGTTTTAATCGCAAATTGTGACATTGAAAGAATAATATTGACAGTTGTTTCATATTTGAACGTCAAAAAATAACCTTTCGAATACCACACGACAGTAAGAATAACTTGGAAAATAATTCTCCACATTTTACTCAAACTTGTCGCCATTCGGCAATAGCCACTCGAGCCCTACGGGCTCTCGTGTCTACTGCCTGGCGACAAGTTTTCGAAAATCTGTCGAATTATTTTCAAGTAATTCTCACTCTCTTGTGATATTACATACGGTAATTTTTTTCGATAATTTTGCTTGTTGATAAGTTGCCATAGTTTCGAATTTGTAGGTGCTTTTATAATGTATAATCTAGATACTTTAGTACCTGCCAAACGTCAAATATCCCCAACACATTTCTTTGTATGTGAATTAATTGAAATAAAATTTGGTTTTGAACTACCTTGCTTCGATTCAAAAAATAATCTTGTCAAATACAATTCGTGGTCTGGAATTTTTAGGTAATTTTACTCTAGCTGTTGCTTTTACTGGCCACTCGTGCAAATTTGACAGAAGATCACTCGCGCAAGCGCTCGTGATCTTTTAACTGTCAAATTTACGCTCGTGGCTACCAAGCAACGCAACAGCTTTCGTAAAATTTCCGACAATTCCAGACCACTTAGGCCCGGTTTTTCAAAGAATCCAACACCGCGTTAAGTCTGACACCGGCTTTGTTGCTATGATACCGGCTTTCTGATTGGTTGTATCATAGCAACGAAGCCGGTGTCAGACTTAACCCGGTGTTGGATTCTTTGAAAAACCCGGCCTTATTGTATTACTACAGAAAATTATTTTATTTCGTCAGAAATCATGTATTATAGGTTTCCATGACAACGTTCTGTCAAAGGTTGCTTGTTTTGTACACTTGTCTAAACTTAAGAGGTCTAAATATGGCAGTAAAAGTGCAACTTCCCATGAGTTTTTCTAGATAAAGTAAAGTATGCCATTCTCTAGTTGTGGCTTAACATAAGTGTATACTACTATCGCAGTAAAGATATTGCTTTAATTGCAGATCTTCAGGAAAAACTTCTGCGAAATCAACTTTATGGTACAAGAAGGAACTGCATATTTGTTGGGTTTCTACTTATTTTTACGGTGTACTATGTAGCTAAAATCCATCAAATGTAATTACAATCCATAACGGGAACGTACAAGTACCTATATCAACCATAATTTAAAGGAATGCGCTCACTACCTACATATATAATTTACAAATGACACATTTAAAACAGAAAAATATGTTCTCCGTATTTATATACTTTTTAAGGTTGACTTGCTTTCACTATTAACAAGGCAATGTCACAAAATCACTGATCGATAAAATCCACGCATCATCGATGACCGACCTCTCTTGACAGATTTATTTCAGATCATGAGGGACACCCAAAAACGGTACAGTTATATTTATTGACGAAAAAGTAGGAAAAAGGTTCTGCAATTCGTTTAGCATTTCCGATTTTGCTGCCGGAAAAAAATTGTTGTGACCAATCCGACAATTGCTCCTGACGTCAAACAACGATAAGCTCGCGGTCTTCCTTATCGGCCGCTTTTTTGCGGCCGGGTATTGACGGCGTTGGCGGCAAAAAGTCACGATTCTATAACAATAAACGCAGAATGCTTCCTAGCAATTGCGGCATTCGCAATGAATTTGTTGCAGTAAATGCAAAGTTTCAAGAACGTTATTTGTTTCGTGTTATAACATTTTTGTGTCATTATGGTCCAAAATTTATGACGCTACTGACGTTTACTGACCAAAGCCACCTAATTATTTTTTATTGAAAGGGGTTTACACACTGCTGTATTTGTGAAATCTATAAATACTTTCCCCATAATACTTAGGATTATACAAGGTGGTTAAGTTATGCAAAAGGGATTTTTTCTCAAAAATTTCAAATAGAATACCATGTATATTATTTGCACAACTGACAGTTAACTAAGCTTTTAATTGATGTAGATATTGACAGGTCTACTACTGATAGTTTCGGCAGATGTTACGATTGAACATCAAAATTTTTAAATTTCATTATTAGTTTATACTCTTTTTGGTGAATTCCCCCTATTCTGTTGCTCAAAAATCACAATAATGTTTATATTTTGTATTTACAAATTGGTATCAATATAAAGACAATAAATCTTATTGTAAAATTGTTTCTTGATGGTTATAATGCCTTTTTAAATTCGGGTATAATTTTCAAACAAGGAGTGCCATGGAAGAAAATATTATCTTTAAGAAATAATCTTGCAATGGGATTTTTTGTATTAATGTAAACTTCATTTGCTAAATATTTTATAGAAACAAAATGCAGACCTTTTTTGGAGTTTTGGGTGACAAAATAGGGGAGATCGTCAAAAATAATGGAAAATACTAAAGAAACTCTACATTTTTATAATTCAATTGTACATTCTGTCGAAACTTTTACTGGTAGATTTGACAATATCCACATCAATAAAAAGCTTAGTAAAATGACAATCAGTTGTATAAATAATATACATGGTGTTCCATTAGAAATTTTTGAGAAAAATTCTGTTTTGCAAAACTTAACCACCCTGTATTATCTCAAGTATTATGATAGAATTATTTATAGATTTCAAAAATACAGCAGTGTGTGAACCTATTTCAATAAAGAAATTTTAGGTGGCTTTGGTCAGTATGCGTCAGTAGCGTCATAAATTTGGGTCCATAATGGCACAAAAATGACAATATCTCAACATTCCTTAGTCAAAACTACATCATGTAGTATATCAATTTTCATGGAAGTTAGGGGTATAAAATGTTCAACTTTTGGGGGAGGGTATGGGGACTAGTCCATGCACCCCAAAAATAGAACTGTGAGAGCTCCTAAAAGAAGAGTTTATAAATCCCTTTTAGGAATTCAAACGAGTCATATTTTTGTCAACGTTATTTATGGAACAGGAGTCCTAATCTCCTATTGCATATATCCAATTATGTAATTCAATTTTAATGTGTCCTTCCAAACTCCTTTTAGCATATATGTAAATATTAAAACGAAGCTGCAGTGAATTCGTGATAGATAAAAATCTCCTACAATACCTAAAAATACATAATGGTTGAGCACGTCCTTCCCCACGCAAATTGACCTCTCTCGAGTGATTAAACAGATTTATTCTCTATAAGGAACTCGTAATCCGCAATGGTATTGCTCTATATCTCAGAAAAATGACTGATAGACAGTAACCGGAGCAGTTCCGGTGGGTCGTGATTGACCTCGTGCCCTTCCCCTATCTCGGAAGTTATTACTATTTCCAACGCGAGGTTGTCGTTGTGTAACGGAAAACGGCGTAAAACAATTATTGCGTGGGCGGACAAATTTATCAATTGTTCATATTTTATGTATCTGCAGCTCGACTGCTGAAAGAAGGTCAACGCTGCTGCAAAAGAGGGGATTCTATCACATCTAGCTTTCGAAAAATCGATGGGAGATGGTGCACAAGAGTCTACACAATGTTTCGCCAACCAATAGGGAGGTTCGGAGAAAAATAAGATATCTATTTTTGGCATGAAAATTACAGAAAAATGTTATTGTAATTGATTTACGGCGAAATTTTTTTTCTATAAATTTTTTTTGCGGCGTACCTAATAAGCGAAAGAAATTAGCTTATCACGCCCACATGCTAGTTCGCTTTGTTATTGGTTTGACGTCAGAGATTCGTAAGGCGCTCCTCCCACTTCTCTTGAAGTGCCCTTAAAGCGGCACCTATCTCATAACATACTTATTAGGACTATTTCCAGCGTGAATTTTTAAAGTAAGGTGTCAAGGAAACATAAAACAAAGACAACATAATCGGTATAATGATGCAACAAGGGTATCAAAAGTCCGATTCACATAATTTGCCATATTTATGTAGTAGGTAGGTAAATATCCCGGTAAATGTGGAAATGGTGTGTGATTCTTGCATCTAACCCCAATTTCATTCAACCTTCAAACAGTAGTGTAAAGGCAGACCGGTATAAGTAAAACAAAGTCAACAATTTATTAACTGTACATGCCTTTTATAATTCAGCATAAGTAGGTAAGGTATGTAGATTGTAGATACCTGCTTACTTCTGTTTGTAAAATAGGTACCTACCTATATTATCTAATACAATACAATACATACCTACTCATTTATGTAGGTATGTATACCTAAGTGATTGACAAGTTATCAAGTTAACAGTTTTATAACGGATTGGAATTTTTTTAAAAAAACGGAAACAAATAATACAACTCACGCGAATCAAAAAACTACGCTACGTAGGTACTAGGTACTTGTTTAACAAAAAAGAAACAACTGCTATATTCTGGAACGATTAATGTAGAAACTCGGAAGAGACTCTTAAAGACGCATGTATGGAGTACAGAATTATACCTATGGGTGCGAACCTTGGACAATGGGAGAAGCGGATTGAAAAAGAGTAGAAGCGTTTGAAATGTGATGCTACAGACGGGTGTTGAAGATACCGTGGATAGACAAGTTAGCAATAAGGAGGAATTAGAAAGAGTTGGGGGAAAGAGAAAAGTATGGAAGACAATAAAGAATAGGGGATAGGATCGTAGGATGGTAGGATACCTTCTGAGACACAAAGGAATAGTTCGCGACATACTAGAGTCAGAGATAGGAATAAAGAGGTAGAGGTTGGAGCAGATTAGACTACTGCTCTCAAATAGTTGGGGATGTAGAATGTTCTACTTTTACGGAAATGCGTAGGCTAACTCAGGGAAAGGATGGAGGTACGCGTCCTACCAGTCTTCAAAAGAGAACTTTATGATGACGAACTATTTAATTATTATTGTAAAATAGTTAATAAAATTTTATTTTTTAGTTCAGGGAGGGAACGCTACGGCGATTCAGTATTTGGCTCCGTCATGTTTCTAGCATCCTGCTTCAAATTATGCTAACCGTAACACGTTACCAAGTACCAAGGGGTCCCAGAAAACTGTCGCAACTTTTGCAATGATAAACTAACTCGCGAAAATATCGATAATGCTGACCGATTTTCCTTCTGGCTCCAACAAACCACTTTTTCCGTTTTATTGGTGTGCTGTACGATGTATTATTCTGGGTACAAAACAGAAAACACCAGTTAGAACCACTTAATAATATTTAGCAATTTAACTACACATGCATATGCATAATACTTATGGGACTGCTGCGCGCTGAAGCTGGGACTTGTATGTTATACTAAGTTCTGACGTCACGCGGCCTACTCTCGCTGCAAGGTACGATTTCTAGCCTCGCACCGACGGAAAACTTTGCAACGGCTTCACAGGCGAAGGAATTTTTTTTAAACAAAAATTAACAACATAACTGCCTTCAGTATAATAAACTCTATCAATTTTAATGAAATTTGAAAATTACCGAACCTGCCTATTAATGTCTACACGAGCATTTTTAATCCTGCAATCCTTAAAAAGAATAAATGGATCTTCATCTTTCGTTGGTTAACCCTGTATATGATTTAACCAGTTTTAAACCTTTCCCGATCGTTAATACGTTGAAAAAATATTGATATTACTCCCCGGTGCGAGACTAACCCGATTTAAAAGTGACCCTCTCGGCTAATTGCAAAAAATATATATCAAGTTCACCACGTAGCAGGTTTTATGCAAATTTATCAAACAATTACGTTCAGGCATTTTAGTTTACCCTCATGTACTCACACTTGTAGTGAGAACAAGGAAGCAGTGGCGGTTTCTCTTTAAGGTCAGTTGGTCAATGACCCTCCTAAAATATTCTAATCAAAACCATAATTTTAATAAAAATATTTTTTGTCTAACAGTCTCAAATTTAAAATCTTCAGCGGTCTGCATTCGCAGCAATACTAGAAATAGCCAAGCGTCAAGCAGCGCTGCGCGCTCGCTAGCAAGCCGGGACATTATTCAAATTGACCCTGCACAGCTCTTATGGCTTATGGAGAAATGCATGTAAAGAAGAACAGTGACAGCAGATGGCGAATTCTTGAGTGGAAGTGAGAGTCACCTTTTACTCCTATATCTCCAACATGGTCAATGTCCCGATTACAACTGCGCAGAATCGAGTTTAGTTCTACAGCATTCAGTTATATTTTCTCTGGACTTGGACTCTGGATCTCAGTTCTTCTTAGATAGCAGGCGGGAAACCTTTCTTTATTGTTGCGGATGTGAACTGTGATCGTTGTGAAGTTCTGATCGTTGAGAAATTTTGTGTGTTTAGCAAAACAAGACGAGTGTTGTTGAGGATATATTTGCCTTAAAGTCAGCTGGAACATTAAATTATGAACGCCGGCTTGAAAAGAGGGAAAGTGGACGGCCGAAACCAAAACTGAATTTGAAGCAGACAACAAAGGATAAAGGTAAAAATGTCCAAAGATATTTTAAAGAATCGATGTACAATTTGTGCGACTGGATTTGTGGATGCAGTGTTAAAAATGCGTTCTTTTGCTATCCGTGCTTATTATTTTCAAATGATGCTATATGGGCTAAAAATGGAGTAACCGATATTAAACATTTAAAAGACAAAATTAAAAAGCATGCTTCTTCTTCTTCTCATATAAATTGTTCAATGAGTTACGCCAGTTTAGGACGTGTAGACATAAGACAGCAACTTGATAGTGCATATCGCAAATCAGTGCACGACTTTAATGAATCGGTTTCTAAAAATAGGTATATTTTAAACAAAATAATTGATTGTGTAAAATTTTGTGGAGTCTTTGAAATTGGATTGCGCGGTCATGACGAAAGTGACATGTCCAATAATCCTGGGATTTTTCGTGGCCTTATAGATTTTGTCTCTGAACTAGACATAATATTTAAAGAGCACCTTGAAAAAATACAGTATTCAAAGGAATATCAAAAACAATTCAAAACGAAATTTTAGATTCAATGTTGGCCGTTGTACACACACATATAATAAAGGAAATTGACCAGACAAATTTTGTGGCAATTCAAGTTGATGAGAGCACAGATAGCTCCAATAAAACGCAAATGATTTTTATCTTTCGATATGTATTAGATGGTATTGTGCATGAAAGATTTTGGAAATTTGTCAACCCTCCAGGAACCACAGCACAACATTTATCCGATGCAATAATTATTAAAAATTAATGAAGCACCCCATAAATTGATTGCTCAAAGTTACGATGGTGCATCAGTCATGAGCGGTAAGCTGGGAGGAGTACAAACAAAAATTAAAGAAATGTACCCAAATGCACACTTTATTCATTGTTATGCCCATCAACTTAATCTTATCCTCCAAAAAGCGGCGAGTCAACACAAACCGATAAAAATATTTTTTGCAAATTTACATGCATTTTCGTCTTTTTTCGGACGATCCCCAAAACGTACGGCGGTATTGGATAGGGTGGTTAAGGTGAGATTACCTAAAGCTGCACCCACTCGATGGGCTTTCAATACAAAGTGTGTTGAAACTGTACACACTTATAAAGATGATTTAATATATGTTGTTTGGAGCAAATCATTGATGAGGAGGAAGACGGAAATAATATAAATCAAGCAACTGGTTTAAAAAGGCATTTGGAAGATGAACTTTTTTTATTTTGGTTAAATTTTTTTCATAAAATAATGCCTCATGTAGACATATTGTTCAAACAATTACAAAAGCGAGATATTGATATTATATCAGTCAAAAACTACATAATGTCTTTCAACAGCAATATCCAAAAAGTGAGAAGTGCTATTTTAGAATCGGAAGAACCAAGTACATCATCAGCGAAAAGAAGGAAAGTTAATGCAGGGGATCCTAAACGACTAACTGCACTTGAAATTTGCGACATTATTATGTCTGAAATTCATCATAGATTTGGATTCAATGATCATCTCATGATTTCACAGTTATTTCAGACGGAGAAATTTGAAGCATACACTACCAATTTTCCCCAAAATATTTTAAATATGGTGAAGGCTAATTATGCTACAATAGATATTTCCAAACTAAAATCAGAACTTGAAGTAATATATTGTCGTGAGGATTTTCGTAACAGTGCCGGTGCAGTCGCCATTCTTCAACTTTTTATTAACATGAATTTGTCCGAAACATTTTCTGAAGCAGTGAACTTGTTAAATATCTTGTGTACACTACCAATGACAACCGTGGAAAGTGAGAGATGTTTTTCAACTTTGAAACGGATAAAAACATTTTTACGCAATACAATGGGACAGTCTAGACTTAGTGCCTTGTCTATGTTGAGCATCGAGAAAACGCTTGTCAAGAGCATTCCAAACTTCAACGAGAAAGTCATAGACCATTTTGCGGAACAGAAGGAGAGGAGAATTGACTTGAAATATATGTAAGCACGTTTAAGGTATGTTTTATTTTAACAATATGCCCCCTTATATTTTTGAAGATTTGGACATACAACGTGTCCTATAAAGTTCTCTACATATGGGAAACTTTTTTATTATCCGTTTGTGAAAAAATAATATTCTTCATAAAAAGCTCTGAATTGCTCAAAAATCAAAATGCACTCCCAACATTCCAAAAATATCGGATAATATACAAGGGAGATAAAAAAATAATAATTTGACTGAAGAGTAAAGTACCCTTATTTTTGAAAATAATGAAAAATGTTATTCGGGAAAGTTATTCAGTATAAAAAGTTATGGACTATTATGAAATAACAGCCACCTATGATCAAATTTATGTTTCGTGAATTTAAAGCAAGAACAGCAATTTGCATTGAGAGAAAAGGTGGATATTTTGAGGCAATAGTTTAGGAAGTGCTCTAATTTAAATTTAAGTTAATTTAAAATAATTTTAGTTCTTTATTAGATATTAACACGTTTGTAATTTAGAAAAATAAATTTGATCATAGGTGGCTGTTATTTCATAATAGTCCATAACTTTTTATACTGAATAACTTTCCCGAATAACATTTTTCATTATTTTCAAAAATAAGGGTACTTTACTCTTTAGTCAAGTTATTATTTTTTGATCTCTCCTGTATATTATCCGATATTTTTGGAATGTTGCGAGTGCATTTTGATTTTTAAGCAATTCAGAGCTTTTTATGAAGAATATTTTTTTAATAAATGGATAATAAAAAAGTTTCCCATATGTAGAGAACTTTATAGGACACGTTGTATATGTATATATTTTTAGTATTAATTATAAGTTCCAAAACCAAAATGACCCCCCTGGTTATTAACCCACGAGCCGCCACTGCAAGGAAGTAAACTGAATGAAATGATTTAATTATTAATTTAATATGTATAGAATAATTGTTTTTTCCCGAGATAAGGTTACTTTGTGTGAAAGGGAATTTTAAACAACATTTGAATTCTTAATCAGTTTTGCATACAATTCGCATGATCGTTGAATAATAATAGTAATTAAAGTCACCTCCAGAGCGCGGTTTCATTGAGAATGGTAGTTATTAATTTTACGAATTGTAATAGTTTCCATTTTTGTGCAAAATTCGTTAATTTTCTCTTGCAACTGACTGGTCGTGGTAATAGCCAAAGTAACAGTCAAATCTTCTCAAAAGCACCGCTCTTGTCAGAATATTCTATTGCATGAACTTTCGAATGTCCACGGAAAACCGCAGACCACTGGGTTCATAACATATTCTATGGAACAAACGTGTTTGGTACAAAAATGTGAAATGTAAAAGAAGACTTGTTTGTAGATGAAAAAATTAATATAGATTAATAAAATAAAGAAATAAAATTTAGAAAAATTGAGAACAAGGAAGCAATTAGTCGTGTTCTAGTTTATTTAAATATTTAATGAGCTTTTGATTGGTTTACTAAATACCTCCAAAAGCCTGCGTTGCTTGCAACAGTCAAGGATGTGCAGCCGCAAGGCACTAAATGCAGTTTGTAAACTGCAATTTCGATTAAATTTTTTTTCTTTAATTTTTACCGGAATAACTGCATGCCTAATTTATATTTTATTGAAACTAAAGAATAATTATGGTAATATATTTGGTATTGTTTAAATTTTACGTCTTTTCTTTAAGAATACGAGGTTAATGAGAACTCGGTATATTAATTGAATAAATCCAATGCAAAATGTAAATTTCCTTTCAGAGATCAGAAAATGAACCGCAATTGAAGAGAACATTTTGCATTTTGAACACTTATAAACTTACTCGCGCTCACTGCCCTAGTCGAAGAAACGCATTTTGCCTGATTACAAAATAATTTACATCTGATATAATTCCCTGAAAACGCAGTTGTTGTCGTCTTTTAAAAGTAAAAGGATAAACATTTTCACAGTACAACGCTATACGGTTAACGAAAACTATATCTCCTGTTAAAATTTTGCACTGTAGGATATTGTCTCCCAATTGTAAAATTAACAATCTCGTACCATTACATAAGCCTTCATTAATGCTGAGATTTCTAACCAACATCACAATACAATATA
Source organism: Xestobium rufovillosum (assembly GCA_963966045.1). Lineage (NCBI taxonomy): Eukaryota > Metazoa > Arthropoda > Insecta > Coleoptera > Ptinidae > Xestobium > Xestobium rufovillosum. The sequence continues at coordinate 44,085,068 of OZ014493.1, forward strand.
CTCTCAACTTCAATTCATGCGGAAGAAAATTTGGCGGGTTTAAAGTATTTAAATATTCAGGGAGAATAGCATCGTTTGAATCTCCATTATCACAATTTTCAACACTATCCAAGTTTGTATACATTTCTTCCGTTTTTATATCTAACAGTTCTATCACTTTTTTGTTAATGTCTTCAACATCAGAATAGCTGATTAGGTCATATCTATGAATCGCTTTTCTGTAATTGATTCTTCCATATACAGGGTGATTCAGAACGGGCGTGCCAAATTAAAATGGGTGCTAGAGGAACTACAAATAAGACGAAAAGTTTATATGAACATATGTTCTAAAGTGACTACTAACAAAGATACAGGGTGTAAAAGTTTTAATATTTTCTTTAATATCGTAATGTAATAATTGATGTGTTTTCTCGTTCTTCTTGTTAGTTTTGTTAGTGTTATTCTTAATAAACTTTTTTTTTCAATTTTCACTTTCCTTGCATATCGGTGAAGCCATTATTGCATTGTGGAAAATTTCAGTGCATGTGCACGATTTCACAAAAAGTTATTTCATTCAAAAACTAAGCATTTTACGAAAAATTTTGAAGACACCAATGTCTTCCCAAATTGACGGTAGATTTCAAATACATTAATATCACCTGCATTCGCCAGTGGCGTAACATTGGATTGGGGAAGTAAATAAACGGCCTACCCCGTAGCAACGCTACTGATGGGGCTAGCAGAGCAAATTTTTTGTTGGAAAATTAGAACTTGACAAATGAAAACGACACCTTAAATTTCAACTCAATAACTTTCCTAGTTACTAAGATAATAAAAAAGTATTTAAAAAATATTAAAAATTTAACACCCTGTATCTTTGTTAGTAGTCACTTTAGAACATATGTTCATATAAACTTTTCGTCTTATTTGGAGTTCCTCTAGAGCCCATTTTAATTTGGCACACCCGTTCTGAATCACCCTGTATACGTTCAACGATATCCGAATTATAAATGGCTATTATTTAAAGGGGCGGTACTATATTACAGTTTTGGTCAGTGTGAAAATACAAATTATAAGTTCAATAACAGATTGGGCAGTAAAATATGAGCAGTAAAAAATCTGGAAACAAGGAGTAACATATCTTCAAATGAGTAGCTCAATAAATATTTGAATGCGTGAAAATCCAATTAGGCAGTAAAATGAATAAATGGGCAGTAACGCGTGTGCAGCCATTAAATCAAAATGGGTTCGTTAGAAGTCATGGGATAAGTAGTTCTATAAATACTTATGCAGTACAAAATATGATCGGCCTGTTAAATGATACATATAATGTTTATTTAAGTTAGGCAGCGAAAAAGAAAATAACAATTAACAATGTAGATACATACTAAGAAAAAATTAAATTTATTGCACCATTAAAATTATTCAGTGTCAACGAGTGAAACTTACTACGCTCCGCTCGCTTCGTTTCGCTCGGCTTGACCTTAATCTGACTGATTTTTGGACAAAAAGTGTCAGTTGTTAGCGTTTATAATGTTATAAGGTGCGCATTTTCAAGTGAATAATATTTGGAGAGAATAATATAAACGCTAACGACTGACACTTTTTAATCCAAAACTGTGTCAGGTTAAGGTCAAGCGGAGAGAGCAAAGCGTTGTAAGTCTCAGTCGTTAGGATCCAAATGATGCATTATTCGATGCAGCATTACAAAAATGCTTTGTGGTGCAATGCGGTGCAATAGAAGTCGCAAAGGGATGAAGCAAAATTAATAATTTTTCTTACCTGTGAGGGACTAAGTTCAGTATTTTAAACATTTCTATGTCAAAACGGGGAGGGTTGCATTGAATAATTGGAATGGTGCAATGCTAGTGCAGTAGATAAAATCACTCTCAACTCAGTGATAAGATAGGTAATGAGCGAAACGAGGAAACGTCCTAATACTTATAGGCAAATCTCTTCCGATTGACTGTTCACAGTGCATAAGCTGCGCCCCTTTTAATGGAAGTGTGCCGCTCTTTTCAATGAAAATGCCGTTCGATTTTACCAAACGCCGAGAACTGGCGAACTATTTATCTAACTGCCCATTAAAACAATATACTGCCCATTCAATCATTTTAGAGATCAAATAATAATTGCACTGGACATTTATTTAATCTATCGATCGAGTAAGATTTGAACTGCCGCTGTAGGATTAAATAACAGACCAAATTCTTTTATATTGCTGACCACGTTCTACTGCCACATTAAGTTAATTACCGCCAAAAAAGTTTAATACCGCCCGCGTGAATTTTTAACTGCCCGATGAAACTGCCTGGATGTTAAAACAACTGCCCAAATAATTACTTCCCATTATAAATACATCTCTGTGGCAATTCAAAATTGCTATTCATATCGTTCAAAACTCCATCTCCAACATCCAATAAAAACTTGTTGAATTCTTGTTCCTGTGGTACGGTAGAGCCCGCATATTTTGTGTTTAAGAAAATTTACGGAAATAACTCCAAAGAGAACTAAATTTCATACTTAAATTCACTGTTTCACAGCGGGTATCATTTATTTTAACTGGTAACAATTGTCAAAAATCTCCTAGCAACACCATAATTTTTCCACCAAACGGAACATCACAATTCATAAAGTCTCGTAAGGTTCTGTCTATAATGTCTAAAGCATACCTTGGCGCCACAGGAGCTTCATCCAAAGTAAAAACATCTACACTCCTTAAATAATCTGCTTTTGAATTTTTCTTCAGTAAACTGTAAAGGGTTGTATAAACATAAGTCTTACAGGAGCCTCCTGGACCTTCTATACAAAAACATGAAGATTCAGAAACTGATTCATTTATGTTAGCATCACATTTACCCAAAATAATATCTACAATTTCTTTCTGCTTTTCATTTAGGTGTTTATATTGTCGTGATTCTATTTCTATTGCTTGTTCTTCATTTGCATATTCAATGTCGTGGCATGGTAGGAAACATTGAAAGATTGTAACCTTCCGCAGAAAGCATGGAACTAATTTGAATCTAGGCTTTTTTGTCCTTCAGTATTGCTGTAACGTCTTTCATAATCTTGTGACATTGCTTCTTTAAATTCTTCCCACAATTCTTCCTGATAAATTGGTCGGCAATGCATTAAAATACGAATGAATAAATATCTCAGCTGTCTGGGCATCATCCAAATTTCAGCTGCATTTATGCATGGCTCTTTTCCACTCGTGATGATCTTAAATAAGACCTAATTTTCAACACGCAGTTACATAAGATTCCTGTATTTCTCCGTTTACTGTTTTCAGTTCTTCAAATCTGTTTGCTCCTTTAATGTGAAGTAATAATAATCGAAAATGAAATAGTTCAATTTGGCTGGGGCTTACGGAGTACTTGCGTCCAATAACTTTGAATTGTTTCTGACGGCCTATACTTTTACAACGACAACAAACATGATACCTACCTGTGATAGTTCAGACGTACGCACTTTTGGCGATCGGCTCCCGTACGTATTAAAAAGAAACGGAAACGAAAAATCTGACCTCGCTAGATCGAAACGGTACGTGCCTATTGGGCATTCTCCACGACTAACATCACTTTTATTAAATATTGCACACATGCTTCAAAAAATTTGCTTAAATTGTTAAATAATAAATCTACGAAGGCGACATCTTTTGATGAAACGCATGCACGAAACAGCGGTGCTATAAACCAGATTGCTTGAAAGTGACAATATACTGCCACCTGGTGTAAGTTTTGTATGAGCTTCCAATAACGATGGCCAAATTGGTTTACAGCTCGGCTGCTTCTCACAACTCGCACATTTCATCAGAAGATGTCGCCGCCGTATTATACCGTCAATCCTGAAATAATTAGCTTTTAAAGAATGGCAATTATATTTCTGATAAATTCACATATTCTCGATCCTGGTCAGCTATAAATGATTTAAAAAGAGACCTTTGAGTTGAAAGTTTAATTCTCACAGCGACTTACGGTAATAAAATTAAGAATGCATTTAAGATTTTAAACACCGGAAGATTCATCTTCAAAAAATTGGGCCAGATAACATTCATATAAATTGCTAAGATCTATCAGATACGGTTAACTTTACTATAGAAGGTGGACCAGTCTGTATACAGTGTGTTCGTTCACCTAGTAGCTGTTTTCATCTTTAGTGAAAGTTTTATTTATATATTTTTGAATTCCTCAAACAATTTTAGTAAGAGGTTATGTTTAGTATGAATTTTCCCAAAATTGTATGTTTTTGGGAGTAGTTGTTCGAACGGTCCAGTACCACTCGTACTTTATAGCCTTGTGATGTATGATAAGAGGTTTTTCGTTCTTTATCTAGAAAAACTTCGGTTTAAACTAAATTAAAGGTCAGAAAAATGTATTTCTTTAAATATGGGATTGTCAAATTACGACATGCGCAAATCGGAGAGATTTTTAATCGTTTTAGTACACAGAGGAGAGAAAGGACAGAGAGAGTATCTCACAGTTATGAATGCATCCCACAGTGTGAGGTGTGCAAAAGACTGGACTATCAATCACATTGATGTTAAGTTTTGTTTTATCTGTGTGTGAAAAATGATGACAATTTCGTTATTTAGTATCATAATTTTGTTATCGTTGTATCCTTTGCTTTTCGACTTCGATCGTTTGCATTTTTAGTACTTAAATGTAAGTAGAATATATGCACTTCTGAAAATAAGACATACATAAGCAAGACCGAACTAAGAAACCAAGACTAAAATAAAATTCGAATCTGTTTCGTATCTGACGTCATAATGTGTAATACCCCGCGCATTGTCATACCGGTGTTCGTGTACCATGGTACAATCCTAAAGAACTTTTTACTTATTGAAAATAATTAAATAAGTATAAAGTTTAGTTAAGTTTCTCCTGCCGGAAGCGCTAATTTAGCGAGTTACGGCCGCTAAATTGTCTTGGTGGCACCAAATTGTTAATATGTAATAAGACTTTGCAGTTTAGGTGTATTTCTTCGCCTTTCAGAACGTAAACTTTGTGTCGTTTCGCGTGTTGTACATAAGTGGATATACAGTTAATAGAATAATTGCATCTTGTGAGTACAATTGTGGAAATGCAGCTGCAACTTATTGTTTAATGTGCCATAGGTAAGTCGAATAACCTCTAGCTAACCAACATTTACCAGTTTTGTCTGCGTTTCAGCATTTTTTTTTAAATTTTTGATATGAAATTTTCCTTAGAACCTTCATTTCTTGGCGCGTATAAAGGAATAAATATCCCTAGACAGGAATAGCCGTAAATAGAGAAGAAACTTTTGCAAATTGTAACAATATAGTTAATATTCAGTTAGTGTGCAATTTAACGACGTGCAATGTTCCGAAAGACGTTGTTTTCGGTAGTTACGATGGCAGTTGCAGCAGCATATTCGCTCCACCAAAACGATTCAATGTTTTTAACTTGCATATTTTGCATCCTGTATTATTTCGCTCGGATAAATAACGTTTTTGCTCAAGAAAGTTCGGCTCGAAATAAATGTGTATCCCGGATTCCATTTCGTGTTTGTGGAAAATTATTAAACCCCGCCTGCGTTTCAAATCCGTATTGTGTCTCGTTATAATAAACTAATGGGTACGTTTACCGAACACGTTATACCTTTAGAGTTAGATTAATCTTCAACTCCTGAAGATGCTGACGTTGTCAGCGAAACACGTGTCAAGTTTAATCACTGTATCACTGTCTTTTGGCGCGTGAGGTTAACTTATTAAGAATTCATAGTGGGTTTTGTTATTATTATTATATTAAAGATAAAAATGTCTTGGTTCACGCTTTGTTTTCTGTAGAAAACGTTTTTTCCCCAAATCAGCATGTAAGAATTTGTTCCTTTATAGCTGTTTTTCGGAGATAAAGCAAATTGTTCTGGGGGGAAAAGCGCGGTGTATCAGTAGTAAAACACAATCAACTTTACGAGCGTATTTTGCTATTCGAGATTTAGCTAATGAAGCCGCCAATGTTTTTAACGTGCAAGTCACGAAACAGACATAAATAAAGTAGCGCAGTTCCTTGCCATTCCTCTGTAGTGTGCCTTTATACGAGATCATCAAATCAATCCCATAAGAATCGCTATCCATAATTTCGTTTGGCGAAATTTATTCCACCCTGTCAATGGCGGAGAACAGGGAAGTTCTTTAGAAATGGAAGTATGTAATAGATTCTACGAGAATTCTACTACTTAAATATTCGAGCTGGTAACTATTTAACTGATAACGACTATTTCAGTGGGGTTGTGGCACAAAGTGATAATGTCATATTTTTCCTGATTTGCTGTTGTCGTAACAAACCACAAACAGCAAAAACTGATATGAGACATTGTATAGTGGCCAAATTCGGACTCAATTACCACTACCGGGAATGTAGTCTCACACCCTGTTCTCTGGAAAGTTCCCAAGTCCACTTCGCCCAATCGGAGTTCTTGTCCAAGTCAATTTCGCTCGATCGGAGTTCCTGAATGTCATCAGGTTCTATTTTGTTGAACCAGATGAGGTGGTTCCGCCTGGCGAATCATGTCAATTCTATCATTTGTAGAATTTTATTCTTTTTTTATATAAAGCATTTCTAAAAATAGTCGAGATTTTAAGTTTTTTCTTGTTTATCAAAAAATGGTAAACTGAAAGATAATTTAGGAATAACTGTTATACAGGGTGGGCCAGGGTGGACTAGGTTTACAGACTGCTCTATTTGTAAAATTCTTGAGTACTCTTGTCACAAAACTTTTAATATCATACAGGGTGGACAACTTAAGCAATATGCATTTTTTCTTAAAAATTCCAAATGGAACACCCCGTATATCATTTCCATATTTGATAGTCAGTTTACTAAGTTTTTGATTGATGTAGATTTTGTTAGGTCTGCGACTGACAGTTTCAGTAGAATTGAAAATTGAACTTCAAAATGTAGTAATTTGGTAGTTTATTCGTTTCTCCTATATTATTTTAGTGCCCAAAACACAAAATATGATTTCCATTTTGTTTCTGGAAGTTGATTTCACATTGAGACAAAAAATTTCATCGCCAGATTGCTTCTTCATGGTCATATTCTTAAATAATTGGTAACTTATTAAACCTAGGTATAAATTGAAACAAGGAGTGCCATGGAAGAAAACCGTTCTTTCAAGAAGTAATCTTGCAATGAGATTTCTTGTGCCGCTGTAAACTCTGTTCGCTAAATTTTCTGCAAGTTGGCCACTCTGTACAAACTGAACTATTTTGAAAAAAGTGTTAATGGATTTTACAAATAGATTACCTACCTACCTATCCTCTGAAACTAGTCCAATAAAAAATCATAGCTAGCTTTGACCAGCAGACGTCAGTAGCACCACAAGCCACATTGGCTTTTTAGAATTTTTGAGAAATGTATGTAACTATCTATTATAATCACTCAGTTTGGGAAAATTAAGTATCAAATGACTAACCCTGTTTTCCTCTACCTCAATCTCAGCGTAAAAATTTGCGTTACAGTATTCGTCTTCGACAGTATGAGTAGACATATGGAGCCCGTTCTGGACCGTCACATGTAAATTTTTATGGACAGTTCGTTTGCACTGTTTTCAGAGGTATATCGTTCAAAGTTTTACTGGAGGTCATCCAAGTGCTGGTCGGAGGTTATTCAGTTTGAGTTCATTGAACTGGATCAGAATTGGCTGTCTAGTTTTAGCTACTGGAATTGGAGCAGCAGTCTTCTGAGGTAACAGTCGGTTTGTGATCTTGTTCACTTTACAGAAGATTTACAGATGATGAAACTTTCAACATCGTTGTTGCACCATCCCCCGAATGCTTGATGAATGATTTCGTCATCGAGTTTAGGGCGGCCCTCGAATTTGAATCACTCTGTATAATAAACTATTTATTTATTAATTGCAGTAATTCGCAATTGGAAAACAACTTATTTAGGTACATGTGATGGTCCAGAGCGGGTTATATAATGTTTACTAGTTAATGTTTTATTGAAAACTTTGTGGTAGAAGTTTCTAATATTACCCGCTTGTTCAATGAATTTGAATTTCATGAGAAACTAGCAATTGCTGTAGTGATTGGGGAAGAACAACACAAAAGATCTTTCCGCGTAAAGTTGATTCGAAAAACAATGATCGCGGTTGGCCCCAATCGGCGCTTATGAGTGCACATAAAAGAATCATTAATCAAAAGAATGAGACCGCAAACTGAATTGTTATTTTTCCGGAGTTGTTTCTGAAAACACGGCAACTTCTCTCACAAAAGCTCGTATTCCGTCGGTGCTCTCTGTATAACCGCCCCGCGGTTGAACGTATGGAGAAGAAAACTTTTGTACATTTCCTCCGCATTATAAACTTTAAATGCTTTTTCATTGGTTCTCCCGTTTATGTGACAAAACCACCCCTGACTCTGACACATTCGCAATTTCTGTTCGCCGAGGCGGGAGAGAAATCCGCGGTCCAAAAGTTACATGGTGTTCGAAATTATTATTATATTGCCGACAACTTGTAAATCTCCATTGTTGCAGAGTTCTAACAGCGACACAACTTTTCCACAGTAATTTTATGTATGTTGTTATTGTTTCGGCTCGAGATTTATTTATTTATGCCTTTCCTACATGTAAACATGTGATATTTCATTTAAAAAATTAACACCGTTGTAAAATTTCAACCAAAATGCGTGTACCAAAATGAAGTGACTATAAGGTATGTTCGAATTGTACCGATGATTTTGGGCCTTTTTAGAAGCGTAACGATTTAGGCGAAACAGTTTTTTTCCCAATAATTAATTTTAAATTGCGGTAAGTGTGATTCGAGGCAATTGTAGCAGTTTCTCAAAAAAGTGTGCGTTCTGGAATATGAGAGAACTACAGTGTAATAATTATATCATTCACCAACCTTAGTTTAAAAGGAGAATCATACAAGCTCGTGCAAATTTAGATAACTCTGGAAATAGCATCGTCATTGCAAATTCTGCACAGACATTCGGATTTGAATAGGAAGTCAGAATTCGGTACTTTAATCTTCACTTTTCTGAAATCATTGGGTTTTCGTCATCTAATAGTGAAGGGCACTACTTAACTTTCATGAAATTTGTAGATTTAGAAAAAGCCTTCGACAAGGTAAGGTGGGGGAAGATGTTCGAAGTGTTCAGAAAGGTAGGGATGAAATATAGGGACAGAAGAATAATACATAATCTCTACAAAGAGCAAACGGCAGTTATAGAATTTGAGCATGGACGAAGAGAAGCAGATATCCGGAAGATAGGCAAGGATGTGAGTTGTCACCTCTAGTTTCCAACTTATATCGAAGATGGGTTTAATATTGTTAAGAATAGAACAGTCTCAGGGATTAATTTACAGGTCATACTATTAACATGATAACATGTTCAGATTCGCGGATGATATAGCATGGAATAGGAGAGATAGCACGGTAGAACACCTTCTGAGACACGAAGGAATAGTTCGCGACATACCTACCTACTAGAGTCAGAGATAGGAAAAAAAAGAGGTAGGGGTAGGCCCAGATTCGAATACTGTTCTCAAATAGTTTGGGATGTAGGATGTTTTACTTTTAGGGAAATGCGTACGTTAGATCTGGATAGGAAAGGATGGAGGTACGAGTCTTACCAGTCGTCAGACTGGGAACTTTATGATGCTTGAATTTAAAACATTAATCATGCAAAAAGAGATGAAGAAAAGTGCGGAAGAAATATCTGGAGAAGGCTAGTTTGAATTTAGACTAAATACGGGACCATTGCGGCTTTATGGTTCATAAAAGATGAACCACTACCAAACAGACAATCGCCCCATACAGCATTTGTTAATTTAGAAACTTCGACGACGAAAAATGGAAAAGTTGTTCGAGGCTCTGCAAAATGTAGATATGAAAAAGTACTCTCGTGCAGGAGGATAGCATAGAATTCCAGGAAAACACGAAGAAGCGACTTGTTCAACTGGATAATCAATAAAATAACAGTAAAGGAGGTTTAGGCGTCAGTAAAAACTTTCAAAAGAGGGAAAATTGCAAATATAGGGCTGACGCGATGCTCTTCGAGGGCATCGATAGATTGTTCAACCTGGTATATGAAAGATGTGAAACGGCAGCACATCTTCTATCAAGAGTAGGTATTTATTGGGAAGCAAGAAGCCGGGAGGACAGTTTTTGAAGTTTGAAGTTTTGGTTTTCAGATGCGAAGAGAGAGCGATAGATCCGTGCGAGGATATGTCTTAACAGCACATGCGTTAGCGTTTCGTTTAGTGTCTGCGTGGTTTGTTTTCACGTTTTTAAGTATACCGGGGTGTTTTCGGTCGTGATTGACCGTTGTTTGTTTTTTAAAGAAGTTCTAACTGTTGATTTGTGTATTGTGGATTGTTTAGGTTAGGTAATTAGTTGCGTATTGTTTAATTGTTCGGTGGTAATTATTTAATTGTTATTGCTTGTTGTTATTTGTATACTTGTGTTGTTTGTTGTTTGTATACTTCGCTGCTTATTGTTGATTCTAAAGTTTAATGTTCTCAAATCACTTTTATTTGTAAGTATTTGTCCATAAATCACTGCAAATAAATTGTGGTAAATACGAAATACGTTACAATATTTTGGGCAGGGATATATTCGCAACATCTTCAAAAAGACAGATAAGGATTAATGTGCATATATCACAGTTTTAAGTTCCCTTGGTAGAATCTAAGACAAAATTCTAAAAAACAGCAAGAATGGGGGTAAATGAGTTATAGACGAACAGAGAAGTTTCTGTGCTGGCACATCCTGTGTTGACAATATTTTCAGTAATAAGCATTCTAGAGACACATTCCGAAATCTTGAGATAGAAGGGTCCCAGATTGGACTAATGTTCGCAAATAGTTTGGGATGTAAGGTGGTCTACTTTTGGGAAAATGCGCAAGTCAATCTAGGATTAGAAATGATACGACATATGTTTTTTCTTTGCGCATTTACCCCATTTCACCCCACCATTTTACAACTTACATTTGCATTCGTTTTCCTGGCTTATCTCTTAAATCCAATAGTTGTTTTAAAGTAACAGGTAGTCATGATGCTGGTGTTATACTCTACAAATTTTATATGCTTGTTGTGGTGTGTTTCTGCCAAATGGTGTCAATTTTCTTTCTTCTGTGCGATGTAAATTGACACTGGGGTGACGGCATTTGATCCTGATGCGGGCCGTTGCCGCCGTCGTCCTGATTGCGTACGAGCGTCGTTTAGCGTCGGTCGGTCGGTCCAGGCCGCAGCATCTAACAGAGTGTGGCAGGGCAGTGCGAATATTTCCCGCGAGCAAGCGCTGTCTGTGAACAATTTTCCTGGTTCCTCTTTGCTCTGTACCTTTTCGCAAGTTCAGTTATCGCGAAGACGTGTTAAATGCGCGTTCGGCTCGGAGATTTTGAGAGGATTGAGTTGAGAGACGACGCCGCGTGTTAATACGCGGAAGACACTTGTTCTTTGTTGTTTATGAGTGTGCTTCGAGGAACATTTTAGTATGTTCTGGAAGCGTTCTTCTTAATAAAGGTGTGGATATTAGTAATTTTTTGGTGTACGTTTTCAATGATTAGCACATTTTTTAAAAAGCGGATTCAGGGTTACTCGACTTTGAAACCCTTGGGGAACTTGTCCAAACTATTTGCTTTACATTAGTTGGAATACTGTGGAGAGCGTATTAAGCTGCTTTGCGTTCGTTAGAAGCCAGCTGAATCATCAGTCTGATTAAAAATTATACAAAGGAAGTTCTAAAACTATCGCATTTACATGAACGCTCAAAGACCGGGTGTTCGGGACGCTCGGGGGTTTGTGAGAGTAGCATCCTGATTGAATTCTCAGTAGTTTAGCCGTAATTTTAAATTCAGGAAAATAAACTACCATCAATCGCGTGTTAGAATTGCAAATGGATGAGAAAACTGAACATTGGGTTTCCTTTGAACTGCGGTTTATTGTTTTTTATTTTAGATTCTATTGTTTATGGTATTAAACTTGTACCATCGCTTTTATAGTCTTTACATCCATTTCCGTAATATGTTTTTAACCCCTGACAAAAATGAGGGGTGTTATAAGTTTGACGTGTCTGTGTGTTTATGTGTCTGTCTGTGGCATCGTAGCTCCTAAACGAATGAACCGATTTTGATGCGGTTTATTTTGTTCGAAAGCTGACGTGATCGAGATGGTTCTTAGCTATAATTTACTAGCTGGTACCCGGCGCGTTACTGCATCAGAAGAAATAATTGTGGTAAAATCGTTTGACACTTGATAAACTGCGAATGACATATGCCGTTTGACGTTTGCTGTCAATTGTCACTTTATAAATTATATCGACCCGCCCCAGCTTCACATAAACGTATAAAAAATTCTGTTGATCCGATCGCTACCAAACTTAACAGGATCACCCGCTGGGCTAATCTGAAGATTTCCTGAAAATTTCATCAACATCGGTCCAGCCGTTTTGGAGTCTATAACGGACATAGGTAGAAACAATTTTTGTTTTATATATACCGTGTGACAAACTTCCATGTGTACATGGTGAAATAACATGGGCAATTACATTTTTGGGGATCCCTGCTCCCCATGTGTAGTTACAGTGTTGGTAAAGGTAGCAATCGAAAGATTATTTTTTTCTGCGTATGAGGATATCAAAAACTCTACAACTTTCCAATTTATTAAAGCATTAAAAGCAAAAATTACATTAATAATTTTCTAACTAAAACACAGAAATTTATCAGATTATCCATGACAACTTAATTTATTCTAATCACGGACGTCTTTGATTTTATCTAACCCCGCTATGAAATGTCACATTTTAAATGCATTTTTGACATTACGAAACGTCATATTTTTCATAACTGTCAGTTTATTACGTAACTAGTTATGTAATGAACTTTCCTTACATAACTAGTTATGTAATGAACTTTTACATAACTGAATATTTAAAAGCAAAAACAAAAGTAAGAATTTATTACAGGGTATTATTGAATCTATTGCCAAATTCGCTGATTCTTCTATATCAGAAGGCATATCTACATCAGAATCATCCATTTTTGGCGTAATTTGAAATAAAAAAACTCATCACTGACAATAGTTATTTATAGTATCCATAGCAACGCCAAGGTAAGCGATGAAGTTGAATTTATTTGTACGGTTACAAGGGATGTTACATTATTTGGAGTAGCACAATTTTTTTTTATTTTAAAGCGGAGTTAGATAAAATTTTGTACTTAACACGTTATGAAAAGGCTAATTTTATTTGACTCATATAATATTATATTCGTCAAATAAAATTAGTCTTTTCATAACTGGTTACGTAAATAATTATTTATGGATTTTCTGAACTGTCAACATTTAAAAATGAACAAAAATATTTATTCAGTTCAAGAAAAGGTTTTCATTGTGAAAATATTTTACGGCGGCAATAGTTTGCGCGTAGTCCGTGCCTTATTTTCTGTAAAATTCAATAACGGTCCTATTCCTTCGTTATAACAACAAATAATTTAGTAAGAAATTTGAAGGCTGGGAATCCTTCATCGAAAGAAGTTAATTTTTACTAATACAGAAACTTGATTTTTTATTTAGATAATTCTCATTCACATTATTATTGTCATTACCTATAGTTGACAATTAATTGATTACTGGTGTGGATGTTTCGTTGGTGAATGCTGGTCCATAGTTTAGGGTAAATTGTAGGTGTCGTCTAACCTATTAAAAAGTTTTTGGGAAAATGTGAAAGCAGTAAAATGAAATAATAAAAATTAAGTTACTTTAATTTTACTGCAATTATGAAAAATTTAACAAGCGGCAACATTATTTGTTTATTTTGCTCTAATGAATTTTGTAATCTGGCAATTTAATACTTATTTATTTCATATCTAGATAAGGACAAAAACTTATTAATATACAATGAAATTAAAGTAACATAAAAAAAGAAAAATAACTATAACAAATATTCAAATAAACCCCCATTATGTATCAGACAGTATCCCAGCCTATTATACAAAGAATTTCTCACATTCGCAAGTTGCCGATCGTTTATTAAGTTGCATTCCGCAAAAATAGCATTCCTTAAACTTAAAGAATCAATATTTGGGTGACGAGTTTTATAAATCTTATTTTTTAAATGACCCCACAAGAAAAAGTCACACGGTTCCAAATCTGGAGATCTAGCTGGCCAGTTTATAGCACCACCTCGACCAATCCAGCTCTCTGGAAATATTTCATTTAATAATTCCCTCACTTGTGCTCCAAAATGTGCTGGGCATCCGTCATGTTGAAACCAGACCTCCCGGTTCGCATGTGCAACTTCTTCTAATGCAGGGCCAATATGGTTAATTAAAAGATCTAAATAAGCTTCTGAATTTAAATTTCCCTGTATTTTGAATGGTCCTATAATGCGATTATTAAAAATGCCTCCCCAAATATTGATTTTTTGAGGGTATTGCGTTGTAGTGGCTAGATTTATTCTGGGATTTTCCTGGGCCCAATGCCTAACGTTTTGGGAATTTGGCTCTTGATTTAAAGTGAAGGTACACTCATCGGTAAAACAAATTGATGAGAGGAAGCTGCGATCCCGATTAGCCCGTTCTTGCATTTCTTCACAGAAAGTTTGCCTTGATTCTTCGTCAAAAGGAAGTACCTACCTAACTCTTGGTGACATTGGAATTTAAAGGGATGATATTTGTTTTTGTTAATATGTTACGGACAGTTTCTTTTGAAACATTACATTCTAGTGCAATAGACCTTAAACTAGATGTTAGACTAGCAGTTATCAGGTCTATTACCATTTCCTCTACCTCAACATTTAGATTTCTTGGAACGACTAAAAAAATAAATGATAAGATTAATTTTAGTTTTGTTTCATTCCACGTTATCACTTGTTAAATTTCTCATAATCCCAGTAAAATTTAAGTTAGCGAACAATAAGGAATTAGCAACTAGGTAGGTAATAATAATAAGCGAATCAGAATTATCTAAATAAAAACCAAGTAAATTTATTAGCAAAAATTACCTTCTTTCAATGAAAGATTCCCAGTATCTTCAAATTTTAAATTGTCGGTAAATATTGTTGACAGTTCAGACGAATTAGAAATTAGAAACAAGGGAGTCTTTGATTAGAATAAATTAAATTGTCATAGGTAATCTGATGAATATCCGTGTTTTAATTTGAAAATTATTAGTGTAATTTTTGCTTTTAATGATTTAATAAATTGGAAAATTGCAGAGTTTTTGATATCCTCATACGCAGAAAAAAATAGTCTTTCGATTGCTACCTTTACCACCACTGTAACTACACATGGGGAGCAGGAATCCCCAAAAATGTAATTGCCCATGTTATTTCCCCATGTACACATGGAAGTTTGTCACACGGTATAGTTGAAGATCTGTTCAGGTGTTGTGTCGGGGGTTACTTAAGTTTCTTAAGGAGTAAACTCCAAAAAATTTCGCGTATACGTGATAGAAGTGAAACTTCTGAGAGAGATTTACAGTGAGAGATAGAGAGAGAGAGAGAGAGAGAGAGAGAGCATTTCACGGGAACGTTCATTCGTTTCTTGACGCAATATAAGCATACAAACGTCATTATCATTAAAATTTTAATATTTTAAATATACTTACAGAATAACTGTTCACGGATATAATCGAATATTCACAGGACACAAACGTAAATAATCACAAAACACGATGGTAAGTATTATTTATACAACGCGTGGTTTTTCAGCTACTCATGCATGTATAACTCTCTTTCTCCTTCTCTCAACGTTATATCTTTCGTCTCTCTCGTGTAACGAAATGCTCGAAAACGTGACGCGAACTTGAAATTTTACTCTCAATTCTCGGGCAATTTTCGAGGTGCCGATTATGTTTTTTTTCAATCTTTCTCGCTGCATTTGATATCGAGTAAGTGGAGGTAGTGTAGTAATGTCACAGAAGCATTAATTTGAATTTTACCATTAGTCGCGATCATTGTCGTTTAAGAGGTCGGTGTAACTAACAAACAAAAGCCAAGATGGACGATCGGACTTTTGACAGTTGAAGCAGCCATTTTTGTCGCATTTAAGTGGTTAAATGTAAATCGAAATATTCATGTAGTAATTCGTATCTCTGAATCAGAACGAAATATGCGGAATTCTGTTCAAATGGTCTCGCCTTATTTAGAAGAGTCAATTTACTGGAGCTTTCATAGAAACTTTAATTCAAGAACAGGTACAGATGAATTTCTAAAGAATATGTATAATTTAGGAAGGTTCAGTTCCAAAGAAAAAGGGGCACATTGCGCCGAAGTCTTCCGTGGAGTTAATTTGGTATAGAAATCCGTCAAAAGTAGATTCTCCAAAAGCAGAGCGACAAAAGATATTCCAGAAACGAATTATTCAAGTTCAAACACGTTGAATGAAATCAAGTTCAGCTCCCGTCAAACCGTCAATTAATTTTAAATATTTTAATTCCGCTTTCTTGCCGCCCATGGAATGGGGAAAATGAAAATTCCAGAGTGAAATGGCTATTCAAAGGGGACGGTATAATTGGAGAAAAACGAGACACAGTTTCGGTTTATGTACTGCTTCAAATATTTAATTAAAATGGCGGAATCATGTTTTCGTAAAATCACCCCGCCTTCCTAACCCCCACGGTTTAGGGGAAAGAATTTCCCGCAAGGCCGTCATGAATTCCTTGAAACGCGCCCGTATTTTTTTAACTTTCAAGGCTTAAAGTATTTTTTTAATTATGTTACTGGAGCCAGGTATTATTGATTTTCTATTTCAACGAATTTTGCTCTCAGATAAGTTTTATTTTTTATGTTGATTTAAAACTCTCGTATAATACGTACTTTTTACAAATTCTCGTATGTTTTCAGTTACCAATAAATTATGCATATACTTAAGCTTCTTTTGATTGAAATAATATTGAAAATTGAAAATAAGACTGGGAGTTTCGGATACCTACTTATACCTACGTGTAATACCTACCTCTATAATTGAATGATGGAAACTTTCTATTCAGATTATTTTGAAACCTTGGGAGTTTCTTATAAAACGTCAAAACATGTCAACTTGGTAAAATATAAGATTGAATACTTAGGAAATTTAGGGAACTTAAGGCCTTCTCAAACCGACGCGGAACAGCGGGAGCGGTAGCGAAAATCACGCTACTGGTGCGAGACGCGGGAAATTAACAAGTATTTACACCAGAACGAAACATTTCGCCATTTTAGACGTGCATTTATTACCACCGGTTTATGTAACCTAATTTTTGACACAAAAAAGTATGCTCTCTTCAGATGATGAGAAAGAAGCTCTTCTGTATGTACTAAATATACCTACTTACCATTTTGTTTTAGTGGCAAACACATTTCGTCCCATACTTTGTTCTTTTTTCGTACATTTTTATATTGGTATTAGGTAAATCGTACAAAATCGGATAATTCTTAAAGTTTCTATTAATTTTTTTTGTCTCCATGATAGTTAGCACGTATATACTAGAAGTGGGAACTGGGCGGTAGCGAATAAAAATGCTGCACGCAGCGAACTGTAAACAAGACGCTGCAGTCCCGCGCGGGCTTTAGCGGGAAGTTGTTTCGGTGTGCATGGTACAATATCCCGCTATATGTTTTTATCCCGCGACGCTCCCGCTGCCGCTCCCGTTCCCGCTGTCCCGCGTCGGTTTGAGAAGGCCTTTATATATACATATTATTATTTTTCAGTAAATGTTGGTTTCAGCCTCAATTTGCTTGCTAATTCCAAGATAACATTAACGAAATTGGTATTTCTGGAGGGCATGTTTGGAAAACAGCACATACGAGCGGAATTCTAATTAATTAGTCAATTACAAACTCAAAGAGTAGGAATGTATTAATATTTGCACAGTAAATAGATACAGTTCCCATTGCAAATGTTTACGCAAAGCATAGAAGTTACGGATGTTAATAACTGGAGTTGGGTCGCGGTATACACTATACAGTGTGTCCATCTAGTGGATTCTTTCCTCATATCTTTATTAGGCTTCGCACTAAAGAAGTTAGCTGAAAAAGTTTTGATATTTTTCATTTATTTTGAAGCTAGCTTAAAGTAGTCGCCGTAGAGAAAGAATAAGTGGGTCACCCTGTGTAATAAACGATCAGTTTAAACTTCTGTTGAAACATGGGAATTTTTGAAACAAAATTAATCGCCTGTTGGGTCGGTACTTCAAACGAATGTGAAAATGTATGATAGAATTTTTCAGCCCATCAAAAATGGGGGAAATTAAAAAACGTCACCGTGTTAAGCTAACACAATTGTGGCTGTCCAGAAATTCGTTTTGTTTATCTGTTAATTTCTAATTATTTTCGCATTAGGGGAGGCAGGCATTGTATAAAAACCGTTAAATTGTTGAATTACAATTACAACAGTTGGCCAATTAGAGTCCCTAGTCTGTTTCATTTTCCTGATTAACGCCCTGTGAAATTTCCTGCTATTTTTATAATTTGAAATTAAAATCCTGCGTTTTACTGGCCGCTTTGGGAAAAATGCCATTTATATACTAATTTTAGTTTAGGTATCTCAAATTTGCGAACAATTGTGATAATTGGTACCGATTTTTGATATACATCAATACATAGGGGGAATAATTTTCCAGGTGACCTCTAATTTGACAGGAAATTAAAGAAATTCTTCCGCCACAAAATACATTTTCCTTCAACAAAACGAAAGCTGAACTTGAAGTTCATCATCATGCAGTTCTCAGTCCGAAGACTTGTTGGACGCGTACCTCCATCCTTTTCTACCCTGAGCTAACCTACGCATTTCCCTAAAAGTAGAACATCCTACATTCCCAACTATTTGAGAACCGTAGTCTAATCTGGGCATACCTCTACCTCTTTTTATCTCCAACTCCGACTCTAGTATGTCGCGAACTATTCCTTCGTACAAGAAGGTGTCCTACCATCCTATCGCTCCTCCATACATACGTCTTTAAGAGTCTCTTCCGAGTTTCTACATTGACCGTTCCCGAGCAACTCGGCCCTGCGCTATTCTTTGTTTTATATCTCTAGTGCTTCTACCATCGCGAGTCAGAATTTTTCTTAGAGTTCCATATCTAGAATAGCATACGCGTCTCTCTATAACGTGATTTGTTATTGTAGTTTCCTATCTTAGAGGTAGCATAATAAATAGATCGATCCCCTAGAATTACCGATCGCCACGTTAGAAATGACGCCTTATTTTTTGGTTCACTTAGATTATTTTGCAAGTCAAAACTAGTTAGTATCATTTCAATCACGCTACAGTACGCACGTATGAATACCTAGCTCTCTTGGTTTTGGACTAGTTTCATGCCCCCGAAATTTGTTCGGATTTCGCCAAAAGAGTAGAAAATATCGGAAATCTTTATAGTGGTTTGCAAGATTCTTCGATGCCTTGAAAAATGGTTTAATTCTCAGTGGCGTAATATTGCGTAATTGAAATGATACTAACTATACGCTGTTTACTCAACAGATGCAGTAAATGACATTTGTGGGAGTGACTTGATTGCGCAGTAGAGGTTGCGCAAAAGCCAACTTCACACGCTACAAATTAGAAGACGTTGCGGAATTCAAAAATACCTCGTTCAAAACTGTTGAAGAACATAAACAATAAATGTTAAGAAAATTTCAAAAATGTGAAATAAAAAACTTTTATAATTTGTTCGAAAAATTTTAGGTAAACTAACGAAACAACACATATCTGTCAAAAATTTAGTTATTTTTATGACTATAATACAGTAAATGAGACGTTTTCTGACTAGGTGTTGTCAGGGTTTTGGCGATCATAAACTTATAAATTAATATGTAAAATTCACTCCTTGTCTTCAACTGAACACCTATGGCTGGCAGCTGGCAACTTTTTGACGGAGAAAGTAATTCTTGCTTACCCAAGCCAAAATCTTACAGCTATTCCTATTTCCTAATGTATTCACAAACTCCAATGAACTAATCAATGCAAGTATTGAATACTATATTATAAACTGAATGGACATAACAAACAGTAAATTCAGTGACAACGTCAAAATGACATATCGGTCTAGTTCAGTCAAGTTATAATCTAGGAGTTAAAGCTGTGTAAAATAGGTCTACCAATAGTAATTTTCTATTCAAATTTAGCGCTCATTTGTGGGAGGAGTTTTTACTGCATCTGTTGGACAAACAACGTATAGTTTTGACTTGCAAAATAATCTAAGCGGACCAAAAAATAAGGCGTAATTTCTAAAAATATCGTACTAGTAGAGCCATCTAACGTGGCGATCGATAATTCTAGGGGATCGATCTATTTATTACACGGAAAAAAATCTTATTGTTGGGTTAATATTTTTTGAATTGTTGGAATATTGTTGACTTCGCAATCATAATAATGGTTCCTGTATACATGGCCTATCTATTGGAGCAAACATGCTCTATTTGAATATTAAGAATAAATTTGTGTATAGCTGCAAATGTTTTAGCAAATAGTGAGAATAGTTAATACACTTACAAAAAATTTTATTTTTACTGCACCACTCGTGTTTGTGGAAACACTATAAACGTTTACAATTTTATAGTTAGAATAGCAAAAGAACTTTTTGAAACAGCATTCCACAAAATAGTAGCTTCGTACAGTGTACTTTATAAATATCAAATTAAATAATATTAAAACCGCAAGAGCGAATATGTAATAGAAACAACGTACGATGTTTATTCATACAACAATTTTTTGTTAGGATACATAACATACTATTGATGATCCAACAACTTTACACGAAATCTTAACACAATAGAAGTTGGCCGTAAATTCGCCATGGTAACATCAACCACAATTTGTGAAGAATTTTCTAACGTACAGATAACAGTGTAAAGCACCGGTTAGTTGCTGCTGGTGGTGGTTTGTGTGAACATGTTCGGGTTTAAACTATTACCGTTGATTGAACGTTGATCAACGCTATTACTGTGGCTCAATTCTATTTTGCATAAAAGTTAATGCTAGTTACTAAACCTAAGTTAAACATATTAGGCAGAGTTGTTAACTAGAGTGTCGGTAGCATTATCATCATAATACGCAAGAGCAACTACACTAATTTTTGAAGATACCAAAAAACTATAGGAAAACTTTGCGCGTATTTGTAATATCGATCGGATAAAATTTTTGAATTAACACATGAATGAGTTTGCAACAAACCAATACGTAAATTAACTTTCAAAACTGAAAAAGTTTAAACATGTCACTTAGGGTGTCCCTTATTTTTCAAAGTTTTTATTTTCTTACGCATAGGTCTTAGTTTTGTTCATTTGCTCCTAAAACACTCAGAAATAAATTTTTACCTTATTTGGAGTACGATAACCCGTGCCGACTTGCATCGAATCATGTTCATACAAGTTGTGCGAAAGTAGCGACGCGTACTCGCGGAATTTGTCATTCATTCTCAGTTATTCTCGTGATTAACACGTATTGTTTTACATTTAGAAGATGGCAGTGGAATTGAGAAGCAATAAGAAAAATATTTTCTTAGTTGGTGACGTAAATCATCAAATAACAGGCGCAAAGTTACCGTCTAACCGTCAAGTTCTTGCAGTACTTTTTTTTAACATTCGCGAAGTTAAATTGACTGTTAGTGAAAGCGCAAATCTCGTCGTTCGAGAGTGTATTATATTCTGGGAAAAAGCTAGAATCCCTACCAGAGCTATACCTAACTGTGTAAAAAAACTTGTGGATCTTCACCATGCTTGGAGAGAGTTGCAAAAAAATTCCAAAAAAACGCAAGATGTTTACAAGCTCCGTGAAGAGGACTTTCAAAACAATTTAGATAATTTATTCGATATAGCACACGCTGATGCTTTGGAACGGATGAAAATAGCGGAAGATAAAATATTTTTACAAAAACAAAGAGAACCAGGGCGTCCAGGATGTTTAGCGGGTGTAGACAAAAAGTTAGCCAAGAAAGAAGAAAGGGCAAGACAGAGAAAATTAAAAGAAAAGAAAAAAAGACATGAGCAAATGTGTTCCGAAAGTTTATCGTCATCTCTTACTACACAAGAGTTTATAGAAACGCAAGGACATCACGATCAACGTACCAGCTCTGATGAAAGCCTTGAGGAACCTTTGCCATTGACATCTCAAACGGTAAGTTCTGGAACTACTACAAAAAGAGGAAGGAAAGATTTTATCACGCCTAAGTTAGTTGCAACCTTCGATAGATGTCAGTTAAGCATAAGGGATTCTGTCTATATACTTCAGGCTGTAGTAGAAGCACTAGATCTTAGCTGTGATGATTTCCCGATAAACAAATCGTCCATTCAACGCATTCGCACACAGCGTAGAAAAGATAGAGCGAAATTTATAAAATCAGATTTTCAGAATAATATGCCTGAAATGGTGACCGTTCACTGGGATGGGAAATTATTACCTGGACTGGACGTGAGAAGTTCTAAAGAAGAACGCCTGCCAATTCTTATTTCATTTGGAGAAAAGGAACAACTTCTGGCTGTGCCCAAACTGGAGAGCTCTTCCGGTCAAGATCAAGCTAAAGCTGTGTTAAACGCACTTTATGACTGGAACCTCGATGACAAAGTACAAATAATGTGCTGTGACACAACTGCGTCTAATACAGGGCGATTGAAAGGAGCTTGTGTACTTTTGGAACAAAAACTAGACAGGGAATTAGTACTCTTTGCTTGCCGCCATCACGTTTACGAACTGGTCTTAAAATGTGTGTTCGAAACAAAAATCCACCAAATCACAAGTAGCCCTGATATCCCGATGTTCAAAAAGTTTAGAGACAACTGGAAAACTATTAATCCTGCTGCTATTGAAACATACACCGACATATCGTCACGCAACATTTTTGTAATACAACAATAGAAGAATTGTTGACATTTTATAATCAAGAACTGCAAAAATCCATTGTACGTGACGATTATCGGGAACTGATTGAACTATCTATTATTTTCTTAGGAGGAGATAATGAGAAAAAATTAAAATCAGACCTCCTGGAGCGATGCATCAAGCAAGGTGGATGGCTAGAGGTATTTACTCTTTGAAAATATGTTTGTTGCAATCCCAGTTCAAAATTAGCGCCAAGGATAAACGAGCACTTCAAGACGTTTGTTTATTCATTTCGGTTATATATGTGAAACCATGGCTTGGATGTAGTCTGGCGGTGAAGGCACCAAATCAAGATTTGTGCTTTTTAAAGAGTCTTAAGGAATATGAAACTGTTGACAAATTGATCTCCAAAGCAGCCCTGAGCAAGTTTAGTCAACATCTTTGGTACTTGTCAGAAGAAATTGCCGTTTTATCACTCTTTGATGATGAAGTTGATGAACAAACCAAGGGGAACATTGTAGTGAACTTACAAAGAGAAAGTTTGTATGATTCTGGGAAGAGATACATTCCATCGAAAGATGATATGTCTGATTATTTGTATGGTAAGCGGGAATGCATAGTTTTACTTTTTACACTGTTTTCACTAAACTGATAATGATACTGCCTTATTTATTGTTGCAGGAAAATCATTAAGTGATTTTGTGTCTGTCAAGAGCACAAATTTGTCTTCTCGATTAAAAATTAATGAGAACTTCCTCCAGAAACCCGTTTCTACGTGGGAAGAAGATGTTGCCTATTTAGAGGCAAAAAGAAAGGTTCTTTCTTTAAGGGCAGTTAATGATACAGCTGAAAGGGCTGTAAAACTTATGCAAGATTTTCATGGTTTGATCACTGCAAAGGAAGAACAAAAGCAATTTTTGCTACGCTGTGTGCAAGAGCATAGAAATCTGTATCCAGACTGTAAAAAAGAGACCCTCAAAAGAAAATATCCTGGCTGATCTGTAATTTTATCTTCTTTTAATAAATAAGTACCTATTTACTAACTTTCTTTTTGATTATTATTTTTATAAAATATAAATATTTCAATTGATTTAGTTACATAACGGAAAGGGTTAAAAACAGCAATTTTCAAAATCTTCAGAGCCCTGTCGGCACGGGTTAATGTTGACGTAGGAAGATAAAATTTTGTATTTGAGTAAGTCTGGGTAGTTTAAAAAGAATTAGGGGGTATGCATTTCGATATCCGAAAAAAAAATTGTTTCACCCATATAAGGGACACCCTAATGTCACTTACTAACAACTGTTCCTAATTTCTGACATAATAGTCATTTTACGTTTAGCAGATACTAAGCATCAACTTTTATGGAGAATAAAGTTTTCTGAGAAATGAATAATAAAAGTTTTCTTTATTTTGCACACTTTTTAGACACCTGTATATATTTTAAACACATTTTTTGTTATTTCAGATTTATAAATGATTTGCAGTAGAAACATTTTATCAGGGTGAGTTTTTTTCATTATAACAACAGATATCTTGGAAATTGGCAGAAATAGATTGTAGGTTAAATGGGAAAAGAAGTGCAGTTTTTTAAGCCTAATGAACAGATTTCAAATCTTTGAAATTTTTTCTGGTCTACTAGATACTATAAGTAAAAAAAATAAGATTTTAGGAAATTTTAAAAAATAAATAAGTTTGCATTATTTCCCAATCATGCCTGGTACAATATGGCGTTTGCTCATTCGAAATAATAGTAAATCTAATTTGGAACAACTTTTGCCATAACTTTCTTTGACAATTTTTTTCTATTTTGCGTTTCAAGCTCGTAGGTAAAATTCGATAATTGCCTATTATTTGTTCAGCTCAAAAAACTGCAGTTCTTTACCCATTTAGCTTAGTGCCTATCTCTGCCAATTTCTAAGAGCCCTGTAGTTATAACGAATAAAATAAAATACCTATCATCTACCAATAATTTGTGGTTCAGGGTACTGTACCGAACAGCATCCCTAACCACAATTTTTGGCTATTTCACTTTTATTAAAAGGGTGCAGCAACTGATGGTTGCCTCCAGTATATAAACTGCAATAGCTGTTCCAATTGCTGAATGCCTAAGCATCACACATTTGTTACGTTAAAACCGCCACTTTTATTGATGGTATAATAGTGGTTTATTGGTAGCACAATACATTTTATGCGAAATTTATCTACTACTCATAGATGCGTTAACAAAATTTAATTGTGGTACACCCACAACAAACGGACGACAAAGCACCACCGAACAGTTGCAACAGCTAAAGTTATTCAAAAACTATTGAAGTAGTAATATTATTGTGTTTTTGAAGCAACAAATTTATGCAACCACAATTTTAAAGTTGGGGTGGCAATACATTGTTGGTGTCCCCTATTTACCCACAATTTGTGAATGTGCATACTCCAATTGTGGTTGTGTCAACCACTTATTTTTTTCCGTGTATGCTACCTGTAAGATAGGAAACTACATACCCAAATTTTGGTTTTCTTTTTATTGATCTTCATGCCGTATCCCTCTATCAAAACTGCTTCCATTTCATTCAGAGCTATTTCTAATTCGTCTCAACACTGCTATAGCATCCGCGAATCTGAGGATGATGGCAATAGTTTGGCCCTGGTTATTAATCTCTGAAGCTGTTCTGCCCTCAACAATATTAATGGAATCTTCGATATATAAGTTGAAAATTACAGGTGACAACGCACATCCCTGTCTCACTCCTTTCCGGATATATACTTCTCTTTGTTCCTGCTCAGTTTCTATAACTGCCGTTTGCTCTTTGTAGAGATTGTGTAATATTCTTATGTCCCTATATTTCATCCCTGCCTTTCTGAGCACTTCGAATAACTTCCTCCATTTTACGTTCATCGTCCCCCATTTTACATTGTCGAAGGCTTTTTCTAAATCTACAAATCCTATATAGGCGCCCTTTCACTTTTCTATTGTTTTTTCTATGATTACTCGTAAAGCTAGAATGTCTTCGAGCGTTCCTCTATTTCGTCTAGGTTAGGCAACAATACTGTTAAACTCAAATGTCATACTCATATGTGTCAGGTTGGGGGCCAGCGTTTTCATAACATAAATAGAATTTACTAGATTTCATACGTAATGAACGTAAAGTTTAAATTATTTTCGTTGCGAAAATTCTATTTATTTCAAAAGTTAGGTTAAGTGTTTTGTAGGTGACACTGACAGACGTCAGGAGCGTGCAGCATTTGTTTTGTTTAGAATTAAAATCTGACTTTTGTGACGACACACTTGTGGGGTTAATTAGATTTTAGATGCTTTCAGGCAAGCAGAATTCTTTATCAAGAATATTTTCAGGCGACTACCTTTACAGACCTTTATTGTTTAAAAAATAATGTTTTTTTACTGGCAAATTACATCGCAAGTAATTCTGGACTCATATATTGTTAATGATTTTTTTAAAATCAGAAATGTAGTTTATGTATTATTTCACAAAAAGGTGTGTTTCACTCAAAAACTAAGCGGCTTACGAAAAAATTCGTAGGTGCCGATTTTCTTCAAAATTGAAAACATATATTAAATATCTCACAATTACCTGCATAGATCAGTGGCGTATCATAGTTTAGTGAAAATAAGTAGACCGCCTACCATGTACAATGCCACTGGAAGCAGCACAAAAGCAAAACTTTTTGGAACAGTCGATCGTCTCGAAAATTTCAATTTAGCAGCTTTCATGGTTTTCGAGATACACTTCGTTAGTTTTTCCTACTTCAAACTTATCTTCCACTTCTTTGCATTTATTATCAATCAGTTGCTTCGCTTTTCTACATTTCTGAATAATTTATTCTCACTTGACCCTCTTATATCTTTGTTTCCCTCCTTCATCTCGCCTAAAGTTTAGAGTTATTCACGTAAGTTTTTGCTCTTTCAGAGACAGTGTTTGGACGGTAGTAAAAATGCCTTTGTGGAAGTAAAACATTGAAGCAATAGGAGCAAGAGCAAATCAGTAGAGATGGTTTTCGGATACAGCTGGTGCATGATCCCAGCGACGGCTGCTTTAATTTGCATATTAGGTAAGTGAGGAATTCATTAACTAATTATTATCAATCAATGAACATATGCACTTGTGTATACTACCTGGGGAATATAGTGCTCCTGCTAATGTAACATGCACGTATAACTCGAATTGCTCTCAATACAGCAGGATGCGATCAAAATTCTGTTTAAAGATTCCCTTGAAAATCAGTAACCGGAATTTGTAATTAAGAATTTCGCTTTATGCATTAAAAGTCGTTAAAATTCTGAATTAAGAAGAGCTCTATAACAGGATTAACTGCAAAAAGAAGGCAGGGAAAAAAAGCGACACGGTGATAATTAGACAAAAGCTCTCCTCTCCTATTGAATCAAAATTATCGCATCAGGAAGCGAAATCCCCCGGCAAAAAGTGACAAGAGGGTAAGACGTGTGTCGTTCCCTCTGCGCTTCGAAAGCCGTGACGTGGGGTGCAGATCAGTTAGCACTGCGAGGCCACGGCTCGCAGAGATAACAAAAGGAGGAGTGCCCCCTGTAGGATGCTCACTTGACATCATATCGTTATCTTTGTGCATTGTTGCGAGAAGATTTTAGCTCTGTAATTATTAAAATAAAATTGTAAAGAGACGGAAACGGGTGAGTGTTAATTGTCCCACTATCTCGCTGCTTTGGGGGTTCTTATTTTCAATTGCTCTCCGCAGATTCATCCTTCAACGTCAAGATGAAAACCAGAGTTTTTTCGCGCAGGAGTGCAATAATACTGCTCTCAATCGATTTGGAATAACAGATTAGTACGTAGTCCACATTTTTGAAACTTTCTACGTCGTATAACAAACTTTCTTCTAATTCTATTTCAAAATTTTTAATTATAACTATATATAAGGCTGCCGTACGATAAGTTTCCGATTAAAAATTTCCAAAAATATATGCATATTTTTTAAGTAATTATTTTTATTGTTAAAGTAACGTTGCCAGTTAGCTAATTATAAAAATGTAGCCCTCAATATCTTCCTTTCTCATTCTATATTGCCTGATTATAGAATAATTTAAATCTGATATAATTATCTTCTGAAAACGTAGTTTTGAACTAAACGGCTATTTCTTTGATTTCCTAAATAAATTATCAATCCTTCCCAAGAACGAACTCTTGAAAAAGCCACGCATAATTGTCCGTGAGTAAATATTTCTTTTCGGAGATCAATTCCTATTTGACCAAATGTTTGGCCTTGTGATTTGTTAATAGTCATTGCAAACGCTAGTTTAATGGGAAATTACTGTCGTCTTTTAAAAGTAAAAGGATAAGCATTTTCACAGTACAACGTTATACGGTTAACGAAAACTATATCTCCATGCTTATCGCCTGTTAAAATTTTGCACTGTAGGATATTGTCTCCCAATTGTAAAATTAACAATCTCGTACCATTACATAAGCCTTCATTAATGCTAAGATTTCTAACCAACATCACAATACAATATACTCTCAACTTCAATTCATGTGGAGGAAAATTTGGCGGGTTTAAAGTACATATTTATTTAAATATTCGGGAAGAATAGTATCGTTTAAATCTCCATTATCACAATTTTCTACACTATTTGGTCATATCTATGAATCGTTTTTCTCTAATTGATTGCTCCTTATATACGTTCAACGATATCCGAATTATAAATACATCTCTGTGGCAATTCTAAATTGCTATTCATATCGTTCAAAACGCCATCCAACATCCAATAAAAACTTGGTGAATTCTTGTTCCTGTGGTAGAGCCCGCATATTTGGTGTTTAAGAAAATTTACAGAAATAACTCCAAAGAGAACTAAATTTGATACTTAAATTCACTGTTTCACAGCGGGTAGCATTTATTTTAACTGGTAACAATTGTCAAAAATCTCCTCGCAACACCATAATTTTTCCACCAAGCGGAACATCACAATTCATAAAGTCTCGTAAGGTTCTGTCTATAATGTCTAAAGCATACCTTGGCGCCATCCCAAATAAAAACATCTACACTCCTAAATAATCTGCTTCTTTTGAATTTTTCTTAAAGTTGGAAGATGAATCTAAAAACAGAGGAACAGGTAACCCAAACGTTTTATGAACTGTTCTGCCATGTGGAAGTAGTGTTGCTGCTATGCCCGTGAAGGCCATGGTACAAACAATTTTATTCTTACTCTTCAGTAAGCTGTAAAGGGTTGTATAAACATAAGTCTTACAGGAGCCTCCTGGACCGTCTATATAAAAACATGAAGATTCAGAAATTGATTCATTTATGTTAGCATCACATTTACCCAAAATAATATCTACAATTTCTTTCTGCTTTTCATTTAGGTGTTTATATTGTCGTGATCCTATTTCTATTGCTTGTTCTTCATTTGCATATTCAATGTCATGACATGGTAGGAAACATTGAAAGATTGTAACCTTCTGCAGAAAGCATGGAACTAATTTGGATATAGGCTTTTTTGTCCTTCAGTATTGGTGTAACGTCTTTCATAATCTTGTGACATTGCTTCTTTAAATTCTTCCCACAATTCTTCCTGATAAATTGGTCGGCAATGCATTAAAATACGAATGAATAAATATCTCAGCTGTCTGGGCATCATCCAAATACCAAATTGCAGTTTCATTCATGGCTCTTATCCACTCGTGATGATCTTAAATAAGACCTAATTTTAAACACGCTGCTACATAAGATTCCTGCATTTCTCCGTTTACTGTTTTCAGATCTTTAAATCTGTTTGCTCCTTTAATATGAAGTAATAATAATCGAAAATGAAATAGTTCAATTTGGCTGGGGCTTACGGAGTACATGCGTCCAATAACTTTGAATTGTTTCTGACGGCGTATACTTTTACAACGACAACAAATATGATACCTACCTGTGATAGTTCAGACGTACGCACTTTTGGCGATCGGCTCCCGTACGTATTAAAAAGAGACGGAAACGAAAAATCTGACCTCGCTAGATCGAAACGATACATGTCTATTGCGCATTCTCCACGACTAACATCACTTTTATTAGATAGGATCCTTGAAGGAATTCATAAAACTCTATAATAAATATACGTCAAAATTCTAGATCCAACTACATCTGTGGTAGGTAATTTTGATGTTCTACACAATAAATTTCTATTATTTAGTTACTTATTTTACAATTCAGTGCTAAGCTATCAACAGCCCGAAAAAAGAAAGATTTCCAAAGAGAATTACCGCGGTGCTCTTATTCACTCTAATGATTATATTTAATCTTGCTTTTTTAATTACTGCGTTCGTGAACAAGAACAATTCGTCTCAATTAATTTGCAGGAGAGCGGTACACTCGACGTTTCTCTTATTTCAGGACAAATACTCAAAGAACACGGAATTCGCAAATAGACGTTGTTATCCTTTACGTAAGTAAATAAAAGCGCTTGCCATTTTGTGAACAGACTTGTTTATCGATGTCCATTACGTCCAAAACGTCCACTCCGTTGCCATCTAGAAAAATCGAGGACAATTTCGAGCGCATTCTATTTTTTTCTTTCTTATTGTAACTCTGAAAACCACGCCAGCTCTGAAACTCTGAACTTTTGCACTACGTTACACGGACTTTCCTTTGTTTTCCACGGCTGTATCGATTCCGAATTGTAGTTTTAATTTACGGTCGGCCGTCACACTACGAACTTCAGATCTGATTAAGATGAATTGGAGAGCATGCGGGCTGTACACAGATGGCGCTGCTACCGCCGCACTTATTGCGTTGAAGATTCACTATTGCGATGTGATATTGCGCATGTTGCTCTCAGCCTACGTCATTTGGCGACCCACTACATATAAAATAAAATAAATTAAACTAATTGGTAGATTTTAGTGTTCAATAATACAATAAATTAAAAGAATGTTTTCTTTTCCGCAGAGGAAATGAAAAAGACTCATAAAAGTTTTGCATTTGCTCATAAAATTTTATGAAATTTATAATGTTTTTTTCGTTATTTTATAAGTCACAATGAAATGGGGAAACCAATCTTTGAGAGAGGCGAAAATCTCTCGCCCGTACACACACATGCAGTAAGACATAAAATACGACGGCTCAGGCTCACAATGGAGGTGCCGAGAGACTGCGAACAGCTGGTGGTGGCAACAAAAGAAGCAGGAGAAAAGAGAAATAAAGAACTGGCGAAGCGAAGGCGGCCGTGAAAGAATGAATGTAATTGAAGTATACTGTCCGTGCTGAATGCCGCTGTAAGTTTGGTAAAGTGAATTTAACTGATAAAATGTTGGTCAGCGGAGGGCACTACTTTTCTCGGACGAGCACTGGCTAACAGACCTATTATTTCAACTTGGGCTTTGTTTCCGTGCAAAGTAGATATACTTACCGGGAAGCGCTGAATAAGTAAAATTTAATTTCTAACTTCAAGACTGGTTTCAAGCATTACTTTAGGTAATAGACCTGAAACTCCGCACTGCACTTTGGAGTAACAATGTCTTAACACCTTTAACCATCAGACAATAATAGATTTTTGCTTTTAGCGTTTTAATAGCTACTAAAACAAAAACATTTTGTGCTTTCTCAATGCCTTGAAAATTAAGGAACATAATAACATGACAAGTATTTTGTTACAAATCTGATAAGTTATTCAAGAAAAATGCGCAGTAATTTAGCGCTGTGTTCAACATAAAACCTAAGCAAAACTAAAACCTAAGCAAAACTTTTATTCCGAAATATGTTATTACGCACAACTCACTGCCTTTGTTTTTTGGTAAAGTGCTTCCATTCTTCTGGTTGACCTGTACTGAAACAATTTCTTTAGACGCGTTTGCTATTTAACTAAAAATGTCATATATTTCGAAGCAATTAAATATTCTTATAAATATTTTTCTTGGTTTTGCTGCTATGATTGCATATATACCGTGTGACAAACTTCCATGTGTACATGGGGAAATAACATGGGCAATTACATTTTTGGGACTTCCTGCTCCCCTTGTGTAGTTACAGTGGTGGTAAAGGTAGCAATCGAAAGACTATTTTTTTTCTGCGTATGAGGATATCAAAAACTCTGTAATTTTCCAATTTACTAAAGCATTAAAAGCAAAAATTACACTAATAATTTTCAAATTAAAACACGGATATTCATCAGATTACCTATGACAATTTAATTTATTCTAATCAAAGACTCCCTTGTTTCTAATTTCTAATTCGTCTGAACTGTCAACAATATTTATCGACAATTTAAAATTTGAAGATACTGGGAATCTTTCATTGAAAGAAGGTAATTTTTACTAATAAATTTACTTGGTTTTTATTTAGATAATTCTGATTCTCTTATTATTATTACCTAGTTGCTAATTCCTTATTGTTCGCTTACTTAAATTTTACTGGGATTATGAGAAATTTAACAAGTGATAACGTGGAGTGAAACAAAACTAAAATTAATCTTATCATTTATTTTTTTAGTCGTTCCAAGAAATCTAAATGTTGAAGTAGAGGAAATGGTAATAGGCCTGATAACTGCTAGTCCAACATCTAGTTTAAGGTCTATTGCCCTAGAATGTAATGTTTCAAGAGAAACTGTCCGTAACATATTAAAAAGAAACAAATATCATCCCTTTAAATTCCAATGTCACCAAGAGTTGCTTCCTTTTGACGAAGAATCAAGGCAAACTTTCTGTGAAGAAATGCAAGAACGGGCTAATCGGGATCGCAGCTTCCTCTCATCAATTTGTTTTACCGATGAGTGTACCTTCACTTTAATTCAAGAGCCAAATTCACAAAACGTTAGGTATTGGGCCCAGGAAAATCCCAGAATAAATCTAGCCACTACAACGCAATACCCTCAAAAAATCAATATTTGGGCAGGCATTTTTAATAATCGCATTATAGGACCATTTGAAATACAGGGAAATTTAAATTCAGAAGCTTATTTAGATCTTTTAATTAGAAGAAGTTGCACATGCGAATCGGGATGTCTGGTTTCAACATGACGGATGCCCAGCAGGTGGTGCTATAAACTGGCCAGCTAGATCTCCCGATTTGGCACCGTGTGAATTTTTCTTGTGGGGTAATTTAAAAAATAAGATTTATCAAACTCGTCACCCAAATATTGATTCTTTAAGGAATGCTATTTTTGAGGAATGCAACCTTATAAACGATCGGCAACCTGCGAATGTGAGAAATTCTTTCTATAATAGGCTGGGATACTGTCTGATACAGAATGGGGGTTTATTTGAATATTTGTTATAGTTATTTTTCTTTTTTTATGTTACTTTAATTTCATTGTATATTAATAAGTTTTTGTCCTTACCTATGAAATAAATAAGTATTAAATTGCCAGATTACAAAATTCATTAGAGCAAAATAAACAAATGTTGCCGCTTGTTAAATTTTTCATAATTGCGGTAAAATTAAAGTAATTTAATATTTATTATTTCATTTTACTGCTTTCACATTTTCACAAAAACTTTTTAATAGGTTAGAAGACACCTACAATTTACCCTAAACTATGGACCAGCATTCACCACCGAAACATCCACACCAGTAATCAATTAATTGTCAACTATAGGTAATGACAATAATAATGTGAATGAGAATTATCTAAATAAAAAAACAAGTTTATGTATTAGTTAAAATTAACTTCTTTCGATGAAAGATTCCCAGCCTTCAAATTTCTTACTAAATTATTTGTTGTTATACCGAAGGAATAGGACCGTTATTGAATTTTACAGAAAATAAGGCACGGACTACGCGCAAATTATTGCCGCCGTAAAATATTTTCACAATGAAAACCTTTTCTTGGACTGAATAAATATTTTTGTTCATTTTTAAATGTTGACAGTTCAGAAAATCCATAAAAATCAAAGACGTCCGTGATTAGAATAAATTGAGTTGTCATGGATAATCTGATAAATTTCTGTGTTTTAGTTAGAAAATTATTAATGTAATTTTTGATTTTAATGCTTTAATAAATTGGAAAGTTGTAGAGTTTTTGATACG
The DNA here is from genome assembly GCA_963966045.1 of Xestobium rufovillosum. Taxonomy (NCBI): domain Eukaryota; kingdom Metazoa; phylum Arthropoda; class Insecta; order Coleoptera; family Ptinidae; genus Xestobium; species Xestobium rufovillosum. The sequence goes on from OZ014493.1 coordinate 44,118,812, forward strand.
CAGAAAAAAATAATCTTTCGATTGCTACCTTTACCACCACTGTAACTACACATGGGGAGCAGGAATCCCCAAAAATGTAATTGCCCATGTTATTTCCCCATGTACACATGGAAGTTTGTCACACGGTATACAGGTGTCTCATGCGTACCGTTCATTAGAAGTTTAAGTATAGGGTTACCAGTTGTAACGAAAATTGAAAATTTACAGCTTAACATAGTTGATTCTATGTCAAGCTCTATGTAATTTATGTTTTCTTGAAGTTAAAAATGTTAACAATATATTCAACAATAAAACAAATTTTAAAACCAACTTTAGTTTAAAAAATTCTTTAAAATTAATTAACAATACCAAAAATAAAAATATTCCATCAAGGTCCTTTTTGGTGTATTTTGATGTTACAAACATGTTCCCTAATATTCCTCCTAATGAATGCTTAAAATTAATTGAAAATATTTTAGATAAAACACATACCAATATTGTTACAAAAAATAATATTATTATTACTGCTTTCCAACTTTGTATTGAACAAAAATACATCCAGTTCAATAATAAATATGCTTAAAATATAGGTCTTGCTGTGCGTTTACCAATCAGTTCCTTATTGGCAGATATTTTCATGTCAGATATTGAAGAAAAAATTATGAATTCAGAATATTAAGCGAACAACATATATTCTACTTTGGTATAGATATGTAGATGATAGTATTGCTTGTTTTAAAGGAACAACAAGACAATTAGACAATTTTCAACATTTTTTGAACAGTATTCATCCAAAAATAAAGTTTACAAAAGAAATAGAAACTGAAGACAAAATTAATTTCTTAGATTTAACTTTAATAAATATAGTAAAATAAATTTCGATATTTTTAGGAAATCAACATATACAGATATTACTCTTTCATCAAATTCATTTTATCCTTTTTGTCAAAAATTGTCTACTTACAATTAAATGCAGGGCCTTTACAGTACCGCTATTTTAGGATAAATTGAATAAAGAACTAAACATCATAAATTGCTATAAATAACGAATTTAAAATTAAATCTTTAATAGAATCATTAACAATAAAAAATTTTAAATTGTCTGTAACCGCATATATCCTAAATTAGCGAATGATAAAGTTACCAAAATTAGCAGAATTTCTTTGGAAATATTTCTGAAAAGATTGCCAGTATTTTAAGAAAAAACAACATACAAGTCATATTTAAACCCTCAAATTAATATATTATCACATATTTTATTTAAAAGTAAAGACGGAACACATAAACTTGAACACACAGATATTTATCAACTAAATTGTTTAAACTATAGCACCATATACAGGGTGTCCCATTTATGCTTCAAAAAATGATATGCAAGTTCTTCAAGTTAAAATAATGGGGACTTGTCATATAAATTTTTTCTCTTAGACGCCTGTTGGCTGAGATACAAGGTGTTAAAAGTTCTGCAAAAAAATGTTAAATTCAGCATAACTTAAAATCTAAAAGATATTTTTATTTCAAATTGTACTCACCTTTCTTATTTTTCCTTGTCTACTTTTTGATAGTGCAATCAATAAAAAAAATAACCAGTGGCATACAAAATGGATGAAGTTAAAATCCTGGTTTTTTGTTTAATTTTGAAATCTACCATTGTTTCCTCAAAAATTGTTCTTACTTATAAAAGGTCTGTAGAACTCGCCGTTTTCGAGATAATTAATGTTGAAATTTTGGGTAATTGATGCAAACGTAAAAAAATGATACAGATTAATTTTAAAATAATGTGTGTGCCATATTTTTTATTGTATATGCTAGTAATTCACAAGATTATAAAATTTAGTCTTAATAGCATAACTAAGATTATGCCTTGTTAAGTAAATGCACCAAAGGAGAAACCTCTTCCGCTGCGCTGCGTTGCTAGAGGCTGTACTCTAAGCGAGTGGACGCGGAACTCCGGAAGTCCACTCCAGACCCTCGTTACTCAGAAACTAGCTATTTATTTATGGGCCGTATCAAGTTAGGAGTCCACCATCCAAAACCAATTTCGTACGGATGCGAAAATCCTTCAGCACGTTTATGAATTTCCAAATTAGTTCCCAAGTTATGTAGCATTGTTCAAAACTTTAGGGTCCTCTTGTTGCTCGCTAATTAATTTTTAGGAGTACGACCGACGGACGGCGACCAACTTTATTATCATTACAGGAAACTGTTGGCGACGCCATTCTTCTTTTAAAACCGATTCATTTGAAACAAAAACCGGTTTAAATTATTGAAAACGGAGCATCTACTGAATTCGAGCTTTTATCCAAGCTCTGCAGGAATTTTTAATAACTCTTTTGTTGCCGCCATAATAGATTGTTTCCAGTGGCTTATAGAACTCTGATTAAGTGTATAATGGATAAAATAACAGGGAATTGTGTAAATCCGGGCACCGATATGCTAATTAATGTCCAAAAACGTTGAGGGTTGGAAAGAGTCGACGAATAATTACAGCCCTTGTAGCCGGATAGATTTATCCGGAAAAGGATAATATAAAGCGTCTCATGGAAGGTTAATTAAAATAAACGAGATTTATTACAGCCTAAGCTACAATTATTGTCGACCTCTGCCCTTGCAAAGGGTCAACACAATGTTCGGTTTAATCAAAAACGTTTCTTGGTTAAAGGGTAGTTTCCAAATTATGGCACATTCCTGTTGTTGACATAATAATATTACAACAAGACATCATGTAAAAGAAGTAGTTCTACAAGTCAGATCTGCTGGATTAGCTATAATTGCAAGATCGCTTGAAGATTCAAGAAATTTAAACATCCAATTAATTTTTTTGTAAAAAAAACTTGTGTGTCAGCTCCGACGGACGACTGGAGTTTACTTGATAATAGAGTACACGCGAATGTCAGTTTTATACCCAAATGTGTATTTATCAGATGGTTTATGTTCGAAAATGTCCAACTACATCAAAATATAAATTGTTTATAAATTCAGTAATTAAGTGACAATCTGCTAAACGTCGATCCCTCTGGAAATTAAATAAATACTTTTCCTGATGGTGTTCGAATAGGCGCTGATTCACATTTCGGCACTAAGCAATATTTGGAGTATTTAATATTAGGTTTTTCCATATTAAATGGAAATATTCAACAAATTTAGGAACAAACAAACACTGCAAATGCTGACTTTACAACGCCAACTGTCATATCTACTCTATGCCACTCTATTTTCACTATTTCCATGCTCTATGCAGTCAGACATAAACAGCCGTATCCATAGATACGTACATAATTTCAATTTGACAAATAACGTAACGCTTGATTTTACTCCTCATAAAATTTCCGTACCGCGGGCTATAACTGAAAATCGATTCTTAAGGAGTAAACTCCAAAAATTGCAGAAGTTGCAATTCAACAATCTTCGTTGTACCACTGAAAATTAACTTGAGTATAAATCAATACAATAACTAGTCATCATCATAAGGTTCTCAGTCTGAAGACTGGTTGGATGCGTACCTCCACTCTTTTCTATCATGAGCTAACCTACGCATTTCCCTAAAAGTAGAACATCCTACATCTCTAACTATTTGAGAGCAGTAGTCTAATCTAGGCCTACCCCTACCTCTTTTTATTCCTATCTCTGCCTCTAGTATGTCGCGAACTATTCCTTCGTGTCTTAGAAGGTGTCCTACCATCCTATCTCTCCTACTCTTTATTGTCTTCCATACCTTCCGCTTTTCCCCAACTCTTTCTAATACTTCCCTATTGCTAACCTTATCTATCCACGGTATCTTCATCATGCGCCTGTAGCACCACATTTCAAACGCTTCTACTCTTTTTCGATCCGCTTCCCCTATTGTCCATGTTTCGCACCCGTATAATGCCGTACTCCATACATACGACATTAAGAGTCTCTTCCTAGTCTCAATATTAACCGTTCTCGAACATAACAGTTGTTTCTTTCTGTTAAACGCAACTCGGCCTTGCGCTATTCTTTGTTTTATATCTTTAGTGCTCCTACCGTCTTGAGTTATTTTACTTCCTAAATAGCAGAAATCCGTGACCTCCTCTATCTTCTCATTTCCTATTTGTATGTCAACTTTAGTTCTATTTTCACATCCCCTACATACCAGAATTTTAGTTTTCTTTTTATTGACTTTCATGCCATAGCTCTGTGTCAAAACTGCTTCCATTTCATTCAAAGCCGCTCCTAATTCTTCTTTGCTAGATGCTAACACTGCTATATCATCCGCAAATTTGAGCATGTTAATAGTTTGACCCTGTACGTTAATCCCTGAGGCTGTTCTGTCCTTAACAATATTAATAGCATCTTCGATATACATATAAGTTGAAAACTAGAGGTGACAATGCACATCCATGTCTCACTCCCTTCCGGATATCTACTTCCCTTCGTTCCTGCTCACATTCTATAACTGCCTTTTGCTCTTCGTAGAGATTATGTATTATTCTTCTGTCCCTATATTTCATCCCTACCTTTCTCAGCACTTCGAACATCTTCCCCCATTTTATGTTGTCGAAGGCCTTTTCTAAATCTACAAATCCTATATAGACGCTCTTTCTCTTTTCTATCGTTTTTTCTATAATTACTCGTAAAGCTAGGATGGCCTCGCGCGTTCCTCTATTTCGTCTAAATCCGAACTGACCTTCTCCTAATATTTCTTCCGCCTTTTTCTCCATCCTTCTTTGCACAATTCTAGTTAAAATTTTGGACGCATGGGAAGTTAAACTGATGGTTCTGAAATTTTCGCACCTATCCGCGCCTTTCCTTTTTGGCAAAGCTACCATGATGTTCCGTTTGTAATCCTCTGGAATCTCGCCTGTCAGGTATATGCGACTAACTAATTTAAATAAACGATCTATTACCTCTTGACCTGCGCACTTTAAGATTTCTGCCTGCAAGCCATCTATACCTGGCGCTTTATTATTCCTTAAACTTTTTAGTGCTAGCTCAAACTCTTCTCTCATTATAGGATTCCCTAGGTTATCCCCCTCTACACTGCTTTCGCTTTCTAATATATCTTGCACTTCCTGTCCCGCATATAAGTTTCCTAAATATTCTTTCCACCTATCTGCCTTCTCCCCGCTTTCGATTAGGATATCTCCTGTCTCATTCCTAATGCTTTTGGTACTAGATCCAATTTCTCTAAAATTTCTCCTAATTATTTTATATGCTTCATCAGTCTTTCCTACTTCGAACTTATTTTCCACTTCTTTGCACTTATTATCGATCCATTGCTCTTTCGCTTTCCGAATAATTTCCCACTTGATCGCCTTATATCTTTGTTTCCCTATTTTTTCATCTAACCTATTTTTATATTTTCGCCTTTCCTCTATTAGACTTACAATATGTTTTGTTATCCAGGGTTTCCTACTTTCATTCTGTTTATGACCCAAAATATCCCTAGCTGAGGAAACTAAACTATAACTAGTAAACAATGAAATTACTAACATTTTCGCAAAATCGAAACATTGACAGACGTCCGCGAACTACAAGAAACAAATGTGGAATGAAACAGCTAGGATTCCGTGACTGATTGCACGTTGCCAATGGTCGTCTGCCAACGAGTTCTCTTGCTGATTCACTCCTAAAATTTCACAGAACAATTTTATCCTCACATTTTGACCTGCTCTGTGTCCACTTACTTACAGGCCAGCCTGTATAGACAAGACAAGACAAGAACTTGCAAAAATTTCCAACCATCACAGAAATCGCAACTGGAACTTCCAATTTGTTAAAAATTTTCACTGCTAAAACGCATCAAACGTACCTCTGTAAAATTAATCAATAGTTGAACCCGAAGCAATGAAAATAGAAAAGTTCAAATCGTAAAAAGAAGTCACTATTAATTTCTAGTTCTGTTGATTTTCCATTAAATACTGTTGATATTCCTTGGAAGCGATTTATTTGAGCAGATTTGCATGTTACGTTCCATTTCATCTCCGATATTTTTCAATCTGCCTACAATTTACGATATGTTTGTTCTGAAAAATATTGAGATTATCTGTCAAAACAAAATGTATATCAGTGTCGGGTTAAATTTCACGAGTAACTTATTGACACGCTGTTTACTCTGCCAGAGACAAACACGACGGTTGAAACGCTCCGACATCCATAAAAACTCGCGTTCATCCCCCCCGTCCTACCAACCCCGCAGGAGACAATCACTTTACAGAAACGGTTCTTTTATTTTTGTTATTTTTACTGTAATGGACCGATCGCATCTCCGTCATATTTCATATTTTAGCGAAGATAACGTCAATTTTTATGTAGGTACAGGGTGCCTCAAAACAGGGCCACAGTATAATTATTTTATAAACAGTGATCAACTATCAGATGACAGTAGTATGTTGTTTCATCTCAGAGCAAATTTTAATATGTTCGAGGCTCCCACAAGTGTACGCTAACTCAGAATTCTGTGGAATATGAAAATTCTCTTTGAAACAGTGTTAAAGCACAGCAAATGTTACACATTGGAGTAATATTACGAATTCAGGGATATTTGACAATCTATCCCCGAGGGCAACAATTTTTTCCACTCCCGTCTTGAATATTCATCCGTCTCGGAAGAAAGGGAGATGGATATAAATTAAAAAGTACCCTGGGCAAACACATCTGGCACTTTGCATTAAGGGATGTGTACGCGGTGCTCAATGGACCCCGTCGTGAGCTAACCCCCACGGTCTAGCCGTCGAGAGGAATATTAACCGGTGTTTGTGCCCGACGGGGATGTTCTTCCCCCAACATTATTTGATTTACAATGTATGCTAATACTCTCTGTGTGTGGACCTCGCTGGTTCGATGCGATTACTCGCTTTCTACTAAAACTCTGCGGTTTAATTTTCTATAGATTTCGGGATTGTTTTTGCCCTTTGATTTACGCAGTTTTTGCCCGCAGTTTGATATGTTTATTCACTGGAAACTCGCGGAAAATGGATTGCCGAATATTAAACGGGGTTGCAGATTAAGTGAACAAGTCCTCTGGGTTCACGGAAACTTGTAACATTTGCTTTGAAATTCTCAGGTCAAAAGGCCGTTATGTAATCTACCTGAGGGGCAAAAATTTGAAATCATAGAAATCGTCGTATGTAATTAGACGAGAGCTTTTTATTTTGCCGGATTTGAACGAAATTTTGTTGCCAAGCAATTTGACGAAAAAACTGTCAGCCAATAAGAGCTTAGTTCATAAAAAATAAGTAAAAAAAAATAAGTTAAACGGTTTTATTGTAAAGAAACATAATAATGATGCAGATAATGTACTAAAAGCTAAAAAAATAATTAGGCAGGTACCAGTCATCACACCACTCTCCTCATCAATATAGAGCATTGATCAGACTAAAATAAAATCGTGGGGCGAGTCGAATTTCTATTATCTACAGTCAACCGCTCATATCATTATAGGTATGCTTTGGATGCATCTTCTCAATAGACAACATCGCAGAACGATCATTTACATATTTACTCAGGTTACGCTACGCTCCACGATTTTATTTTAGTCCGATCAATGCTCTGGATTGATGAGGGGAGTGGTGTGACGACTGGTACTTGGTACCTACCTAATTGTTTTTTAGCTTTTAGTACATTATCTGCATCATTATTATGTTTCTTTACAATAAAACCGTTTAACTTAATTTTTTTTTTACTTATTTTATTTTCAAGTTTTTTGTTTTTTTAGTTTGTTTTTGTTTTGTTATTATTTTTCTAAAGTGTACTGTGTTCTACTTGTCAAGCCCTTTCATTTGATACCCATATTGAGGGGATTGAAAAAAAGTAATCCGCCATTTTGTGGTGGCGGCCATCTTGGATTTTGCGTTTTTCATGGTGTACTGTATTGTAGTAGTTAAGCCCTTTAATTTGATACCCATATTGAGGGGGTTGAAAAAAATCTAATCCGCCATTTTGTGGCGGCGGCCATCTTGGATTTACAATGGTACTGGATATACACGATTGTATTGTCATCACAACTAAAGGTGTGTACCAAATTTCAGATCAATCGGTCAACAGGAAGGGGGTAAAATTTCAATTACTAGATTTGACCCACACAAACAAACAAACAAACAAAGCAAGCTAAATAAAACCTAATAAAAATGAAGTTATTATTAAAAATAAAAATACGTGACAAATATTTTACTTTTTTAGAAGGAGTGTTTGGGAAAGGCCGTCAAAAATCATTATGGGTTATGTCCCGTGAGTTACACGTTTTAGGCAGTTAGTAGTGCTTATCGACATATTCGTGGTTGTAAGAGTATTTCTAAATCTGTTCTGACAAGAAGCCAAAGCGGCGTCTGGGATGAAGTGAACATCCGAGAGACGCTCGGATTTCAGCTGTTAAGATGCAATTAGCTACTTCAAATATGATATTTACGTCAATGTTGACAGTGTATAACACTCGTGTGCTGGATAGAAACCCTTGTGTCAACCAACAGTAGCGTCGCCATAAAATATTTTTTGAGGAGTAGGTATAACACGAAATATTAATAATAATTCAACAACTACTATAATTCAACGCCTGGCGGGGTATTTGCCCGAAGAGTAGTTGTTCGAACGGTCCAGTATCACTAATTAATACTTGATAATTACTCAAAGTAGTTGTCACTTGCTGATATCTGTCCAGAGCGCGGCAGTATATATAGCAAGATTAAATTGCATGGTTTGAGTGTGTAGGGGAAAGCACCGTACTGATGAGTCCCAGAAGGACGAAACCAGTTGGTCTGCGGTTTTCCATACACATTCAAAACATGCAATATTTGAACAAAGACCTGCTTAAAAGCACGTACGTACATGGAGACAAATTAGGATTGTTTCAAAGCCATCTTAGATGGGGTAGCAGTCTGAAACGTCTCGTAGTACAAAAAATCTGGATTTAGTTCTATAATTCAACGCCTGGCGGGGTATTTGCCCGAGGAGTAGTTGTTCGAACGGTCCAGTATCACTAATTAACTACTAGCAAACAATTAACTAACTTAAACAATCCGCCAATACACAAATTAAGAGTTACAACTCTTCTAAATTCACTTTACAATACAACGGTTTATCACGTCCCAAAACGCCCCGGTATAGACAAATTACACTCGTACCGTCACCAAAACGCCAAATACACTATACGCATGTACTGTAAACACTTAACACGTATACTCGCTTGAATTTATCGCCCTCAGAATTCATCGCTTTCTTCTGATCTTGTCGCATGTGCAAAACAAAAACTACAAAATGTTAGTCCGGCCCCTTGCTTGCCCTTAAATACGCATATATATGTTGATATTTACCAGCGCATTTAATGGAGTCTACTAGCCAAACACTTTTAGAAAGGAGACACCCCTGCGTCTTAGTGCGGGACATCAGTTACCGTAAAACTAAAATGCATAGACCATTTCTGATATGAACGTAGGACGTAGTGGCCCCTTAATCCTTATTAGCGCGAGCTGTAGCGGAAGAGAGGGTTCGGGGGGTGCAGTAGACTGAACTAAATACGTAATATACCACCTTATCGTCGGGATGGGAATTTTATGAGAGGTGGTGAATGGAAGATCCAGGTTTCCGCGTGAGAAAGGACCTCCGCACACGGTCCTGACAGATTTAGTGTTTAGTAATTCGGTTAGGGCCCCGTCTCGTGTTGTAAATTAGCTACCATAATTATGTTTTAATGACTTTAAATAATGTTTAAACGGTCGCCTTATGACGTTTGCTTACGCCAGGGCATTGTTTGAGGGTAAACAATTGGAGCCTGAAAATTATCCCTTCGAATTAATACGTTACTGTACCGATAATTGTGGGCTTTCCTAATTTAGGGGGATCTACGCAGTATCCCCCTTTTAGCTACTCAGCGATCACAGGCAACTAGTAGATGTAAATGGCCCCATATTATTTCAGCTGTAGATATTTTTAAGCTTGATACTTTCCTTGAACTATTGACTATAGTTTCAGAAAATTGATTCCCATCTTCAGAAACCCAAAATTAGAATTTAAAAAATGTAAATAAATACCTACTATTATAACTCAAGTATTGCTTATTTTGGAATGTTCTTAGCCATAGTCAGAATTTCTAAATAACGTGTAAGGTGGTTAAGAAATTACAAACGCAAATCATTAATTTCGTCCTTAGTGCAGCAAAAACCAAGGCAAAAGTCGCTTCCTTCTCGATTTTATTTTTTTTATCTTAGAACAAACTGAGACATATCTCATTTTATTAGTTAGGTCATTGTTTATGAGAAATCACAAGATACGACATTTTTTTGTTGTAACGAAAATTTTTATTTACAAAAAAGTGCGGATACGTACCTTTTTCAAAAACCTTGCTTTTTTATATATCTACTCTAATATCTAGGTATCTAATTGAGCTATCGACATGATATTTTTTTTGTTTTACAACACACACTTAGGCGCTACTTTCTAAGCATAGTATTGGTTGGTGTTTTTTGTTTTAATATGCTCAAAACGTCGATAACCTAGGAAGTTCAAAAATTACGCAGGCAAATTTTCATTAATCGAGAAACTTTTTTGTTTTGGAAATTTTTATATAACATGCTGCGAAGGAAATGCCGCCAAAAGACCAAAAAAGTTTTTGGCAGCATAATTGTTATTGTGACTTTTGTAGTTTAGGCGCTATGATTTTTTATATCGGCTAATAATAAGGAGCGACCGATGACAATATCGACGCGTGCGAGATATAACATGAAAGAATAGTCTTTTATTTACACATGTAGTTCGTATTGTTAGTGGCGAGTTCTTTAATTTTTACTGCTTAAAAATATTTAAGATAGATGAGCTAAATATTAAAATAAGTGCTTATTATGTGGTGAAGTTGTGGATGAAAAAGATAAACTTGTTGTGCTTAAGCCTTGGAAGTGGGGTTTAGAGATAATAATTAGGGCTGCGGAACTGAGAAAAGACGATTTTGGACAGAAAATTTTAGCAATCAAGAATTATATTTTAAACGGAAAAATTAAAGTAAAATATCATAAAGACTGCAGAAAGACCTATACCAGCAAGGACAAATATTGAGATGGTTTTCTAAATTAGTAATAGCTCGGACGGAGACAGAAACATTCCGCGAGACATTCCAGGTTCCTCAAAAAGTACGGGTAACATGGAATCATTTAAAATACGTGAAATGTGCCTTATTTGCAATCAAAAAGGGACAAAGAAAAAGCAAAAATTAACATTTATACAAACAAGTTTGCAGATTGTATTAGGTACCTACTCATTTCTTTTTTTTTATTTTAGGGGTTTCGTCAGTCAAAAGATAAACAAAAATACAACAGAAAAATTCTGATTTAAATTAAACATTAATTTCCATAAAAATATACCACTGATATATGAAATAAGAAAGTTAAAAACTGATCATTTTTTGGGGTAGGTCGAAAGTGAGGTTGTAAGTGCCTACCTCAGAATAAAATACTACTGAGGTACCTACAGTCTACTCTTTTGTTTGCTGACTTATATTTGGATAAAATACACTTAAAATATAAAAATAGGAAACCGGGTAGCGTACAATAAAAAATTATATAAACTTTTAAGAATATGCACTACAATAGCCAATTTATCTTAATCTCTTGAGGGGACAGGAAAAAGTATTTGTGTATAAATAATCAAAGCGGCCAAAAAGAGGGGCGATATTGGAATGGTTGCAAAGTTCACCGGTTATGACGATTTTTTTGCACATGATGTGTTATAGCCATTACATTATTTCGAAATATGTATAACATACAAGCATTTTTAAATAAATTGAAAATTAACAAAAAATTAGCCCAAATCCCGACTTTTTCATCAAACTCTGATAAAATAGAATCAACGAGAGAATCAGATTCAAGTTCTGCCTTTGTATCTGAAACTGCTAATAATGATGTCTGTAAGGAAGAAGTTTATCAAAATGAATATGAAATTTTGCATTAAGCAGCTGGAATTTTTAAAAAACACACAATTTCAGTTCTCCATGAACAAATGTTCCTGTTCCTTAACTCCTCATGACATTAATCAAAATGAGTTTGCAAAGCAAGTACCAAATATGTTGCTACAATTTATATCTTGACTTATCGACGATGATAGTTATAACGTTAGAAAAAAATTTAAATCCAAAAGCTCTTATTCCTTGCAATCTTATTATGGCGTTGTTCGTCAAGTTATATAAAAAAACTTTTTGAATTTGGATTAGGCTTATGTGTACACCATTTACTACGAAGTAGACAAATTTTTGACTTCCTATCTGAAATTGGTATTAGCTGTACTTATAACGACATTAGACAATTATTAACAGCCAACATTGCCAAACAAAGAAATAGTAATGACAAAATTTATGTATACCTCCAGGTAAAAGTTTTTGGTAATACAATCAAAAATTACACACACGCGAGTATATAGATAATTTTGATTTAAATGAGGACACAATCCACGGAAAAAATACTACTCATTGCGTGGGTATGATGGTATTTCAGCAACGTTTAGAAAATCTTACATTTATAGGTGAAAATATACCTAGAAAAGGTCCTTAGTCATTAAGCTTAGAAGATCTTAATTTTCCCTTTCAACACATATTGCCCTTTTTTAGCCCTCCAAAACGACCAGAGCCTTTACTCTTTAAGTCCTTTGAGTTTAACAAAAAAATCTAAAAGTTTTTACAATATTTACAAAAATAAACTTGACTTGGAAACTCTTTCAATATTTTAAAGGCACTAGTCCATTTTTAACTTGGTCAGGCTTTAATAATTTGTATCTGAGGTTCCCAAGCATTGCAGATCAATAACCGAAAATACTGAAAATAGGCAATAAACGCAGCAAAATTAAAGGTGCCGACCCATTGCCCACTATTATTGAACCGTGGGGGGCGCAAACTTAGATATTACCCTCCAAACTAAAAAAATTATATTATAAAAACTATTGAAAATATCCAGAGATTTTTTTTTCTAAAAACTTTTTTCGTCTTTTGGCTATATTTCCTTCGCATCATGTTATATAAAAATTTCCAAAACAAAAAAGTTTCTCGATTAGTGAAAATTTACCTGCATATTTTCTGAACGTCCAAGATCATCGGCGCTTTTATCATTTATTTAAAAAACAATACCATTATTATTATACATCTAAGGAAGCGCATAGGTGTGCGCTTTAAAACAAAAAAAAAGATTACGTCGATAGCTCAATTCGTTTTTGAAATATGCCAGTAGATATGCAAAAAAGCATGACTTTTAAAAAAGTCAAAATTTTAGTTTTTTAAAAATAAAAAATGTGGTGACCGCTAAAAAATGTCGTATTTTGAGTTTCTATGTGTATAATGCTGTTGTTGACAATACCCACTGGGTATGATCTTGTTCTAAGCTCATCAAAAAAAAACGACACAATTTTACACATTATTTACTCCGCTACCTATTTAATTGGGATTACGGTGTCATCACGAAGAATTCAGACTACGTGTGGCAAATATAGGCGAGAATCAAACTCACGCCATCTAGACGCAAATAGGTAAAACTTCGACTTATCTAAATGAATTAAAGTTAAATCTAAGAAATCTAGACAATACAAATTTGAAATTCATTTTTAATGACAATACAACACAACAATACAACAAAAGTCGATAGCCAAATTTGCTTTTTTGCATGAGTTTCTCTCGAAAATGGGCTTCCAGTTTTTCCGTAACTACTGTACTTACAGGGTTGCCTCTTAGAAATAAGAAAATTTGCCCGTCTGAATAAATAGCGCTCGTTCTTTTACACTTGCATTTCAAAACGTAATCATTTCCAGTTGAACGAAGTTAAGGTGGTGTTAAGAACTAAATCAAAACATGGAAGCCCATAAAAGTGATATAAATAACGGAGATAGTAGTCAGGTGAATCTCCCGAAAAACTTTTTTAATCCAAAAGTTTTAAAACGACGAATTCAACTGAGCAAAGTATCTATATCTTTTACGGGGCAACAAAAGAGTTTTCTTAACGAACTGTTGGCATTCGTACTCATCTATAATTAAATCTAGATTGTTCGTAATCGTGTATAATACCATTTGCTCTTGTGGATCCCACTCAACAACTTCCATTATTGAACAGGCCTTTGTTTCCCCCGTCCCTGCCTACAATTACACTTAGAAACCGTGATTTTAAATGAAATTAAAAAAGATTTTCCGTTCACCCATACAGAAGGATAAAGGAACTTAGGTTTGGGTGTTATAAACGACAGTCTAATGTCGCAGTTCGTTCACGGAAAGATGAGCACTTTAAATTTTAGAAGCGGACGCATCTGAATATTTTTATATCTTGCCATTTCGGACAATTAATCTCGGATGCAAAATTCAAACTTCTCTCTTCCCGAGAGATGTTTCAGGAAAAATTTTACCCTCTTAAATGGGGTGTGCCTCTCCCCCAGGAAGCGTTTACGAGTCGAACTTTTCTCGTCTCAGGAATGCTACTATTAATTTGTTCTTAAATGTAAGTCTGTGTGCTATATTGAAAAAGGTGACAGGAAAAACTTCTCCAAACATTTTTTTATTATAAATGTATGTTGGAATTTCAATAGCTATTTTTTCAGTTATAATTTTGTTTGTCTATCTGCTTGCACCACTAATATTACATCACGTCATATTATTAGGGCTCTGTAATGTTAGATGATGATACCAATGAAAATAAAATAAATGAACACGCTTCCCGTGGATGGTTTCAGGATAGTTTCTGTCGAGTTACTGAAATGAGGTATATTCGAGCAGTCTGGTGAATATACCGTTTGTTTGAACGCAATCCAGGTTATCAAATAATAATTGACAATCCCAATCAGCTCTCCAAACAGTTTATGTAGGTACGGCCATTTCATATCTACTACTAATACTACTAATCATATTAGAAGGGTATGTAACTGTGTTGGCCTATGGAATTGTCAAAATGAATCCACAAACGGTGTATTGGAGCTTTATATTTGGAATTAAAGCAAGTTGTACAACAACGAACTAATGAAGTATAATAAATAGCTACTCATTCATCAGTTAGTGGTATTCAACCTGCTCTGTTTTCGGTACGTCTAATAAGTTTTTAGGAAACAAAAATTCGGATTCATAAAACTTCTCCCCAATTAACCGTCTTTCTAACTGTAGTAGTTTATGAGGTCTCCATATTAAATGTCGAAAACACACGGACTTTGAATAAAGAAAACTCGTTTTTCGAAACGGTGATTGAGATGCGAGAAATTCGCAACTGGGACGATCCATCATTTCCACGGAGCTCTCCATAAAAGATATTTTTATCCTTTGTCTCAAAGTTCCGAGTTAACATACAAATAAATCCCGCAGGACTTGGAGAAGTGGCGCGCCTCTCACCCCACAATAAATCAGATGTTATGTTAATGGCCGATCATGCGATCTAAATAACGACTCTGAGTTTGACGTCCGCCTAAATCATACGCGAGGTCTGGGGATTTATACCTCTTGACTTTGTAGCGCCACAATAGTCTCACCCTCGGGGTTCTCCGACGCCGAAACAGCCTCGAATAGATCGGTAATTTTGCAGCCGCTACAGTAAATCTTTATGGCCCTCTCTGCGAGGCAAAAGTCACTGCTAGGATAGACAGCAAAGTTTTTTTATAATTTACTCGTGTGATGTCGGGTATAGAAGTTGTGTTTTGGAGATGGTTGGATATAAATTGTAATATTTATAGAATAGAGTCTTAATTGCAGTCAGCTAATGATTGTGTTTTATATAATCTCTAGTTAAGAAAATATTGACAATAAATGAATAGATATGTATATGTATGTATTATGAAAACTTAAATGAAACAGAAAACCACCAAAAAGATCGCATAGTTGCCAGAAATCAAAGAATCGGAGCGAAAGCTAAAAAATTGGAGAGCTATAGGTCATGATAAAATTACTGGAGAAACGCTGTACAGCATGGGTGAAAATGGAGCAGAGTAGTTATATGTAACAAGGCATACTCCAAGATTTTAAAGTCGGGGTTATAGTACCAATTTTCAAGAAAGGAGAGAAGAATCAACTGAGATGGTTTGGACGCATTAGCTGACTAAGAAATGAGAGACCAGTTGAAAGAATATGAGATCTTGAGATGGACCATTGGAGGATTGCTGTCAAACAGAGGATTTACGGTGAAAGAAGCAAGAAACATTGTGCAAGATAAAGAGAAATTTCGATTTTCTAAACACATTTACGGACGCCAATCAAAAATTTTCGAACAAGGAAAAAGCCCGTTTCAGCTATTTGTACTTTTGTATTTTCCGCAAAGTGTCAACGTATCATATTGGACCAAAAATGCGCACTACATCTCTCTTTTTCCTTATTTGAGGGTGCTATATTTCGACCATTCAGCGACTTGGAACGACGAAATTGGTGCAAACCGATGGAACATGCAGGCGGATAACTTAATGTGTATTTGCGGAGATACGTTCGGTGGCTGCTTGGGACTAGTGTGTTACCTATTTATCAAAAACTGGCGCATCGAACCAAGACGAGTTTTGATAAAAATTGCTTTCTTGGTACCTATTTTCCTTTTAATTTTTCTATGTTGAAATAATAAGGCCGTTTCAGGAGATATTTCAAAAATACCATTTTCGGTGTGCAAAATACTCAGGAAAATGCAATGAATAACACAAATCATTTATACAGTGTGAGCCAATCAAATAGTGCGGGATACTTCGATAAATCTGATCAAATACCGGCATTTGAAACCGTGAGCCACTTCAATGCTCCGCAATGAGTTGAACTCCCCTCGCCAACATGCAATAAGCCAGAGTGGCTTTTTAAGGCTTATACACCCCCATAAGGGGTAAGGGAAGGCCGGTCATCGAGAAGTGGATAGGTTAAGGCTTATAAGGAAAGTTGTGCTCGACATGATTTTAATATTATTTTTTTGTTTATTCATTAAATTAGTCTTTTATATAATATTCTTTCTGTTTATCGAAGAATCGCACACTAGTGACTCACCTTGTATACGGTGACTTTTTCGATGATGCCGTATAAGTATTTGTAATTTTGCTCCGTGGAAGAATTTGATTAATGTGCTGTACCTTGACGCCACTGGTCTTGTTTCTGGTGTCTCCGAGCTACATACATCTAAGCCGAAGCTCTCGCGGAGCTTTGTCAACAAACATGACGTAAATCCACTCCAGAGAGCGAATCTATCCAATATTTCAGCCTCATAAAATCCCTGTACAGTTATTGAAATGATAAACAAACATCGATGTTGTGTGCTAGAGACGTTGGCAAAGATTGGATTCATACAAACATATTCGCTGCAGATAAATCGAGAATTACTCCCATTCGGTTGCTCGGCAGCGTCTGCAGCACTAGTTGCGTTCTGTTTGTTCTGTAAATTGCACTGCATATAAGGTTAATTTCTTTTTCTGTTGTTACACTCTCGCTGTTATATCAAGGATTCTCCTATGAAGCCGTCTCTCTGATAAAGTGTTATTTTCACAACTGTTCTCAAGCAGCGAACTGAGAAAAGTACTTTACAGTTAACTGTTTTAATTTTATGGAGGTCCCCCAGGGATCGGCAAATGAACCTCCACTATTTTTAATTGAGCACTGGTCCAAGTGCACACCAGGTGTGTATGATGGCTAACTCGAGATATCTCGGTGAAATTAAATAATGAAGGGAACGCTCCAATATGCTAGTTTTGTTGATTTTTAATTCCTCACAGTTTACCCCCCAATGTTCTATCTACCTAACAAGACAACTGCTTTTGTTTTTATATAAGTACCTTACCTTACCTTACCTTACCTTACCTTACCTTACCTTACCTTACCTTACCTTACCTTACCTTACCTTACCTTACCTTACCTTACCTTACCTTACCTTACCTTACCTTACCTTACCTTACCTTACCTTACCTTACCTTACCTTACCTTACCTTACCTTACCTTACCTTACCTTACCTTACCTTACCTTACCTTACCTTACCTTACCTTACCTTACCTTACCTTACCTTACCTTACCTTACCTTACCTTACCTTACCTTACCTTACCTTACCTTACCTTACCTTACCTTACCTTACCTTACCTTACCTTACTGTAGTTTCCAAAGTGGGAATTTACGAAATGACTTGCCGAAGTTGCGACAAAAATATCAACACGATCTATTTTAACTTGTTTTAAAGAGCATGTGGTTCATGACAAAATTTGGTTGTACAAATAAGTTCAGTTTGATGTCAATAATTTGAAACTTCTGAAGTCGCTCAATGATAATAGTTATTGACAAATGCCGAGCAATTTTGAAATGTAAATTATCTAAGGATAGGATAAGCATTTTCTTGATTTTTAAGTTTTGCCAAAAACTTCGAAATATAAATTAGCAATTTTCCTAATATTCTTTATAAACATTAACTGAAGTCATTTTCCAAAAGATCATAGGTTTTTGAATTCGAGATAAGGAAATCGAAATATCGGGGGTCCAAAATTTCATGAAAAAAATTTTCTTATGGTATATTAGAAACACCTTGTATATAGATTACTATCCAATGCGTACCAGTTTGTTTCATGATATAATTCTGTGAATTTAGTTATACCGGGTGGGGATTTAGTGTTCATATCTCTGGTACTGCTTAAGATATCAAAATGAAATTTTACACGTATGTGGGGAACGACATGGAGCATTTCGTAAAATTATTTATGTATATACAGGATGTTCACATTCTGAGTACCAGACCAAAGTTATATTTCTTTAAATGGAAACCCCATAAAATTTCATGAAAATTGATATACTACATGATGTGGTTTTGAGTAAGGACTGTTAAGATATTGACATTTTTGTGTCATTATGGTCCCAAATTTATGACGCTACTGATGTCTACTGACCAAAGCTACCTAATTATTTTTTATTGAAGGGGGTTTACATACTGCTGTATTTGTGAGATCTATAAATACTTTCACCATAATACTTAGGATTATACAAGGTGGTTGAGTTATGCAAAAGGAAATTTTTCTCAAAAATTTCAAATAGAATACCATGTATATTATTTGCACAACTGACAGTCAGTTAACTAATCTTTTAATTGATGTAGATATTGCCAGGTCTACTACTGATAGTTTCGGCAGATATTACGATTGAACATCAAAATTTTTGGCGATTTCCCCCTATTCTGTTGCTCAAAACTCACAATAATGTTTATATTTTGTATTTGCAAATTGGTATCAATATAAAGACAATAAATATTATTGTAAAATTGTTTCTTGATGGTTATATTCTTAAATGTATAATGTCTTTTTAAAGTCGGGTATAATATTCAAACATGGAGTGCCATGGAAGAAAATATTATTATCTTTAAGAAATAATCTTGCAATGGGATTTTTTGTGTTAATGTAAACTTCATTTGCTACTTGACAATATCCACATCAATAAAAAGCTTAGTAAAAGGACCATCAATAGTATAAATAATATACATGGTGTTCCATTTGAAATTTTTGAGAAAAAATTTTGTTTTGCATATAACTTAACAACCCTGTATTATCTCAAGTATTATGATAAAATTATTTATATATTTCAAAAATACAGCAGTGTGTTAACCTATTTCAATAAAGAAATTTTAGGTGGCTTTGGTTAGTATGCGTCAGTAGCGTCATAAATTTAAGTCCATAATGGCACAAAAATGTCAATATCTCAACATTCCTTAGTCAAAACCACATCATGTAGTATATCAATTTTCATGGAATTTTATGGGGAATCCATATTATGCAAGGACACGTAGGGTTTTCATTTAAAGAAATAGAACTTTGGTCTGGTACTTAGAATGTGAACATCCTGTATATACCTAAATAATTTTGGGAAATGCTCCATGTGGTTCCCCACATTCGTGCAAAATTTCATTTTGATATCTTAAATAGTTCCAGAGATATGAACCGATTACACACTAAATCCCCACCCGGTATAATTCTGTGAATAATAATTTTAAAACCTGATAAAAGCAATAACCATCCCAAAGGACTTGTATCTTGACGCAGTTCTAGTAACACTGGGACGGGTGGGATGGCTTGCGCGCTTCAATGATCTAAAGAGCCGAACCATAGGTTTAACCATATTGGAGGGGTTTTTATTTGAGAAGCCAGACTAAATCAAGTCCCTGAAAGGGGGCAGCAGCTCTTTCAGTAATCATAGTGGCAGAGATCGTGAGGGTCGGTATGGCACTGTGATACACACTACTGCAATGTGGAAGGCAACGGGAAACCACCACATTATTCTATCCCTAGTACAGCGTACTTCGAATTTATGATGATGGCACCTTCTGGAGTAAAATATTCCGGAGGTAAAATAGTCCCACATTCGGATCTCCGGGCGGGGACTGCTTCGGGGGGAGTCATCAGAAATGATAAGTGTAACATCTCACGAGTCGGAGCGTGGAATGTTAGAAGCATGAAACAAGTAGGAAAGTTAGAGAATTTGAAAATTGAGATGGACAGGTTAGCATTAGACGTAGTAGGTATTAGTGAAGTGAGATGGCCAGAAGCCGGAGACTTCTGGAGCGGAGATTTTAGAGTAATACACACAGGATCTGTAGGAGGAAATTCGGGAGTAGGAATTGTTATGCGGAAAAAAGTAGGGCAGAGTGTAGAAAATTTCTTACAGCAAAGTGACAGGGTAGTTATGGTTAGGTTAGATTCGAAACCTGTAAAAACAGTAATAATACAGGTATATATGCCCACTTCTAACTACAGTGATGAGGTCGTAGAGGCAGTTTATAGTGATATTGAACATGTGCTAGATTTTGTGAGAGGACACGAAAATTTAATAATTATAGGAGATTTCAATGCTGTCGTAGGCACAGGGCGACAGGGACGAATAGTTGGTCCCTTTGGATTAGGCAATAGGAACGATAGGGGAGTTAGACTGATAGAGTTCTGCGATAAACATAACTTAACGGTCGCGAACACTCTATTTCACCATCATGTTAGGAGACGCTACACGTGGAAGATGCCAGGAGACCTAGGGAGATATCAAATAGATTACATTCTTGTTAGGCAAAGATTTAGAAATCAAGTTAGGGATTGTAGAAGTTATCCAGGAGCAGATATAGATAGTGATCACAATATAGTCGTTATGAAGGCCAATCTTAAATTTAAGATTTTGAAAAAACGAAGCGGAAGAAGGTATCTTGACCCAGAGAAACTAAAAGATGATGATACGCGCGATAAGTTCGAGAAAAAGACAAACGAAGTGCTAAAGGGCGCGGGCGAAAATATTGTTAGGGACATAGAGGAAGAATGGAATTGCATTAAAAATAGTTTAGTTTCCTCAGCTAGGGATATTTTGGGTCATAAACAGAATGAAAGTAGGAAACCCTGGATAACAAAACATATCGTGAGTCTAATAGAGGAAAGGCGAAAATATAAAAATGGGTTAGATGAAATAGGGAAACAAAGATATAAGGCGATCAAGTGGGAAATTATTCGGAAAGCGAAAGAGCAATGGATCGATAATAAGTGCAAAGAAGTGGAAAATAAGTTCGAAGTAGGAAAGACTGATGAAGCATATAAAATAATTAGGAGAAATTTTAGAGAAATTGGATCTAGTACCAAAAGCATTAGGAATGAGGCAGGAGATATCCTAATCGAAAGCGGGGAGAAGGCAGATCGGTGGAAAGAATATTTAGGAAACTTATATGCGGGGCAGGAAATGCAAGATATATTAGAAAGCGAAAGCAGTGTAGAGGGGGATAACCTAGGGAATCCTATAATGAGAGAAGAGTTTGATCTAGCACTAAAAAGTTTAAGGAATAATAAAGCGCCAAGTATAGATGGCTTGCAGGCAGAAATCTTAAAGTGCGCAGGTCAAGAGGTAATAGATCGTTTATTTAAATTAGTTAGTCGCATATACCTGACAGGCGAGATTCCAGAGGATTACAAACGGAACATCATGGTAGCTTTGCCAAAAAGGAAAGGCGCGGATAGGTGCGAAAATTTCAGAACCATCAGTTTAACTTCCCATGCGTCGAAAATTTTAACTAGAATTGTGCAAGGAAGGATGGAGAAAAAGGCGGAAGAAATATTAGGAGAAGATCAGTTCGGATTTAGACGAAATAGAGGAACGCGCGAGGCCATCCTAGCTTTACGAGTAATTATAGAAAAAACGATAGAAAAGAGAAAGAGCGTCTATATAGGATTTGTAGATTTAGAAAAGGCCTTCGACAACGTAAAATGGGGGAAGATGTTCGAAGTGCTGAGAAAGGTAGGGATGAAATATAGGGACAGAAGAATAATACATAATCTCTACGAAGAGCAACAGGCAGTTATAGAATGTGAGCAGGAACGAAGGGAAGTACATATCCGGAAGGGAGTGAGACAGGGATGTGCATTGTCACCTCTAGTTTTCAACTTATATATCGAAGATGCTATTAATATTGTTAAGGGCAGAACAGCCTCAGGGATTAACGTACAGGGTCAAACTATTAACATGCTCAGATTTGCTGATGATATAGCAGTGTTAGCATCTAGCAAAGAAGAATTAGGAGCGGCTTTGAATGAAATGGAAGCAGTTTTGACACAGGGCTATGGCATGAAAGTCAATAAAAAGAAAACTAAAATTTTGTTATGTAGGGGATGTGAAAATAGAACTAAAGTTGACATACAAATAGGAAATGAGAAGATAGAGGAGGTCACGGATTTCTGCTATTTAGGAAGTAAAATAACTCAAGACGGTAGGAGCACTAAAGATATAAAACAAAGAATAGCGCAGGGCCGAGTTGCGTTTAACAGAAAGAAACAACTGTTATGTTCGAGAACGGTTAATATTGAGACTAGGAAGAGGCTCTTAAAGTCGTATGTATGGAGTACGGCATTATACGGGTGCGAAACTTGGACAATAGGGGAAGCGGATCGAAAAAGAGTAGAAGCGTTTGAAATGTGGTGCTACAGGCGCATGATGAAGATACCGTGGATAGATAAGGTTAGCAATAGGGAAGTATTAGAAAGAGTTGGGGAAAAGCGAAAGGTATGGAAGACAATAATGAGTAGGAGAGACAGGATGGTAGGACACCTTCTAAGACACGAAGGAATAGTTCGCGACATACTAGAGTCAGAGATAGGAATAAAAAGAGGTAGGGGTAGGCCTAGATTAGACTACTGCTCTCAAATAGTTGGGGATGTAGGATGTTCTACTTTTAGGGAAATGCGTAGGTTAGCTCAGGATAGAAAAGAGTGGAGGTACGCATCCAACCAGTCTTCGGAGTGAGAACCTTATGATGATGAAAAGTAATAAAACAGTAATTACGAACTCCATACATTATGAAAATAAAATATATGACCAATTAACATATTCACTTTTTCGTAAAGGTCCTACCATGAACTTACAAAATAAAAACAATAATTTTATATCTAAATTATTTATTTGAAATAACCCTCAGCAACAACATTTTTATGCAACATTCTATCCAACATCGTAGGCAACAATGAATATTATTATATCAAAGATTAACGGTCATTTAGAGAAAAAGGTAGAAACTTCTATACCTATCCCTGAAAATTTCAATTTAATTTTCCTCGATGTAATATCCCTTTATACAAATATACCCATAGATCTTGCAATTTCTACTGTCAAAAAATATAATCTCTTACTTTTACTTTCTTGAGGTAGCGTCACTTTACAAAAATATCTTAATAAATCTTGTACTTCTACCATCAAAAACATTGGAATAGAATTATAGAACTATACAAAAAAATATATCAAATAGCATTAATAACTTATTAAGAAAATACAATAATTTCATATAAATTAATTTAAAAACATTTTCGATTTTGATGACACCACAATTTTAGAATAAGAAAAAAATCGAAATCTCGGCTATTTTTACAAAAGATACAAAAATATAAAAAAGACAAAAATTCTCTGAAAGTTAGAGCGGATACTCAAAACTTAAGTCAAATTTATAATAATGTAAATAATCTGCTCTCTGCTACTTACTTACTTATTTTTATTATTATTTTTACAAATTTACCACTTGTTTATTATATTTATTGTGAGCGGCAGTAATTCACAAAATTATGTAAAAATAAACTTTTATTTAAATTTACTAAATATTGTATTTCCTTATTGCCCTTCACTATTTTTATTTCATGATTATTTAAAAAGGCCTCGCCTATCATTATTATTTTTATACGACCATACAATTAAAAATATGTGTAAACTTTGTGCAAAACAACCATAAAGGGCAGCTCTCTGTCACACGTTTTTTTCATGAAATAAAAAATCACGATGCCGCGGTTGGTTTTCCCAGCGCGTCTAAAAACGTGTTCAGAGATAAATCATATTTGCATACCGGTGTCAGAGAGCACAATTTTAAAACACCTCTACAACTCTTGTGCGCTGAATACGGAATCCTTTAATTAACCGAAATTTATTGCGGCCCCTAGTTGCAAATAATGACTATTGTATTACAAACGCGCTACTGATTTTGTTGTTAATTTAATTAAAATGTTTGAAGTGTTCATCACAGAGGCGGTGCGGTAACCCCGAAATATTTCAAAACGTTTGTGTTGTGTATGTTAATGAAGTATGCCCCGATATATGCTAATAAAGGAACAATGGGTTGTTGTTAGTGCAACCCCCTTGGTTTGCGTTCACGCAAGTACTTGAAAGTTTTACTCGGGCGCGAAACTGTGGAATGAAATTATTTGTTTTAGGGGACCAACAAGTACAAGTTGACATTTACTATTTGATATTTGTGCAGACAGCAATATAAAAACAATAGTATATTGTGAAACGAGCACGGAATGGTACTCATTCTCCACGAGTATGAAAGTTTACAGCACGAGCCTTAGCTGCAAGGGACGCAATTATTGTCTCATTCAATTCGATCAAGGCTTGCTAACAATTTCAGCGAAACAATGCACCTGCGTTCCGCCAAAAGACTACTCTTCCAGACGTTGGCGGTTAATTCAGTGTCTTCTCAACTCTACACAGCATTGTTTCGTTAATTCTTCAATACTGTAGTTGGAATTTCACACGTTCTAACTTCTTACAAATAAACGGAGCAAAGGAATGATATCAAGAATTATTTTCTTTGTATATCCTATCTAATAAAAGTGATGTTAGTCGTGGAGAATGCGCAATAGACACGTAGGTATCGTTTCGATCTAGCGAGGTCAGATTTTTCGTTTCCGTCTCTTTTTAATCCGTACGGGAGGCGATCGCCAAAAGTGCGTACCTCTGAACTATCACAGGTAGGTATCATGTTTGTTGTCGTTGTAAAAGTATACGCCGTCAGAAACAGTTCAAAGTTATTGGACGCATGTACTCCGTGAATGAACTATTTCATTTTCGATTATTATTACTTCATATTAAAGGAGCAAACAGATTTGAAGATCTGAAAACAGTAAACGGAGAAATACAGGAATCTTGTGTAGCAGCGTGTTTAAAATTAGGTCTTATTTAAGATCATCACGAGTGGAAAAGAGCCATGAATGAAGCTGAAACTTGGATGATGCCCAGACAGCTGAGATATTTATTCATTCGTATTTTAATGCATTACCGACCAATTTATCAGGAAGAATTGTGGGAAGAATTTAAAAAAGCAATGTCACAAGATTATGAAAGACGTTACAGCAATACTGAAGGACAAAAAAGCCTATATTCAAATTAGTTCCATGCTTTCTGCAGAAGGTTACAATCTTTCAATGTTTCCTACCATGCCACGACATTGAATATGCAAATGAAGAACAAGCAATAGAAATAGGATCAAGACAATATAAACACCTAAATGAAAAGCAGAAAGAAATTGTAGATATTATTTTGGGTAAATGTGATGCTAACATAAATGAATCAATTTCTGAATCTTCATGTTTTTATACAGACGGTCCAGAAGGCTCCTGTAAGACTTATGTTTATACAACCCTTTACAGCTTACTGAAGAGTAAGAATAAAATTGTAGTTAATATTTTCTGTCTTGACTATTTGGTAGAAATCCATGATGAAATAGAAAATTACTATGCGTACTACCAATAAGTATAAAAATTATTTTATTGACCGGTTTCAAGATTCACAAACGATCTCATCATCAGAAATGGTAAATAAAATTGTAAACAAATTATTATGACAGTTGACAAGGAAACTAAAATTGATAAAACAATACAAAAAATAATGATATCCATGAAACATGTTAACTAGATAACTGAATTTCAGTATTTACGTACGGGGCATAAGAAAACGCAAAGGAAATTCGAATACCTCGTACCTTGAAGGGAAAAAACAATGAATTTAAAGAAAACCAATTCGGGAAAAAAAAATAAATTCAATTGAAAAAACCTTCAAGTGAAATATCAGAACAGAAAAAATAAATCAATCAATATCCAAGAAATCTTGACAACTGCCAACTGCTAAACTTGAAAAAACTGCGAGGTCAAGTCTATGTCGTTCTGTCTTGACAACAGCCAACTGTTAATCTTGTAATAAACTAAAAAAAGAGAAATAAGTCAATAAATGTCATAATGAGAGAAACTGTAATACCGACACCTGAGAATTATAATTTTGATCAAAAGATAATTACAAAAGTTTAAATAAACTAGATTGTATTAAATCGACCTGGTCATTAAGTAAGTTATAATTTGTATCATTTTTATGTTTATAAATTTCTATAGACTCTAATATATCTAATTGATAACTCTTTACAAAATTAAACAATAATTTAGTATTTTCTGGAGGAGGGAATTGATGATTGTTATCGAAGAAATGATTAGCAAAACTTGAACGATCATTTTTTAAACGAAATGACCTTAAATGTTCATTGTACCTAATACGTATAGATCTGCCAGTTTGTCCGATATATATACTGTTACAGTCTAAACAATTTAGTTGATAAACACCTGTGTGGTCAAGTTTATGTGTTTTGTCTTTACTGTTAAACAAAATATGTGATAATATATTTGATGGTTTAAATGTGACTTGTATGTTATTTTTTCTTAAAATACTGGCAATCTTTTCAGAAATATTTCCAAAATAAGTAATCCTGCAAAATTTGGTAACTTTATCATTAGATAATTTAGGATATATGTTGTTACAAGCAATTTTAAATTTTTTATTGTTAATGATTCTATTGATGATTTCAATCTTAAATCCGTTATTTATTGCAATTGTTCTAATTATGTTTAGTTCTTTATTCAATTTATCCAAAGATAGCGGTACTGTAAAGGCCCTGTGTATCATAGAATTATAAGCAGAAATTTTTTGACAAAAGGGGTGAAATGAATTTGATGAAAGAGTAATATCTGTATATGTTGGTCCATTATGATATTTCACTTGAAGGTTTTTTCAATTGAATTTATTGTTTTTTCCCGAATTGGTTTTCTTTAAATTCATTGTTTTTTCCCTTCAAGGTACGAGGTATTCGAATTTCCTTTGCGTTTTCTTATGCCCCGTACGTAAATACTGAAATTCAGTTATCTAGTTAACATGTTTCATGGATATCATTATTTTTTGTATTGTTTTATCAATTTTAGTTTCCTTGTCAACTGTCATAATAATTTGTTTACAATTTTATTTACCATTTCTGATGATGAGATCGTTTGTGAATCTTGAAACCGGTCAATAAAATAATTTTTATACTTATTGGTAGTACGCATAGTAATTTTCTATTTCATCAAGAATAAAATTGTTTGTACCATGGCCTTCACGGACATAGCAGCAACACTACTTCCTCATGGTAGAACAGTTCATAAAACGTTTGGGTTACCTGTTCCTCTGTTTTTAGAGTCATCTTCCAACTTTAAGAAAAATTCGAAAGAAGCAGATTATTTAAGGAGTGTAGATGTTTTTATTTGGGATGAGCTCCTGTGGCGCCAAGGTATGCTTTAGACATTATAGGCAGGACCTTACGAGACTTTATGAATTGTGATGTTCCGTTTGGTGGAAAAATTATGGTGTTGCGAGGAGATTTTTGACAATTGTTACCAGTTAAAATAAATGCTACCCGCTGTGAAACAGTGAATTTAAGTATGAAATTTAGTTCTCTTTGGAGTTATTTCCGTAAATTTTCTTAAACACAAAATATGCGGACTCTACCAAAGAAACAAGAATTCACCAAGTTTTTATTGGGTGTTGGAGATGGAGTTTTGAACGATATGAATAGCAATTTAGAATTGCCACAGAGATGTATTTATAATTCGGATATCGTTGAACGCATATATGGAGGAATCAATTAGAGAAAAGCGATTCATAGATATGACCTAATCAGCTATTCTGATGTTGAAGACATTAACAAAAAAGTGGTAGAACTGTTAGATATAAAAACAGAAAAAATATAT
Organism: Xestobium rufovillosum; assembly: GCA_963966045.1. Taxonomy (NCBI): domain Eukaryota; kingdom Metazoa; phylum Arthropoda; class Insecta; order Coleoptera; family Ptinidae; genus Xestobium; species Xestobium rufovillosum. The sequence goes on from OZ014493.1 coordinate 44,147,002, forward strand.
ACAAACTTGGATAGTGTTGAAAATTGTGATAATGAAGATCTAAACGATGCTATTCTTCCTGAATATTTAAATACTTTAAACCCGCCCAAATTTTCCTCCGCATGAATTGAAGTTGAGAGTATATTGTATTGTGATGTTGGTTAGAAATCTCCGCATTAATGAAGGCTTATGTAATGGTACAAGAATGTTAATTTTACAATTGGGAGACAATATCCTACAGTGCAAAATTTTAACAGGCGATAAACATGCAGATATAGTTTTCGTTAACCGTATAACGTTGTACTGTGAAAATGTTTATCCTTTTACTTTTAAAAGACGACAATAATTTCCTATTAAACTAGCGTTTGCAATGACTATTAACAAATCACAAGGCCAAACATTTGATCAAATAGGAATTGATCTCCGAAAAGAAATATTTACTCACGGACAATAATTATGCGTGGCTTTTTCAAGAGTTCGTTTTTGGGAAGGTTTGATAATTTATTTAGGAAACCAAAGAAATAGCCGTATAGTTCAAAACTACGTTTTCAGGGAATTATTTCAGATGTAAATTATTCTGTAATCAGGCAATAATGCGTTTCTTTGAAACCATGATTCGACTAGGGCAGTGAGCGCGCGTAGCGCGCGAGATGACCTAGTCGATGTAAAATTGAAAGGAAATTCTGCTCTTCGCAGAGCAGGCGTTTTCGTTTTGGTCTGGGGAACTTTTTTCCGTTTCTTATATTCAGCGTGGGATATTGTGCATAAGAAATGAGACAGAGCAGGAGAGCAGGATATAGGGGCCTGTTCCGGTTTTCGCCACGTCATAAATATATCGCCACTTTGCCGCCGCCCGGGGCAAAATTAATCCTTACAAAAAGTTTCGTGCAAAAAAAATCTTATTAAATGAACTCGAGCTGGAATAACTGGGCAATTTGAGGAGTCGTTGTTAGCTTTTTTGCTTTAGAAAAGTACGCCGAAGAAACTTATTATTTAATGCCGGAATTAGGTGCTTGAATAACCGAGTTGATATTTATGCAATATTTTCCGTAAATAGGTCAAGCTGCAAGGGAGCAGTAAAATTTCGTAATTGGTTTTCCCTTCAAGAATTTAACACAATTTTTATTCGGATAGGCTGCATTCTCTCTAGGAGAAACTGATCGTAGTAATTTTTGGTTCGTAGGATGAGAAAAGGGTTTATTTACTCGTTTATCAGTGTGAACGTGGTAGACCTGTAAACGGCGCAATAAATATGTCAGTTGAATTAATAAATCATCTACTTGGTGATTTTATTTCAATTAATTTAATTATTTATTTAATGGACAAAAATAAAGCATAGAGTTTATTAAAATACGTATATTAGGTATTTAGTTGTGGCAAGCAAATGATTATTTGTAACCACCAAAGCATTTATTTGCCGTTAATAAAGAATGTATTTTCACAAATTATGACATTTTTCTCTCAAATAAATTATGAAATTAATTGAAATAAAATCTTCAAGTAACGACAATGGTGACGTTGATGTCAAATGTCAAAGTTTTGGTTATCTTTTTATTGATCTTTATACCAAAGCAGTTCTCCTCCATATAATAGTATATTATTTTATTATAAGTAAAAGTGTAACTTTTTGTGACAAACGAATCACGTGATTTTAGGCTTTTTAGGAGAGAGAAATCGACCTTTTCGCACTGACACCAAAGTGTCCGAATTTGCGAAGGACATCAATAATGCGCACTTCGTAACTGTAACTCAAAGCGTATAGCCAAACAACGGGACACTGAATGCATAAATTATTCCGTTTAATATAGGCCCCTAATTAAATTGGGGCCATTAATCATCGACCCGATCATCAGCAAGTGAAGAGACAAATCTCGCGCGAGTCCCACGTCCGGGGTCCTTGAGAATCTCAAAAAGGATTTCAATATCACCGCATTTATTATCAGAATCACGAAACGGAGTATAAAAAGCCAATGAACTGGAATACTGTGATGGGATCTGCAATCGGAATGCTATAATTTGTCTCTGCCCCGTAATATTCCGGTCACCCTAAGCATGATTTACAAGCCCAGTTTCAAGAGGGGAAAGGCTCCTTTTAGGAAACCCATTCTACTTTTATTTACAAAAACGTAACGCCAATTAAACCCAGAGATTGCCCATCATCAGCAGTAATGAAAATTTTAAAACATCATTATATTTTTAAAATATCCATATTTATTTATAATTATTGATGTTTTAATTAAATTTGTTCGTCGCATTGGCGTACCTCTAGCTGTCAGCTGTGATGCGACAACTTGCCATTTATTTGCACGTGGTTTTTCAGATCCATTGTTTCATTACACTGAGAGAAATTTTTAGTTACTATAAAAGAAATTTGGTTATATTAAACAAATGGTAGACTTGGGTATAGGGAACCAAACCCAGAGGTTGTTATAAGCTAATTCTTTGATTTATGGTTTTAACAATGATATGGTAATTATAACTAAATGCTATTTACGGTACACAAATTATGTTTTTGCTGGAATACACTGTTTTATAGTCACAAGCAAATTGAAATAATGTGTAACAAATTTCATTTTAGGTGCAAATACTATTTACTTCATAATAGTTACCGTTAATAACAAGAACTTTATTGTTAAGAAGAATAAATTGAGGGATCTAAAGAGCCAAACCATAGGTTTAACCATATTGGGAGAGTTTTTATTGAGAAGACAGACTAAATCAAGTCCCTGAAAGAGGGCAGCAGCTCTTTCAGTAATCAGAGTGGCAGAGATTGTGGGAGTCGGTATGGCACATTCTTTTGCTTAAATACTTCGTTAACAATGTCAATTCTTGTTTGAAATATTTTAAAATGGCTCCTGTTATTTCAATTTTAAAGATTTTCTTAGAGGACCCGACCAAAGTTAAAATTTATGCAGGTTAAGAACTCTCAAAATATCAATAGAGTCCATTAGTTAGGTTATGTTACTAGTTTCGTGCATTTCTTAACAGGGATTCTGCAAGTGACATATAAGACTGCTCCTTCCAGCTGTTACATTTTCAAAAACAACTTAAAATACAACTTAATTTCAGAAATATTTTAAAACGGAGCAGAGTACCTAATAGAAAAGAACGTATGTCTTGTTTAGACCAGACCATTATTATTTTGACGTTTGCTGCACAGGGTTTGAGGTTAAGTTGTTTATTTCTCCGGCTTATTTGATTAATCTTTATTTAATAGGGGGTTTAGGAATTTTTTTATATTGAAAAAGTGTAAAATGGAAGAGAAAGTGTTAAAAATGAGTGTTGTTAACGACTTCTTTAGGGTTTATGGACGATTTAAATCATATACTGCGCCGGTTCTAGCACCGACACGTTTGAGCAGTAATTTGTTGAATTTTAGTCTTAAACAAAATGACTGCATAAATAAATGCTTTTGTCCACGACTATCTTATAATATACTCTTTATACTTGTGTTTCTTCAATCATAATTAGATACATTAATCACTGCAGTGATTAATGAATATTATTCACTACACCAATAGGAACATCGCTTTGACCCTTTTTTACATTTATTTAGTAGGCCGCGATCGCGATGTGTCAGTTCAAATTGAAACGTCAAATCAGTATGGTTTGCTTTTAATTTGAAATGCATATTCTAAAAAAGAAGATATATTGAGTAGTGAGAGTGAAAACGAGGTTTCTTTAACAGCACCAGCAATAAAAGAATCTGCAGAACTTGCCTCATTAGATTCATTGCCCAAAAAACCAAGAAAATTATACCCGAGAGCGTATGTATGAATCTTTCTTACACTGGAGAAGGGAAATGAAGGTAAATTCTTGCTGGGAATCTGTTTTGATAGTCGTGGACAAAGTATAGTATACAACTCGTTATAATAATAGCATTCATTATAAACTCGTGTATAATATACTATTACAAGACAACGCTGCTTATTTTATTTAGGTACATATGTTGTGGTTCGGTGGGACCCCTTCTTGTATAAGAGAATGACCTAAGCATCTTGCTGTTAATATAAATTTTGCGTCTGAAAACGGCCTCTCAATATTCAGGAAATAATTGGCGTTTGTGTAAGGACAACTTTTCATATTTTATAAAAAGTTCGAAGCGATGAAGCTTGTTTTCGTTTGAAGTGCAAATTAGCTATTCGGACCGGATACAGTATACGTGAAAAAAATCAAAATTATAACTTGTTTTTCGAGTTTAATCGAATAGTCGTTTTTAACTAGCTATAACAACTTTCCGAAAAGAAAACATGAACCGGGTGAATTTTTATGAGCATTTTCACTCAATAATTTAGTCCTAAACTTATAATCGTGTACATCTCTGTAACAGCACAGTTTTAACCAAAATGAAAATGGAACTCGCAAAGGGAAACCATGCGCTAAGTCTACCTTGGATAACAAAGTCTATTAACCGGTCGAAGAGAGCTTTACAGCGTATTAACACAGTTCTCTAGTACACACAGTGGTTGTATCGAGAACTTTGGCGCAAATTCACTATGAATTCATCCTCATGAGTTGAAGATTAATTTAAATCTAAACTTACACTACGTTGATATAAATACCAAACCTCCTACTACTGAAGTAAAATGAATCGATAAACCTACAGGGTTCCTTAAAACTGGAGAGTAAGTATAAGACAACTGCTTTTATTTTTATATTTCCATATATTTTCCAAGGTGTTTAAATCAAATTTATTATTTCCTGGTTTTAAGGGTTTGAGATTATTGCTATTGAATTTATGGCCCATTTCCAAGGCGTCTGATACCGTGTTAGACTTATCTGAATTACCGAATTTGTAATGAGCTTGATGCTCCTTGAAGCTAGTTAAAATAGACCGAGTTGACTGTTTCTTCTAAACTGACTTGAAGAATTGGAAAAACCATTCTCTATGAATACATTTTTGCACTTGAACATTCAGCAATGTATAATTGGTACCCAGAAATCACGTTCATTTAACTTCACACAAATCGAATCTCTAATTTACTTCCCCGGGAATAAATTCAAGTGAGCTGCAAAATGCAGCAGCAGCAGTAGCGTCGCTAATCATAATAGAGTTTTCCCATTAAAGTGAATTCCACGAAAGAAACGAATTCCGGCCGTAATTGAACTACTTTTAGAATGCAGAGATTTAATTTTTAATGAAATGTCCCTCTCGAGGAGTCACTAATAGTTGAGCAGTTTTTATTTTTATAAAAACCCGGGTGCTGTTTAATTATAAGAATAAAAGTGCAGGGAGAATACAGAGTCGGGGATAAAGCACTTTTTACTGCTGTTTAACCGGCGAAACTCTTTTTTAGGATGACATTCTTAAGACGTTATCTTTTTTGCGGTGCCTCGGTTCGAGAAAGAAGTTTATTTTCCTATTATTCCGCGATTAATTAGCTTCAGACGTTCGCTTCATTTCGTCTTTGTTCATCAAATCGAGAAAAAATAAACAGCGCGGCATTAAGTACATACAGTTTCTCAAAATATGTGTTGGGAAAAGAGCCATGGATTATTAACATTTGATTTAAAAATTTTATCTTTGAATTCGGAAAACAACAAACAAATAAGTTTGATTTGCTCCAAGCCCAACGATTTTTTTGGGGTAGCATCCAGTAAGAGATCTCATAGAACAAAAAATCTAGATTCAGTTCTATAATTCAATGCCTGGCGGGGTATTTGCCCGAGCAATAGTTGTTCGAATGGTCCAATACTACTCATCTTTGCCGCATAATTTGGCAAATAATTACCTCTTGCTAATACCTGCACCAAGTACATGGTGTTTCATTAACAATGGGCAATTCGTTAACTGGAGATTCTACAGGTCAAATAATGACCATTGACCCGAACATGCCTTATCCGAATGTTGATGGTTTAAGAAATACAGGGTGTTGCAAGTTACAATTTTATTTCCATTTTTTGCCATAACTACGAAATTTCTTAGGTTGTCGACTTGAAAATTTGCAATCCTATGATTTTTCTTACGGGAAAGAAGATTCCAATAACATTTTTGACGTTGACCATACAGGGCGCTATTAATTGACCCATAACTTTTTACCATGTACATCTAACGTCAAATCGGCTCCAGAATCTGAAAGACCAACCTTTTTTAAATAATAAATGTATTCTTGTCTCATTTTGATATTCCAGTCCATTTTCAAGAAAAGACGACTTAATGCAGATAGTGTTTAAATTCAAAATTTGTTCTAATAGGCCGTTCCGCATTAAACAAAATATTATCTAGATAGCTACGTTTTACAAACAGACAGTGGATAGTAGTACCATGACATTAGTTTTAAAGTGTTCAGTGTTAAGCCAGTTCGATTTGGAGAATTTTGCACAAAGAGAAGCTTCACCCATACCACATTACTCCAGTACAAAATTTGTTACCAGAAGATCCTCCTGCTTGTCTACGTTTCGCAAATTTCTTACAAGAGCAGCAAGGCGCGGATCCTAATTTTTTGAACAAAATCCTCTTCACAGATGAGGCAAAGTTTACTCGACGTGGAGTTTTCAACTGGCGAAACAATCATTTGTGGGATTCTGAAAACCCCCATGCCCTTAAAGAAAGACACTTCCAACATGAATTTAAGATCAATGTTTGGTGCGGTGTAATTTCAAATTTCTTTATTGGGCCTTTTCAACTTCCACCCAATCTGAACGATTCACTTTATTTAAATTTTCTTCAGCAAAATTTGTACGAACTGCTTGAAGAAGTACCACTTAATTTAAGTGAAAATATGTGGCTCATGCAGGACGGGGCGCCCGCACATTTTTCCCGGCCGGCGCGGGAGTATTTAGACGTCTTTCCACATCGGTGGATTGGCAGTGGAAGTGAATTTACTTGGCTGCCTAGAATCCTCGACTTAAATCCTCTGGATTTTTCGATGTGGTCTAGAATGAAAGATATGGTTTATAAAGAAGCTGTTGATTCACCCGATGAGCTGTGGCGAAGAATACAAGTGGCTGCCAATGAAATCAAAGGCAATCCAGGGGCATTGTTTAGAACTCGGGGTTCTCTCAGGAAACGCATTGAAAAATGTATCCAAGTGAATGGTGGACACTTCGAACAACTACTTTAAAATTTAATGTTTCCTAATTTTATTTTTCTTGTACCTAAGCGTTTGTAGTGAATTAAAATTTATTTTGTTAGCAGAACTTAATAAGCGTTTCATTTCTAAGATTTAAACACTATCTACATTAAGTAGTTTTTCTTGAAAATGGGCAGGAATATCAAAATGAGACAATACATTATTTGTTATTTAAAAAAGGTTGGTCTTTCAGCTTTTGGAGCCGATTTGACGTTAGATCATCATCATAAGGTTCTCAGTCCGAAGACTGGTTGGACGCGTACCTCCATTCTTTTCTATCCTGAGCTAACCTACGCATTTCCCTAAAAGTAGAACATCCTACATCCCTAACTATTTGAGAGCAGTAGTCTAATCTAGGCCTACCCCTACCTCTTTTTATTCCTATCTCTGACTCTAGTATGTCACGAACTATTCCTTCGTGTCTTAGAAGGTGTCCTACCATCCTATCTCTCCTACTCTTTATTGTTTTCCATACCTTTCGCTTTTCCCCAACTCTTTCTAATACTTCCCTATTGCTAACCTTATCTATCCACGGTATCTTCATCATGCGTCTGTAGCACCACATTTCAAACGCTTCTACTCTTTTTCTATCCGCTTCTCCTATTGTCCAAGTTTCGCACCCGTATAATGCCGTACTCCATACATACGACGTTAAGAGTCTCTTCCTAGTCTCTATATTAACCGTTCTCGAGCATAACAGTTGTTTCTTTTTGTTAAACGCAACTCGGCCCTGCGCCATTCTTTGTTTTATATCTTTAGTGCTCCTACCGTCTTGAGTTATTTTACTTCCTAAGTAGCAGAAATCCGCGACCTCCTCTATCTTCTCATTTCCAATTTGTATTTCCATTTTAGTTAGACGTTAGATATGCATGGCAAAAAGTTATGGGTAAATTTATAAAAGCAATAGGTTATAAGTAGCGCCCTCTATGGGCAACGTCAGAAATTTTATTGGAATCTTTTCTCCCCTAAGAAATTTCCTAAACCATAAGGCATGTTCGGGTCAATGGTCATTATTTGACCTGTAGAATCTCCAGTTAACAGATTTCCCATTGTAAATGAAACACACTGTATATAAAGCAACTAATATTGCATGGTTCGAGCGTGTGGGGCAAAGCGCCGTACTGATGAGCCCCACAAGGATGAAACCAGTGTTCTAAGGTCTTTCCATGCACATTCGATCAAGAGGATCGTCACTATTAAAGTGTCAGATTAGGTATTTTCTGTCTGACGCGGTGGCGACACCTTCAAAGCCTTCTGTGACAGACCGCCAGTATCAATCAATATTCCGGTATTAGTGATTCAGGAATTTACATTTAAATTATAGCGAAAGGAGAGCATAGGGAGTTTTTGAAAAGAGAACGAAACACTTAATCAAGCGGGGCTCTCTCAATCAAGAAAGTGTTCGTTTGACGATGCACGAATCCTTCCTTGAGACTAAATTGTAAATTACTCCAAAATTGCTGTTTCTGCGTTCGCGCGCTCCCCGCTTTCGCCGTTCTTCCACTCCTGTTTACTGATATCTACTTAATGGGCAATTTTCGCAATACATTTGCCATTATGAATACTGAGGAAGCGCCCGAAAGCTATTTATCATTCTTACGTTCGAGTGCTCATCATTTCTGAAGCAAGAATATTTTCTGCATTCGCTGGCGGGAATTGCTAATTAAAGTTGCTGCTAACAGTCTGCAATGTAGTGTGAAGTAATTCTGACAAGCTAAGATTTTATACTCCGACACACTGATTCAATTAAAAAAATAAATAACATTAAAATTACACATCTTTCCGCGAAAATAACAAACAATAATAATAGGGAGGTTCGGAGAAAAATAAGATATCTATTTTTGGCATGAAAATGACAGAAAATTGTTATTGTAATTGATTTACGGCGAATTTTTTTTTCTAAAAAATTTTTTTGCGGCGAAATAACCGAAAGAAATTAGCTTATCACGCCCACATGCTAGATCGCTTTGTTATTGGTTTTACGTCTCTTTACTTCTCTTGAAGTGCCTGTGAAGCGGTACCTATCTCATAACATACTTATTGGGACTATTTCGAGCGTGAATTTTAAAGTAAGGTGTTAAGGAAACATAAAACAAAGACAACATAATCAATATAATGATGCAACAAAAGTTCGATTCACATAATTTGCCATATTTATGTAGTAGGTAGGTAAATGCCCCGGTAAATGTGGAAATGGTGTGTGATTCTTGCATCTAACCCCAATTTTATTCAACCTCAAAACAGTAGTATAAAGGCAGACCGGTATAAGTAAAACAAAGTCAACAATTTATTAACTGTACATGCCTTTTATAATTCAGTATAAGTAGGTATGTAGATTGTAGATACCTGCTTACTTCTGTTTGTAAAATAGGTACCTACCTATATTCTCCAATACAATACAATACATACCTACTCATTTATGTAGGTATGTATACCTAAGTGATTGACAAGTTATCAAGTTAACAGTTTTATAACGGATTGGAAATTTTTTAAAAAAACGGAAACAAATACAACTCACGCGAATCAAAAAACTACGCTACGTAGGTAATAGGTAGGTACTTGTTTAACAAAAAGAAACAACTGCTATATTCTGGAACGGTTAATGTAGAAACTCGGAAGAGACTCTTAAAGACGCATGTATGGAGTACGAAACTTGGACAATGGGAGAAGCGGATTGAAAAAGAGTAGAAGCGTTTGAAATGTGATGCTACAGACGGGTGTTGAAGATACCGTGGATAAACAAGTTAGCAATAAGGAGGAATTAGAAAGAGTTGGGGAAAAGAGAAAAGCATGGAAGACAATAAAGAATAGGGCATAGGATCGTAGGATGGTAGGACACCTTCTGAGACACAAAGGAATAGTTCGCGACATACTAGAGTCAGAGATAGGAATAAAGAGGCAGAGAGTGGAGCAGATTAGACTACTGCTCTCAAATAGTTGGGGATGTAGAATGTTCTACTTTTACGGAAATGCGTAGGCTAGCTCAGGGAAAGGATGGAGGTACGCGTCCTACCAGTCTTCAAAAGAGAACTTTATGATGACGTACTATTTAATTATTATTGTAAAATAGTTAATAAAATTTCCTTTTTTAGTTCAGGGAGGGAACATTACGGCGATTCAGTATTTGGCTCCGTCATGCTCCTAGCATCCTGTTTCAAATTATGCTAACCGTAACACGTTACCAAGTACCAAGTGGTCCCAGAAAACTGTCGATAAATTACCTTATGTTCTATTTTATTTAGAGTGGCTGCAATGGGGCAGCCGATAATTTTATAAACTTTTGCAATGATAAACTAACTCGCGAAAATATCGATAATGCTCACCGATTTTCCTTCTGGCTCCAACGAACCACTTTTTCCGTTTTATTGGTGTGCTGTACGATGTATTAGTCTGGGTACAAAACAGAAAACACCAGTTAGAACCAGTTAATAATATTTAACAATTTAACTACACATGCATATGCATAATCTCGTACTTATGGGACTGCTGCGCGCTGAAACTGGGACTTGTACGTTATAATAAGTTCTGACGTCACGCGGCCTACTCTCGCTGCAAGGTACGATTTCTAGCCTCGCACCGACGGAAAACTTTGCAACGGCTTCACAGGCGAAGGAATTTTTTTTTAACAAAAATTAACAACATAACTGCCTTCAGTATAATAAACTCTATCAATTTGAATGAAATTTGAAAATTATCGAACCTGCCTATTCTATTAAAGCGTGAGAAAAGTAACAAAACATGTATTATGAATTCCATAAATTTTCTGGTTTCCCGTTTTTGTTTTAGTTTTAGTCCTATTTTCACGCCCCCTACACACCAAAATATTGTTTTCCTTTTTATTGGTCTTCATACCATAGCCCCCTCCGTCAAAACCGCTTCTGTTTCGTTCAGAGCCCTTCCTAATTCTTCTTTGCTGGATGCTGATACTGCTATCTGCGAATCTGAGCATATTAATGGTTTGGCCCTGTATAATAATTCCAGCAGCTATTCTGTGTTTAACAATATTAATCGCATTTTCGATATATATGTAAATTGGAAACTAGAGGAGATGATGCACATCCCTGCCTCACTCCCTTTCGGATATCTACTTCTCTATGTTCCTGCTCAAATTCTATAACTGCAGTTTGCTCTTTGTATAGATTATGAATAATCCTTCTATCCCTATGCTTCATCCCTTCATTTTTGAACACTTTGAACATCTTCCATTTTACATTGTCGAAGGCTTTTTCCAAATCTACAAATCCTATTGTATAGGGTATAAGTAGGCGCTCTTTTATTAGATCACTGTAGTGTAGTGAAAATGAAAAGAAAATCTCAGCCTGTATTTAAACAAAGAATCCCTCTCTCTGACAAAAAAATTTTGTCGCTGTCGGAGTTCCAAATATTTTTCAGTACATTGTTCCCTTAACGAAAATGTCAACTAAAGTTGCATAGTGGAATGGCGTTAAAATCTCTACCACGTATGTGGAGATTCTTATATCCGCTACTCGTTTATAGGATGTTATTAGCGATAATAAACTCTCCGGGCTCCAATGTTCCGTTCTATAGAATCTTCTTTATCTCTTTCTTAGTTACTTCAGAGAACGATTGAGTTTATCCCGTACTAAACTTCATAAAACGAACTGAGAACTTCACTGGTGTTATTAGGGAAGTGCACGAGAAGTTTTGTAGGCACCATTTATTAACGCAATTACTCCATCAGGCAAAGACACACTCACTGGAACCCATGTACAAAATTAAAAACCTCCAACCAACATTTTTTAACAATCTCCGCATAGATTTTCTCCCTATAGGATTTGCATGCATTATAAAAGCTTGTAGGGTGGCATACTTAGGAAGATATTCTTTGAAACATAACGCGGGAGATCAGACAAGGGCCTGCAGGTGCGTCAAGTTAAGTTTAATGCTTATGAGGGAAATGTTTGCGGAAAGTTTTGACGCAGCGGCGTATACACGCGTATATGCAAATACTGAGCGAAAACTTTGTAACAGAGTTACCCATACTTCAAAGAATTTCCCAACAAACAAGATTCTGCGGCGTTACTACACATCCAACTTTAAGATGATGGCAACGGGGCCATTGTTACCGAATCAGTCCAAAATTTGCTTAAATTTAGAACACTGTAGCACTAAGTGACTGCCTAGTATGCTTCAGGACGTCAAGGTCTTCGTTTTAGAGCGTGGTAGTAGATACATATTGAGATTTCTGGTTCAGATTTAGAACCCGCACTGGAGGTCATTGAACTTGAGGCCATTGATAGTTTCTCACATAACACTTTTCGCCATAATGAATAATAAATGCATGCGAGAAGAATTCCAGAGCTCTGAACCACAATGATACCAAGTATAGTTACTTGTAATTTATATTTGTTTTCTACCTCGAAGATCTTGAGGTCACACGCTATCAAGTCATATGACGGTAAGTTCGTTCGAGCATCAGAGTTACCAGAGTTACTCGTTTACGATTTTCGACTGGTTGGCTTCTGCCGGTCTGCTAACTAGGTTTACCTTTTGACTTTTCCTTTAATTCTGATTACAGAACCCCATATTTGCGATACTTGCGTTTTTAACTACGTCGCCCGACTATGAATTTTACGTGAACATTTATTTCCGTATTGGTGTGCACGATTCTCTTAATTTAGTTACTTAGCGTAAATTTTGGTAACAAATTTGAATGAGGGGTCAATCGCCCCACGGCGTTTCAGCTCATAACACTTTGTTATAGAGATTATGAGCTATGAAACATTACAGCACGTATCAATTTAACTGATAATAAAAAGAAAAACTTGTCTGGATTTTCACACTTTATTTTAATAAACATAACAATGGGGGGGTCGTTCACTAAGTTTATTAAACGGTTTTATTTAGCTTGCCTTGAGCCTTGTTTGTTTGTTTGTTTGTTTGTTTGTTTATTTGTTTGTTTGTTTGTTTGTTTGTTTGTTTGTTTGTGTGGGTCAAATCTAGTAATTGAAGTTCTACCTCTTTCCTGTTGACCGATTGATCTAAAATTTGGTACACACCTTTATTTGTGATGAGAATACAATTTTTTATATTCAGTATCATTGTAAATCCAAGATGGCCGCCGCCACAAAATGGCGGATTAGATATTTTATCCCAACCCCCTCAATATTGGTATCAAATGAAAGGGCTTAACTAGTAGAATGCAGTACACCATGAAAAATTCAAAATCCAAGATGGCCGCCACCACAAAATGGCGGATTACTTTTTTAATCCAGTAATTGAAATTTTACCCCCTTCCTGGACCGATTGATCTGAAATTTGGTACACACCTTTATTTGGGATAACAATACAATTATGTATATTCAGTATCATTGTAAATCCAAGATGGCCGCCTCCACAAAATCGCGGATTAGATATTTTTTCCCAACTTCCTCAATATGGGTATCAAATGAAAGGGCTTAACTAGTAGAATAGAGTACACCATAAAAAGACCAAGATGGCCGCCACCACAAAATGGTGGATTACTTTCTTTTCAATCCCCTCAATATGGGTATCAAATGAAAGGGCTTAACTAGTAGAATACAGCACAACATGAAAAATTCAAAATTCAAGATGGTCGCCACCACATAATGGCGGATTACTTTTCTCCAATCCCCTCAGTATGGGTATCAAATGAAAGGGCTTGCCAAGTAGAACACAGTACACTTTAGAAAAATAATAACAAAGCGAAAACAAACAAAAAAAACTAAAAACTTGAAAATAAAATCAGTAAAAAAACATTTTTAAGTTAAACGGTTTTATTGTAAAGAAACATAATGATGCAGATAATATACTAAAAGCTAAAAAATAATTAGGTAGGTACCAGGTACCAGTCATCACACCACTCTCCTCATCAATCTAGAGCGTTGATCAGACTAAAATAAAATCGTGGGGCGTAGCGTAACCTGAGTAAATATGTAAATGATCGTTTTGCGATGTTGTCTATTGAGAAGATGCAAGATAAGACAAGTGAACTACTCCAACAAACGTCAAGTGTCACTTGTTTGTTTGGTTTTATTCCGTGTTTTTAACTCAATTTTAAATTATCCTTCAAAAGGAATCCTAATTTTGGGCAAGCCAAAGAGGAAAATTTACCAAAAGTAAATTATATGTAAAACAATTTTTTATGGATTTTGTTAGTGCTGAATTTCGCAGTGTGAAGAATGTCAGGTTAATGGAGCCTAAAAGATTATTTCTAATGGCATTTACCTACTGCATTGTAGAGCAAGTAAAGACTCCTGTGGTGATGATGCTATTGGTTATGTTCAGCTGCAACGTAACGTTAATGTTTGCGCTGTTTAGGGAAGGATTGTTCCGAATATAAAATTCGCAACAAACCATACATTATTGCTGCTGTTTTTGATTAAGCTGCTGAAAAGTACTGTCCTGTAAATGTGAAGGATACGTTGCATCTAAAGGTAGTAGGTATTAACTAGAAATAGCATGAGTCAAGTCTTGTCTTGCGGAGGTACTTGGAGTTGAATGCATTTAGTATAAAACCAAATGTTTTGGTTTGAAATCTTGCATCGTAGTATCGCGATTTTATGGATCTGTTTCGGTTTTCTAGAAAATACCGTAAATTTTGTCAGTTCTAGTTCAGCAAGAGACGCCAAAAATGTGTTTTGATTGTTTAGTAGTTAGCTGAAGTATGTGTGTATTACTTGTTACTCATCCCTATCGTATCTGGAATCTCGCTAAGTGCTTTGTTCAAGTTGATATTCCAAAACAAAGGTGCAGAAGTTCCAAAGATCTGTATAATTAATATCGGAGTATACTAACGTTGACACAGATAATGAGAACAAACAAGAACGGTGCTCGAGTTAGGTAAATTTGTTATTGTAAACTGTATTAATTTTGTTACTAGCATCTACTAACATTCTATAATGTCGGAACAATCGCAGTCAATACCGTGGCAAAACAAACTAAAACGCGAGTGCTCTGTTGCTTAGAAACTTGCAGAAATTCAAGGCAATTAAGTTCGACGACGAAAACAAATCTAATTCTAAGGTTTCCCCAGGTAGGCGAGCATTTCTACTTAATTTGCTTCTCGCAATCACATTCTACGAGTAAATAGAATCACAATATGTTTAATTATGGTGTACACGTGCCTAAAATTTATTCCACGCAATTTTTCTACGTAAATACAGCATTCCCGTCGTTCTGGGTCTTTTGTGTCGCACAAAACAATAGACAAAAGACAGTAGGCCACGTTAAATAATTCTCAACAAACACAAATGTGTGAATTTCACCAAACAGGAACAGTTGGACATGCTAGAAGAAATACTGACAATGAGGGGCTTCCATTTCATGTATAGTTCCAAGGGTACCGCCAAAACGGAATAAACATAATTCTGCGTAGGTTACAATGAAGATTTCTGCAAACTAGTCTAATTATTGTAGTTATGACATGGAACAGGATGGGAACATAATCTAGATTAATATTAAATGTGGATGGATAATGATGTACAAGTGGGCGTCTTACACATCTACCTATTTTACTAAAGTGTTTGATAGATTTGGTAATCCTACTAACTTTAGTATCTAAATTTGGCAATTTTATTATGTACGGAAAATTCTTTCGTCGGAAAATCTTACGTCGACTAACATGCATTGCTGTTTCTGCTGTTTCTGGAAGCAAGCGATTTTAAACGTCAAAAGTAAATAAACTTCAAACGTGAAATATTCAAAATTCCCGCTTTCCGTCCGTAATTCCGTTCCCAAACACCAGGCGACGCTGTTAGCAAGTCACTTCAACAATAACAAATTAGACGATTATCTATTATCAAACGGAATATGCATAAAAATTTTAATTCGAGTTCGCAACTCCATCACGATTTCCATGATCAATTTTGCTAAAAAATTTTCTTTCCCAATTTGCCCCTGCAAGGGCGCAAGTGCCTTTGACAGTTTATGATTTGTTCCTCGTAAATATCGGCCAACTTTTTTACGACTGACATTAATCATGTTTACACAATGTATCCTTTGATATCCAATTTTATTTGTACATTTCCGTCCACTACACAGTTTATTGGAATCGCACGGTTCCATAAGAGATAAAACAAGAAAAAAAGTGTGCCTTGGAAAATAGAAGTTTGTGTGTTGCAATTCTTTGATAGATGCAGGACCCACATAACACATATGTGTTATGTGGCAGGACCTAAATAAACTCAAGGTCAATATACGTTCTGCAATAGGCGAGAAAATTAGTAACTAAAATCTAGCTGTGAATAATTATGACTAGCTAACTGAAAAATCAATTGAGAAACGCCTTACGGCTAGTACAAGGAATGAATAAATCTAAGAAATGGTGAAACAGTAACCAATGAGTTGGAAAATGGACGCGATATTTATTCAGTAAACGTCAAAATTTCAAAGCTGCCTACATTTGAATATTTTTATTTATAGCACACAACTGTACAGCACACGGGTGAACGCAACTATCAACTTTCGCCCCTACTTAGTTATATGCAACATGTAATCGTAATGTTTTTAGGTACATACGTTATTATTATTATATTATTATAAGAGACTCTTAACGTCGTATGTATGGAGTACGGCATTATACGGGTGCGAAACTTGGACAATAGGAGAAGCGGATAGAAAAAGAGTAGAAGCGTTTGAAATGTGGTGCTACAGACGCATGATGAAGATACCGTGGATAGATAAGGTTAGCAATAGGGAAGTATTAGAAAGAGTTGGGGAAAAGCGAAAGGTATGGAAAACAATAAAGAGTAGGAGAGATAGGATGGTAGGACACCTTCTAAGACACGAAGGAATAGTTCGTGACATACTAGAGTCAGAGATAGGAATAAAAAGAGGTAGGGGTAGGCCTAGATTAGACTACTGCTCTCAAATAGTTAGGGATGTAGGATGTTCTACTTTTAGGGAAATGCGTAGGTTAGCTCAGGATAGAAAAGAATGGAGGTACGCGTCCAACCAGTCTTCGGACTGAGAACCTTATGATGATGATGACGTTATTATTCGCTTACTCCCCCTAAATTTCCTTAAATTATGTACGCTACTAAGTTATAACAAAACTCCCGGTCATATTAGAATAACTCTCGGAACTTGGACCAATCTAGCCTCGTTTTCTCGCCGTGTTTTGTTGCCTTTGTTTTTCTGCAAGTCTAAAATAGCCCCTGTGTGTTATCGTGCTATTGATCTGTACCGGGAAAAACATCCCCTTAGGACAAATGGTATTTTAAGTGATGTTTAAACGGTCGTTTGAAAAGCTGTATCAGGGCATTTAAAGAATGGACACGGTTGGAGCAGGTTAAAAGCATCGGGGAGGGATGTGGCTTTTCGTACAGGGGAAGCAATTTTTGTTTGATATGATAATAATGAGATTTAAACGGTGGTTTGTTCACATTTCATTCAAAGCGCAGTTTTTATATTGCGATTATTTCAATTTTGTAAAATTTACTTTTTTGAAAACTTTGAATGAATTGCAAATAATGTCTTCAAATTTATTTAGTGATGAATTTTATTGATCACTCCCCATAGGAAATCTGTGCATTAGATCTTGCGTATCGGTGCATTGCACTATTAATGTGACGTCACACAAGCTATGCGCAGGCTCTTTAGACTGTCGACGGATCAGTTAGTAGGCTCGCGATTTAACGTAAGCTTTCGCTCCTGCAGTTCTTCTGTTACGTGTGTGCCTCCGACGTAGGGCCAAAAAATTCAATAACTGAAATGTAAGCACTACTTCTAAGATGGCATTGCTTTAATTGCATCCGTGGACTGCACGCCTCTGGTGGCTTAAAAGAGGAAAAATACTTTTATTCATCCAGCGTTTTCAGCTGAAAAAAAAGTGGGAAGAAACATTCCCGGGGTAACAGATATATGGCAGGGTCGGCCGCATTTGCACATTAAATTACTTACATTTAAATGAGATTCGCGGCACAGTGTTGACTTTAAACACCCCCTCGTTTAAAAATAAAATAGAGGGATGCGCGATGGCGTCTCCTCCTTTGTGACAAATAATTCTCTGGGTTTCTAAATTTAAAATCAAATGGCAGGAAGCTCGGCGAACGGGAAGAGGAAGTATAAACACGAGCAAGACATGAAGAGGAAATATTACGTTGGGTCATTTTGTTCTCGGGCTGACACTACTCTTGTAGTTTGCTGTTTCTAGCGGGGACTGAAATGAATACGCTTCTGGTTCAATTTTGGATTATGAGTGCGCACTGGGTCGGTTTGAATTCTCTATAATTCCCTTACAAGAGTAAATCGCTTCGCGATTTTTCACCGGGTATGCACTGTTAAATATTTTATATTTATTATGTTTCTCTGTGTTTAGGTGCACGTGTATGTGCACGCGAAATTAAAAATTGCTGGCGCGCTAAACGTCACCATACTTTCGTTTAGTTGTGAACACCGTCGCGTCGGTGGTTTTGGTGGTTAGGTAGGTATCCTATGAGTTAGGCTGAGTGGGGTCAACTTCCATAGAGGTTAGTTTTTTACGTATTTACGTTATATATTTTTTTATAAAAAAATGCGTGTATCAGGTCTCCGTCAGCTAAGTGGTCCTAAAAATTTCATTATGAAAATTATACAAAATAGAGGACCACCAATTTTACGATAATAATACTGATATTAAAGAAAATAGAAATTACATTTCATTTCCATATATAAAATGTATGTCACACAATTATATTAATAACTTATTAGCAAAATACAACTTACAAATATCACACAAAAATTATAACAACTTAAAATTTTTGCATTCTAATTTAAAAAAAACACCCATTCCTAAATTAATGAAAGCCCATATTGAATACAAAATTAAAGGTAAACACTGAAAAAACATACATTGGTCAATTCAAGAATAATTTAGAAACCAGACTGAAACAGCACAAATACAAAAACAGTAATTCAGCAATAAGTAAACATGTGAAAAACAACAATCATACTTTTGAATTCAATGATATCAAAACTTTAGGTTTAGAGCAAGAAAAAAATTTAAAACCTTGACTGTTTCTAGAAATGATTTATATATAATTTTTTTGTCCTACAAAATAGAAAACCGACTTCAATATACAATGAGAACATCATCAATGTAGTCGAAGTCAATTAAATACGCATTATTAAGGATAACTCAAAAACTACTGGTCAGATCTTGATCAAATTTATATGGGACCACATGAGAAGCACCATCTTTCAAAATAAAAAAAGAATCATCAAGATCGGTTCACCTAGAAAAAAGTTCTGGGGTAACACACATAAAAAAATACAGTCGAATTGAGAACCACCTGCTTTTTTGAAGTCGGTTAAAAAAGGAACAAAATTCTATAAATGATAGAATTGACATACAAAATTTAAGTCAAATTTACTGTAATATAATAAAATTAATCCTGCTCTCTGTTACTTACTTATTATTATTATTATTGTTGTTAAATTAAATATAGATTTCTTTTTCTTTTTTATAAAAAAATCCAAATGTTTTCAAAATCAAAAGTGCTAAAATTTTTATATTTACATGCATAGTTACTGTATAAATATTTTTTATTATTTAGAAAAATCTGTTTTGACGAATAATTTATGTCAGCTTTTTACATTCCATTTTACAAATAAATCTTGACATGGGCCTCAGATGGGGCCGAAACGTCGATTGTTTTATATAAAGCGTTTTTACTAATGCCAGAATTTCACCAAATTAAAATATTATAAATTATACTGGCACAAATTGGACAACAGTTTTATTTTTAAACGGTTTTATTTAGCTTGCTTTGTTTGTTTGTTTGTTTGTTTGTTTGTTTGTTTGTTTGTTTGTTTGTTTGTGTTGGTCAAATCTAGTAATTGAAATTTTACCCCCTTTCTGTTGACCGATTGATCTGAAATTTGGTACACACCTTTAGTTGTGCTGACAATACAATTATGTGTATTCAGTATCATTGTAAATCCAAGATGGTCGCCGCGTCGCCACAAAATGGCGGATTAGAGATTTTTTCAACCGCCTCAATATGGGTATCAAATGAAAGGGCTCAACTAGTAGAATACAGCACACCATGAAAAAAATCATCAAAGATGGCCGCTACCACAAAATGGCGGATTACTTTTTTCGATCCCCTCAATACGGGTATCAAATGAAAGGGCTTGACAAGTAGAACACAGTACACTTCAGAAAAAAAATCCTAATCCAAAATGGCGTCCGAAACAAAATGGCGGATCATAGAGTTTAGACAGTCAATATATTAAAACTGAAATCTAGGGATCTTAACAAAACAAAGGACTTTGTCAACTTAGAATCGTGATTCAAGCATGAATCCCCCACCCAAGTGAAGATTTCGTATCGTGTCGTTAGCGTTTCCCCTCAAGACTTGGGCACATCTTGTTACATAAAAGCCTTGCCACTCTACTGGAACTGGATATGAGCGGTTGATTGTAGATAATAGAAATTCGACTCGCCCTACGATTTTATTTTAGTCTGATCAATGCTCTAGATTAATGAGGAGAGTGGTGTAATGACTGGTACCTGGTACCTACCTAATTGGTTTTTAGCTTTTAGTACATTATCTGCATCATTATTATGTTTCTTACAAATAAAACCGTTTAACTTAAAAATGTTTTTTTTACTTATTTTATTCATATTCAACCACCTAACGCTTTTTAAGTTTATAGTCAATAGGTCGTACTGTCTGAGAGTTCTAGTCAATATCAATATGTGTCAGCGGCATAGCAATGCTGATTATATGAAAAGAAATTGATGGCATGTTGCAGGCGCACAGCTTGAATAAAATTGGGCCCACTAAAGATCCGTGAGGAACCCCAGCGGCAACATTTAATAGCGTCGACATAACACCACCATCCATCATGCATCACAAGCTGCTGTCTGTTACGTAAGGAACTACATACTCACTAACCCAACGAAAGAATAACTTAAGCCGAGTAACAGAAGACGGAACCCAGTAAACAATGATTCAAATTGTCAAGAGCCTTGGAGAAGTCGAGGAGAACTAAAACGAAAACTTTTCGTCTGACACGTGATAAATACCATGGGTGACGTTTATCAGAGATGCACTCATATACATAATAAGACTATAAGGAAGAATGGGTCCAGCAAGGGAAACCAACAATGTAATAGATAGCAATATTCTTATCCAGAGAGCTGCGAAAAATGTGCAAGTGCAAAGTGCGCAATCTTTATCAAAATTGGTTGCCGAGTTCGTGGCGAAGCGTCGTCTCCGTTTCCTCAGCTGTTACCTTCCACTCATCATTGGCGTCGCCAAGGGGGGTAGGGAGGGCTTCCTCCCCCTTGGCTTTTGGTACATAATGAAGTATGGTAGGTACTATATTACTATAATGAAAACCAATCAATTATATGCTAAGAAAATTTTGCTTCGCCCCCCCCCCTCCCCCCTGGAAATTTTGGAGGCGACGCTGATGCTACTCATGTTGCGTTTGACACTTTGAACACAATGCTGTACTGACTGTCCACTTTACACTTCACAAGGATTGTTGTTTTCTATTTCTCTTTGGTGGTCACCTTCTTCGCTCATTGGGCTTATGGACAAAGCCAAGCAAAACTCCTTATAGTCTTAATAATTGTATGGATGAATAATAATTGTTGTAACCTCTTTTAAAACATAATTGGTGTTTTGATGAAATACCAAATTTCTTCAAGAATTTCGACTCGTGCGACTGGAAATCTCTGGGATAGGGGTAATTCGAATATGGAGGAAACACAGAATTTGTAATACAGAAAGTTAATTTGATCATAGTTTTTGAATAGACTCGTCCGTTATGGATTTTTGGAGGGTTACAGGATCATTACTATTCCTAAACAGAAATGTTGTTACATTTCTTAACACCAGCTCCTGCTTCCGGTAATGCTCTAGCTCCATAGCTTTTAAGATGGTTTTGAGATTATAGAAATAAGGAGAAAATCCTGTTAGACGTTTATTGCCAGGCGCTGGGATTTGTTTGCTGACCAAGATATATGGAAGCGCAGGACTGATTCTGCATTATCACTTATTAAAAGTTGCAGTACGCAAACTTACATTTTACTATGAGTTTGTAAATGGAAGGTTAGAATTATTTTCCAATCAATGAACTAACCCAAGCACTGGTTTCAAGTTCCAATAGAAACTTTTAATATCGTCGTCTCGTTGAATACTTAATTGCAATTATGACTGTTGTTTTTGCTTCTGTTATCGTCGGCGATGCAAGTATGAAATTAAAGAAACTGAAAAATGTTGCCGTATCTCTCCGATTGATTAATATTAATGAGTCCGCCCCGGAGGACTATCGACGACAGAGAGACAATATCCGGAGGTAATTTATTCTTTTGTTTTAACGTCTAGCATTGAGCAACCAGATGGAGAAGACAGAAAGGGATGAACGAGTAGCGGACTCGCATCTGTTACAATGGACATGAACTGGTTCTAGTAATTATCAATTCAACTATTATTCCTTTCGTTTAAGTGCAATTTAATTGTTTTACTAACGTTTAAAAGCATTGCTATGAACAATGCGCTACGTGTAGCTACAGCAAAGAATGTTCAGTTAAAAATATCGGAACTTTTAATAAAACTAAGCGTCGGTGTGTATGCAAATTATTAGAGCGTGATACTTGTCTCATTTGAGAAGTCCCTTGAAGTGTTTAATATAAAAGACGGGACAGGAAAAACGATGAAAGCGCTAAGTATTCATAATATTCAAACTTCAAACTGTATTTACAGGTAGTCAAACTAATAACACAGGTTGTTAATTTTGAACTTTATTGAATGTCGAAGCTTCGACAACTTACGCGCAGAAGGGATGAAATAGGTCATTCTATAGTTATCGGTATTTTGAATTCTAAATGGAGAACGACTTATTGTATGATAGATGATAGTACCAAGTTGGTACTCAAAGAGGTGGTACGCGAAATACATATCCGATACATATCATTCAACTTGAGATCATTGAACTTGAAGCCATTGAAAAGTTATCTAATAATGTATGGTTCAGAATTGCCTATATACTTAGTTTTAGCTGGAAATTGTCTTATGAAGAAATTTTAAACAATTCTGCAGAGCTCATGAATGAATTAGGAGCAGAAGCGTCTGGTAATACATAAGAAATTGCATGTGAAAATACGATTTGTGTACCGCATCAGAGTGGAAATGTTTTATATGGCATCATGCAAGAATTTTATATGGCATCATGCAAGAATTCGTATTTATATTTATTCTACACTAGTATTTCTTGGCTCTATAGTTTTGTTATTATCATTATTTTTAGTTTTATTTATTTATGCAGGTACCTACCTAATAATATTGCAATATTGAATATTATTATTCTTAACTATCCAGAAAGACTGCAAAAAATAAATATTAGTGACTTTGACATCATTATTGTATTTAGAGGATCAAATCATTTTGTTTCTATGAAATATTTAGCAAATGAAGTTTACATTAACACAAAAAATCCCATTGCAAGATTATTTCTTAAAGATAATATTTTCTTCCATGGCACTCCTTGTTAGAACATTATACCCCACTTTAAAAAAACATACATTTAAGAATATAACCATCAAGAAACAATTTTACAATAAGATTTATTGTCTTTTTATTGATACCAATTTGCAAATACAAAATATAAACGTTATTGTGAGTTTTGAGCAACAGAATAGGGAATTCGCCAAAAAGAGTATAAACTAATAATGAAATTCAAAAATTTTGATGTTCAATCGTAATATCTACCGAAACTATCAGTAGTAGACCTGGCAATATCTACATCAATTAAAAGCTCAGTTAACTGACGGTCAGTTGTGCAAATAATATACATGGTATTCTATTTGAAATTTTTAAGAAAAATTCCCTTTTGCATAACTTAACCACCTTGTATAACCCTAAGCATTATGGTGAAAGTATTTATAGATTTCACAAATACAGCAGTGTGTAAACCCCTTTCAATAAAAAATAATTAGGTGGCTTTGGTCAGCAGACGCCAGTAGCGTCATAAATTTGGGACCATAATGACACAAAAATGTCAATATCTTAACAGTCCTTACTCAAAACTATATCATGTAGTATATCAATTTTCATGAAATTTTATGGGGAATCGAAATCATGCAAATACTTTTGGGGTTTCCATTTAAAGAAATAGAACTTTGGTCTGGTACTCAGAATGTGAACATCCTGTATATACATGAATAATTTTACGAAATTCTCCATGTCGTTCCCCACATACGTGTAAAATTTCATTTTGATATCTTAAGCAGTACTAGAGATATGAACCTATTACACACTAAATTCCCACCCGGTATACTAAGTATCTATTAATAAAACTAGCTGCATGCAACTTTTGCTAATGTATGTAAACAGGTATCTTGGATATATCTACCTACCTATCGTATATTTTCTAAAGTTAAAACTTAAAAAGTACCAAAATTGATGCCGTTTTTTGAAATAACAATATAAAAGCATATATTATGTTATATTTTTATGCTTAAAAAAAGACCTTTCGAACTAGACCAAAGCCTACTATGATTTCCATTAAATAAAATGTAACTTTATGTCATAACTCAAAAAATACGCTCCCTAGAAAAAAACTACGTACGCCACTGAATTCCTTGGAAAAAGTTCTATATGAGTCAATCGTAACAGTTTTAGTCTGCTTAGTACAAAAAGAATTGGAGAGAGTTTTCGAAAAACGATAAAAATCAACATTATTTTTTTCTCGAAAACTATTATACTCAAAAAAGTAGCTGAAGTTCGCGAAAACCTCGAGGCTCTATCTCTGCTGCTTCTATGAGAAACCCCCAAATCACAACGAAAATAGGACAGTCTGTACAGTACCTAGCATGTTTTTATCTCAATGTACGAGTAGTACTGAGAGATACGCAATACAGTCATGATTCTGCGGCTTCTTCATTACAAATATTTTACAGCACACTTCGTTTATCTGAGCATGTCGTACAAGGGCGGTGGAAGTGTTTGTCCGTAAGATATTTCCGTCGTGTCGGATTCCCAGGTATTCAAGGCTCCATTTACTTTCTCTCTTTCGCAAAGACCCACATTTTTCCCCTTTTATTTTTATATATTCTCCGGTTTTTACGCTCGTACACATATCGCGTTGAGGTTTGCGGAATTTGTTTGGAATGACGGCACAGGATCGTCTGGGAAGACGATGTTTTTATATTTATTTTTGGGATGGGTTGTAGCCTTAAACAAATTCAATTTAAGTAATTTGAGAGCACGGTTGTCGGATTGAATGATAGATATTTTTTATCGTCAAACGCAACAATTATTAATTCTGAACATGACACACGTGTAGCAACGGGGATGCATTGCATGATTATTTGCTTATTACGGTAAAATATTGGGGTTGTAAATATTATTTTAACCCGGCACGATTTTAGCGGTTCAAATTATTTTTTTTGTAACGTTTCGAACAAGCATATTTTCAGTCTGGGTCGCCATCGGTGATTTATTATTACTAGGTCATCTCGCGCGCTACGCGCGCTCACTGCTCTAGTCGAGTCATGGCTTCAAAGAAACGCATTATTGCCTGATTACAGAATAATTTACATCTGATATAATTCCCTGAAAACGTAGTTTTGAACTATACGACTATTTCTTTGATTTCTTAAATAAATTATCAAACCTTCCCAAGAACGAACTCTTGAAATAGCCACGCATAATTGTCCGTGAGTAAATATTTCTTTTCGGAGATCAATTCCTATTTGATCAAATGTTTGGCCTTGTGATTTGTTAATAGTCATTGCAAACGCTAGTTTAATGGGAAATTATTGTCGTCTTTTAAAAGTAAAAGGATAAACATTTTCACAGTACAACGTTATACGGTTAACGAAAACTATATCTCGATGTTTATCGCCTGTTAAAATTTTGCACTGTAGGATATTGTCTCCCAATTGTAAAATTAACAATATCGTACCATTACATAAGCATTCATTAATGCTGAGATTTCTAACCAACATCACAATACAATATACTCTCAACTTCAATTCATGCGGAGAAAAATTTGGCGGGTTTAAAGTATTTAAATATTCAGGAAGAATAGCATCGTTTAAATCTCCATTATCACAATTTTCAACACTATCCAAGTTTGTATATATTTTTTCTGTTTTTATATCTAACAGTTCTACCACTTTTTTGTTAATGTCTTCAACATCAGAATAACTGATTAGGTCATATCTATGAATCGCTTTTCTCTAATTGATTCCTCCATATATACGTTCAACGATATCCGAATTATAAATACATCTCTGTGGCAATTCTAAATTGCTGTTCATATCGGTCAAAACTCCATCTCCAACATCCAATAAAAACTTGGTGAATTCTTGTTCCTGTGGTAGAGCCCGCATATTTTGTGTTTAAGAAAATTTACGGAAATAACTCCAAAGAGAACTAAATTTCATACTTAAATCCACTGCTTCACAGCGGGTAGCATTTATTTTAACTGGTAACAATTGTCAAAAATCTCCTCGCAACACCATAATTTTTCCACCAAACGGAACATCACAATTCATAAAGTTTCGTAAAGTTCTGTCTATAATGCCTAAAGCATACCTTGGCGCCATCCCAAATAAAAACATCTACACTCCTTAAATAATCTGCTTCTTTTGAATTTTTGTTAAAGTTGGAAAATGAATCTAAAAACAGAGGAACAGGTAACCCAAACGTTTTATGAACTGTTCTGCCATGAGGAAGTAGTGTTGCTGCTATGCCCGTGAAGGCCATGGTACAAACAATTTTATTCTTACTCTTCAGTAAGCTGTGATACCTACCTGTGATAGTTCAGACGTACGCACTTTTGGCGATCGGCTCCCGTACGTATTAAAAAGAGACGGAAACGAAAAATCTGACCTCGCTAGATCGAAACGATACGTGTCTATTGCGCATTCTCCACGACTAACATCACTTTTATTAGATAGGACTACCTATGTAATATTTTGAAACTCAGTTCGCAAAAGACATCTAGTATCACTATCTCCTACTTTTATGCCAATAAAGTAGACAACTTCTTTTGGCGGCTTATTAAGTAATTTCTTGAAATTAAAAAACTTGCATAATAATTATATTGGTATAGTTCATAAGAAAATAAATTGTTACTAAACGTTTAAAATTTATTAAAGATACATATTTGAAATCATATTTTTCACAAAAGATGTTCCTATTATTAATTTCAAAAAATTTTAATTCGCCATCTGGTGGGGCTGTCCCCAACTTTTATATATATATATCTCTCTCTGCACAGTTTTTCTTCAGACCGCTCCTTTGAGTTTACCCCCTAGCTTTTACTTTCTGTCTCCGCCTTTGATGTTTGTCCAGAGTTACTGTATACAGAACTGGTATCCGCCATTTTGACTCTTTATAAATACAACCAATAAAAATCTTAATAAGTCAAAACCAGGTTATCCTTCAGGTCACACCATTAAAATCGCGTTTCTAAATTCATCTTCAACTTTAATCTTCAAGGTGGCGAAATTCAAAACTAAGTTATACGTTCAATTTTGGAATTCCGTGCATCGTTTCAGAAACGAGCGGAGAATTCAAATCACGGCCAATAAATCAACAGACAAAACAGTGCTGGACGTTCACGAACAAGGAAGTGTGTCAGAAAATTTATTTTATGGCTCGGCAAACAAACCCCCAGTTTAATAAGATGGCGTCGTCGTCATATTATATACGTCATCCTAATAAATAGCCTTCTTGCAAACAACTACTTACTGAAGATCCGATCTCCCCGACATTCTCCTGCATTATTGATATAAAATCTAAGTGGCTCCAGGGACTTGCAAGACATATATATTTGTCACCCCTTTCGGGGGATCGAGTGTAGGTGAGGTCAGCGCAACATCCCGCGAGACGACATCACGTGCAGTGGTCAGAGAGACTTTTGCGCGGATACGTATTGACTTTTTGTTTCTATTCAGGTTGTAAATTGCTTCCTTCGGCGTTGGAGAGTCTCTTTATTCGCCAACTTCCAAGGAAATTAAAGTGTATTTCAAGTACTTGTGTGCGACTCACCTCGCCTCACGAGCCGCAAATAAAAGATAGAAATTTTAGTTTTGAGAAATGAATGCTTTAAGAATGAAGTATGTTGGTGCTGTAATCCAAAAAGTTACAACTGCTGACAGTATATTTAGTGTCAGGTGGAGAAAAATCGGAATAATTGTTGGTACAGGTATATGGTTATCCGATGCAATGTCCCTGAATCCGCCGGAGCGAGGTGGGAAGGCAGGAAGAAGCTGCCGAACTTGTATAGGTTATATACCTCTTCTTATAATGCTTTAAACATATTAGGTTGAAAATTAATATGTAGCAAATAAGAGCAAGGTTAGGAGTTGACTACACAGTATGTATGATGCATTCTGAAGAGTTCCTGTATTGATTGCATGCTTGGAAGTACCGCGAATGTAGTGCACTATAAAGCACTAAGCTTTTGTTATTTCCCGACGATTTGTAGCCGCAGATAATGCTACTTTGGGAGAATTAAGACTACTAAACACGTTTCATTTCGCCGATAAAATTCTAGGGCGCGGAAGAGAGCACGCAGTGGAGAAATGGACTCCTCCCGTCTCGGAAACATGTTGGTGGAATTAACCTGAAGCCAAGGGCCATTCTTTTTTTGTTCGCCACTTTGCTTTTATCATCTCTCGTAACTTTTTATTTACAAACTTGTGTGATGTGACGAATGGCCGAGCGCTTAATTGTTATTACCCTCTGCTATGATATGTTTCTTTGTTTGATAACGTGTAGCTTGAACTTATATTTAGCGAAGCAGTTTCGATGGGATACTTACAGAGACACGAAGGGTTAGCTTCCAACATACTAGAGGCTTAGATATAAAGAAGTAGAGATAGGTTCAGGTTAAATACTGTTCGCAAGTAGTTGGGGGTGCAGCATGTTCCACTTTTCCTATCACGAGTTATTTTATGAAAAGCTTATTACGTTTCCAAGATATTTACATATTTCAAGCGCTGGCACAGGTGTAAAAATGAGTCGACACAAAAATAATCCCAGAATTTGGGAGCAAAACGAAAGAGTAATAATCCCCTTACGCTTATCCTGCAATAAGCTAAGACCCTACTCATACTATTAACATTAACAAGAGCTCTGTCGCTTTTAATGGAGAATTACATCAACGCGAGTTTGAAAAAAACTGCCCTAAAGAAATATAATTCAAATTAAAGCGTGTGCGTCGGGCGCGCCAACTTAAACATAATTTATTTGGCGGGAATATATCAAAATGCCCGCCCCTCTTCAACTCTAGGAAGAGGAGATACACTGCGTTCAAGAAATAACTTGTAGTTCTATAAAAAGTATTTTTAGCTTTTGTGAATTAGTTGTGTGCTGAATATGATCTTCTGAACTTTTGAGACGAAATTTCTCAATTTATTTTTTTGACCTTTATCCTATTGAACTGTTATGTGATGCAAATGTGTTTTATTAATAAATTATTCTAATATAATGATTAAAATTCTGTCAGAGGGGCTATACTTGGGCCGCCGAACAGACGGAGTGATCAGCCTGCAAGCATGAGCTCTAGGCGGGACCGCTATCAATTTAGGACGACCCAACCGCAGTGATGCGCTTTCTTTAGACCCAACGAAGTCGCATCACTCCAATTCGGTCGTCATAAATTAATATTGGCCCCGCTAGAGCACTTTATTGTAGGGTGATCACTCCGTCTGTTCGGCGGCCCAAGTATATCTTTGTGTGGTTCCTAATATAGTGGTGTGAACTTTATCTGTATACATCAAAACTAGAAATATTTTGCGTGCTTACAAATTCTTTTAAATAAAAATTCTATAAACATGAAAGCAACATTTGTAGAGGCGGAATTTGAAAAAAATACAAACTACTCTAGAAGGAATGGATTTAAACCTGACCAACTCTACATCTGCTGCCGCACGTAAAGGCTTTAGCACTCTGTGGTAACAGCGGAGTGAATTAAATTTTTTCCTACGAGAGCTGACTTCCCTTTCACCGTTTATTCTTTCAAATTAGAATTTTCCCGCTTCTGGCCGAGCAGACTCTTCAGAAAAGTGCATTATTTCCGTTTTTCTTTAATTAAAATTAATGTAACCGCCTGATGCAGTGGCTTAAATTCGCCTTGAAAATTAAAACGCTCGCATTGCTAAGTTTATCTGGTAAAATAATACCATCACCCAATAAACAACTAACGAGCGAGTTATAAACGTTGTCATAGAAACGTAAAATACACATATACGCTCTCTTGAATTTCTGGGGCAAGTATAGAATTATAAATTTGACACTTTTGTGTCAGAGCAACCTTGATGCTTTGAAACAATAGACTGAATAACAACGTGGGTATTTTTGCTGCATTTATTAACAGAGCAATAAATTTGCAATTTTCTTTTGGTTGAATTACATTTCTAATTCTGTAATCGAAATGTCAGAGCAATATATGGAAGGGCTACTACAAATTTAGGAGCCCTATCTTCTCAGGGTTAATAAACCAGGGGAAAATTCTCCGCAATTCATTCGGAATATCTGCCCGAACGAAAAAAAGGAATAAAATAATGTACATAATAAATATGCCTCCTTCGCGCGGATCTCGTTTGCTCTGGAGAAATCTCATTTTATTTCAGTATATCCGACCCCCCTCCCTTATCTTCCGACTGCATGATTTCAAATAATCGATTATAGATTCACAAAGGACATTAATCAGTTTAACAATAGCAATACATCTTCAAATTCCTGGGAAAATATTTGATTTCGAATGTTTGTTCTTAAGATTCCAATCAGACGGAATAGAATTAAACTATACATTGTTTACTTATAAGCTGGATTCAGTGGAGATTTTGCCAGCTGTATGGAGAAATTACATTATTTTCTGTACTGGCAGCATGTTCCAAATAAGACGTCTTTGACAAATAAAATTATTCACGAAGCAGTTCTACATTCAAGTCATCTTATTAGGTGTCTCGTGTCTTTGCAGTATTAACTTTCGGAGTCATTTGCAGCGAATTATTCGGTGTCTGCTCGTGACTTGTTCACTAAATCAGCAAAAGCAACATAAATTTAACGAAGACGATATGTTTTTATTTGTTGTGGAGGTGCATTTTTTGAATACCTACTGCAAGATATTTCATTGCATCCGTAAAGCGTGCTAATGCGCAACCTCACCGCTCGCCAACTTAAATCTGTTGGACTGTACAGGCTGTCCTATTTTCGTTGTGATTTGGGGGTTTCTCATAAAAGCAGCAGAGATAGAGCCTTGGGGTTTTCGCGAATCTGAGCTACTTTCTTAAGTATAATAGAAAGCTGAAACCCGACTGTGAATATCGTTTTTAGTTTTCGAGAAAAAAAATAATGTTGATTTTTATCGATTTTCAAAAACTCTCTCCAATTCTTTTTGTGCTAAGCAGACTAAAACTGTTATAATTGACTCCTACAGAACTTTTTCCAAGGAATTCAGTAGGTTTTTTCTAGCGAGCGTATTTTTTGAGTTATGACAGGCATAATGTGCGTCACTGGTCTGATACAAATCAGCACCAAACTTTTGAACGTCAGAGGCAAGGACGTTTTGGATTTAACGTTTCGTATTTTATTTTGGGTGGTCAACTAGCATACCAAATTTTTGATGGAAACTTAACGGGATTGAGATACATTAATTTATTGAATATTAACGCAGGGGCGATAATGGAAAATGTTCCGTTAATAAACATAAACAGGGTATATTTCCAACAAGATGGTGCCCCTGCACACAATTCTGCAATAGTTAAAAACTGTTTAGAAAATCATTTTCCGGGTAGATGGTTGGGTACAAATGGACCTATATTGTGGCCTGCAAGATCACCGGATCTGAGTATATTAGACTTTTTTGTTTGGGCATTTTTAAAAGAAAAAATATACATACAACAATCAAACCGAGCTAGCAGAGGCAACACATTTTTGAAAATCGATAGAACAACGAAAATAGGACAGCCTGTACATACTTGAATCAATTACTAGATTGTATTTTTCACGACAATCAAATCCCGTGAATCAGAAGGCAGCGCTCTATGGGGCGCCGTTTGTAAAGTTCGCACACATTAAAAAAACCGTGTAAAATGCATCATTTAAACTGAAAACAGGGAAGTTTACCTAGGTTTTATTCTACATTTATAAATCGCAAAGTTATTTAATTAAACATTTTGCCATTTATTATATTGCAAGACATTTAATAAATCACAAGACATTTAATAAATGACAAGTTATTTAACAAATCGCACGGTTTTTTATTTAAATGCACTGTGATATATTAAATTACCTGTCATTTAATAAATAGCAAGTTATTTATAAATATCGACTTTTTTGTACAAATAACTGGAGATATATTAAATAACTTGCTATTTATTAAATGACAGGTAATTTAATATATCACAGTGCATTTAAATAAAAAACCGTGCGATTTATTAAATAACTTGTCATTTATTAAATGTCTTGCGATTTAATTAAATGTCCTGCTATTTATTTTTAACGCTGGTGTCAAGCGAGTTGGAATGAAGTACGATAGTAGTTCTATTGAATCCGAACATATAACCTCACAAAAGCAATCTTCAGCTTGACAACTGTCAACAAAATGAACTGAATATGCATTAAAACTCCCAAAATTTGTAATAATGGCTCGAAAATAACTTAATATAACCCCCCCAAACAAACGTCAGAAGGTATGTTTAATATACTTTTGGAATTAACTTTTGAGAAAAAGAAAATGTAAGTTTTTGGCGAGAATTGTCCATCTCAAACCATCAATCGAATTCGCCCCTGCTGCAGGAGTAATCAGCTATACAAGTGATGGATGAAAAATGAAAACATCTATAAAAATAACTTTAATTGATTCCACGGTTGGCACTAGGTGAAACATAACTAATATAAGAATAAAAACACTCGGTTTTGTTGTTTCACTTTATATTGAAGTAAATTCTAACATATGTTTTCACCTTTCGGTGATTATCAAAGAATAAGATTTACATACACTGATACTAAACTAAAAGTAGAAAGTTTAGGTATAGTAGTTGTGTGGTGTTATACTTACCTGAGATGTAGATTTTGGACCTTCTACTATAAATATTAGTGCCCGGTCGCAGTGAATTTTTATGAAAAAGTGCTGAAATAAACTACCCTTAATTTTGGGCTTGGAGGGTGGATGATCCTGGCAGTAGCTGTAGGATATTATATTGATGTGAGATATAGAGTTTGGGCCATCTGCTGCAAATATTAATGGTTGGTCAGTAAAGTTTTTATGAGAACATGCAAAAATAAACTATCCTTAATTTTGGGGTTGGAGGGCGGATGATCCTGGCAGTAGTTGTAGGATATTATGCTTATGTGAGGTATAGAGTCTGGACCTTCTTCTGCAAATATTAATGGTTGGTCAGTAACTTTTTGTGGAAAAATGCAAGAATAAACCCCCCTTAATTTTAGGGTTGGGGGGTGAATTTTCTTGGTAGTAATTAAAGCACGTTAAGCGACGAATAAGTGGGAATGGGATATGCATTTTTGAACTTGTGCTATAGGGGCAAGTGTGTGGTCAGTGAGTTTGTATGTTGGTCAGTAAAACTCTGGTTATTAAAAATAAGAACGGAAAAATGATTAGAAATAAAAGATAAAATAAGTTATAGGCAGTTTATGTTTCATTAGTAGAGCCGCAACACGCTGTGTACTATGTGAATACAATAAATAGTATGAAAATAGATCATTATCATGGGCGTCGCCAACGGGGGCAGGGGGGGCTTCCGCCACCCCCCTGGCTTTTGGTACATAATGACCATATGGTAGGTACTATATTACTATAATGAAAACCAATCAATTATATGCTAAGAAAATTTTGCCTTGCCCCCCCCCCCCCCCTGGAAATTTTGGAGGCGACGCTGATGATCATTATTCAATATATACTCAAACTTTCTGACGAGTGCAAGATTGAAGATGATCTTCCAGACTGTAATGTAACACTGTGATCTAAAGATCTAATACAATAAATAATTTTGTGCATAAAAAAGTTTTTTACTTACTCAAACATACGAAGCATAAACGCACTGGAAAACGTTGTTGGTTGATTACAAAATTATGGTGTTTAATTATACAAGGCAAATATATTGTACTTAGTTACAAATGTGTTGCATTCTAAAAAGTTAGGCCCTTGTCTGGTTGCACAGGAAACTGGAGAAACCCTTTCTTGTCACTGTGACTGCGTTGCTGGACATGACAAAGCTTTTTCCGATGTGGCTACACTGTTTTACAATATTCCTGTCAGATTTGTTGATTCAGTGAGGTTAAATTCGGGACCTAAGTGTTTCCGTCATACGTCAGATTTTCATTCCAAACAAAACAAAAGCACGTGCCATTTGACGTTTATCAACATTATTTACAACGTCTTAAACTAGTTTTTGCAATATAATTATAGACGTTTTGCAGTGAAAACAGTTTATTTTCAATTTGTGTGTTGCGCTTACGTGGAAAAACTTGAAAACGACTATAATTATATTTCGGACGTTAGGTTAAAACGTCAGAAAGCACGTGGCTTTGTTTTGTTTTGAATGAAAATCTGACGTTTGTGACGTGCCACTTAGGTCCCTAATTGCATGGTAAATTTCTTTTCGTGGATCACTATGTTTAAAACAATAATTAAGTATTGTTTAATTTGTGCCAATTTTTGAATACCACTGCTCAACAAAATATTAAATTACATTTGAAATAAAACATAAGCCGATGCTCTTAATGCTACATTTATTATATTCTCTTAACAGTATTTTATACAAACATTATTTTCTGTTAGGAATTATTAATGAACGTTAAATACTGTGCAATTTTGTTGAAAAATTTAGTTTGAAAGAAAAAACCTAAAAGTATGAACGTAAAATTCAAACTTACATGCTTCATGCTATTTTGTACAAATCTATTCGATAAAAGCTACGTTTCACCAGATACAACTAACACACAAAAATGATAAGCTTCACTCTTCTTTTAGGCATTCACATCTTCGGTATTCGGTTGTCGTTTAGAAATAGACTGTGAAAGAATCTTGTTTGTCCAAACTTACTAGTTCACCTGTTACATATTATACAAAATACTTGCTGCATAATATTCTCAGATTGTGATCAATTTGATTCTTAATAAATAATTTCTCTTAAGGACAGCTATCCACCTATTTCTTCTGAGTGTTCACACATGCTTTCGAATGAAGTTCATTTTGTCCCTCTAACTTCGGCTTCTGCAGCTTACCACTAAACACCAGACGGGCATATCACTTAATTGTTAATAAATGAGGGAAAAAACGCGTAAAAACTTAAATTATAACCAGTCACACAAATCTGTTATGTACAAATACGTCCTTATTAAACAAATGGAACACTTCACTTTAGTTTACCATCTTAAATGTATTGATCCATTAATTCAAAAATACCTTCTTATTAATTAATTTTAAGTTTAAATAAGACAAAATTTATTAAATTCACATTTACTACCATGCAATATAATATATGCCTTTATGACAGACCAGGCTGATGACCTACAAGGAATGACATTTCGGATTTCGTGCAGATATTGACTTCTAGAAGTCAATGGTGCTGATGCCTAATTCAGTCGGAAGCTCGGAACAGAACATACGACCGAACTTGAACGATTAGAACTACTATCGTACTTCATTCCAACTCGCTTGACACCAGCGTTAAAAATAAATAGCAGGACATTTAATTAAATCGCAAGACATTTAATAAATGACAAGTTATTTAACAAATCGCACGGTTTTTTATTTAAATGCACTGTGATATATTAAATTACCTGTCATTTAATAAATAGCAAGTTATTTAATATATCTCCAGTTATTTGTACAAAAAAGTCGATATTTATAAATAACTTGCTATTTATTAAATGACAGGTAATTTAATATATCACAGTGCATTTAAATAAAAAACCGTGCGATTTGTTAAATAACTTGTCATTTATTAAATGTCTTGTGATTTATTAAATGTCTTGCAATATAATAAATGGAAAAATGTTTAATTAAATAACTTTGCGATTTATAAATGTAGAATAAAACCTAGGTAAACTTCCCTGTTTTCAGTTTAAATGATGCATTTTACACGGTTTTTTTAATGTGTGCGAACTTTACAAACGGCGCCCCATAGCGCTCAGCTACGGAATACATATCCCGGTATCCCGATCGATCTGCCGAACAAATTAATTAACGCGAGAATCATCCGTAGCCCCGAACAATCAAGCGATACTCTGTTGTTTAAATAATTAGCAGGAAAACTTTTTCTTATCGGCGTCTGTCTCGTCTATCTTTCTTCATTAAGGGACAAAAGGTGTCCTTACTAATGCGAAAATAAAAGTGTTATTTTAAGATTTCGGATTTCGCTCAATAAATTCGAGAGTTAAAAATAAAGAAAGATTTATTCATTCAAACAAAGGGAGTTGTCTAGACAATCTTTTATCGGTTTTTCTCCGTTTAGCATCATGTCAAATGAAATATTAAATTATCCCGGCCACCCACTCAGTTCAAGTCTGTCGACTACTACGTCTACTACACAAACTGAATTCCAGTTCTAAGAAACCAATTTTATTGCTCTTATGTCCCAAAAGTTATAAGAAACCCTGTAGGTTTATAGATTCATTTTACTTCAGTAGTAGGAGGTTTGGTATTTATAGCAAAGTAGTGTAAGTTTACATGTAGATTATAATCTTCAACGCCTTTTTTTAATAGGTTTCTTCAAATAATTATTTTTTTCTTTACTTTTGACACACTATGCACCTACCAGGACACATCTAAAATTAGAACTGTGTAACAATATCTTTGTGTGTTTCAGCATATCTGAAAAAGTTTCTGAAGGCAGAGTGTAGCAGTTGTATCCGAGCCAATGAGATGGCGGATTAATGTACCGAAAAGAAAGAAAACAAAGCACTTTGTCGTGGAATATGACACAGAATTCTGCTATCTGCCTTCGTATTTTCCCCGAAAGGTGTCACAAACAAGGCATTTATAAAAGATTCGTTTATTATTCATAAACTAGACACATAAATTTTAGATCACTTCTCGTTCTGCAAAACTGCACAGAATTTTCTGGGACAAGCATTCCAGGATACAAATAGGTATTAATAATTATTTGGAAACTTGAATTGCTTCTCGAACAAGAGCGCAGAACTCACGAAAACGTAAACTGTTCGCAGTCCGGTCACTCTTTGAGTTTTCCTCCAATTTGACGTATTTACAAACTCTTTAAAACATAATGGGGTTGTAATTTGTTTTGAGACGATACAGAAAGGGCAGATAAATCTCATTCCGGTCCCAAATAAAATATTAAAAGGGCCGTGAGTGTATAACTAAGTGGATGGTTGTCGCTAACTCATCAGCTAAAGTTGCCTTACCTTTCGACCCTTCATTAATATTGAAAAAATAACGCTCGGAATTATTTATTTGGGATGAAAGGTAGTTAATACGCAGGTGGATCCGAGGACCTGGCACGGTAAAGCGGTGGTATGGAGGAGAACCGTGCTCCGCAGTAACAAAAAGATTTTCGGTACAGAATAATCGGAGTGGCTGCATGACCTTTTACCTCATGACCTACAATGACTACTTTCAAGTACCAAAACGAGAGCAGTTCCGAGATCACGTCGGGTGGTTGACGGCTCCGAGATTATTAATGGAACTTCATTTTCCGAATAGCGATTTATAATTCTCCTGGCATGGAAATACCTGCCAGAGAGAGCTCTGAATAACGTAATGCAACTGTAGCGCAGTCCTCGCAATGACAT
This sequence comes from Xestobium rufovillosum, assembly GCA_963966045.1. NCBI lineage: Eukaryota > Metazoa > Arthropoda > Insecta > Coleoptera > Ptinidae > Xestobium > Xestobium rufovillosum. The sequence goes on from OZ014493.1 coordinate 44,184,773, forward strand.
GCTGCAAGAAGCGAAATCAAACAGGAGAAAATAAATGACCACTGTTACTATAGCATTTGAGTGAAAGATACAGCCTGGCAGAACCAATCAGCACTGTCATAATGGTCTTGAACGTGATTTACATGACATCAGTACAGAGACTTTGTTCTGTTGTGCACATGACGCTATTTCGATATTTAAAATCGCCTAAAGCAGTAGTTTTCAAAGTTACTCGCGAAAATGTTAACGGAAACATTATGGATACGCATAAAGAGATTAAAATTACGAAGTCTGTTTTTACAATTTTGAATAAAAGTTTGTGTTACAGAACACAGAATGTAAATGATATATAAAGGTTACATTGTTACAAGTTATTAAACTTAAGGGGATTTTTAAAAGTTTAAACTGTCTTGTTCATGCACATTAATATCCCCTGAGAAGTAGGTGTTCGTAATACTTAGATTCCTTAAACACCTCTGGAATTTTTACACGAAATTTTGGACACTTAGGCTACCCTTTATGCAGAAATGCTCTACGTTCTCAGTTTTTTCGTGATTTCAAGGATAAGTACAGTTTTGATTAACAGGGATTTTCATTATAAAAGAATGCTGAGGCGCATGCGCGATCGTGCCATGACATTTTCGGACAGATGTCAAAGTTTTGTTTTGTTCGAAAGTGTTTATTTTAAATTGTTATGCCTATACAGTAAAATTTTATTGCAAACGTGCAAAATTCGTATGGAGCATCCAAACTTTGAGCATTTGGTGACTGCAACGGCGCTAGCAGAGGAGGTAGGCCAAGCTATCGCTTGGCATTACGATTTTATCAATTTCCCAAACCCTGCCTAACACTGGGGTAAATCGAAGTTAATAACTGGGTCGGTGACCAAGTGAGGACTTGTTCCACCTATGTAAATTGTAAATTGTAAGTGTGTTGGATGTTTCCAGGTTTTACGTCATTATTTGTTAGGTCTTTAAAATAATAATTATTTGTAGTTACAAACACACATTGCAGAAAAATACGCACCTGTCTATTAGATCCTTTTTCTTTTAAAAAATTGATTGATTTTCACAGCTACTTATTAAAAACCTGCGTGATTGAAATTATGTTGGTTAACATTCCCATATTTCAAACAGTCCAGGCACGCCTTCGGGATTCAGCCTCATAATTTTATGAATGATGTCACTGGGAACTAACATTTGTAATTTTCCGTCTTTCAAACACCCTCCTTTTATTTGGTACTCTACTATTAATTATACTTGCGAATATCCTTTATGAAGTTCAAAAACTGACAGTGACATTCGTCCGAAAAACTAAGAACAGCTGGTTGTCAGTGTACTTTTGCACATGCGCACTTAACGAAATCAAACGAAATGAAAAGCCACAAAATGGCGGATTAGATATTTTTTCAACCCCCTCAATATGGGTATCAAATGAAAGGGCTTAATTAGTAGAATACAGTACACCATGAAAAGTGCAAAATCCAAGATGGCCGCCACCACAAAATGGCCGATTACTTTTTTTCAATCCCCTCAATATGGGTATCAAATGAAAGAGCTTGACAAGTAGAACACAGTACACTTTAGAAAAATAATAACAAAACAGAAATAAACAAAAAAATAAAATCGTGAGGCGTAGCGTAATCTGAGTAAATATGTAAATGATCGTTCTGCGATGTTGTCTATTGAGAAGATGCATCCAAAGCATACCTATTATGATATGAGCGGTTGACTGTAGATAATAGAAATTCGACTCGCCCCACGATTTTATTTTAGTCTGATCAATGCTCTAGATTGATGAGGAGAGTGATGTGATGACTGGTACTTGGTACCTACCTATTTATTTTTTATTTCTTTTATTTATTTCTTGGTAATTTTTGGTAATTTTGGAAAATTCTTGGTAATTTTGGTGTGCTCTCAGTAATATTGACAATTCCTATTTACAATTTTCTTGGTAATTTGACATTTTTTGCAAATTCTTTGCAATTTTAAATCAATTTTGATAAATTTTTGTTATCGATTTTATTTATGTACTCGGCGATAACTAAAGATAAAAACACTAAGATAAGTACAAGAAATCGGATTCAATTTTTCAATAATTTTTTATTTCAATAATTATTTTTCTATATTTTTGTACCGCGTGTTCAAATAAAGGACGTCCGTCATATCTAAGGAATCGTTCGTAGTTCAGCTTTAAGAAAGAAAAAATAAGAACTAAAGTGGCCAAGAGAAATCGCTGGAAATTATTTTCAAGCTTCTAAGTCATAGTGAAGAAAGAAACATTGTTTTCTCTAAAATATGCCTAGGTAAGATAGGTCAAAAATACGAGTATTGCAATCTTGAATACATTTTTCACAGTTTCGCTTTAACTTCATTTGCCCTAGTTCAACAAATAGGAGCTGAGGGGGAAGGGGGAGACGCTTATAACTTTTGTTTGGTTTGCCTGAATTTGGTAAACTTGCTCTAGTTGAAAGAGCTCTCTTCATTTAATCAGATTATTTTATAAATTAACTCCTTTTGATTCCGTGGTTATCACTAGGGGGCGCTGTTTGAAAGACCAACAAACTTTTCAGAAACAACAACGTGCGGGTAACTAAAGAGGGGTGACTCGCGCGAATCGTTGACAACATATATTTCCTGATATACTGCAGCTACAATACTGAAAATTTGGAGTCAGACAGAAACGCCTAAGAACGTTTCAATGAAAATATTTTACAAGACATTACGCTTCCTGTTATGCCGGAAATGGCTACCAACTTTCTTAGAATTCTTAGAACTGGAGGGTAAGTATTTATGGCTAGTCTTAAATTCTGCTCTCAAATAGTTAGGGATGTAGGATGTTCTACTTTTAGGGAAATGCGTAGGTTAGCTCAGGATAGAAAAGAATGGAGGTACGCGTCCAACCAGTCTTCGGACTGAGAACCTTATGATGATGACTTAAATTCTATCTACCTGATAAATCCATACAGGGTTGAGTTTGGAATTGGACCATAATTACTGTTAAAACAAGTACGTTTATTAGAAAGAGTTGGAGAAAAGCGAAATTTATGGAAGACAGTAAGAAATAGGAGAGATAGGACATAATGTTTAGCTACATACCTACGTTAAAGAAATAATTTTTGTGGAAATATAGTTTGGATAGGCAAGTTTAAACTTTTAAATGCTCAGAGCGTACCTGTAAATTTAAAAAACGGTCTATAGGGTTGCGAGAACCACCGATATACAACATAAATGAACTACTCTAACGATGGCTCGTAAATGTTGAATAAAAAGTATAGGGCGAAGTCAATGGCGCTGCGTATCTCGATATCAGTAAAATATCGGAGAAGAGAGCACGCAAAGAGGCGCTACGTGACCGTGGAGTCTCGTCATGGCACAAACTCATGTGAAACGCGGCCAATTATTCGTCCAATCAAGCACATCCAATTCTCCGTAGCAATTCTTCTCGACAACTGCTATTACACTGATGAAGACTTTCCGATAAGAAAGTTTTCGCTTTTACTGCTTCCAGCTTTTTGCGGATCTCATATACTTGCTGCACCAATTGATGTAACGGCGAGATTTAGATTAAATCCAATTCACTGCAAACAGGAAATTGCTTTAAAATTATTTCATTATCATTGCTTTCGTTAATTAGATTTCTCCGAGGGACTGATTTTTATCGGGCAATCTTATTTTTATGCGAACGTTTTGTTTCTATGGGAATAACCGGAAACAAAAAGTTGTGAAAAAATTGAGGAAGAGAAGCCATTTCTATAGCACATGTTGGCATTCCTGGAACGTTGTACACAAAATTGTTACGCGAGTAGTCGAAGGTGAAAAAATGAATGAATCACGACATGCGCAAAAGCAGACAAAAATGACGTCTCAATCGACCCATCTTACCGCAGAGTGTGTTAATCAGAATACATATTTCTGTTTAGTTTTACAGCAATATAAATAAAAGAAAATCACTGACAAGGCAATCGCCGTGGAACGTGGAAATATTTGAAAAAGCCAAGATCGATGTAAAATTTGATATTCAGCTGGTGTTTGCAAGATGTTGACAAACATCAGATTTATGCTTTCCGTCAACTTAAATATTTTTCTCGCTGATTGCATTTGCGTGTGTGCAACTTTTCAGTTTTCTTTTTATCCATTGAATATTTCATAATATAAAGCGCCGTTTGGAAACCACACAAAAAGAATGCGTTTTGCTTAGTTCGAGGATTTGTGAACATGTCTGGAATAAAACTGCAGGTATGGGGAATAGGGAAGAGAAATTTTGGGGGCGACTGGAAAAGAAGAGTAAAGTTGTTTGACGCTTTAGTGAGCAGCGTAGCCATGTATGGAGCGGAAATTTGGGGGTGGGAAGAGAGAGAGAAGATAGAGGGGATCCAGGAAAAATACATAAGGTGGACACTGGGCTTAGACTGGGTAACGCCAGGGTACATGGTAAGAGACGAAACAAATAGAGAAAAACTAAGAACTAGGGCAGGAAAGAGAGCCATGAAATATGAGGAAAAGTTAAGAGGTGGGGGCGGCAATGAGTTAGCCAGGCAGTGTTGGGAAGAGGTACGGAAGGGAGGAAGAGAAAAATCGAAATGGGAGGAGAGACGAGAGAAATTTTATCAGGAGCGAGGATATGCAGCAGAAGAAGTGGAGAACTTGAGAACAGCAGGGTGGAACATGGTGAGGGAGATAGAGGAGAGAGACAGACAAATACAAGTGCAGGATAAAGAAGAGAAGATAAGAGAGTCAAGATACAACAGCAAATATAAAGAAATAAGGGCAGCGGGACTACCGAGATATCTACGAAGTAGGGGAAGGGAGGAGAAGATAATAAGGGTGGCAAGGTTTAGACTGGGAAATGAGATGAGAGGGGGGAGGTATTGGGAAAGTGAAGACAGAAGAATGTGTAGGGTGTGCGGGGCGGAGGAGGAGACATGGGAACATGTGTTAGAGAGGTGCTGGTGGAGAGAGAACACGGAACATGTCGGGGTGGGGATGATACTGGAAGAAAGCGGAAGGGGGGAGAAGTGGATGGAAGTGATTCAGAGGGGAAGAAAGGAGAGGGAGGTTTAATTATACTTAAATGGGAATTAGATAGGTGGAAGTTAATTGTGAAAAGGAGTTTATTTATTTATTTATTATTTTGTTTGTTCCATTCATTTATTCGTTTATTTATTGAGTTGTAATCCCAAATGGGAAACAATAAAACCATTATCTAATAAAACTGCATTTTGTGTGAGGCTATTCGAGCTTTATTTATTCAAAGTTGGGCAAATAAATCAAGACGTACTTCGCACGCAGGTGTCTAAGAACCAGTTGCCTAGTTGTGCAGTATACTGCGTCCTAAGGAAGAAGGTCCGAACTGAAAAAACACACTTCTGAGATATTGATTATTTTGTAAATTTTCCTATAGCATCCTAAATTTTCGCTGTATCGGTTTCAAAATCGGCATAACTGGTCTAATAGTACGCCGGATAGCAACAAAAAATATAATATGATTTTAGCGTTGCATTGCATTATAAATTTGGTAGTTTGTGTGATGACAAATAGAAAAATTAACCTCTGCCTACCCAACGTCGGACATTTAATAATTGACGGGTCGTCAAAAACGTAATAAAAATATTTATACTAAATCATTTTAACGCCTATGTCTTATGATTAAATGTATTAATTTCATCATAAAAAACAAGAAGATGTCCAAGGCAGAGGTCCTCCGCAGTCGGAGAAATTCTGAGCAATTTTTTTGGGAAGGCAAAATTGATTAAATGCACATGTAAGTTTAGTGGGTGACAGAGGATATCAATTTGGTAGTTTGGGCAATGATAAATAAGAAAATAGACCTCTGTCCCTCCCGTGTCAGACATTTTACAATTGACGGGTTGTCAAAAATGCCGAAAAATAAGGCATCCTAAATCTTTTCAGCGCCTCTGCCTTTCGATGAAATTTATTAATTGTACCATAAAAACCAGGAAAATACCGAAGGCAGAGGTCTTGAGCCATCCTTAAGCAGAAGCAGAGGTTTTGAACATGTTTGGAAAAGTAGGTCTACTTAGTCATTTTAGCGCGTTTGAATTTCAGTTTATTTTGTTAATTATGATCCCTTGAATAAGAATATGCGATTGGCAGAGGGATATCACAGTCGTATCGCCGATGCAGACGGATGAAAGACAGCACGTCAGCCAACGTGTGTCCGTCGATTCACAATGCATTGTGTTTTGTATGTCTAGTATGTCGCGAACTATTCCTTCGTGTCTTAGAAGGTGTCCTACCATCCTATCTCTCCTACTCTTTATTGTCTTCCATACCTTTCGATTTTCCCCAACTCTTTCTAATACTTCCCTATTGCTAACCTTATCTATCCACGGTATCTTCATCATGCGTCTGTAGCACCACATTTCAAACGCTTCTACTCTTTTTCGATCCGCTTCTCCTATTGTCCAAGTTTCGCAGCCGTATAATGCCGTACTCCATACATACGACTTTAAGAGTCTCTTCCTAGTCTCTATATTAACCGTTCTCGAACATAACAGTTGTTTCTTTTTGTTAAACGCAACTCGGCCCTGCGCTATTCTTTGTTTTATATCTTTAGTGCTCCTACCGTCTTGAGTTATTTTACTTCCTAAATAGCAGAAATCCGCGACCTCCTCTATCTTCTCATTTCCTATTTGTATGTCAACAGTTATGAGTATAAATTTCAAGTGATTTGTCGTAAAAAATATTTAAAAGAATGTAAAAAAATAATATGGCGTCATCATGAAATTTAAGTGGGAAATAACGATAAAAAGGTAAGCGCGATTCCACTTATGACAACCGCCAATACCTATTTTCTCAAATTTTATTGATTGTTTTTTGGTTACACAAATAAAAAAATCAACGATACAGACTTCTTGGTTTATTGTAAATCGGCGAAAACACGCTGGCGCTCGATATCGGCTAACGGGCGGTTTCATCGCGTCGGCATCGGCAAATATGACTGTGATATCACAGGATCAAACATTCGTAAATTCTGGGAAATCAACAATGAAATAACTCATAACAAAAAGAAGGGAAATAAAAAAAAAAATCGGATACAAGAAATCAAGAAACCGGACACCGGAGAACTAGTCACAGAGCCGCAAACAATAGCTGAAGAATTTAATAAATTCCTCGTTAATATAGGACCAAACTTAGCAAAACACATATTAAGAAAACCACATCAGCAAACCAACACCAAGGAAATTCCAACTCCAACACACAGCTTATATTTCCCCCCAACAGATGAAAATGAAGTTGAAAAAATTATAAATTCACTCAAGTCAAACACGGGAGTTGGAAATGATAATATCCCTACAAAAATATTACAAATATGCACTCCATATATCAAAGGATTCATGGCTAACCTTTTCAACCTATGTTTGGAGAAGGGAATCTTCCCTGACTCAATGAAAATTGCAATAGTTACACCGATTTACAAAAATGGAGACAACAAAGACCTGTCAAACTATAGACCTATATCAGTTTTATCGGCAATATCAAAAGTATTTGAAAAGATCATCAATTATAGAATAATATCATACCTTGACAAAATGAGAATCATACACAATCGCCAATATGGTTTCCAGAAAAATACTGGAACGTTCGCCGCCGCCACAGATGTTGTTAACCACATACGTGAAGAATTAAATAATAAAAACGGCACAGTCGGTATCTTTCTTGATCTGAAGAAGGCATTCGACACAGTAGATCATGAAGTACTATATGAAAAATTGGAAAAATGTGGAATACGTGGCACAGCAAACTCGCTGGTCAGAAGCTATCTAGAAAACAGAACGCAAATAGTCAAAATCGGCAATCTGAAGAGTCAGCCAATGAAAATCAGATGTGGAGTACCACAGGGGAGTATACTGGGACCCACCCTGTTCTCAATATATATAAATGAACTTTTGTTTCAACCCTTACATGGAACGCTGTACTGCTATGCGGACGACGCATGTATCGTTTATGGTAGACCGAGTGAAAGGATACAAGAACATACAAACTCAGACATGGCACAAGTGAATGAATAGCTAAAAGAAAATAAATTAACGTTAAACACACAAAAGTCAAACTATATCATATTCAATACGGGAAAACATGACAATGACATAAATATAAAAGTAGAAAGACAAAAGCTGGAAAGAGCAAGAAAAGTTAAATACCTGGAACTATTATTAAATGAGAGATTATGCTGGAAAGAACAAATAGACAGAATTATACTTAACATAAGACCAATAATAGGAGTACTAACAAGAGTGAGGTACCTCATTTCAGAGAAAACCAGACTGACAATCTATAACGCATTCATAAATCCCCACTTGATCTACCTGAATACCATCTGGGGTGGTGCTCCGATGACCCACATACAGCCCCTTCAGAGACTTCAAAATAAAGCAATTAAAGTTATTTATGGCCTGCCATATCTAACACCGAGCAAGGACCTCTTCAAAAGAGGAAGCATAATGGACTTACATACTCTCCATACATATGAACAATGCCTCTTGTTATACAAAATTTCTAACAATCTAATAAAATCTAATCTCTGCATAACAAATAACAACGAAATCCATAATCACAACACGAGAGGTGCAAATAAAATGCACATAAACCACATGAGGACAAATACAATCAAATCCGACATTCTACGACACGGGGCAGTGCAGTATAATAAACTACCAAGTGACATTAAGGACTCAAAGACAATTCCGACATTTAAGAAAAGACTAAAGTGTTACCTGAAAAACCAAAAAGACTGAACCATGACGTGCAATAAAAAAACTGTAAATAATAGGAATAACGGATGAAACTCTTAGTTACCATAATTATAAGTTATTATAAATTTTATACCCTTATGCTGATATAATTTTCAAGTTGCAGATAATGTTTTTTTGTTGAGGAAAAAGTGTAAACATGAGAGCAAGACTCTCGCACACCTGTACTTTCCTAAAATATTCTTGTTCAAGGGGTCATAATTAACAAAATAAACCAAAATTCAAATGCGCTAAAATGACTAAGTAGAGCTACTTTTCCAAACATGTTCAAAACCTTTTGCTCTGCTTAAGGATGGCTCAGGACTTCTGCCTTCAGTATTTTCCTGGGTTTTATGATGTAATTAATAAATTTAATCAAAAGACAGAGGCGCTAAACAGATTTAGGGTGCCTTATTTTTTGACATTTTTCACAACCTGTGAATTGTAAAATGTCCGACACAAGAGCGACAGAGGTTGATTTTCTTATTTGTCAACAAACAATTTATAATGCATGTACGCAAATTTTGAAACTGTTGATCCATGTGAGAAAGTTAAATAAAGGGTGGAGGGGAGTCTACATATTCTCACAAACCCAATTTGTTTATTAAACGTTTAGTAAACAAATTGGGTTTGTGAGAATTTGTAGACTTCTACAACCTCCCCTTTTTATTAGTACCCCAAAGTGTAATAAGTATATTTAATACAGAACATTTTAAAAGATTTATTTGTAATATAATTATAATGAACAAGATTATAAAATGCCATGTACATACTTCAAACAACTACACACTGATATCGTGTGTGCTACCGGGAACAAGAAATGCAAACAGGGAAAAAATTCTCAAACTTTGGAAAGAACGTCAACGAAACAAGTTTAAAGTTCTACTACATGACCAGGAAGCACCCTGTTTAAGCTGGGAAATGGTAAAAACCACAGAAGTCTACCAAGGACGAGATGGAAAGATAAGGGCATGCGAGGTTCAATTGCCCAACAAAACAAAATTGAGAAGACCTATTCAGCTACTGTATCACCTGGAAATTGGCGACGCCGCCGCCGCGCGGGAGGATGTAGAAAATCATGAGCATTACTAATCTAAGCGAGCAGTTTAAAAAAAATTAATGAATGACAAAATAATAGTTGTATATAAAGTTGAACCTTTGTTAATAAATTTAGACTGAAAGCTAAAGGTGTTTCACGTGTGATTTAACATAAAAAACAGCAGATTGGACAGTTTACCTTAGTATCATTAGATAGGACCTTTTATGTATATAACACGCATTCATTTACTTAGCAATAAAGTCCTAACTACTTAACAGAGAAACAGATCGGACGTTTTATATTTAGGAATCGTAGATAGGACTTTTTTAGGTAGCAATACTACCTCGGTGTGTAGATCGGACAATAAACTTAGGCGATTTTCATAGCTTTCTGGTGCACTTAGGACTTTCTTGCTTTGTAGAAAGAGAGAAAACATTGTACTGTTACTGATTATGTCAAGAACGAAAAATCGGAAAATTTGCAGTTTGGACCTTCTTCCTTAGGACGGCAGTATACACGTTGATGGTTGCAACGCTGGACATTTTTTGTAGCATCTAGTAATAACTTCAAAAACCGCTTGCATTAAAACTAGGTGAAATTAACATCTGAATCGCTCTTTATAATAACTTATCTCTAGAGGCAAAATATTGAAAGCCCTCATGAAGTTCTACCACAGTGAAAAAGGAAAATCCCTGCCCTTAAAAATAACGAAAATATCAAGCTGTGTTTATTTTAAGCGCGACATACCGAATACATAATCTAAATCCAAGGAATTTTTTCCTCTTCGCACAACAGGAAAAACAAAACGAAGCTACCCCCGCAAAAAGCGAGGGTTTTTCTCTTACTCCAAGCAAATTAAATTGAAAAATATGCAAATAAACTGGAGGACAAGCATGTATATCGTTCACCGTTCACACAAATATTTTGGGAAATATCCAGAGCCGACTCGGTTAATTTAAAAGCAATTACACTTTCGTCAATAGGCAATTTATATTCCATTTATTTTTCGACGGCCAAATAGGCGGGATGATGTTTTCCAAACGCACCCCCGCTCCCGGATGTGATTAAATTAATTTCGTTTTAAAAGACTGCTTCTTACTTCATTGTCCTGTCCATTTGGCAGAAATAACAAGAAACTGTTTTCTGTGCACTTAAATTTCTAATTCTAATTCTAATTTCTAATTCTAATATATTTTAATTGATAACTCTTTACAAAATTAAACAATAATTTAGTATTTTCTAGAGGAGGGAACTGATGATTGTTTTCAAAGAAATGATTAGCAAATCTTGAATGATCATTTTTTAAACGGAATGATCTTAAATGTTCATTATATCTAATACGTATAGATCTGCCAGTTTTTTCGATATACAATATATACTGTTACAGTCTAAACAATTTAGTTGATAAATGTGGTCAAGTGTGTTCTCGAAGTTTTGAAGTTAGTACAATACAAATCTGACCATATCTCGGACACGAATTTTTGTCGGTAATACAATACTTCCATGGAAGTAAAAAAACAATAACCAAATCGGTCCAGCTGTTACGCAAAATCAGTTTCTCCCGAATTTTCGAATTTTTCGGTGGATTTTCCGAAACTTTTCTTTCATACAAACCTTGTCCTGACAATTACGAACACAACAAAAAAACAATCAGCCAAATCGGTCGAGCCGTTCTCAAGTGATGATCTTTCATACACGCGGCAATTGATTCATGAATCTCAACTCCCATTCATTTTGGTTGGTACAAACTACAAAGAGGCGCCACTCTCGCGACATTTTGTAAATTCACTCAGGTAAAAAAAATCATAAGTTTACTCTTCAAAACTTGGAGACAAGTTATTTCAATCACAAAAGTTGAGTATTCACCGTTGCCGATAAAAAAAATTGGTACAGGGGGGGCACTAGAGACGCAACATTTTGTAAAAAAAAACTTACGTAAAAAATCATAAGTTTATGAATGGCATTCAAGAATTTGATTATGATGAACCTCCTGAGTACAAAAATACATTCCTTATCATTGAACGGTGGTACAAGGGCCCACTAGAAAGCTTGAAAGAAAGCAATTATAAATCATAAATCATAAATCATAAAGATTTCAGTCCGAAGACTGGTTGGACGCGTACCTCCATCTTTCCTATCCTGAGCTAACCTACGCTTTTCCCTAAAATTTGAACATCCTATATCCCTAACTACTTGAGAGCAGTAGCCCAATCTCGGCCTACCCTTACCACTTTTTATTCCTATCTCTGACTCTAGTATGTTGCGAACTAAGCCTTCGTGCCTTGCTGTCTTCCATAAATTTCGCTTTTCTCCAATTTTTTCTAATACCTCTCTGTTGCTAACCTTATCTACCCACGGTATCTTCGTCATGCGTCTATAGCGCCACATTCCAGATGCTTCTAATTTTTTCCTATCCGCTTCTCCTATCGTCCAAGTTTCGCACCCGGACACTGCTGTACTCCATACATACGTTTTTAAGAGCCTCTTCCGAGTTTCTACATTTATCATTTCCGAGCATAATAGTTGTTTCCTTTTTTTAAATGTAACTCGGCCCTGGGCTATTCTTTGTCTTAAATCTAGAGTTATTTGACTTCCTAAATAGCAGAAATCTGAGATTTCCTCTATCTACTCGTTTCCTATTTGTATTTTAGTTTTAGCCCTATTTTCACGCCTCCTACACAACGAAATTTCGGTTTCCTTTTTATTGATCTTCATACCATAGCCCTCCGTCAAAACCGCTTCCATTTCGTTCAGAGTCCTTCCTAATTCTTCTTTGCTGGATCGCTGGATGCTAATACTGCTATATCATTCGCAAATCTGGGCATATTAATAGTTTGACCCTGTATATTAATTCGAGCAGCTATTCTGATGTCTTTAACAATATTCATCGCATCTTCGATATATAAATTGAGAACTAGAGGCGATAACGCATATCCCTGCCTCACTCCCTTTCGGATATTTACTTCTCTATGTTCCTGCTCAAATTCTGTAACTGCCATTTGCTCTTTGTGTAGATTATGAATAAATTATTCTTCTATCCCTATACTTAATCTCTACCGTTTTGAGCACTCCGAACATCTTCCTCCATTTCACATTGTCGAAGGCTTTTTCCAAAACTGCAAATCCTTTATAGGGTCTCTTTCCCTTTTCTATTGCTTTTTCTATTAGTAGTCGTAAAGCTAGAATGGTCTCGCGCGTTCCCCTATTTCTTCTAAATCCGAACTGATCTTCTCCTAATATTTCTTCCGCCCTTTTCTCCATCCTCCTTTGCACAATTCTAGTTAAAATTTTTGACACGTGGGAAGTCAAACTGATCGTTCTAAAATTTCCACACGTATCCGCGCCTTTCCTTTTTGGCAAAGCTACTCTGATGTTCCGTTTGTATTCTTCTGGAATATCGCCTGTCTGGTACGTGCAGCTAAACTTTCATAGAACCATTTTAATTTTTTTTTATTTCTTGCATTTCCTATTTACTGCAGTAATCTACACGCAGTAGGAACGAAGCTTCAGTGCACAATCAATTATCGTGAATGGCAAGACTTTTGTACCACTTTTCAACGATGGCGAATGTATTTTCGCACTCAGTATGTTTATATTAAACAAGTTACTGAACGCCATTCATAAACTTATGATTTTTTTACCTGAGTGAATTTACAAAATGTCGCGAGAGTGGCGCCTCTTTGTACCAACCAAAATGAATGGGAGTCGACATTCATGATGTTTGTGGGTAAATTAGGAGATCCCTCCAATCCCCATGCGTAAACCTACGATTTTTTTTGGGGTGATTTATTTACACAGTTTGACCCCTGCAGCGGGTCAGTGTCCCAGAATTCACAACAAGCGAACCGCGTCCCCTGGATTACTTTTTATTATTTAGCGCTTCCCGCAAACCCCAGTCCTAAACCTATAATACTTTTTTAAGCAATTTTTTTACACATTTACGGGTCTGCCACACATCACTGTACCAAAAACAAAAACTGGCATGGGCATTTCTGTGCTCCACGACCCAAAAATCACAACATCTCAGGCATTTTTGGAGTAAACCTATTATGCACAATTTTTGGTCTATGGGCTCCTGGTCTATTAGCAACACATTTAGCGATTCATTTTTATTTATATGGATTTTACTTTACTAGGTCATCTCGCGCGCTACGTGCGCTCACTGCCCTAGTCGAATCATGACTTTAAAGAAACGCATTATTGCCTTATTACAGAATAATTTACATCTGATATAATTCCCTGAAAACGTAGTTTTGAACTATACGGCTATTTCTTTGATTTCGTAAATAAATTATGAAACCTTCCCAAGAACGAACTCTTGAAAAAGCCACGCATAATTGTCCGTGAGTAAATATTACTTTTTGGAGATCAATTCCTATTTGATCAAATGTTTGGCCTTGTGATTTGTTAATAGTCATTGCAAACGCTAGTTTAATGGGAAATTATTGTAGTCTTTTAAAAGTAAAAGGATAAACATTTTCACAGTACAACGTTATACGGTTAACGAAAACTATATCTCCATGTTTATCGCCTGTTAAAATTTTGCACTGTAGGATATTGTCTCCCAATTGTAAAATTAACAATCTCGTACCATTACATAAGCCTTCATTAATGCTGAGATTTCTAACCAACATCACAATACAATATACTCTCAACTTCAATTCATGCAGAGGAAAATTTGGCGGGTTTAAAGTATTTAAATATTCAGGAAGAATAGCATCGTTTAAATCTCCATTATCACAATTTTCAACACTATCCAAGTTTGTATATATTTTTTCTGTTTTTATATCTAACAGTTCTACCACTTTTTTGTTAATGTCTTCAACATCAGAATAGCTGATCAGGTCATATCTATGAATCACTTTTCTCTAATTAATTCCTCCATATATACGTTCAACGATATCCGAATTATAAATACATCTCTGTGACAATTCTAAATTGCTATTCATATCGTTCAAAACTCCATCTCCAACATCCAATAAAAACTTGGTGAATTCTTGTTCCTGTGGTAGAGCCCGCATATTTTGTGTTTAAGAAAATTTACGGAAATAACTCCAAAGAGAACTAAATTTGATACTTAAATTCACTGTTTTACAGCGGGTAGCATTTATTTTACCTGGTAACAATTGTCAAAAATCTCCTCGCAACACCATAATTTTTCCACCAAACGGAACATCACGATTCATACAGTCTCGTCTATCTATAATGTCTAAAGCTAAAGCATACCTTGGCGCTACAGAAGCTTCATTCCAAATAAAAACATCTACACTCCTTAAATAATCTGCTTCTTTCGAATTTTTCTTAAAGTTTGAAGATGAATCTAAAAACAGAGGAACAGGTAACCCAAACGTTTTATGAACTGTTCTGCCATGAGGAAGTAGTGTTACTGCTATGCCCGTGAAGGCCATGGTACAAACAATTTTATTCTTACTCTTCAGTAAGCTGTAAAGGGTTGTATAAACATAAGTCTTACAGGAGCCTCCTGGACCGTCTATATAAAAACATTAAGATTCAAAAATTGATTCATTTATGTTAGCATCACATTTACCCAAAATAATATCTACAATTTCTTTCTGCTTTTCATTTAGGTGTTTATATTGTCGCGATCCTATTTCTATTGCTTGTTCTTCATTTGCATATTCAATGTCGTGGCATGGTAGTACACATTGACAGATTGTAACCTTCCGCAGAAAGCATGGAACTATTCTGAATATAGGCTTTTATGTCCTTCAGTATTTCTCCGTGTACTGTTTTCAGATCTTCAAATCTGTTTGCTCCTTTAATATGAAGTAATAATAATCGAAAATGAAATAGTTCAATTTGGCTGGGGCTTACGGAACTTTGAATTGTTTCTGACGGTGTATACTTTTACAACGACAACAAACATGATACCTACCTGTGATAGTTCAGACGTACGCACTTTTGGCGATCGGCTCCAGTACGTATTGAAAAGAGACGGAATCGAAAAATCTGACCTCGCTAGATCGAAACGGTATGTGTCTATTGCGGATTCTCCACGACTAACATCACTTTTATTAGATAGGATGTAAGCATATTCCATTGGCAGTACGCGAAGTATTTTATTAATTCAACATGAATTCAACATGAATATTAGGAGAAGATCAGTTCGGATTTAGACGAAATAGAGGAACGCGCGAGGCCATTCTAGCTTTACGAGTAATTATAGAAAAAACGATAGAAAAGAGAAAGAGCGTCTATATAGGATTTGTAGATTTAGAAAAAGCCTTCGACAACGTAAAATGGGGGAAGATGTTCGAAGTGCTGAGAAAGGTAGGGATGAAATACAGGGACAGAAGAATAATACATAATCTCTACAAAGAGCAAAAGGCAGTTATAGAATGTGAGCAGGAACAAAGGGAAGTAGATATCCGGAAGGGAGTGAGACAGGGATGTGCATTGTCACCTCTAGTTTTCAACTTATATATCGAAGATGCGATTAATATTGTTAAGGAAAGAACAGCCTCAGGGATCAATGTACAGGGCCAAACTATTAACATGCTCAGATTTGCGGATGATATAGCAGTGTTAGCATCTAGCAAAGAAGAATTAGGAGCGGCTTTGAATGAAATGGAAGCAGTTTTGACACAGGGCTTCGGCATGAAAATCAATAAAAAGAAAACTAAAATTTTGGTATGTAGGGGATGTGAAAATAGAACTAAAATGGAAATACAAATTGGAAATGAGAAGATAGAGGAGGTCGCGGATTTCTGCTACTTAGGAAGCAAAATAACTCAAGACGGTAGGAGCACTAAAGATATAAAACAAAGAATGGCGCAGGGCCGAGTTGCGTTTAACAAAAAGAAACAACTGTTATGCTCGAGAACGGTTAATATAGAGACTAGGAAGAGACTCTTAACGTCGTATGTATGGAGTACGGCATTATACGGGTGCGAAACTTGGACAATAGGAGAAGCGGATAGAAAAAGAGTAGAAGCGTTTGAAATGTGGTGCTACAGACGCATGATGAAGATACCGTGGATAGATAAGGTTAGCAATAGGGAAGTATTAGAAAGAGTTGGGGAAAAGCGAAAGGTATGGAAAACAATAAAGAGTAGGAGAGATAGGATGGTAGGACACCTTCTAAGACACGAAGGAATAGTTCGTGACATACTAGAGTCAGAGATAGGAATAAAAAGAGGTAGGGGTAGGCCTAGATTAGACTACTGCTCTCAAATAGTTAGGGATGTAGGATGTTCTACTTTTAGGGAAATGCGTAGGTTAGCTCAGGATAGAAAAGAATGGAGGTACGCGTCCAACCAGTCTTCGGACTGAGAACCTTATGATGATGATGATGATGAATTACTGCCAAGAAGTACCCCACGAAAACATTTAAACTACATAATACTTATTGGTAGTGCGCATAGTTGTTGTAGTGATAAACTCAATATATGCTATCAAGTGCTTTTCCATAACAACAAACTGTTTGCAGTTTATTTCCGACAGCATCACTTCACGAGCAAATGCTTCGAAGTTTAAATTATCAATTGTACGTTGCATAAACGACGTGAGGAAATAAAAGCTCTCTACGGCACGGCACAACTCCTAATTGCAGATTTCTAAAGTGAAAAGCGTGGAGAATTTAGTCTTTGTTGCGAGTTGTCGTACTTTTGCGCTTGTTATGATGCCCCATTTCAGTGAAGTTGAACAAAAGACGAAATCCTGTACTCACCTGATATTTCATATCGCAGTTTCAGCTGTCTTTCCATGCCTTCGCATTGCAGAGAAACAATTCTATCACGTCACACGTTTTCAACGGTCGCTGATCTTTCTGATGCGACTGACAGAAATTTGTTGAAGTATAAATGAAACATCGTGTTAGTTGAAATGACAAGGTGAATAAATGGCGATGTGATAAAGTTAATTTGCATTTTTTAAGATTTCATAGGATAAGAACTCCTGAACTGATTTCGGGATATGCTGGCAGGTTTAGTTTGTTCATAAGGTACTTGCCTGTGTCGCTCATCTTGATTCTTTCTATGTAGTATTTCTGTCATAACTGATTTTATACTGTTCCAGTACTCCCCTTTCCTTTTTCTTAGAGTCATAATATCATAGTAACATAATAGTCTGTGGTACCCTGTTTACTCATTGTCTTCTGCCGAATATTCTTGATAACTATTCTCGTCAGAGCTCCTCTTTCCTCTTCTTTTATCCATCTGTTCTCTATGGAAGCCTTGCTTTTCCTAATTACACCCGATGACTTTTTTTCTCATCCCTCGCAACACTTTTCTTAGCCATCAAATCTATTGGGGTATGGCTGTCACGACTAACTTTAAAGATGTCCTATACACAATACAATAATTAATTAATTAGCCTCAATATATGTTGGACTCTCATCAGTATGCATGTTTACGTTAATGACCCTCTTCCAGATTGATGGTCCTCACAGGAAAATAGAGTATACCCTTACTGGTATCACTCTTCTTCTTCTAGATATGACTCCACATATATTTGGTATGATTCTGGTCAACGCTGGAGCTGCTTTCCTGTCTTCTATCCTTATTCTATTCCTCATCATACTCGCATTTTTGTATGAGCAACTAAGATACACTGAGATGGTGAATCTCGATGCCCGAATCTGGACTGCAGGAATGTTTTCATTATTGAAAATTAATAACAAAATTCCAGTAGAACCCAGACAACTTCGAGAAGTTCAGAAACAAACCAAGGCACTCCTGCAATCCAGAAAGACTGCAAAAAAAATAAATATTTTCGGCAAAAAACATGGCTTTAGCGACTCTATGAACAACACTCATCAAACGTCTACAGATTCGCCACAAAAAGTATCACTTTAGCTCCTTATAAAATAAAATACTATTAGTGACTTTGACATCATTATTTACAGGCATTTTAGGAAAACTAAAAAATCAAAATTACCTACGTAAATAATTTAAATTAAAATAATTTAAAAAGATTAATTTGTATTAAATCAATTTGTTCGTTAAGTAAGTTATAATTTTTAACATATTTACGTTTACAAATTTCTATAGATTCCAAAATAAGTAATTGATAACCTTTTCCAATGTGTACAAAATAATTTAGTCTCTTCAAGAATATGAGATTTGTGATTATTTTCCAAAATTTGAGTCGTTATTCCTCAACAGAAATGATCTTAAATGTTCATTATATCTTATATACATAGGTCTACCAGTTTGACCAATATAAATACTGTTACAATCAGAGCATTTTAATTGGTATATACCTGTTCTTCAAAATTTATCTTTTATCTTTAACTGAGCTGATAATAAAAAGACAAACTTTTCTAGATTTTCACAATTTATTTTCAATAACTTAACAATTGTTTCGCCAACACAGTGGCTGCGTCAGATGTTGGTCTGTACCACTGTGTTGGCGAAACAATAGTTGTTATTTAAAATAAATTGTGAAAATCTACACACAGTTTATGGATCAAGAACTTTGACGTAAATTCACTATAAATTCTTAATAAGTTAACCCCACGCGCCAAAAGACAGTGACACAGTAATTAAACTCGACACGTGTTTCGCTGACAACGTCAGCATCCCAGGAGTTGAAGATTTTTTTAGAATAAGAATTTTTTAGAATAAGGGTGAAATGAATTTCATGTAGGTTTCCTAAAAATATCGAAATTAATGTTTTCCATATTGTTTGTTAAAGTTAAATCTAAGAAATTTATTTTATTATCATTTTCAATTTCTTTAGTAAATTTTATTTTTGGATGAATATTATGAAAAAGTTTATCTACGTATATTATTCAAATTATGTTTTACCTGTCTTTTGCATTCTAAAATTTTGTTAATTATTTCTGATGCGTTCATGATTTGTCTCGTTTTTAAAGCTAATTCAATTTCTGAAATTAAAATTTTTTACTATTTTTATTACCTATACCTACCTATTAACTGAAAATTTAGGGCCTTTTGAAGATAATTCTATTTCATTTTTTCGGGTGCCTTGGTTGATTTTTTTGAAGTTTCTGAAGTTGTCTGGGTTCTACTGAAATTCTGTTATCTATGACTTGTGTTTACCAAATTTCGATATCTGCATAGGCAATAAAGTTTGTCCTTTTCAGTATTTGACTAATACTATCTCAAGGGGCAGTACTGGAAGTTCTTCTGATATCTAAAGAAGTTCTTCTTACTTTCACTACCATTGCTGCAATTTTCTGCACTCTGGATTTCAGGTCAGATAAGTTCCTTCTCCGTTCTTCAAGAACTGTTCTGGAAGTTTTGTTAAAGATCATGAGGCTGGTCCTAGCACCCTTTTTAATTTCATCCTTGGTGCTGCTTCCATTGTTTCTTCTTACATGAAGTGTGGCATATCTAGCACTTTTACATCAAGTTCTTCCCAAATGGTTATTGAAAACAGTTCTTCTACATAATCCTTTAGTTTTTTAGTTGTCAGTTTGGTTGTTGGTTGCTGTATGGATGAATGTTATATTTCTTGAAAACGATTTTTTATTTCTCTCCCCAAATGTTGTTTTCATGTATTCTATCATGTGCAAAAGGTGATGTCGAAGTCCTCGAACCCATTTGGGTACACACCCCATACTGAGGACTCTAAATCCTGCTTCTGCCAGTCATTCATTCATTATCATGCGTATGACTACTGGTCCCCTAACATTTTGACAATGCCTTTATTTAAATATCTTATGTCACTATTTAGGGAATATCCCTACCTATATTTCTACGGTATTTTTAACAGCGTCTGCCGAAAATTAGCATAATCTTTTTGCCGCCGTCAATACTCGGAGATAACACAATTTTCTCCGGGAATTATTCTAAAAATCAGCGCCTCGAGTTATCCCGTCGCATGTTATTGTCTTTAGACGTGGCATTAACAATTTCGCCCATGAATTATGCATACCCTGTCTTATGATAAGTGCTCGCGTCCCCGTGGAGATTTGCCCGAGTTTTACTGCTTTCTGATCAATAGACCGCCGAACTAGTACATTTCAGTGACTATTCCGCCGCGGGCGAATGTATGCGGCCCTTTGGGGACCGGGAACCGACCCCCGCACTTGAAATCCGAATGTGCATACGGACTTCTCGCTGTGTGTACCTTGCGATTTTACGATCTGCCGCAAGATTCGAATCTACTTGGCTCCTTCGCTGCCACTGCACTGAGCTCTTCGAACTGACGAACGGTCGCTTCGAACGGCGAATAAACTTATTTAAATTAGGCTAGGATCACATTCCAAGAGGTTTCAACGAAAATATGTGAACCTTACTTGGAGAACGAAAATAATAATAATTCAATTTGCGATTCATAAATTATGTTCCACAACGAATAAAAATGCTAACAATGTCGGACTTAGTTTGTAATTACTGGCAAGTTCTTATACTCAGACGTACTGAGGCCGACCCTGGCGCTTGCTGGCCTTGATTTATTCAGTCTACGCCTGTAGAGTTCGCGAAGCCTTCTTGATTATTAACTTGTTGCTAAGTTATATCTCTTGTCCACGCGACCTAAGTTTCTTCAGATCTTGAAGATTTTTTCTTCACGTGAAGACCATTACTGTTCTCTGAAGCCCTCCTTCGGTCACCAATCGATGTTCATTTTCATCTGCAGGTATTAATTGACTTCCTGGAAACGGTACCTCTAGTAACACATTCAGAGTCATCTCCCCAGATCCTATTTTCGCTTGATTGTCCATGTAAAGACATTTTGGAGTCTGACCAATTCCTGAGATTTTAAATTTCATCATAATGTCTCCTCCACGATTCTTCTTTCACCTTTCTAAGTGAGCTAACATGCCTCTTCGGTCGTCTGAAAATGAGAGATTGGGATCTCTCGTTTAACTCTCCTCACCTTCAGCTGGCATCTTTCCTCGTATACCATAACAGATGTATCAGAAAAAAATAATATGTATCAAGTAAATAAAGCTTTCAGGAAAACAAGCTAGAAGTACTAATACTAATCACGGTACCAACGTAACGTCAACCAAAAAGCACAAAAATGACGCGAGGAAAGCACTACGGTATTTTTGGTTCAGAACTCTGAACTACTAACTACTCGAGCCAAAAATTTATGTTCAAAGTCATGAAACTGTTGTCTCATAATGCAGCTTGTAGGAAGGAAGGAAGGATATCTTTGTTATCAATTGCAACAAGTTGGTTGCCCCTAAGAAGCGATCTACCTTAGTGCAGTCATGTGTCGACGACATCTCTGCACATGAGTCTTCTAAAACTAATCAAAGATTCTCGTTTTATTTGCATTTGGACGAGCTTGTAGATTCTGTTCGGCCTTTTTGTTTCGTTTTGTTTGTTAAATAATTCCATTCTTGCCGTCCCAGAGAATTTTAATACGGGGCCCGACTTGAACATAACATTCCTTTATACATAAATTCCGGCAGCTTGACTTTATTTATAAAACATGCTCCGCCTAATATGCCTTTTCTTTATTATGTCGTCTCACTCCCGGAGTTAAATTCAGCAGCGCGAGACAGACTTTAAGACCCCTTTTTTCATGAATAAAGCTCCTTAAGGGGAAAGTGAAAATATGATTTTCTTTGATGTGCTCGAGCACGTGTGACAAATTGAATAATGAACACTGCGAATTTACACACCCGAAAAAAAGGGAGCAATAATGAATTTCTGAGCCCCTCATTCTCGCGAAATTACGTACCGAGCTATTGGCTTGCTTAATCCGATTTGTAGAGTTGAAAATAAGATATTGGGGCCCAGCAGAGACGAGGAAACAAATAATAAAAACATTCCTAGAAAATGCCGCAAAGTATTCGAGTGAAAAACGAATTGATAACAAGTATTGAAATCAGCGAGTGGAATGCTACATTCTAGGCTTTATCATGAATTCACTAGACTGAAACGACATTATAAGAGGAACTAAAGCCGTCGCAAGTGCCTACAGGACTTCAAATAGACCTTTTATGTTACGTCTCCAGCGAGGGTTACCAGACTTTGTATTTATGTTTACTTGACTCTTTGGGAGCCGGTAAGTGAGCAAACAGTTTCCATTAGAGCAGTTTTAAAGCACAAACGACGAATGTCACTAGACCAGACCGTTACCTAATAGAAGAATGAAGTGACCCATGCGCAAGTTCTTTGTGTTAGACGCGGGCAAATCCATCTTACTAATAGGTTTTTGATGCTTATGTTTGTTTATTTGCCTTTCTCAAATTGCATGTTCATTATATGTGTATTTCCTAATGCATAATAATAATGAGGTTCATTATTCAATGGGCCGTAGCCACTAAAAAATTAATTTGTAGCATACCGAGGATGCTGTAATCGGGTTCTGCCTTTAAAAATGTCCAGTTCCAGACCAAAGTCACACGGAAATGCCAAATCGATCTAACCTTCACCATGCCCTAATTCCCGGGCATGAACACATTACTACTTATGAGGTACGGACAAGATAGACCAGTCAGGTTGTGACTGGGTAATGTTTCATTGTTGATATTTCAGCAATAACAGTTAAGCACCGGGCACTTACCCAAATTTACTTCCTGTCGAGGGATGACTGAGATATGAAACCTCAACTTTTCATACTTTTAGTCAAGTAATCTGCATTTAAAATTTCGATGTCGAATTCTGGGACACCCTATATAGCATCGTGTTTACTTGATTCTCTGAGCGTCGGTAGGAGAACAAATATCCTTTAAAACCGATAGTATCTCGGACTTTCCGTTATTTTCTTGGCATATTAATTTAATTTAGCAATATCTGTAACTGCAGGGGTCTGAGCAACCCTGCAGCGTGCCAGATAATGTTGTAAAGCCACCCGAATAATACCAAAACAAAAGAGGGTACTCACTTCCTTTCGAGGACGGGGATTTCTTAACAAAGGGGCGCGTTTAGAAACATAACAGTAAATTTAAATAACTCGGAAAGGAGGCCGTTCCTCGGCAACCGCGCATAGACGCCTGCTTTGTGCTTCTCAAGTTGGACACTTTGTCTTCATAAAGTGGGGAAATATGAAAAATTTCATTTCGCAACGCGGTTTAGTATCGGTTCAAAATGTGCGGGAGATTTTCCACTGATCCGTCTGGCTACGGGGCAATTTACAACGGCCAACAACTCAGAAAATATATTTTATACATGATGTGAGAAACATTTTCAAATTATTCTTATTTTTAAATCTGCTTCTGTGCTATAAGCGACTTTTTTACTTAAAACTTGAGTGAAGGTTCTGGTCCGCAAACTGTCAGTGTTTTGAACGCATCTAAATATTTTTTATTTAACCAAGCTACTTTATTGATGTCCTTGAAACGGCCCATGACGCAATCTTTCAAAGATCGAGTGGCGGGGATTGTCCAGAACTGTCCATTTTCATCTACTAATATTAATTAAAATTTTGGGCGTGAAATATTATAAATGGCTGAAAAGCTCTGCAATGAAAAAGCTCTCATTCGGAACGTGTCATAAAAATATGTCATAATATTTTAAAAAAAATTAAATGTGACTTATTCAAAAATTCTCTAGAATATTGCAATTTTCTGCACACTAGGCGTAAGAAATTACAGTTTCAAAATATTCCACGCAAAAGTTGTTGAAAATTCAACGCGGAATCCAAAAAAGTACAAATATATAGGGTGTTCCATCTTAAATAACACAGTCGATCTTCTAGTACTCCAGGAAGTGCTAGAGAGTTGAAAGCATTTTGCGTGGGACAGCCTGTATAAGTAGGTATCGGACTACATGTAATGAAAAGGTATCTACCCAGCTGGCAAACATACGTTGAATAAACGAATAAAAATACACCAGTACCACGTTACATTAACTTCGAGATGTCGCGAGAATCTACCCCTTTTTCAACGTTATGTGGTTCATTGTACGTTGTCTTGTAACAGCTTTTTAACGTTAATATTATTACTGAATAATAACGTTACTTTTAGAACGTTAACTATCTTCACAAAACACGTTACTCTTCAACGAAGAGGTGGAAATTATTATTATTTAATAAAATAATAATTGTTGTTTGCGATTGGTGGAAAGTTGACTGTAGCAAGCAGCGCGTGCGCCTTGCTGGGGAGATGGGAAATGAGTGTGGAACATTTTCATTGGTTAAAATTTAAAAACGTTCTAGACAAGCTGGAGTGTCAAGCAAGGTCAGCCGTCACCAACGTAAGAAACACGTTAAATAAACGTTTGTTTCTTAACGAAGCACAAATATGACACCTTTACTCAAACGTAAAACTATTGCGTACATTTAACGTTTAAATATACACGCTAAATCATGACATTTACCTATGTGTTTTTAGCACCTTTTATTTAACGTTTAATCCCAACCGGACAACCAATATGACAAATCGTAAACGTCATTAAGAGGTGGCAAAAGAGAGCGAAATTCTCACGTTTTAATAAGTACGTCATATTATCGCATACATTCAACTATGCTGGTTATAAATACACCTTAAATTGAAGAAGCATCTACGTTATATAAACACATTTTTTCAACGTTAAATTTGCAACATTCGTTCAACGTTAGGTTTGATCATCAGTTATAAAGGCACCAAAAATCAACGTTTGTGGTCAACTAAAATACAAACACTCTGAGCATCAAACTTTCAATTCTAACAGTACGTGTAATCCGACATCCTACGCCGTCTGCCTCCCTGCTCTTTGATTTCTGTTTATAGCTTATCCAATCATGTAGTGTAATCTTCTCTGAGGACTTAAGCAGGACCTGAGCAACGACGAATTATTAGGCACGTTCCAGAAACAACTAATTCTCGCTATGATTCCACTTCGGAAAGGTCATAAACATCGGAAAATCACTCTCAGGCTTGTTGTGACGAACGTGATTACAAGTTATTTTAATGTTTAACTTTACTATCCTATCACAAGCATCTTAGTGGTTTGAATGATTAGCCGTATCTGTTAATAACCTCTCATGTATAAACATAAACGAGAGATTCGCAAATCTTTGAGGATATTAAGAGGCGGGCGCCTCGCTGAATAGGTACACCACTATTAACGTTGCTTTCTACATGCGAAATGTTAACCATATATAAACCCCCTCTTTGATGGGGTTGGTTATTATTTAGTGTGTGAGCGTATTACAAATAACTGACACTTTCTAGATACGACTGTTTGTCAAATAAATTGGGTGTAAATACTCTACGGCCCGGGTCTGTAATAATAATATGACGTACGCTACACCTGAGCCGATTTGTAATAATAAATTCAACCAGTTGTACTCTGCGGGTGAGCCACCGAACCTAAATTATGTTCATTAGCACCCCACAACCCTGTGCCATTACCAGATTTCTAATTACGTTATTAATTATAGGAATAACATACGACGAGGCGCAAATTCATAAATGCTCCACCAGTACACACCCTCTCCTTCATTTATTTTTTTACACCAGAATGTATCCTCACATAATATCTCATGTATAAATTTATTTAATTATTTGTGCCAATTTTTTTATTATATAAATTGGTTTTAGTGAAATATATTAGCAAATAAAATACTATGAATAAAATATCGACGTTTCGGCCCCCATTAGCACATTTGATTTCGATAAAATTATGAAATAGGAAAAATAAATAAAGCGTATTTTTATTGAATGGAATTTGATGGCAACACTAACAAAGTTGCTGCCACTTTATCTCGTCACGATTAAGTAACTTTTCGGTATCAATAATTTTTCTTATGCGCGACGCAGTTTCTCGCCTTATCTGGAAGATAAAAGGCTTCAATACTGCTCAGAGTGTTGGTGCAAGAGCTCGTTAGCCCCCGCTCAAATCACTCCATTATAATAACGATTGCTTCCTCTATGAAAGAGATCGCTTAAGGGTCCAGAGCTACTACATACACACTAAAAAGCACCGACAATGCTTTTCCGATCAATATTTTAAGGCTAAATTCACGTCCGATTTTCACCCGCGCCCCCGATGCGGGACAGGAACAGTTATTTTTTATTCGAGTTTTATTTTTATTGGAATGGCTGGAAACATGTGCCGAGATTGTTATTGGCTGTAATAATATTGCTCGTCGTTGCCATTAATTGACTATATTCGATCATGTACACCTTGTCCAAGCTATATAATACTATCGTAATATTTTACGCAGGTACCTACATTCAGGTCAAGCACAGTATTTGTTTTAAGGCTGTCGGAACGCTTGGAATATTTGAGGGATGTAACGTTCCCGCTGCCAATGAATTATTCCAACATGATTTAAGATATTCGCATGATTATTTTTTCTTGTTTCAATTAAACATAGATCTACGACTGTTCGCTAATAATTTTCATTAAAAACCAGAAATTCAACTGTGAAATCTACTTCACAATCTATGAAAATCGGACATATTGTAGCTAGAACATTTATCACATTTTTCGTTTTTTTTTTAGAAATTATAATCGTAGAGTCATAGATTAGACTTTTCATTTTGACGGTACCAAAAAAAATATAATAAATTTTTGATAATAATGAAGTAATCAATTGGCTTCTGCACCTCTGCTTTCGTCTTTTCAAGGGCCTAGAGGTGGCGGTGTCTAGCGGCGATATGTTTAAACTTCACAGATTCAAGAAACAGGCGTGGCTAGTTTTTGTATGTATTCAGGTATTATTCTTGGGGCCTATTTTTCGTATCGACGACTTTCCAAAGTAATTTCCGATTCTTCCTAAAATTTATTATTGTTACACATATGAGTTGAATATGCAGGTGCACAGGTATCCCATTTATCAGAAAAAGCGATTCATCTGTATTGTGTAATTTAGAGAAAAATGCCAAATAGATACTCTCTTTGTTTTTAAATTTCCATAATTCAAATTACTTTACTTATACATGGCGTCTCATTTCTTCTGTACAGCAGATGCTAATCTACACAACTTGGATTTCTTAAATAGAACTCATCATCTCACTTTTTATTTCCCTGTTCGATTTTACTATATGATTGTGTAAGAGTTGCATTCTAGACTGAACTTATTGTAAAACTGGGCATCTGTTCATCATTCTCAAAATGTAATTTTTGAGACATCCCCACGTGTGACAAAAATTTTAAAAGAAAACTGAAACACAAAAATATGGGGTTTAGTTTAGAAGCAACTTACTTCGTATGCATACTTAGTAAAATCTATCGAAGAATTAAAAAACGCAATGTCTATAGTGTCCCATTTAAATAATTCACCGAGTCTCAACACCCTCTGTACATAAAGTGTTCCGTACTGGCTAGCAAAGTTTCTGAAGCACTTATATCAGAAACCGCATCCTGAACTGATTTTGATAAAATTTATTTATTGCATAATTAGTTGCAATCGTGAAGACTACGAAAGTACCAAAATTCACGATTGCGACAGGGGGACACAATTGACACTCCCCGCATGTGGTCGTACTGAACTGTAAAAAGATAAAAACAAAAAAAAATGTTTCACATGCTCTAGTTTTGCAAACTAAAAATATCTTTTGACCCTTTTTCGATATTTCGATGTATGGAAACCGCCCTAAATATGTGCACACAACAAACCATTTAGATTTGTCTGAGTTTGGGCCATTACATATGCGTCAATTTTATTTTTGTATACCACTTATAGTTCAGGAAAAAGAACACTGTGAGAGACAAACAGACATACAGACTGAGAGACAGACGGACGAACAGACAGAATGGTAAAACAAAGAGGGTCTCTCATATAACTTCGCATAAATGGATAAATGGATCAACCTGTATAACAGATTCCCGAGGAGTGAATCACTGGTGGATTTCTTGTACACTGCCTTTGGATTTCCGTCGCCAACCGGAGATTTCCATTGCATTAATACAGCATGTTATTGGCCAAATGAGAACACATAACACATCCTATGAGCACCGGATTGGACTAATTTCGTATAAAACGTTTTTAGACAAAGAATATACGTCAACTTCCAACTACGTCTTCCGTTATTTCTGTTCTCTGCGTCATATCAGGTAAAATCTGTCACGGAATTACGATGGACAAGAAATTAGCCTGGAAAGGAAAGTTTAAAATTTGTGTTGTCACAGAAGGATTGGAATTTTAACATTTAATGAACTGATTATTAAGAGTGGCGTGTACCGTGGATTTTCTGTTGCAGTCAGATGCACACTCAACATGACAAAACATTTTTTACCGTTTAGGAATTTGGATCACAGGTTCATGGAAGTCTATTCCAAATGTTAGAACGTTATCGAAAATAATCAGGTACAATACGTAAAACGCTAAAAGAGGCTTTACTGAGCGTGTCTGACTGCGGCAGATGATAACGGTACAAGTCAGTATTAAGAAAATTGAGACTCATCATCATAAGGTTCTCAGTCCGAAGACTGGTTGGACGCGTACCTCCATTCTTTTCTATCCTGAGCTAACCTACGCATTTCCCTAAAAGTAGAACATCCTACATCCCTAACTATTTGAGAGCAGTAGTCTAATCTAGGCCTACCCCTACCTCTTTTTATTCCTATCTCTGACTCTAGTATGTCACGAACTATTCCTTCGTGTCTTAGAAGGTGTCCTACCATCCTATCTCTCCTACTCTTTATTGTTTTCCATACCTTTCGCTTTTCCCCAACTCTTTCTAATACTTCCCTATTGCTAACCTTATCTATCCACGGTATCTTCATCATGCGTCTGTAGCACCACATTTCAAACGCTTCTACTCTTTTTCTATCCGCTTCTCCTATTGTCCAAGTTTCGCACCCGTATAATGCCGTACTCCATACATACGACGTTAAGAGTCTCTTCCTAGTCTCTATATTAACCGTTCTCGAGCATAACAGTTGTTTCTTTTTGTTAAACGCAACTCGGCCCTGCGCCATTCTTTGTTTTATATCTTTAGTGCTCCTACCGTCTTGAGTTATTTTACTTCCTAAGTAGCAGAAATCCGCGACCTCCTCTATCTTCTCATTTCCAATTTGTATTTCCATTTTAGTTCTATTTTCACATCCCCTACATATCAAAATTTTAGTTTTCTTTTTATTGATTTTCATGCCGAAGCCCTGTGTCAAAACTGCTTCCATTTCATTCAAAGCCGCTCCTAATTCTTCTTTGCTAGATGCTAACACTGCTATATCATCCGCAAATCTGAGCATGTTAATAGTTTGGCCCTGTACATTGATCCCTGAGGCTGTTCTTTCCTTAACAATATTAATCGCATCTTCGATATATAAGTTGAAAACTAGAGGTGACAATGCACATCCCTGTCTCACTCCCTTCCGGATATCTACTTCCCTTTGTTCCTGCTCACATTCTATAACTGCCTTTTGCTCTTTGTAGAGATTATGTATTATTCTTCTGTCCCTGTATTTCATCCCTACCTTTCTCAGCACTTCGAACATCTTCCCCCATTTTACGTTGTCGAAGGCTTTTTCTAAATCTACAAATCCTATATAGACGCTCTTTCTCTTTTCTATCGTTTTTTCTATAATTACTCGTAAAGCTAGAATGGCCTCGCGCGTTCCTCTATTTCGTCTAAATCCGAACTGATCTTCTCCTAATATTTCTTCCGCCTTTTTCTCCATCCTTCTTTGCACAATTCTAGTTAAAATTTTTGACGCATGGGAAGTTAAACTGATAGTTCTAAAATTTTCGCATCTATCCGCGCCTTTTCTTTTTGGCAAAGCTACTATGATGTTCCGTTTGTAATCTTCTGGAATCTCGCCTGTCAGGTATATGCGACTAACTAGTTTAAATAAACGATCTATTACCTCTTGACCTGCGCACTTTAAGATTTCTGCCTGCAAGCCATCTATACCTGGTGCTTTATTATTCCTTAAACTTTTTAGTGCTATCTCAAACTCTTCTCTCATTATAGGACTCCCTAGGTTATCCCCCTCTACACTGCTTTCGCTTTCTAATATATCTTGCACTTCCTGTCCCGCATATAAGTTTCCTAAATATTCTTTCCACCTATCTGCCTTCTCCCCACTTCCGATTAGGATATCTCCTGCCTCATTTCTAATGTGTTTGGTACTAGATCCAATTTCTCTAAAATTTCTCCTAATTATTTTATATGCTTCATCAGTCTTTCCTACTTCGAATTTATCATCCACTTCTTTGCATTTATTATCGATCCATTGCTCTTTCGCTTTCCTACATTTCCGAATAATTTCCCACTTGATCGCCTTATATCTTTGTTTCCCTGTTTCATCTAACCTATTTTTATATTTTCGCCTTTCCTCTATTAGACTCACAATATGTTTTGTTATCCAGGGTTTCCTACTTTCATTCTGTTTATGACCCAAAATATCCCTAGCTGAGGAAACTAAACTATTTTTAATGCAATTCCATTCTGCCTCTATGTCCCTAACAATATTTCCACCCGTGCTTCGTTTGCCTTTTTCTCGAACTTATTGCGCATATCATCATCTTTTAGTTTCTCTGGGTCAAGATACCTTCTTCCGCTTCTTTTTTTCAAAATCTTAAATTTAAGATTGGCTTTCATAACGACTATGTTGTGATCACTATCTATATCTGCTCCTGGATAACTTCTACAATCCCTAACTTGATTTCTAAATCTTTGCCTAACGAGAATGTAATCTATTTGATATCTCCCTAAGTCTCCTGGCATCTTCCACGTATAGCATCTCCTAACATGATGGTGAAATAGAGTGTTCGCGACCGTTAAGTTATGTTTATCGCAGAACTCTATCAGTCTAACTCCCCTATCGTTCCTATTGCCTAATCCAAAGGGGCCAACTATTCCGCCCTCTCGCCCTGTGCCTACGACTGCATTGAAATCTCCTGTAATTATTAAATTTTCGTGTCCTCTCACAAAATCTACCACATATTCAATATCACTATAAACTGCCTCTACGGCCTCATCACTGTAGTTAGAAGTGGGCATATATACCTGTATTATTACTGTTTTTACAGGTTTCGAATCTAACCTAACCATAACTACCCTGTCACTTTGCTGTAAGAAATTTTCTACACTCTGTCCTACTTTTTTCCGCATAACAATTCCTACTCCCGAATTTCCTCCTACAGATCCTGTGTGTATTACTCTAAAATCTCCGCTCCAGAAGTCTCCAGCTTCTGGCCATCGCACTTCACTGATACCTACTACGTCTAATGCTAACCTATCCATCTCAATTTTCAAATTCTCTAACTTCCCTACTTGTTTCATGCTTCTAACATTCCACGCTCCGACTCGTGAGATGTTACACTTATCATTTCTGATGACTCCCCCCGAAGCAGTCCCCGCCCGGAGATCCGAATGTGGGACTATTTTACCTCCGCAATATTTTACTCCAGAAGGTGCCATCATCATAAATTAAAGTACGCTGTACTAGGGATAAAATAATGTGGTGGTTTCCCGTTGCCTTCCACATCGCAGTAGTGTGTATCACAGTGCCATACCAACCCCCACGATCTCTGCCACTATGATTACTGAAAGAGCTGCTGCCCCCTTCCAGGGACTTGATTTAGTCTGGCTTCTCAAATAAAAACCCCTCCAA
Organism: Xestobium rufovillosum; assembly: GCA_963966045.1. NCBI lineage: Eukaryota > Metazoa > Arthropoda > Insecta > Coleoptera > Ptinidae > Xestobium > Xestobium rufovillosum. Next base: position 44,216,925 of record OZ014493.1, read on the forward strand.
TATGGTTAAACCTATGGTTCGGCTCTTTATATCATTGAAGCGCGCAAGCCATCCCACCCGTCCCAGTATTACTAGAACTGCGTCAAGGTACAAGTCCTTTGGGATAGAATTGAGACTCAGCAAACCATTTTTTGTTTATTATTTTTTCCACCGCGCGGCTAGCTCTGGGGTACTGCGGCAGTCAAAAAATTGAGTTTTCCGTTTTTTGCAGTCTATTTTTGATTTAAGAAATATTGCGAAATTTTGTTAGAGAAATGCTATTAAAATAACTCTAACCACACGAACTTTTCGGTCAATCGCAAAACATACTTGCCTAGTTTTTCTTTTTTACTTATAAGTAACCCACTGTGTTTTCTTGGGGAAACCAGCATCCCGAGACGAGTTTTGTTTCCCCGCCTATAATTTGGTTCAACGTTCCTTGTTTTCTATCACGTACTCGTCGGAATATAAATACTATACTATGATATTCAATAAACCCCGCGTTTCGTCTGTAGCTTCGGTGTTGTGTTTGTTCTAGCTCAAAGTGAATGGAAAGCTCCGAGTCCTATTCTGTACGCTGCGAAATGCTCCCCCTAATCTAGCGCGCCCAGCAATTTTTGCATTCAGTGTCCGCCTACTTTGTACTTTTGGAATGCTACGTCCCTTCCGATACCCCTCCGCAGTAACTGTTCGTCGGCTTTCCGACAGCCTTAAATATAAATTGAACTAATTCACTTCTCGAACGTTCCGTTTTACCTTGGACGCACAACAGGCCACTTCCAATCAACTGTCAAACAGCTTACCCCCACCACCTTGGTAGGCATGCAAAACCAGTGTACCATTTGTTGACATTGTTCAATTTAAACTTCGAATGCATTTTGAAAGAACTCTTCCACCAAGAATATCATTTCGACAATGGATAGTATATTTTTCAATTTGTGATTTTGGATTTTTTTTGCTATATACTGCAGGCTCTAGACTGTTGTTGCGATCCCTCTACATGAAGTTCAGGCGGAGTGTCATAGTCAGTTAGTTATTTATCTAGTGTTTCTGTCGTCGATGTTCGTGCATTATAATTATTTTAGTCGGTGTAACGTAATTTATTCCTTAACCTCGTTCCATTCCATTATCCTACGCAAACAGTTATATAATAAGAGGAGCATATTTGTTCAGAGCCTCCAAGTTTAATCACCCAAAATCTTCGTATAATGTTATTTCACTATTCGAACGTTGTTATGTTGAAAACATTGTGTGTGAGAGAAGAGTTTGGAACCGTTAACAAGGCTTGGGCTCCCCGATAAGCCACTGGATCCATTAGGGACTACACACCGACATAACGCTACGTACAAACAGAACACGCGAATTCCCAACAACTTCATAAATTCGTTATCGTGCTCCGGTGACAGTTTCTGCTACCAGCTATCACGTTACACACAAAGTTATGGTTGGTCAGCTTTATTAAATTGCTCCCACTTCTTCTACTAGTGTTATTGTATTAGCAATCAATTTAGAGTGAAACAAACACATACAGGGAGAAGAACAACTTTATTATTAAGGTTTGATATCATGAAGAAATCCTAAAACTCGTCAACAAGTAGGTAGATAGGGTTGGATAGTACGTAGGCAGAGGTGAGAAAAGTAGTGGTAACATTCCACTTGAGATGGTAAACAGATGAGATGGAAATGATCGTGAGAGTCCAGATTCCAACTCAGTTTTAGTTTATCCCCACATTACATTAACTGCAGCTTGGTAACGCTCGGATTGTACGACGCCATTGGACAATATGACGTAACTTCTTAAAATTAATGAACACTTTGCTTAAAAATTCTTACTGCAACTTGTACCACAACTGCTGCCCTATATTTTTGCTAATTTGCTGTTAATTACTCGATATTTGAACATACTTGTTTACTAAGTGACGTGACTTTATCTAATTTTACCTTAGAATGGAGAAACTCGTAACCGCGCGCCGCCAACTCGAAAACAAAATTATTACCGTCAAAAAACACTTGCTCGTCAGGCGCAAGTTTTCGTAATCGTATTACCTGCCGCAAATTACCAAGCATCCTCTACGGTCTACGCTCCCACTCCGAAAACTGACTGCATTAATAAGAAAACAAAACTTACAACCCTCGGGAACTCAACTGCTCTAGTTGATAACTACAAAAACGTTTGATACAAGTATTTATTTGTTGATAAACAGATTAAAAGTACGTCGTTTTAAACGATAATAGCGTTTATCATTTCAAATAACAGAAACATCCCCGAAAGTGGATGAAAGCGTGCCGGGAAGCCAGCATATTATTCTCATTTTTTGTGCCGTGTTTTTGTTATTTAGGAGACCGGACGTTTTTTATCATTCCACGGGGTAAAAATGAAACTTTCTCGCTACAGAAAAATATGTCAAATTGTCCTTCGTTATAACAACAGACTTTCGGGGTGGAAAGGGGTCTCTTGCCTTCACCCTTATAGCAATGAAGGAAAGTATTTTAAGTTTCGTTCAATATTAGTGCATTTATGTTCTTCCTGAGAAATCCGGCTCGAAGGACCAAATGTTCGAAGTCACTAGATCTAAACTTGTGAAACCGCATTTAGAAAGCGTAAACCTAGTGCATAATTTAAAACTTAATGCTGATAAATTGAATGTTAACAAGAGCAGTGTGTGAGAAATAGTTTCAATAATGGGTTCGCTAATTGGCGTGGTTGAATAACGGTACGGGGTATCGATAAAATCTCAACCTTCTTTTCCAGGAACCGCGCTTGACAAATTACTATTCCGCATTTATTCCCCCGAAAGTAATTTTCTCATCGAAAACCTATTAAACGTACACTTTCATGTACCTCTTGCTTTCAGCCGCTCGGATAATGCGTCACATTTAAAGGCTGAGGCACACTTCTTTATTTTGGTCACGATATCGACGACATGAGGCGAAAGAGAAAAAAGGGTTCAGCTGGAAAGTTTCTTTTCGATACTGGGAAATTATAAATTCCATCTAGTTGGTGCGGAAAGGAAATTAATTTTCCGAGGAAAATTATAACCTTGTAGTTATCGAACATCGTTGGAGCGGAGTTTGGAGTGTCTAAACTATTTGCTAATAATCTTTGCTGGTATGTGCAAGTATAAGGCGTAAGTAGCTACTTATTATTTATTAAAAATTCCTGGAGCGGAGATTTTAGAGTAATGCACACAGGATCTGTAGGAGGAAATTCGGGAGTAGGAATTGTTATGCGGAAAAAAGTAGGACAGAGTGTAGAAAATTTCTTACAGCAAAGTGACAGGGTAGTTATGGTTAGGTTAGATTCGAAACCTGTAAAAACAGTAATAATACAGGTATATATGCCCACTTCTAACTACAGTGATGAGGCCGTAGAGGCAGTTTATAGTGATATTGAATATGTGCTAGATTTTGTGAGAGGGCACGAAAATTTAATAATTATAGGAGATTTCAATGCAGTGGTAGGCACAGGGCGAGAGGGCGGAATAGTTGGCCCCTTTGGATTAGGCAATAGGAACGATAGGGGAGTTAGACTGATAGAGTTCTGCGATAAACATAACTTAACGGTCGCGAACACTCTATTTCACCATCATGTTAGGAGATGCTATACGTGGAAGATGCCAGGAGACTTAGGGAGATATCAAATAGATTACATTCTCGTTAGGCAAAGATTTAGAAATCAAGTTAGGGATTGTAGAAGTTATCCAGGAGCAGATATAGATAGTGATCACAACATAGTCGTTATGAAAGCCAATCTTAAATTTAAGATTTTGAAAAAAAGAAGCGGAAGAAACTAAAAGATGATGATATGCGCAATAAGTTCGAGAAAAAGACAAACGAAGCACTAAAGGGCACGGGTGGAAATATTGTTAGGGACATAGAGGCAGAATGGAATTGCATTAAAAATAGTTTAGTTTCCTCAGCTAGGGATATTTTGGGTCATAAACAGAATGAAAGTAGGAAACCCTGGATAACAAAACATATTGTGAGTCTAATAGAGGAAAGGCGAAAATATAAAAATAGGTTAGATGAAACAGGGAAACAAAGATATAAGGCGATCAAGTGGGAAATTATTCGGGAATGTAGGAAAGCGAAAGAGCAATGGATCGATAATAAATGCAAAGAAGTGGAAGATAAATTCGAAGTAGGAAAGACTGATGAAGCATATAAAATAATTAGGAGAAATTTTAGAGAAATTGGATCTAGTACCAAAAACATTAGAAATGAGGCAGGAGATATCCTAATCGGAAGTGGGGAGAAGGCAGATAGGTGGAAAGAATATTTAGGAAACTTATATGCGGGACAGGAAGTGCAAGATATATTAGAAAGCGAAAGCAGTGTAGAGGGGGATAACCTAGGGAGTCCTATAATGAGAGAAGAGTTTGAGATAGCACTAAAAAGTTTAAGGAATAATAAAGCACCAGGTATAGATGGCTTGCAGGCAGAAATCTTAAAGTGCGCAGGTCAAGAGGTAATAGATCGTTTATTTAAACTAGTTAGTCGCATATACCTGACAGGCGAGATTCCAGAAGATTACAAATGGAACATCATAGTAGCTTTGCCAAAAAGAAAACGCGCGGATAGATGCGAAAATTTTAGAACTATCAGTTTAACTTCCCATGCGTCAAAAATTTTAACTAGAATTGTGCAAAGAAGGATGGAGAAAAAGGCGGAATAAATATTAGGAGAAGATCAGTTCGGATTTAGACGAAATAGAGGAACGCGCGAGGCCATTCTAGCTTTACAAGTAATTATAGAAAAAACGATAGAAAAGAGAAAGAGCGTATATATAGGATTTGTAGATTTAGAAAAAGCCTTCGACAACGTAAAATGGGGGAAGATGTTCGAAGTGCTGAGAAAGGTAGGGATGAAATACAGGGACAGAAGAATAATACATAATCTCTACAAAGAGCAAAAGGCAGTTATAGAATGTGAGCAGGAACGAAGGGAAGTAGATATCCGGAAGGGAGTGAGACAGGGATGTGCATTGTCACCTCTAGTTTTCAACTTATATATCGAAGATGCGATTAATATTGTTAAGGAAAGAACAGCCTCAGGGATCAATGTACAGGGCCAAACTATTAATATGCTCAGATTTGCGGATGATATAGCAGTGTTAGCATCTAGCAAAGAAGAATTAGGAGCGGCTTTGAATGAAATGGAAGCAGTTTTGACACAGGGCTACGGCATGAAAATCAATAAAAAGAAAACTAAAATTTTGGTATGTAGATGGAGTGAAAATAGAACTAAAATTGAAATACAAATAGGAAATGAGAAGATAGAGGAGGTCGCGGATTTCTGCTACTTAGGAAGTAAAATAACCCAAGACGGTAGGAGCACTAAAGATATAAAACAAAGAATGGCGCAGGGCCGAGTTGCGTTTAACAAAAAGAAACAACTGTTATGTTCGAGAACGGTTAATATAGAGACTAGGAAGAGACTCTTAAAGTCGTATGTATGGAGTACGGCATTATACGGGTGCGAAACTTGGACAATAGGAGAAGCGGATAGGAAAAGAGTAGAAGCGTTTGAACTGTGGTGTTACAGACGCATGATGAAGATACCGTGGATAGATAAGGTTAGCAATAGGGAAGTATTAGAAAGAGTTGGGGAAAGGCGAAAGGTATGGAAAACAATAAAGAGTAGGAGAGATAGGATGGTAGGACACCTTCTAAGACACGAAGGAATAGTTCGCGACATACTAGAGTCAGAGATAGGAATAAAAAGAGGTAGGGGTAGGCCTAGATTAGACTACTGCTCTCAAATAGTTAGGGATGTAGGATGTTCTACTTTTAGGGAAATGCGTAGGTTAGCTCAGGATAGAAAAGAATGGAGGTACGCGTCCAACCAGTCTTCGGACTGAGAACCTTATGATGATGATGATGACATTAAAGAAATCATCTTTCTCAGAATCAAACGTGTGGGCGAGGGGGTGTAATTTAAATATGCCTAATCTGAAATTGCTCTGTACCGATTTATTTGGCATATGCCCGAAGATGTGCCTGGCTTTTGCTTGAAATACGGGATTGTTAACCAAGATACTTCAATCTCGCATGTTTTTAATATGTAGGGGTGAAAATCATTCAAATTTTTAAAAGAAAAAGGAGAAAAATAATCTAAAGACAGGCGTGTATTTTTCTGCAATGTATAAGTACCGTAACTACAAATACATGGGGCAGCAGAAATTCCCTACTTTCCGTTCTATTCCATTTTCCAGTTCCAGTATTAAATATGAATTGTTCTCGTAGTTTTAGACTACCCAATTAAAACGCACATTTTTGTATAACTTATTTGTTATTTTCTGAATATTGAAAAATGAAAATTGCTTTTAAGGGATGAACTCTAAGAATGAAGTAAATTCTTTTTTTTTCCCTAAGAGAGTTATCATTTTCGCAGTCACCTTTTGTTCCCCAGCGATCCGTCAGCGAATAACACAAAGTTTTTTCCGAGCCATCGGAGTATTGTGACAGCGACTGAGAAGCCGAACACAGGAAAATACAAAAGATAGACGTCCTCGTGTAAAAGAGATATAATTTTGTCGGGAGTCAATAGGCAATCACACCGTGTCGTTGCACTCGTCCCACACACACACTCACTGAATCCGTGACACGTGAATTTCCTTAAACAGAAGAGGAAAATGATAAAACTGAGAGACAACGTACACATCGTGCACCCGGGGACTCCCCGGGGACAATACAACGTGACTGGCTTACAAACAATTGCAAGCATCTCCAAAATCGTATTATCTCTTTATTGCTGTCAATTTTCTCTTAAGCAAGTGCGGCTTTCTTGCGGCATCTCTCTTCTTCCGACAGATTTCGTTCCCGACGCTAATGTTACCAGGCTTTCTCATTAAGTAGATAAGCTATGCCGATACGGTGACACATTTAACATTGATTCTCCCATAAGAGCTAAAAAACTACTTTTGTTGCAAATCCCAACCAAGTTTTGCCAATGACTTGTAGATCCCAACTAGGTTTTGCCAATTCACTTAACATACGGATCCCAACTAGGTTTCGCCAATTACTTGTGGTTTCCCATCTAGGTTTTGCCAAACTACTTTGTTCGTGGTTCCCAACTTGGTTTTGCCAATGCCTGCTATTATTCCCCCGTTTTCATTAATAATCGCGGATTAGTTCGAATCCTAACGGATCCTTTTGCTACCCGGAAGCCAGTAGTGCCGCTGGTAGGTCACACTGCCTCATGTCGGTAAGGCAGATTCCTGCAACGTCGTGGTAGAATGGTCCCAGTCCTTAAGCCTTCGCCCCGCTGGAGGGAGACCCCAAGTGGGATTCGACAGATATAAATTCAGCGCCGCCGCCCGCAATCTCAGATAACTTATCTGTGCGCGCGTGTTGGCTACAGGAGTCATCTAGCGGCCAGTTCCTGCAACTGCCAGGTTTGTACCATCAACGCCACAGCCGGCGTTCGCGTCGGCCCTTACGTTAAAGCTCTAGCTCCCACCCTGGGAAATCCGGAAAAGGTAAATAAAACACCCGCAATTTTGCATTTTATGCCTTTTTGCCCCCCAAATCGAGCTCTTACGGGAGAATCAATGTTAATAGTGGTCCCGTATCCCGGGCCTACATCCTAGTTGACGCAATTATGACGTCAGCGTCCACGCAGACGCCAGCGTTTGCACCAGCGCAACGTTAATAAAACACAAGCAATATCTTGGTCTGTCCCACTCTTTCTCGAAGGAACGATGACTAAAACACAGTTTAGTATATTATGTTGTTATACCGGCCCTAACGTTAGTGCCAAATAGGATTTAACTCATAAGGAACGTAAGTAGCGCATGTGAGGAGAATCGGAATAAACAGTTATTTCGCCGCGATTACTATTGGTTACAGACAGCTGGCCCCTATGTCAAAGCCAGCCCCCCCTCAACCCCCCTACCGCGGTGGTTTGAGTATGGCGTAACCGAGACGGAGCAACCCTGACGTCACATGTGGGCGCTTTCGCGATACGCACCCAAACCGCCACTGCTACGTCACCCAAGATGGCCGCCACCGAGCAGCCAAGTTGGCGGCAGCGTTCAGCTTCTGTGAATGTGAGAAGGTTAAATAAAACACTGTTGCGTATTATTTTTATTGGAGCATATTACACAAAAGACCCTGTATGTCCTGACATGATGCAATTTTATTGAAAATGTTTACTGGAATATAACGCCCTGTATGTAAGTACTTGCGAAACGATGAAATCTTATCGGACAAAGGACTATAATTAAATAGCACCCCGTATGTACGCTATACAACGAGCCGACTTGCAGGGTGAATCAGTTGACGATAATTTTCAGATTAACGATGGCGGACAGCGTCCAGCCTGCAACACATAAATATAAATTAAATAAAAAATAATAAACAGAAACCTAGTATTGAAAATGTTTACCGGAATATAATTACATAACACCCTGTATGTACTTACACAACGATGAAATTTTATCGAACAAAGTTGTATTGGACTATAATTAAATAACACCCTGTATGTACGATATACGACGAGCCGTTGCGTATTATCTTTATTGGAACATATTACACAAAAGATCCTGTATGTCCTGACATGATGCAATTTTATTGAAAATGTTTACTGGAATATAATACCCTGTATGTAAGTACTGCGAAACGATGAGATCTTATCGGACAAAGGACTATAATTAAATAACGCCCCGTATGTACGCTATACAACGAGCCAACTTGCAGGGTGAATCAGTTGACGATAATTTTCAGATTAATGATGGCGGACAGCGTCCAGCCTGCAACACATAAATATAAATTAAATAAAAAATAATAAACAGAAACCGAGACACGAACGAATATTTCGCAACGTACTAGAGTCTAAGATAGGAATAAAAAGAGGAATAGGTAGGCCCAGATTAGACTACTGCTCTCAAATAGTTGGGGATGTACGATGTTCTACTTGCAGACTAACGATAGCGTGACAAAATAAAAGCACATACCAGAATTTCGCTCCTGAAACCCTTCCAAAAACATTTGCTTCACGATGGAATAAATACGTTTCTGTTTCAAAGTTGATGAATTTACGTACCGTGCGGGGGTGGCATACTAAATTACCTGCGTGCATTTTACCTAGAAAATAACCTCTATTAGTTCGTTGCAATACATTTGTAGATATGAATCAAAAGTGTCACGTCAATTTATTAGTATATGACTAGGTGAGAAACATATCAATTAACCCTGGTATTTAATAAATGTGGTTAAATAAAACACTGTTGCGTATTATCTTTATTGGACAACACAACAGACCCTGTACATCCTGACATGATGAAATTACATTGAAAATGTTTACGGGAATATAACGCCCTGTATGTACCTACACAACGATGAAATTTTATCGAACAAAGTTGTATTGGACTATAATTAAATAACACCCTGTATGTACGATATACGACTAGCCAACTTGCGGGGGGGGGGGGGGGGATACGACTAGCCAACTTGCGGGGGGGGGGGGGGGGTGAATCTGTTGGCGATAATTTGCAGATTAACGATGGCGGACAGCGCCCAGTCTGCGATACATAAATATAAATTAAATAAAAAATAATAATAATAAAAGGGAAAAACTTTTCGATGCACGAAGGAATATTTCGCAACGTGCTAGAGTCTGAGATAGAAATAAAAAGAGGGATAGGTAGGCCCAGATTAGACTACTGCTCTCAAATAGTTGGGGATGTACGATGTTCTACTTGCAGATTAACGATAGCGTGACAAAATAAAAGTACATGCCAGAATTCCGAGCCTGAAACTCTTCCAAAAACATTTGCTTCGCCATGGGATAAATAAGTTTCTGTTTCAAAGTTGGTGAATTAACGTAAGTACCTGAGGATCCGTGCGGAGGCGGCATAGAAAATATCCACAATGCATTTTCCCTACAAAATAACCTCTATTAGTTAATTGCAATGCGTAGAAATGAATAAAAAAATACATCTTCAATTAGTAAGACTAGGTGAGAAACATATAAATGTAAATTATATTTTTCACCAAATTAATTCGGATATACGTCGTGTAAACATTTGACAATCCTCACTGTCCTTAGTAAGACTAGGTGAGAAACATATCAATAAACCCTGGTATTTAATAAATGTAAATTATATTTTCCACCAATTAGTTAATTGCAATATGTAGATATGAATCAAAAAATACAACTTCAATTAGTAAGACTAGGTGGGAAACATATCAGCAAACCCTGGTATTCCATAAATGTAAATTATAATTTATTATTGTCCACCAAATTCATTCGGATATACATACAACAAACATTTGACAATCCTCACTATCCGAAAATTATTATGATCGTGTATAATATTTATAAATAGGAACTTACCTGTGTCTAATTATTTCGGGGGATCACTCATGTAAAATTTTGGGCACGATATATTGCCATGTTCTACTTGTACGAGTAGATTAACGATGACGTAACAAAATAAAAGTAAATAAAAAAAACTTTCCGAGACACGAAGGAATATTTTGTCACTATAGATTGCCTCATGTAACCACTGACCACCACTAGATCGAATCTCGTGAGTTACTCTCCGAATATTCATATTAGCACATCAGTTGGTATCATTTATGAAAACTAGGTGCAGAATGTTAAAAATTTACTAATCTGGACGTTCTTTTATAACGTATTCTTGCGCAAGTTCGGCGTCTGCAAAGCCATAAATTACACATGGAAATGCTATTCTTTGATATAGGTACATGATGCAATGTGGCCAAATTAGTAGAATCGACGCGTTATTATTTTAATGAAACATAAACAATAATAAATTCATGTCCGAATTGAAAGTCTTATCAAAACAAATCATTATTTAGATTACCGAAGACACCCTGTGGGTAATAAAAATGACAATTTATAATGCTGACTCAATAAATAATTTCTGTTTAGGTATTTTATGTATGTCAGATCGAAAATTAATTCTGGAACATCATGAATCAAATAATGTTAAAATACAACAAGACCGTGTACTTAAATTCGTAAGGAATGGGGTGCGAGGGGGTAAACGATTATCTATACGACAAAACCGTGTACCTACTTAAATTCAATTAAGTTCTTCCATTGTGAGCGAATATTACACCTGCTGTATGTTGGTTACAAATAAAAGTATTGTAGCTATATATTATGTAACTGCTAGTACCTACCCTGTATAATTATTTTGCGTTTCTAAATTTAGCCCATATCATAGACTTATGTGCATACACATGTAAGAAATTGTTGGCGCACCTTGTATAAGAAATGTTCCTGGGAGTTGTTTTGCATATTGTCACGTATGGGAGCGATAAGGAGCTCCTAACTGGGCGACAAGAGGACGGGATTCATTCATTGAGAATCGGGCGCGGTCCAGGTTTATAATAAAATCATATCAAGTATCATAATCATTTGTTAAACTTTTGTGCCGAATATATTTTTTGGGAACTTTACGTAGTGTGGTTTTAGTACCTTCTTACACACATATACACAACTAAATATTCCCGCTTTACTTCTGATACCCGAGGCACGAAGGCATAAATATTTCGCAACATACTAGAGAACCTATATTAGTTCATTGCAAATACATACATGTAGATATGAGTCATAAATGCAACTTCAATTTAGTAGTATGACTAGGTAAGAAACATGTCAGAAAACCCTGGTATTCAATAAATGTATTTTATTTTCATCAAATTCATTCGGATATACGTCCTATATAAACATTCGACAATCCTCACTGCCCTATGACGTAACAACATTTATTAGAAGACATTGTCAAATATCTGACGGGTGAAGTTATTGTAAAACATAATTTGATCCGTTTGCTGAAGCCGCAGGAATAATCTTATGTAAATAAAATATATGTATACCTGCTGTATGTTTGTAACAAATAAAAGTAACTGCTAGTAAGTACCTACCGTGTATAATATTTTATTTTGCATTTTTAAATTGACCCCAAGAGATTAGTATAATAACCACTATACACACATACACATCCCACGCAATGCTCTAAAGTAAAGTAAATAAATAAGGACGCCGAACTTGTATCTGTAGGTACCTACCTTAAGTTTGTCAACTCAAAAGAACCTCATAAAAATTAATTGTGTATAAACCGATCTGGAAATGCATAGTCTTATGTGTATATACAACTAAATATTCCCGCTTTATCTCTGTTACTTAATGAAGCATGCGAAAATCTAAACAGAAAAATTCTTACGTTCACGTACCTACTTCTATCTACTTACCTTAGTATCAAACCCAGAGAGATACTTGAAGATTGTGTTGAATAGTCTCCATGCTTGCTAAAGGGATATCTATTTATTCCAAAGACTGGGTCGACGTACCCCACACTTTTTTTACGTGGGTACATAGTTTTATAAACCGAAATTGCATTTTTTCTACTTACTAATAACTGAATATGAGTGTGCTTTTCTTCTTCTTATACAGGTAAATTCTAGGGAGCCGTCAAAGAAGTCGCTCGCATGTGCGTGGGAAGTTTTAAAATTTGTGATTAGGACCCAATGAACTATACAGTTTCATAATATTATTCCTTTGCGAACTAATGTTTGTTTTGATAAAAATCGCCAAATACAAACATGATTAGGTATACCAATATAATTATTCTGTAACATCTGCCCATATATTGTAATTTAAAGAACTCGCGGACATTTCGCTTGACCACGCACGAAGTGTAATTAACATTCATTTACCACCGTGGGCTACGGTAATTACTAAATAGCGCTATTCTTGTGTTTTCAATTTTATGAGTTATAGCACACGGACAGACTTACGTGTTGGGCTTTAGGTGGTCTGGGATTCACCCTTCCATATAATAATGCCTATTTATGCCTATTTAGATATATTTATGCATTTCAAATCGAAAATTCTAGAACATTATAATAATTTTCAAAAGTTTTCATATGAGACAAAGTAGGGGCGCCGAAATAATATATTAGAGTTGTCACCAACAGCAGACGCCACCGTCGGGATGAACGTTCATGCTAAATGGGCGTTAACCCATAAGAGTAGTAAAATTATGTCATGTGGGGTATCAAATTAAAAGACTCGACGAGGAGTATCGGAATAAACAGTTACTTCGCCGAAAAATGGCCGCCCACCCGTAAGCCCTGTTTCGGACAAACGTAGGACACCATCACGGCGTTAACCCATAAGGGAGGTAAAACAATGTCATGTGGGGTATCAAATTATAGGACTCGACGAGGAGAATCGCAATAAACAGTTATTTCATCGCAAAATGAACGCCCACCCGTAAGCCCTGTTTCGGTCAAACGTAGATCATCATCATACCGCTCCGCCACTCTTATTCCCTTATGGTCGACTGACGTCATGGGTTGAGATGCCACTTCCAGCCAAACCGGATCTGCGGTTTTGCCAATGCGCTGATAAAAATCGCCAAATACAAACATGATTAGGCATATCAATATAAGTAATTATTCTGTATCTGCTCATATGGTAATTTAAAGAATTCCCGGACCTTTCGCTTGACCACGTACGAAGTGTAATTAACATCCACTTACCACAGTGGACTATGGTAATTATTTTGGTACCTATATACTAAGTAACGCTATTCTTGTGTCAAATCGATAATTTTAGAACATTATAAATAATTGTCAGAAGTTTTCATATGACAAATATTAAGAGTTTCCACCAACAGCAGACGCCACCGTCGCGTCGGGGCGAACGACCGTGACAAACGGGCGTTAACCCATAAGGATAGTAAAACAATGTCATGTGGGGTTTCAAATTATAGAACTCAACGAGGAGAATCGGAATAAACAGTTATTTCGCCGCAAAATGGACGCCCACCCATAAGCCCTGTTTTGGTCAAACGTAGATCATCATCATCATCACACCGCTCCGTCACTCTTATTCCCTTATGGTCGAGTGACGTCATGGGTTGAGATGTCACTTCCGGCCAAACCGTATCTGCGGTTTTGCCAATGCACTTTACTTGCGGTTCCCAACTGGGTTTTACCAATTACTTGCAGATCCCAACTAGGTTTTGTCAACGCACTTTACTTGCTGTTCCCAACTAGGTTTTGCCAATACGCTGAGAGGGCTTTTGCCCTGTGTACTGGAATCTACAATATTACCAAGCGGACTTCTGTAACACATTGTATGTGTATACAGGTGTAGCACGAACATCCTGTATATACTGACAGATGTAACACAAAGGCCTTGTATATACGAGCAGATAAAACACAAGTGTCCTTTATGTACTATGCTATGTGCCCCTCCGGAATCGCATTACATGATTGACGCAACTTTTGTTCCCAACCGCTGGACCAATCAGAAGACAGGAACAAGATGGCCGCCATTGCAACGTGACGTCAGCGCCCGACGTGTTCCCAACCGCTGGACCAATCAGAAGACAGAAACAAGATGGCCGCCATTGCAACGTGACGTCAGCGCCCGACGTCACCGTCCACGTGGGCTATAAGACTTGTCTAAACTTGTCGCTGTACTGATCGCCCACGTGGACGGTGACGTCGGGCGCTGACGTCACGTTGCAATGGCGGCCATCTTGTTTCTGTCTTCTGATTGGTCCAGCGGTTGGGAACACGTCGGGCGCTGACGTCACGTTGCAATGGCGGCCATTTTGTTCCTGTCTTCTGATTGGTCCAGCGGTTGGGAACAAAAGTTGCGTCAATCATGTAATGCGATTCCGGAGGGGCACATAGCATAGTACATAAAGGACACTTGTGTTTTATCTGCTCGTATATACAAGGCCTTTGTGTTACATCTGTCAGTATATACAGGATGTTCGTGCTACACCTGTATACACATACAATGTGTTACAGAAGTCCGCTTGGTAATATTGTAGATTCCAGTACACAGGGCAAAAGCCCTCTCAGCGTATTGGCAAAACCTAGTTGGGAACAGCAAGTAAAGTGCGTTGACAAAACCTAGTTGGGATCTGCAAGTAATTGGTAAAACCCAGTTGGGAACCGCAAGTAAAGTGCATTGGCAAAACCGCAGATACGGTTTGGCCGGAAGTGACATCTCAACCCATGACGTCACTCGACCATAAGGGAATAAGAGTGACGGAGCGGTGTGATGATGATGATGATCTACGTTTGACCAAAACAGGGCTTATGGGTGGGCGTCCATTTTGCGGCGAAATAACTGTTTATTCCGATTCTCCTCGTTGAGTTCTATAATTTGAAACCCCACATGACATTGTTTTACTATCCTTATGGGTTAACGCCCGTTTGTCACGGTCGTTCGCCCCGACGCGACGGTGGCGTCTGCTGTTGGTGGAAACTCTTAATATTTGTCATATGAAAACTTCTGACAATTATTTATAATGTTCTAAAATTATCGATTTGACACAAGAATAGCGTTACTTAGTATATAGGTACCAAAATAATTACCATAGTCCACTGTGGTAAGTGGATGTTAATTACACTTCGTACGTGGTCAAGCGAAAGGTCCGGGAATTCTTTAAATTACCATATGAGCAGATACAGAATAATTACTTATATTGATATGCCTAATCATGTTTGTATTTGGCGATTTTTATCAGCGCATTGGCAAAACCGCAGATCCGGTTTGGCTGGAAGTGGCATCTCAACCCATGACGTCAGTCGACCATAAGGGAATAAGAGTGGCGGAGCGGTATGATGATGATCTACGTTTGACCGAAACAGGGCTTACGGGTGGGCGTTCATTTTGCGATGAAATAACTGTTTATTGCGATTCTCCTCGTCGAGTCCTATAATTTGATACCCCACATGACATTGTTTTACCTCCCTTATGGGTTAACGCCGTGATGGTGTCCTACGTTTGTCCGAAACAGGGCTTACGGGTGGGCGGCCATTTTTCGGCGAAGTAACTGTTTATTCCGATACTCCTCGTCGAGTCTTTTAATTTGATACCCCACATGACATAATTTTACTACTCTTATGGGTTAACGCCCATTTAGCATGAACGTTCATCCCGACGGTGGCGTCTGCTGTTGGTGACAACTCTAATATATTATTTCGGCGCCCCTACTTTGTCTCATATGAAAACTTTTGAAAATTATTATAATGTTCTAGAATTTTCGATTTGAAATGCATAAATATATCTAAATAGGCATAAATAGGCATTATTATATGGAAGGGTGAATCCCAGACCACCTAAAGCCCAACACGTAAGTCTGTCCGTGTGCTATAACTCATAAAATTGAAAACACAAGAATAGCGCTATTTAGTAATTACCGTAGCCCACGGTGGTAAATGAATGTTAATTACACTTCGTGCGTGGTCAAGCGAAATGTCCGCGAGTTCTTTAAATTACAATATATGGGCAGATGTTACAGAATAATTATATTGGTATACCTAATCATGTTTGTATTTGGCGATTTTTATCAAAACAAACATTAGTTCGCAAAGGAATAATATTATGAAACTGTATAGTTCATTGGGTCCTAATCACAAATTTTAAAACTTCCCACGCACATGCGAGCGACTTCTTTGACGGCTCCCTAGAATTTACCTGTATAAGAAGAAGAAAAGCACACTCATATTCAGTTATTAGTAAGTAGAAAAAATGCAATTTCGGTTTATAAAACTATGTACCCACGTAAAAAAAGTGTGGGGTACGTCGACCCAGTCTTTGGAATAAATAGATATCCCTTTAGCAAGCATGGAGACTATTCAACACAATCTTCAAGTATCTCTCTGGGTTTGATACTAAGGTAAGTAGATAGAAGTAGGTACGTGAACGTAAGAATTTTTCTGTTTAGATTTTCGCATGCTTCATTAAGTAACAGAGATAAAGCGGGAATATTTAGTTGTATATACACATAAGACTATGCATTTCCAGATCGGTTTATACACAATTAATTTTTATGAGGTTCTTTTGAGTTGACAAACTTAAGGTAGGTACCTACAGATACAAGTTCGGCGTCCTTATTTATTTACTTTACTTTAGAGCATTGCGTGGGATGTGTATGTGTGTATAGTGGTTATTATACTAATCTCTTGGGGTCAATTTAAAAATGCAAAATAAAATATTATACACGGTAGGTACTTACTAGCAGTTACTTTTATTTGTTACAAACATACAGCAGGTATACATATATTTTATTTACATAAGATTATTCCTGCGGCTTCAGCAAACGGATCAAATTATGTTTTACAATAACTTCACCCGTCAGATATTTGACAATGTCTTCTAATAAATGTTGTTACGTCATAGGGCAGTGAGGATTGTCGAATGTTTATATAGGACGTATATCCGAATGAATTTGATGAAAATAAAATACATTTATTGAATACCAGGGTTTTCTGACATGTTTCTTACCTAGTCATACTACTAAATTGAAGTTGCATTTATGACTCATATCTACATGTATGTATTTGCAATGAACTAATATAGGTTCTCTAGTATGTTGCGAAATATTTATGCCTTCGTGCCTCGGGTATCAGAAGTAAAGCGGGAATATTTAGTTGTGTATATGTGTGTAAGAAGGTACTAAAACCACACTACGTAAAGTTCCCAAAAAATATATTCGGCACAAAAGTTTAACAAATGATTATGATACTTGATATGATTTTATTATAAACCTGGACCGCGCCCGATTCTCAATGAATGAATCCCGTCCTCTTGTCACCCAGTTAGGAGCTCCTTATCGCTCCCATACGTGACAATATGCAAAACAACTCCCAGGAACATTTCTTATACAAGGTGCGCCAACAATTTCTTACATGTGTATGCACATAAGTCTATGATATGGGCTAAATTTAGAAACGCAAAATAATTATACAGGGTAGGTACTAGCAGTTACATAATATATAGCTACAATACTTTTATTTGTAACCAACATACAGCAGGTGTAATATTCGCTCACAATGGAAGAACTTAATTGAATTTAAGTAGGTACACGGTTTTGTCGTATAGATAATCGTTTACCCCCTCGCACCCCATTCCTTACGAATTTAAGTACACGGTCTTGTTGTATTTTAACATTATTTGATTCATGATGTTCCAGAATTAATTTTCGATCTGACATACATAAAATACCTAAACAGAAATTATTTATTGAGTCAGCATTATAAATTGTCATTTTTATTACCCACAGGGTGTCTTCGGTAATCTAAATAATGATTTGTTTTGATAAGACTTTCAATTCGGACATGAATTTATTATTGTTTATGTTTCATTAAAATAATAACGCGTCGATTCTACTAATTTGGCCACATTGCATCATGTACCTATATCAAAGAATAGCATTTCCATGTGTAATTTATGGCTTTGCAGACGCCGAACTTGCGCAAGAATACGTTATAAAAGAACGTCCAGATTAGTAAATTTTTAACATTCTGCACCTAGTTTTCATAAATGATACCAACTGATGTGCTAATATGAATATTCGGAGAGTAACTCACGAGATTCGATCTAGTGGTGGTCAGTGGTTACATGAGGCAATCTATAGTGACAAAATATTCCTTCGTGTCTCGGAAAGTTTTTTTTATTTACTTTTATTTTGTTACGTCATCGTTAATCTACTCGTACAAGTAGAACATGGCAATATATCGTGCCCAAAATTTTACATGAGTGATCCCCCGAAATAATTAGACACAGGTAAGTTCCTATTTATAAATATTATACACGATCATAATAATTTTCGGATAGTGAGGATTGTCAAATGTTTGTTGTATGTATATCCGAATGAATTTGGTGGACAATAATAAATTATAATTTACATTTATGGAATACCAGGGTTTGCTGATATGTTTCCCACCTAGTCTTACTAATTGAAGTTGTATTTTTTGATTCATATCTACATATTGCAATTAACTAATTGGTGGAAAATATAATTTACATTTATTAAATACCAGGGTTTATTGATATGTTTCTCACCTAGTCTTACTAAGGACAGTGAGGATTGTCAAATGTTTACACGACGTATATCCGAATTAATTTGGTGAAAAATATAATTTACATTTATATGTTTCTCACCTAGTCTTACTAATTGAAGATGTATTTTTTTATTCATTTCTACGCATTGCAATTAACTAATAGAGGTTATTTTGTAGGGAAAATGCATTGTGGATATTTTCTATGCCGCCTCCGCACGGATCCTCAGGTACTTACGTTAATTCACCAACTTTGAAACAGAAACTTATTTATCCCATGGCGAAGCAAATGTTTTTGGAAGAGTTTCAGGCTCGGAATTCTGGCATGTACTTTTATTTTGTCACGCTATCGTTAATCTGCAAGTAGAACATCGTACATCCCCAACTATTTGAGAGCAGTAGTCTAATCTGGGCCTACCTATCCCTCTTTTTATTTCTATCTCAGACTCTAGCACGTTGCGAAATATTCCTTCGTGCATCGAAAAGTTTTTCCCTTTTATTATTATTATTTTTTATTTAATTTATATTTATGTATCGCAGACTGGGCGCTGTCCGCCATCGTTAATCTGCAAATTATCGCCAACAGATTCACCCCCCCCCCCCCCCGCAAGTTGGCTAGTCGTATCCCCCCCCCCCCCCCCGCAAGTTGGCTAGTCGTATATCGTACATACAGGGTGTTATTTAATTATAGTCCAATACAACTTTGTTCGATAAAATTTCATCGTTGTGTAGGTACATACAGGGCGTTATATTCCCGTAAACATTTTCAATGTAATTTCATCATGTCAGGATGTACAGGGTCTGTTGTGTTGTCCAATAAAGATAATACGCAACAGTGTTTTATTTAACCACATTTATTAAATACCAGGGTTAATTGATATGTTTCTCACCTAGTCATATACTAATAAATTGACGTGACACTTTTGATTCATATCTACAAATGTATTGCAACGAACTAATAGAGGTTATTTTCTAGGTAAAATGCACGCAGGTAATTTAGTATGCCACCCCCGCACGGTACGTAAATTCATCAACTTTGAAACAGAAACGTATTTATTCCATCGTGAAGCAAATGTTTTTGGAAGGGTTTCAGGAGCGAAATTCTGGTATGTGCTTTTATTTTGTCACGCTATCGTTAGTCTGCAAGTAGAACATCGTACATCCCCAACTATTTGAGAGCAGTAGTCTAATCTGGGCCTACCTATTCCTCTTTTTATTCCTATCTTAGACTCTAGTACGTTGCGAAATATTCGTTCGTGTCTCGGTTTCTGTTTATTATTTTTTATTTAATTTATATTTATGTGTTGCAGGCTGGACGCTGTCCGCCATCATTAATCTGAAAATTATCGTCAACTGATTCACCCTGCAAGTTGGCTCGTTGTATAGCGTACATACGGGGCGTTATTTAATTATAGTCCTTTGTCCGATAAGATCTCATCGTTTCGCAGTACTTACATACAGGGTATTATATTCCAGTAAACATTTTCAATAAAATTGCATCATGTCAGGACATACAGGATCTTTTGTGTAATATGTTCCAATAAAGATAATACGCAACGGCTCGTCGTATATCGTACATACAGGGTGTTATTTAATTATAGTCCAATACAACTTTGTTCGATAAAATTTCATCGTTGTGTAAGTACATACAGGGTGTTATGTAATTATATTCCGGTAAACATTTTCAATACTAGGTTTCTGTTTATTATTTTTTATTTAATTTATATTTATGTGTTGCAGGCTGGACGCTGTCCGCCATCGTTAATCTGAAAATTATCGTCAACTGATTCACCCTGCAAGTCGGCTCGTTGTATAGCGTACATACGGGGTGCTATTTAATTATAGTCCTTTGTCCGATAAGATTTCATCGTTTCGCAAGTACTTACATACAGGGCGTTATATTCCAGTAAACATTTTCAATAAAATTGCATCATGTCAGGACATACAGGGTCTTTTGTGTAATATGCTCCAATAAAAATAATACGCAACAGTGTTTTATTTAACCTTCTCACATTCACAGAAGCTGAACGCTGCCGCCAACTTGGCTGCTCGGTGGCGGCCATCTTGGGTGACGTAGCAGTGGCGGTTTGGGTGCGTATCGCGAAAGCGCCCACATGTGACGTCAGGGTTGCTCCGTCTCGGTTACGCCATACTCAAACCACCGCGGTAGGGGGGTTGAGGGGGGGCTGGCTTTGACATAGGGGCCAGCTGTCTGTAACCAATAGTAATCGCGGCGAAATAACTGTTTATTCCGATTCTCCTCACATGCGCTACTTACGTTCCTTATGAGTTAAATCCTATTTGGCACTAACGTTAGGGCCGGTATAACAACATAATATACTAAACTGTGTTTTAGTCATCGTTCCTTCGAGAAAGAGTGGGACAGACCAAGATATTGCTTGTGTTTTATTAACGTTGCGCTGGTGCAAACGCTGGCGTCTGCGTGGACGCTGACGTCATAATTGCGTCAACTAGGATGTAGGCCCGGGATACGGGACCACTATTAACATTGATTCTCCCGTAAGAGCTCGATTTGGGGGGCAAAAAGGCATAAAATGCAAAATTGCGGGTGTTTTATTTACCTTTTCCGGATTTCCCAGGGTGGGAGCTAGAGCTTTAACGTAAGGGCCGACGCGAACGCCGGCTGTGGCGTTGATGGTACAAACCTGGCAGTTGCAGGAACTGGCCGCTAGATGACTCCTGTAGCCAACACGCGCGCACAGATAAGTTATCTGAGATTGCGGGCGGCGGCGCTGAATTTATATCTGTCGAATCCCACTTGGGGTCTCCCTCCAGCGGGGCGAAGGCTTAAGGACTGGGACCATTCTACCACGACGTTGCAGGAATCTGCCTTACCGACATGAGGCAGTGTGACCTACCAGCGGCACTACTGGCTTCCGGGTAGCAAAAGGATCCGTTAGGATTCGAACTAATCCGCGATTATTAATGAAAACGGGGGAATAATAGCAGGCATTGGCAAAACCAAGTTGGGAACCACGAACAAAGTAGTTTGGCAAAACCTAGATGGGAAACCACAAGTAATTGGCGAAACCTAGTTGGGATCCGTATGTTAAGTGAATTGGCAAAACCTAGTTGGGATCTACAAGTCATTGGCAAAACTTGGTTGGGATTTGCAACAAAAGTAGTTTTTTAGCTCTTATGGGAGAATCAATGTTAAATGTGTCACCGTATCGGCATAGCTTATCTACTTCATTAGTACCGGGTTTCACGTATACAGAACAGGATAACCAAGCGACAGTTTCTTTGATTGTGTGGATGTGTCTTTTTTGGACGCCAACTTTTTTGTTTCCAATGTCGCAACTATTTTTAGTTTTAATATTTAGTTTCTTGTAAGGTTCTATAACCTATTTTCATGTACTCTGCCTCATAATAAGTTTTGACAATGTAAACGATGTGCGCACGTGCCGAAAACAAGACAGTACAAATGGAAGTCTGGTACGCGGGCCTACATAATTGACAAAAAATGTAACTATGTGCCTAAAATTAAAAATATTCATTATATTTAGCACAATAATAATTGATAAGGCTGAAAAAAGTGTACATAATTATGACGTATATTAATCTAATATCAAGTGGTAGAGAGCAGAAAGGGGAGAGAATTTTGTATTTTAAGTTTAGTGCTAAGATTAGGAAAAATATTTATTATTTTATTATTTAGAAATAAAATTGTTATTTTCAGTTTGTAAACTTATGGTAGGATCTTTGGGAAGAGATGTATAAGTTAATTGGTCATTTAGTAGATAAAACATTTTATTTTCGTAATCAATGGAGTCCATAATTACAGTTTTTTTACTTTTATCGGGTTTTAGGATGATAATTTGTAGGTTGTTTTTAAGGAATGTTTTGGTAATTTTAATGTTACTTAAAAGTTCTTTTTCATTTTTATTATTTTTTATAGATGAATTGCTGAATTTTTTAATTATTTGACAGATTTTATTTTTCTGATATACCTAATTTTTTGTTCAGATGGAAGCAAGGTTATACAACTTTCAATGGGGCGATAATATTATTAATTAGAATTTCTGTATTACGTGTGTTTATTGTTGAAGCCTAATTGTAGAATTTTTTGTACATTGGTTGGAATATCAGTAGTGGATATACATATTAGGTATGTATCCATTCAGTATTAATAGAAATTTATACAGTGTGTTCAACGAGGAATGGGACAGTCCAATATCTCGGAAACGGGTGGAGATTTCAAAATTGCGAAAATGTTTTAATAAACCTCACTTAGGGAGACATATTTTGTGATAAAAAATAAAAATTAAATGCCACCCATCTGGTGGCGCTATCTGACTAATTTTTTAAATGGAATGATATATTTTTTATCGCATTTTTGGATTCCATAACATATTTGTGATAGCTTTTATTAAAACTTCTACCAACCTATCTCATTTAGTTTCCGAGAAAAAAATGTTTTCAAAATCTTAAGTCGAAAACACGTTTTCAAGAAATCGCATTGCCATTTTGGTGAATAGAGGTATAAGAACAAATTTTATATTAAATGATGGAGAAAATATTGTCTTTTTCCACAAAAATATTGATATTTCTTGAAAACATGTTTTCGTCTTTAAATTTTAAAAATATTTTTTTTCTCGAAAACTAAAAGACATGGGTCGGTAGAAGTTTTAATAAAAGTTATCAGAAATATGTTATTGAATCCAAAAATGCGATCAAAAATATGTCATTTCATTTAAAAAATTTAAGTCAAATAGCGCCACCTATGTAGCAATTTTGCCACAAAATATGCCCCCCTGACTGAGGTTTAATAAGACATTTTCACCACAGACGTCAAAGTGGCACATTTCCAGTATTCTGAAGAAATCCCGGTTGTTGTTTGTAAAAGTTACCATAACAATCCTTTACTTTCAGTTTTTTTGTCTGAACACTTTGAACTCAATTTCTGCCGAGCTAGATCGTTCTATCGTCGGCGTCACACTTCCTTAAGCTCAGTTTATTTCCCCATTATAATACGGATCGGTGTGTAGTAAGCCGGACTGCTGCCCTACCGCAAACTCGGAACATCTGTCTGGAATTATGGTTTGAAGAGCGGCACCAAACTTCCTCCAGGGGGACTTAGACGGACTAAACCTTTTGGGATATTGCAGATATATTTATTAGATAAACGGGACTGAAATTCGCTAATAGGACCCGGGTATCGTATTGATCAAATTACAGCTACGTCAGTTAATATAATTCTGGCGCAAATTAGTGAGACATTTTATTTTTTTAGCTTGTTAAGCTTGGTGGTTCAAGCAACTGAACTAATTCAGGAGAAATGAAGGATGAATCACGGAAATAGTAGGGTTATATACGGGTTGTCCACATGCTGATTGACACGGTGATTTTTGGCACACTAGGTGTAATTTGGTGCTATTATACACGACTAAAATACGTCTTTGAATTTAGAGTATTAAACACATACAATATACTATATTTAACCGTATTGTGTTTACAATCCTTCAAATGGATATACCGTAAAATACACGTATTATAAAAAAGAAAGATCAATCAAATTTAAACGTTTATTGTACACAGAATATCAACGTATTATATAAATCTTTAAGTAGATAGAAAAAGTAGATTATATGCAACACTATCGTGTGTTGGGGGAGGCAATGAAGGAATGGTGTAATAAAAATTAGCGCTGCCCTGAAATCGGGCCCCGTTTGGTGTGACTGTAAAAGCTTGCTGCTGAATTAAATGAAGTATAGCAGCGTGCGACCGCCACCGCACTGAGAATACCTGGAACATTATGCGGTGGGACCTCGGCTATAAATCAAGCGACGCGCGTGCATATGGAGGGTGTCGCGAAATAAATAACGGCCAAATAACTTCTTAATTGGTACATATTGTGCATGCCGAGCTACCAGACTGGTTTAATTACTGTTTAAATGTAATATTTTGATAAATAACCGCGGACCTGGACAGTCGTTTCAGCATTAAAACCAATTCACTACCAGATTTCACAGTATGCGAATTTTCTCGATAAGCTTTTCCTGGGCATTATTTCATTTCCAGGTGTTTCCATCAACTACTATCTTCCGGTACTTCACTGCTACTCTGTGTCCCTTCCGGCTTTCGTTCTCTTCATATATTTCTGAATTCTGCCTGAACTTTTCTTTCTTCTTCAGCTGTTTCTTGTTACGCATTACCTTCATCTTCTCTTCTCAGTCTCTCATTTTGATTAATATAATTTCTCTGTCATTACTTTCTATTGTCTATACCTCTTGTATTTCTACACTAACCTTCATTTCAGACTTAATAAATCCTTCTGCGTCCTTTTTGTTTTGTATCTCTCCTTTCCTGGTCCCTTTGGTGATAATGTTGTACTTTTTATATCGCTTTTCCAGAGTATCAATCTTATTTTCCAGCCTTTTTTATGTGTGTCTTCAGAACCTGGTTTTCTTCTTTCAATGCCAAAAGTTTCTCATTAAACTGATTCTGGACACAGGATCTGTAGGAGGAAATTCGGGAGTAGGAATTGTTATGCGGAAAAAAGTAGGACAGAGTGTAGAAAATTTCTTACAGCAAAGTGGCAGGGTAGTTATGGTTAGGTTAGATTCGAAACCTGTAAAAACAGTAATAATACAGGTATATATGCCCACTTCTAACTACAGTGATGAGGCCGTAGAGGCAGTTTATAGTGATATTGAATATGTGCTAGATTTTGTGAGAGGGCACGAAAATTTAATAATTACAGAAGATTTCAATGCAGTCGTAGACACAGGGCGAGAGGGCGGAATAGTTGGCCCCTTTGGATTAGGCAATAGGAACGATAGGGGAGTTAGACTGATAGAGTTCTGCGATAAACATAACTTAACGGTCGCGAACACTCTATTTCACCATCATGTTAGGAGATGCTATACGTGGAAGATGCCAGGAGACTTAGGGAGATATCAAATAGATTACATTCTCGTTAGGCAAAGATTTAGAAATCAAGTTAGGGATTGTAGAAGTTATCCAGGAGCAGATATAGATAGTGATCACAACATAGTCGTTATGAAAGCCAATCTTAAATTTAAGATTTTGAAAAAAAGAAGCGGAAGAAGGTATCTTGACCCAGAGAAACTAAAAGATGATGATATGCGCAATAAGTTCGAGAAAAAGACAAACGAAGCACTAAAGGGCACGGGTGGAAATATTGTTAGGGACATAGAGGCAGAATGGAATTGCATTAAAAATAGTTTAGTTTCCTCAGCTAGGGATATTTTGGGTCATAAACAGAATGAAAGTAGGAAACCCTGGATAACAAAACATATTGTGAGTCTAATAGAGGAAAGGCGAAAATATAAAAATAGGTTAGATGAAACAGGGAAACAAAGATATAAGGCGATCAAGTGGGAAATTATTCGGGAATGTAGGAAAGCGAAAGAGCAATGGATCGATAATAAATGCAAAGAAGTGGAAGATAAATTCGAAGTAGGAAAGACTGATGAAGCATATAAAATAATTAGGAGAAATTTTAGAGAAATTGGATCTAGTACCAAAAACATTAGAAATGAGGCAGGAGATATCCTAATCGGAAGTGGGGAGAAGGCAGATAGGTGGAAAGAATATTTAGGAAACTTATATGCGGGACAGGAAGTGCAAGATATATTAGAAAGCGAAAGCAGTGTAGAGGGGGATAACCTAGGGAGTCCTATAATGAGAGAAGAGTTTGAGATAGCACTAAAAAGTTTAAGGAATAATAAAGCACCAGGTATAGATGGCTTGCAGGCAGAAATCTTAAAGTGCGCAGGTCAAGAGGTAATAGATCGTTTATTTAAACTAGTTAGTCGCATATACCTAACAGGCGAGATTCCAGAAGATTACAAACGGAACATCATAGTAGCTTTGCCAAAAAGAAAAGGCGCGGATAAATGCGAAAATTTTAGAACTATCAGTTTAACTTCCCATGCGTCAAAAATTTTAACTAGAATTGTGCAAAGAAGGATGGAGAAAAAGGCGGAAGAAATATTAGGAGAAGATCAGTTCGGATTTAGACGAAATAGAGGAACGCGCGAGGCCATTCTAGCTTTACGAGTAATTATAGAAAAAACGATAGAAAAGAGAAAGAGCGTCTATATAGGATTTGTAGATTTAGAAAAAGCCTTCGACAACGTAAAATGGGGGAAGATGTTCGAAGTGCTGAGAAAGGTAGGGATGAAATACAGGGACAGAAGAATAATACATAATCTCTACAAAGAGCAAAAGGCAGTTATAGAATGTGAGCAGGAACAAAGGGAAGTAGATATCCGGAAGGGAGTGAGACAGGGATGTGCATTGTCACCTCTAGTTTTCAACTTATATATCGAAGATGCGATTAATATTGTTAAGGAAAGAACAGCTTCAGGGATCAATGTACAGGGCCAAACTATTAACATGCTCAGATTTGCGGATGATATAGCAGTGTTAGCATCTAGCAAAGAAGAATTAGGAGCGGCTTTGAATGAAATGGAAGCAGTTTTGACACAGGGCTTCGGCATGAAAATCAATAAAAAGAAAACTAAAATTTTGGTATGTAGGGGATGTGAAAATAGAACTAAAATGGAAATACAAATTGGAAATGAGAAGATAGAGGAGGTCGCGGATTTCTGCTACTTAGGAAGTAAAATAACTCAAGACGGTAGGAGCACTAAAGATATAAAACAAAGAATGGCGCAGGGCCGAGTTGCGTTTAACAAAAAGAAACAACTGTTATGCTCGAGAACGGTTAATATAGAGACTAGGAAGAGACTCTTAACGTCGTATGTATGGAGTACGGCATTATACGGGTGCGAAACTTGGACAATAGGAGAAGCGGATAGAAAAAGAGTAGAAGCGTTTGAAATGTGGTGCTACAGACGCATGATGAAGATACCGTGGATAGATAAGGTTAGCAATAGGGAAGTATTAGAAAGAGTTGGGGAAAAGCGAAAGGTATGGAAAACAATAAAGAGTAGGAGAGATAGGATGGTAGGACACCTTCTAAGACACGAAGGAATAGTTCGTGACATACTAGAGTCAGAGATAGGAATAAAAAGAGGTAGGGGTAGGCCTAGATTAGACTACTGCTCTCAAATAGTTAGGGATGTAGGATGTTCTACTTTCAGGGAAATGCGTAGGTTAGCTCAGGATAGAAAATAATGGAGGTACGCATCCAACCAGTCTTCGGACTGAGAACCTTATGATGATGAGTCCTGTCTGATTCCCTTCACTTCATCCGTTACTCTTCCTAGCATCTCTTCCACTTTATCCATGTTTTCCATTTGTTTCCCTTTTTTGGTTGGGGATCTCCCTGTTTCCTTACTTGCTTTAAACGAGTCTGGATTATTTGGGTCCCTTTTCCTCTTACTGTCTTCTTCTGATGACTCTCCGCTGACCCAGTTATCCTTATTTCTTCCTTCCATGCACTCCCTGAGGTTATAATGGACGTAAATTCACCAATTCACGTTAATTTACTCTAATTACACCCCTAATTCACTTAAAAACTTCTAAAAAATCAAATTCCGTTCGTGTACACCTCTAGTGTTACGCTCGCGCCTTCGTGCACATCTCTAATTTTCCGTTCGCGCTCAAATTTCGTACCGCTGTTTGGAGGTTATAATTTGCAAATACAGCGCATAAGTGTCTCCGTCATACGTCAGATTTTCATTCTAAACAAAACATGTAAAAGTGGCATTTGACGTCTATCGGGTTATTTAGAACGTCTTAAGTTAATTTTTGCAATATAATTATAGAAGTTTTGCAGTGAAAACATTTTATTTTCAATTTGTGTGTTGCGCTTACGTGCAAAAACTTGAAAACTACTGTAATTACCTATATTGCTTAGGTTAGGTTAAAATGTCAGGTAGCACGGCTTTGTTTTGTTTGGAATTAAAATCTGACATTTGTGACGCGTCGCTTTTGTGATATATTTACACTACACGATGTTGAATTAATATATTATCAAATTGCCTAAATTTTGTAATTAACTTATACTTACAGGTAAGTTTCATTTGATTTGATTTTAATATTAGTTTTTTATGCAATTCACTTCACAAAATGCGTGCTCTAAAGAATGTGAATTTTTTCCCAGCTCTCTGTAGTATTATGCGAACGCTACCCGTTGCTTCCATGCCCATTGATCGCGCCAGAAATAAATTGTTCCTCCATTGCCAACTAATAAAATATTTCGTCCTTTCGAAAAGTAAATTACCATTCATTCCAAACAATGAGTCGAGAGACAAGTAAATTCATCAAAACGGTAGGAAATGGAAAATGTCATATTGAAATGAAAGCGTTTATAGCGAAGGCATTAAGTACCATTGTGGATAGAAACACAATGTAACAGACAAAAAACAGATTGAAATTCGCGGCATTAGTCTGTCACTTAAGGTAATAGATGGCGCTGTCGCGATATGACGTCATGACGTGGCCTAATGGATGTCTCTGTGTGACAGTTATGTCTTCAAGATTTGCTTTATCCGGTAGATGTCACTAACGAGCTTAAAGAGAATACTCTACATAGCCTCGTCGCGGATTATCCATGCGAATGCCTATGTAAATTATGAAGGCAAAGTGTTGGCACATTTTATGTTATTCAGATTTTCCCTTTATTTTCAAGTAGACGCAATTAAAGCGAATAGGGGATTAGGGCTGTACCGTCGCTTCCTCGAACACAAATAATACACTTGATGTAAAACTACCCTATCCTGTTTGAATAGGAACGAAGTTATTTACGCAGCGACGATGGGTTCTTGACAATTTCACTTGTAAACAGTCTCATTTTGTCCTTGAAATTTTAGCAAGAGTTATAGAGAACCTTAACTTTAAAACATGCTGCTGCGAATAAAAAAAGTCTTTTGTTGAAAAGAAAATTTTAAGTAAGTTTTACACTGCATGTGTCACACAACAAAGGATTTATAGTCAATTTGAAATTTTCCAAAACTTTTTGGACTTCAATTGCCCATAAATTAGCGTGCAATGATGATGCACAGAAATAGATTTCTTTGCAAGATCGCATGTAGTTCGTTGAATTTCTCTTAGATATAGTTTCCTATTTGGAGCAACCATCGTAAAGATAAACAAAGTACCGGCTATAACTTTAGTTCATTAGGTATAAGGATTTGATAAACGAGTCCAGATAAGCCATTTCCAAACTATTTATGCCGAAGATAATAAAACAGAATATTGAATTTAGAATTGCATGGCTTTATTTTCTTGACGAAAAATTTTATATTTCTGTAAAACAACTACGAAAAGAAAATGTTGACTTTCAAAATATGACGCAGACCAAACTACTATTAGTGATATCGATTTGCTCTATATTATTTCGCTTATCAGTGTACTTAGTCAATTTTGTACCTAATTTATCGGATTTTTCCTATTTTCATATATTTAAAACCTCATCAATCGGGCAAATTTCATTAAGATACAGCGGCCTCTATCGCTACAAACGACTACAAGCACACAGAAATAAAAGTGTTTGGCAAGCGCTATGGAAAGATAAAGTCCCTTGGCTTTTAACTAAATGAAATCCTCTCTGTCCACTTAAGGTCATTGTAGATACAAATAACGGCGATTATTCGGCGAGACAACGCTGTTTCCTTTATCCCAGAATTCCAACACGAACAGTCTCCGGCTATCACTTAGGCTACGACAGAAATTAAGATTTGTTTCCGATTGATTCTGACGCATTGCGGAAACGATTCCATCATTTCATATGTGTAGACCTCTTTCAGCATATTGACGACAAGAAACCTAACGCCCCTAGTAGCTTAAATGGAGCAGTAACTAATATTAACGATTTAGTCGGCTCCTCTATCCCAAAGGACTTGTACCTTGACGCAGTTCTAGTGATACTGGGACGGGTGGGATGGCTTGCGCGCTTCAATGATCTAAAGAGCCGAACCATAGGTTTAACCATATTGGAGGGGTTTTTATTTGAGAAGCCAGACTAAATCAAGTCCCTGAAAGGGGGCAGCAGCTCTTTCAGTAATCATAGTGGCAGAGATCGTGAGGGTCGGTATGGCACTGTGATACACACTACTGCGATGTGGAAGGCAACGGGAAACCACCACATTATTCTATCCCTAGTACAGCGTACTTCGAATTTATGAAGATGGCACCTTCTGGAGTAAAATATTCCGGAGGTAAAATAGTCCCACATTCGGATCTCCGGGCGAGGACTGCTTCGAGGGGAGTCATCAGAAATGATAAGTGTAACATCTCACGAGTCGGAGCGTGGAATGTTAGAAGCATGAAACAAGTAGGAAAGTTAGAGAATTTGAAAATTGAGATGGATAGGTTAGCATTAGACGTAGTAGGTATTAGTGAAGTGCGATGGCCAGAAGCCGGAGACTTCTGGAGCGGAGATTTTAGAGTAATACACACAGGATCTGTAGGAGGAAATTCGGGAGTAGGAATTGTTATGCGGAAAAAAGTGGGGCAGAGTGTAGAAAATTTCTTACAGCAAAGTGACAGGGTAATTATGGTTAGGTTAGATTCGAAACCTGTAAAAACGGTAATAATACAGGTATATATGCCCACTTCTAACTACAGTGATGAGGTCGTAGAGGCTGTTTATAGTGATATTGAACATGTGCTAAATTTTGTGAGAGGACACGAAAATTTAATAATTATAGGAGATTTCAATGCAGTCGTAGGCACAGGGCAAGAGGGCGGAATAGTTGGTCCCTTTGGATTAGGCAATAGGAACGATAGGGGAGTTAGACTGAGAGAGTTCTGCGATAAACATAACTTAACGGTCGCGAACACTCTATTTCACCATCATGTTAGGAGACGCTACACGTGGAAGATGCCAGGAGACCTAGGGAGATATCAAATAGATTACATTCTTGTTAGGCAAAGATTTAGAAATCAAGTTAGGGATTGTAGAAGTTATCCAGGAGCAGATATAGATAGTGATCACAATATAGTCGTTATGAACGCCAATCTTAAATTTAAGATTTTGAAGAAACGAAGCGGAAGAAGGTATCTTGACCCAGAGAAACTAAAAGATGATGATACGCGCGATAAGTTTGAGAAAAAGACAAACGAAGTACTAAAGGGCGCGGGCGAAAATATTGTTAAGGACATAGAGGAAGAATGGAATTGCATTAAAAATAGTTTAGTTTCCTCAGCTAGGGATATTTTGGGTCATAAACAGAATGAAAGTAGGAAACCCTGGATAACAAAACATATTGTGAGTCTAATAGATGAAAGGCGAAAATATAAAAATAGGTTAGATGAAATAGGGAAACAAAGATATAAGGCGATCAAGTGGGAAATTATTCGGAAATGTAGGAAAGCGAAAGAGCAATGGATCGATAATAAGTGCAAAGAAGTGGAAAATAAGTTCGAAGTAGGAAAGACTGATGAAGCATATAAAATAATTAGGAGAAATTTTAGAGAAATTGGATCTAGTACCAAAAGCATTAGGAATGAGGCAGGAGATATCCTAATCGAAAGCGGGGAGAAGGCAGATAGGTGGAAAGAATATTTAGGAAACTTATATGCGGGACAGGAAGTGCAAGATATATTAGAAAGCGAAAGCAGTGTAGAGGGGGATAACCTAGGGAATCCTATAATGAGAGAAGAGTTTGAGCTAGCACTAAAAAGTTTAAGGAATAATAAAGCGCCAGGTATAGATGGCTTGCAGGCAGAAATCTTAAAGTGCGCAGGTCAAGAGGTAATAGATCGTTTATTTAAATTAGTTAGTCGCATATACCTGACAGGCGAGATTCCAGAGGATTACAAACGGAACATCATGGTAACTTTGCCAAAAAGGAAAGGCGCGGATAGGTGCGAAAATTTCAGAACCATCAGTTTAACTTCCCATGCGTCAAAAATTTTAATTAGAATTGTGCAAAGAAGGATGGAGAAACAGGCGGAGGAAATATTAGGAGAAGATCAGTTC